>CM052895.1:67780341-67930073 GCA_028534135.1 Potos flavus | reverse complement strand
ACACACACACACTCACATTCCTAATTCCTGAATTTTAAGTCATTTTTAAATGTTACTAATGAGATATGCAGGCAAGTAACTAAATCAACCTGTTCCCTCTTCATTGTCATTTTGTCACAGCTCGGTGTCTTTCTGTTTTAAAGTAGATTTTTTTTTTTAAGATTTTATTTATTTATTTGACAGAGAGGAGAGAGATCACAAGTAGGCAGTGAGGCAGGCAGAGAGAGAGGGGGAAGCAGGCTCCCCACCGAGCAGAGAGCCGATGCGGGGCTCGATCCCAGGACCCCGAGATCATGACCCGAACCAAAGGCAGAGGCTTCAACCCACTGAGCCACTCGGGTGCCCCAAAGTAGATTTTTAAAAAGGCATCAATACCCAGTAGTCTATCACACCACATCAAAGTCATTTTTCCATAATCAGAGAGGAAAAGGCTTTGGAAGGTAAAAAAAAAAAAAAAAAAAATGACACAGCACCACCTTAGAATCATGGTTTGATACTGATTCAGATGAGTTTCTAAAATTGCCAAAGCTTCTAGTTACGATCCCTAAAGGGGCCCTCGCTAACCAAACAATGAGAGACACAGTAGTGGACACTGTAAATTAGCCCTTTGCCATGTTCTCATCATTGCTGAAGGTACTGCATCCTGACATGGAATAAAAGAAAACAAAATGGAATCTGAATTTCAAGTGAATACAAATAATAAAACATTATGATAATAAGGGTTCATTTTTGAAGTTCACATGAAAAAAACCTAAATGCCCTATATTAATTTAAATGCGAAATTTCTAATTAGAAATTAGAAAAAATGATAGTTAATTTTAGGGTACACATTGGAGTAATGAAAGATACGTCTTCAGAAGAGGTGTAACAAAAAAATGTACTTGAAAGACATTGATACTGAAGCACTATAGAGAATTTAGCAAATTAGTTTGACTTATTTTGTCCTATCCCTTCAAAAATATTGACATTATGTTTTACGGTATATTTAAAATATCATAATATCTACTTTTAAAACAAAATGAGAAATATCCGTTTTCTATATTCCACAAAGGTTGTTATTTTTCTAGAGGACCTGAACAACATAGCTATAGGTTTTGATTTAGATTTGACACTAATGATGATATATTTATCACTGATGATATATTTAATTCCTAGAGCGAAGTACCATGTAATGAACAGGACTAGGAACCTGAAACTTTAAACTTTGGTGCTGGCAAGGTCGGGACTGAATAATGTATTTTCCTTCAGAAGTTTCCTCTGTCTCAGGTAAAATCAGAATAACTATTTATTTTGACTTTAATATAATTTTTTTAATGGGCAAATACTCTTAAGGGGTAAGTATATTATACACACAAATGTTGCAAATAATGAATTTATCTTTAGAGATATACATCACCCACCTTCATCCACAAAAAAAAAAAAAATGAGACTGCTTATAATATTAACATAAGAAAGACAGACGCAGTAATTTTTAACTATTTAACTCTGAAATCAGACTGCTTAAATTCAAATCCCATCTCTGACAATTATTGTATGATGACCCTGGACAAATTACTTAACTTTTCCACGCTTTCATTTCTTTATGTGAAAATAATCTATCTCCCTCATAATTTGTTTTGATGATAACAATTTTCATAATGTATATAAAAGTACTAAGAAGAGTGCACAGCATGTATGAAAAACTAGGTAGAAATTTTAGCTATGATTATCATTGCACTAATGCAAATAGAACAAGGTAGTTTATACCACTAGAATATAAACTTAATCAGGCAATCAAAATGAAAAACAAAAATTCAAAGAGCAAAAGAAGTAAGATTTCATGCTTGTCTTTACTTAAAAATAATCTGCAAATTTGTATTATTTTCATTATCCTTCTATCTTCTATAAAAGCTCTTAAAACCATCAAACTGTATCATTTCATGCTTTCCCTACTGTTTTACTTCAATCAAGTTCCCTCCCTCAGAAAAATTTAAAATAAAATGAATTGCTAAGAACCTTAGTTATTATTATCTAAGTGATTCCTATGTCTGAGAAGGGTTGACAAGGGAAGACCAATGACAATTAAACTATCTCAGGCTTAGAACTACAAGAACTAGAGCAATATCACCTGCTTTATTTTTGAAGAAATATTTTTTACAAACTGTATGGCGTCTTACACAAAAGATTTCTTATTGGGAGTACAAAATTGAGCTATATACCAATTGGAGGATAAATGTAAATATAGAATCTGATATTCAGATAGGCATATGACTACCAGAATATAATGTAGTCATGTACTCTGAGATGTGTCGGAAGAACTATCAATTTTTTTAAAGTTAAAAATCCAGTCCCAGAAAAAGCATTTAGACATTTGAAACTTAACTTCAACATAGTGCCTTTCAGAGTTTTGCTTTATATTCTTTTATTTATTTATTTATTTTTTCAGAGAGGGAGAGAGAGAGGGTAAGGGCAAAGGAAGAGGGAGATTGAGAATCCTAGGCAGACTCCAACCCCAGTGCAGAGTCCAAGGCAGGGCTCTATCTCACAACCCTGCGAGCATGACCTGAGCAGTAATCAAGAGTTGGACACTTAGCCAGCTGAGCCACCCAGGCACCCCAAGGTTTTGCTTTATATTCTAATCGCAGCACTACACGCATGCTTATTCATTTATTAGGACTTCCCTGGGCAGCTCTTCTCAGTATGCTTATGAATTTTGTGTGATTATTATTATTTGGGACCAGAGCCTACATCTTCAAGGATAGAAAGACAAAACCAACTTTGTTTTTCCTTAAACATTTTAAAAAGCTTTTTTAAAGAGATTTTTCAAGCATCGTAGCATTTAGTTTAAACTAAAATTCGATTTTTATGTTAACATCTGTCTTGGAATTAGAATATTTAGTTATTTGTTTGGATAACTTTAAAAGTCAGAAATGTATTGACTCGCTTATTAAGTATTTCCTTAGTTATCAAAATTATCTTTTTTTTCATTTTGGAATAAATATGTTTACCGCATCTAAATAGAGAATAGCTGTTTATTTTTCTTAATTTTTTATTTATATCCACCACAATAGTCTGTTTTCACTAATCACTTAGTACCAAGAAAATATATACCCACATCTTTCTACTCCCAGCTAATTTGCTCCAAAGGGATATATCATGTGTTGAAAGTCCACCTGGTGTTGTGGAGACAGAATTTCCCTAAAAGACGTGATGCCAGATGTACAACGATACGACCTCTACAGTATAAACTATCAAGGGATATCAAACTCAACTACACTAAAATCATAAGCAGAAGCCTGACTTCATTGGCAAAACATTCTTCTTAATTATACTAGCTATGTCCTCCCTTATGATAGAATTCAGTTTCAACATTGTCTCCTAGTCCAGAGTCACAATAAGAAGTACCCCAAAACTTAGATTAATATCTTGCCTTTCATTAGAGTAGCTCAAAAAACTTTTACATTTATAATTATTTCATGTCTTTATAAATTTTATTCTGAATAAACTATTTTCCTCAAGGATAATGTAGCAAATAGGTTACTCCTCAAACTTAAATGTATATTGTTTGTTTCCTTTATCGTCTTTATCATACCTTTTACTCTATTTACCTTAAACTAATCAGATATAAAAAATTTCTGAGACAAAAAGTAATCATGGAAATAAAAGCATATTTCCAGGGGCGCCTGGGTGGCTCAGTGGGTTAAAGCCTCTGCCCTCGGCTCGGGTCATGATCTCAGGGCCCTGGGATCAAGCCCCACATCGGGCTCTCTGCTCAGCAGGGAGCCTGCTTCCCTCTCTCCCTCTGCCTGCCTCTCTGCCTTCTTGTGATCTCTCTCTCTGTCAAATAAATAAATAAAATCTTTAAAAAAAAAAGCATATTTCCACATAAAAAGTTGGACAAGAATGTTCATAGTAGCACTATACATAATAGCAAAAAAGTAAAAACTAATAACTGATGAATGAATAAACAAAATGTGGCACATCAGTACAAAAAGGAATAAAGTATTGATACATGCTACGAAATGGATGAACATTGAAAATATTTTGCAAGATGAAAGAAACCAGTACTAGAAGACCATTTATTGTCGGATTCTCTTTATATGAAAAGTCCATGATAAGCAAATCAATAGAAGTGTTTGCCTAGGGATGGCCTTCAAAGGAAGGTTACAAAATGGGGAATCATTGCTAATAGGTATGAGGTTCTTTTTGGAAAATGTTTCAAAATTAAATGTGGGGATGGTTGCCTAAGCCTGTGAATATGCTAAAAAACATCAAATTATATAATTTAAATTGAGGAACTGTATTATATATATGGATTATGTGTCAACAAAACTTTTTTTAAAGTAATAGCAAACTTCAGCAGTACTTCTGCTATATTTTCAGCCTGTCTTCCCTCTGTTTGGAGGCCTTTCTTTCAATATGACGCTTTCTAACCAAGTATCTGCAATTAATGATCCTCTTACTCTTCCCCCCTTAAAGATGACTCAAAGGTATGAAGGCACTTGCTCATGATTACACTTAGGTAGCAATAACCAGAATACAAATAATCTCTCTCCCCTCATCAGGCTTTAGCCAATATGAGGAGAGTCTCTTTGCTTCTTTTGAAATGGATTTGCATCTAATATAAGTGTCTCTGACAATCCTTTCGTTATATTATGACCAGCTTCTTTCCAAAATATGTACTACTTATATTTTAAATACTTTGTCTCAATATATAAATTAACTATCTTCTTCCTTGGCCTTTTTCTTTAGAATAAAATAGTCTCACTCTTTAAGTGGGAGTTAGATTTTACACATTCAAAATCCAACCATTTAAAAAAATTAGATAACTTTAAAATTTTAATATCTTTATACAAATTGAAGGATGGGTAGAAATTATTTAATGAATATATATAACAATTTTTTATTTCTTTCTTTTCTTGCTTAGGAGTAGTCCTTCAGATCATTGGTGCTTAAATACATGTTTCCAGGTATCAATTTGAAAGTAATAATTCATAAAAAAAAAGTAATAATTCATGTCATTTTGAGTAAAGCTATGGTTGGTATTTATAGTTACATTTGGTATTTGGATCAATGAAAACAATTCCCTCAAGGTCATCCTTTGACTTCATAATAAAAGTTCCAAAACATAATACCTATATGGGAATTCACAAAATCTCTCATTGGTGATACCCTGATGAATTGTCCATTGAAAGATGGGATCAGTTCTCCAACCCTAAGAAACTCTAAATATTCTTTCCTCTTTTAATTCCACTGGGAACAGCTCTCTCTGTGTCTATTCCATCCTTTTGTTTTAATCACCTTCTCTTATTTCCCTCCCACCCATTTCCTGAAAAATCTCCCTTGGTAGACTCTCTTTCCATGTGAACAGTTCATGTTAGCTTTTACTTAGAGTGTGTCACAATTTTCTCTCTGAAATATTAAGGACTAACTGTATCCCACATTTAGAAATAAAATAACTGAGGCATAAAGATCATTAACAAAGTTATCATGATTAGTTCATGTTAAGTCTAAACATAGAGCCCAGTTCTTATTTGAGATGTACTGTAGACCCCCGAGTTACACTGATTAATTAATACACACTTAAGAAATCAGACTCGGATTTCACCAAATCAGACATTGAAACATTGAAAAGCAAAGAATAGACTCTATAGTCCTTAAGATCTATTATAATAACGTATGCCATGTATAGTATTTTTTTTCTGTTAAGCCTACTTGTAGTTAGGGTGCACATATTTTAAATATTTATTGGAGGATGTCCACAAACCCAGGTATATTTTGCAAAATCATCTCAGGTAGAAGATAGACTTCTTCCTTTGACACCACAGTATGTTATCTTTAATGGCACTTAGCATTTTTCTGCCGCATATCCTCATATTCGGATCTACATCTGAATCTTCTTTTTCCAACAAATGATAATAGGTAATTCATTTTCACCCAATAGAGCTCAGTATTTGTTGCAGGAGGATATGTTCCTATCCTCTTTATAGATTATGGAGCTGTTGCAGAGCTGTGAAGTGGTTTCAAAGTTGTCATTAGTTTCTGAGCTATGAGCACCTGAATTATTTTCCTTCTTTACTAAACTAGAAAAAATTAATTTTTATTGTCAGAATTAGGGGGAAAACTCTCCTTGCAGTCTTTAGATGAAACCCAATTACTATAGAGAGTATATTTTAAAAATCCATAAATTACTACAAGCTACCATTTTTCAATGCTTTCCATATCAAACTTGTCCTTTAGAGACCATACTGAACAAAACGGATCCATGCATTTCTCTTAAATTATAGACAGCAAGCCTCACAACTGAAAAGTGAACAATCTGATTGATTGGAGCGCCACTAATTTAAATGAAATCCAGATCCCTGAAGAACTCAGAAATCCATGAGAAAAAAATAACTTTCTCCACATAATACTAGCCTTTCCTTAAAGACATATTTTTGCTTTAAGAACTTCATGGACATTTCATACCAAATAGTTCCACTGAAAATGTGTGAAAGATGAGATTGCGTAAGGGCTTGACTACCAGCATAAAAAGAGCAAATACATATTTAAAGCAAATAATTTAACAAAGCTCATTTTTCATAATTTTTTTCACCGAAGTATATTTAAAGGATATAAAATGAAGAATTTAAGTGAAGAATTATTAGCTATTCTAATTCTTGCAAACAAATTTGCTTAAAGTAGAGGAAGGATGTATTACATTGATTAATGAACTAAACTCTGGTATCCAACTTGTATTTTAATTTAAGCCCTACTACCTATGAACTGTGAGACAGTGGATAAGTTGGGCAACCTCTTTCTGTTATAGTTTTCTCATCTGAAAAATAGAGTAAATAATTTTACCTACCTAATATGGTTATGTGACCTAGAATGATACTGCTTATAAAGGGTTTAGTAGAATACTGGTACATAGTTAAAAGTTCTAGATATATTTATAATAGAAATAACATACAAGAGCATAGATAATTGAAGTTTTGAAGATTTCCTTTTTTCAATTTCCTTTTGAAGTTTTAAAACAAAAATGTATTATTTACAATAGTAATCTCGAGAGCCGTTACTAGTTTAGAAAATAATCTCATTACAAGCAACACATTTAAGTATTAATTTTTAGGAAACATGATTCACTCAAATAAGACCAAAAGTTTTATTATCAGAGGAAAAGGGGCTACTTCCATAACCTTGGGCAAAGAATGATTTCCTATACCAAAGGACATTATCTTCATCTATTTTACTCTATTAAATAAGTCAGTGGAGGGAGGTAGAAGTAAGGGGTACTTACAGAAAGGAAAAGGACACTGTTCCAGCTAGTCAGATTAGCAGATGAAACCCTTGTATTGGTTTGGTCACCAGAGTAAAGCCATATTGTCCTTCCATCTGAACTAACTTTGAATATATGCACAGACCATGTATTTTAACCAACAGAAGACTCAGATGGTTTATCAGCAACTGGAAGACAGGCCATTTCTTAGAAGGTGGCAGGGACCCAGCTGTCAAAATCAAGTTGAAAAATAAAACTCCAGTCTTTTGGGGTTGAAGGTAGAAGGGAAAATGGAGACTGCCAAGAATCCAACCCTTCAGAGACACTGCATGAGGTCCAAAGCAGAAGTGCAGGCATGGAAGAAACACAGAATTTTGGTAAAAACTGGGTCTTGGTACAATATCCTACAAGGTCATTTGATAATAAGTCTCCAAAATTGGACCTTCTTAAATTCCTCCTGCCTAAACTAAGGAATAGTCTGAAGATAGCAACCAAGCTACTCCTAAAGGTGGGAAGCCAAATGGCTCCAATTTGACAAGACAGTTCAATGTCTGAAGACTCTCATCCTGGAAGGGAAAGGCTTTGCGGAATACTGAGCAATGGAAAGAATACTAGCAGCATCTAGTGGCCTTCTTATGTAAGTGCTCCTGGACCTAGGTCCTAAGGTAGAAAAAATGAGATCCTAAATAAACATGGTGAACTATTGATGGACTTCAGTGGGTTTCTCATTTCTGGGAAAATAACAATGGAAATAAGGGCAACTGACTAGACTACCATGTTCAAAGCATCGTGGCGGGAACAAAGAAACATAAGATATCCAAATAGTTTAATATATGGTATTCCTCCAGCACAGTTATCCAGTTAAACCAAAATCAGTAACATATTGCTGAATATATAGAACTTTCCATATTTTTGTCAATCAATACACAGAGCATTGAAATAATGAAGAATGAATTTCAAGAGAACATAACGATATTCCTGCCCTCAAGGTAGATAGGGTTATAGAGCCTGCTTAGATTCTACTTCCAGTTCTATCCCTGGAATTTTTTACCATCTTCTTGCAGGAGAATTCTACATTGCAAATGGAAGAATTTTTTCACTATTTGCTATTTATTGACCTGTCTAAATCATTTACCCTATATCTATGGTTATCACAATGCAGTTTATTCTAAATATATCTGAGGAGCTGTTGAAATAAATCATTTGGAAGATTATCTATTGAGGAGACAACGCTATTGACAATTTTGCCAAATATCTGTGCATTATAGGATATCACTGTATTTTTTCAAAGGAATGCATACTTAACAAAATTGTCAAAATGATCTTAAAGAGATGGTAGCAGCTTCTAGAAAAATAAGTGTCTGTTAACTGAAAAAAAAAATCAATTAACATTACCTGAATTCTCATTCACATTGCTGCCTTTAAAATATTAAGGAGTTAGTTAAATCTTGCCTCTGACTGCTATATTAGAATTTAGCTTTGATAACTAAGAATCATCCTTTTTATGAAAGCAGCATAGTTGCAAGTTTCTCTTTAAAGCCTTTTAGAAGGCAGTTCTTTTTATTCACAGTTCACTTCTCTTCTTTTCTTAATTAGTAGCTTGAATGCGGTTTTCCTTTTTTTTTTTTTTAATTGAGCAGGCTGTGTAGCTAAATGGTGTTTTTGACATTCCTGCGCTGGGGACAGATTCGAAACTAAGGCAGAAGACAATAGAGATTGACTACATACTTCATGGACACAAATCGAGGGAAATGCTGGTAATTACAGGAATTCGACAACACTTTGTCTCTTGGCATCTGTACTTGGAAAAACAATGAAATAATCATGGACAAACATGATGTGAAATGTGTTTATGGAGCGGCATGTTTTATTAACACTGAGCATTGCAGAGAGATAAGCACCACTAGCTAATTTTAAAATTTCTATGAACTGTGGCAATTAAGCCTAATAATTATTTAAAGACTACAATAAGGATAAGTCCATTTTGTGCTGCATTTTAAAGAAAATAATAAGTACACTGCGAAAGTTCAGTTTTATGATGTAGGACCTGTATAATCTCACACTTTTCCTACCTCGTATGATTTGCAACTGGAAACATCTCCTGACACATTCGTCTCAAACTTAAGGATCTCCTCAGTTCATATTTTGCTTCTTTGCTAATTTGAGGGATTGTTGTTGCTATTGTTGTTGTTGTTGTTAAAACTATTTGTTGGGGTCTTTTGTGCTTTAGATGTTAATTTCATAGAGTGTTGCTGAACACCATGGTGGCCATCAAGAAACTGTGGGTCTAATTGAACAAAGCACTGAATATATTAACTGTTTCTTCCAGAATAGTCATTTTTCTCACTACAGATTCTTTTTAAATAACAACAAAAAAGCCGCTGATTGTTTTTAGTCCTTTGATAGAAAACTAGGCAGGCTTGTTAGAGCCTTGGGCAGAATGCAACTTCTCCCACTGCATCAGCCCAATGATAACTTATTCAGACTGGATATCAAACCACTGCAACTTGCATTGAGGCTTAAAAACATAAACAGACAAGACACTGAATTATTGATCATTAATACAGAATTATGTTAAGGAAAAATTTATTATATCTTAGGTTGATCTCCTATGGGGGAGACAAGTCATTTCTATTAATTAGTATTATCCTCTATTTTCTCTCCTCCAGATTCTTATGCTACATTTTGCAATTCATTGTCATTTCCTGAGTAATTTTATTATTTCCCTGAGTAATTTTAAAAGATAAACTTGCATATTTTACTTTGTAGCATGAGAATAAAACACACTGAATAGCTATTCTCTGAGTATAAACCAGGGAACGCCAAGCTTCATTCATCTCTGTTCTTTCCTAACGGAGCAAGTTTATTATTGCATTTATACTGAAAAAAAAAATTATTCATTGTATTTGGTATAGAAAAGAGATGTTGCCAATATTTATTTCTGAGCCAGAGTTCTGTCAGCAGGAATGGAGTATGACTGCCTCGCCCACCCATAACAAAAAACTCAGATGGGTTGATTTGCAACGCTCTGTCTAATGCTTGTGTTCTTCCTGCATTCTCAGCAGGATTATTCCAGAACATTGGTACATATTCCATAGTTGCAAGAGGCAATTTCTCATTAGAACTGTAACTTGATAGAGAAGCATATTACAAAGGAATATGAAAGAGTAGTTTGTGCCCGTAACATATTTTCAATGCTTCTCTTTTTTATTTACATCCACATAGTTGAAGAGGAACAGAGTTGGCCATGGGCAAAAAGAAGTTGGAAACCAAAGCAAGCTTCTTTCTGTGGTCTCTAATCCCCCTGAGTCATGAATTCTTCCCAGCCACTAAGACTTTACCCCACCCCCACTCCCACAGACACATATACCTCAAACTCCCTCTCTTCTTTGTCTCAGGTCAAACACTTACAGCAACTTTTGACTCCCAGGACAAATGATTTTAAGTCAAAGAATTGACTTTTCCTGAGATATCTGCATTTTCCAAATTTTTATTTTTGAGGCAGAAAAACTATCCCCAGCTGGAGAGCGAGAAAGGTAAAACATATTGTTCAAGGGCAAAAGGTAAGGCTGAAAGTGGAACAAAATAGATTTTTTGGAAGAAAGTCAGGCAAATCTTTTTGTTTTGCCAAAAATTGTACCAGCTACCTCTCGGAATCAGTTGTGAAGTCAAGCTTGATTCAGTGCTATCGGAGGGATGGAAGGAAAATGTTATATGTTCTGTGTTACAGGAATAATCAACCTGGAAAGGGCCACATACTTATTCTCAGGTTAAACAAACCTGATGCAGCTGTCTCCATTAAAAAAGAAAAGAAAAGCGGGGCGCCTGGGTGGCTCAGCTGTTAAGTGGCTGCCTCCTGCTCAGGTCATGATCCCAGTGTCCTGGGATCCAGCCCACATCAGGCTCTCTGCTCAGCGGGAAGCCTGCTTCTTCCTCTCCCACTCCCCCTGCTTGTGTTCTCTCTCTCACTGTCTGTGTGTGTGTGTGTTAAATAAATAAAATCTTTAAAAAGAAAAGAAAAGGAAGTAAGCAATGGAGGGAGAGAGGGAAGAAGGGAGGCAGAGAGGGAGAGAGGCGGGAAGGGGAAAAGGCATTCCTGGCTAGGGACAAGGGGTGTGAGGAAGCCATATGCAAGCATTATCTGTTATTTCCAATCCCAGTGGACGAGGATTCCCACATCTTACTCAGAACTTAGGTTCTAAAGTCTGTTTATATCATGAAAGTCATACAGAATCAACCATCAACAATTTTGCTTGATGATAATCTTTTCAGTAAGTTCAACAGTGACACAGGGCTGTTTTTTCTTTTCAGTAAGTTCAACAGTGACCCAGGGCTGTTCTTTTTTTTCCCCCCGCTGTCGTAGAAGCAGATTACTGTCTCTTAGTTGAGTACTAGATGAAGTATGGGAGGTATGTTGTATGAAAAATATTTGCTTGGATCCTTCTCAGTGTTCCGATATGCCTGCAGTGTGAGAGGCACACAGCAATTGAATCTGAGAGAAGTGGAATCTCATCTCAGGTCATGCTGGGCAGCGGCATTACTAGGTGGAGTGGGCAGCACAATTCTTCACACTGATAGCCATGCAGTCTGGAAGCTTCCTGGCTAAGAACTGGTTTTATCAGCCCCAATCTAGCATGATTTAGCTATTACCCCCATAGGAACACCCATAGGTTCTTGACCCAGAGACTTTGCTTCTCTAAGTTAGCTCTAAACCTCAGTCCTCTAAATGGGTTCTTCTGGGAAAGGAGCCACTGGTTATGCTCTTGAAGAATCTCTGAGATGAGAAGCAGGGAATAAAGAAGACTGGCAGGAAGAGAGGAGCATGAAGAAAGCTTTGACATTAGGTTTTAGCTAAAGTGTTAAAGACAAATGCATGGGGAGCTGGAATATGGTGACAGTCAAATGTAGGAGTTTTTCTTTTAAAATGTGCTCACGTCTCTGTGTGTGAGTATATGTAATTAAATAGCAGGTGGCATTAGGAGGAACTGTGAACATTACCATGGTTTTGAGACACTGGTGAAGTGATAAGCAAAACAAAACAAAACAAAAAAAGAAACAACAAATTTAATTTTATTTTGAAAGAGAAGTATTAGTTATAGAAATTCACATAAATTTCATAGTGTGATGACATTTCTCTGTGCAGAATAAAAAGTATTATACTTATTACAAATTATGGTACATTACTGTTGCTTTGTTTAACTTCATACATTCTTGCACACTTTGTATGTGCTATTCTGCATGCTCTGTTCACTATTGTTTTTAGTCCAAATAATTTGAAATGTAATTTGTTTTGTTTGCCATAACAAAATATTATTTGAGAAGAATGTAGATTTATATTTCAGCATTTTTGATAGTATTATATGAATGCCTTATCAAATAACTACAAGAAGCCTCTTTAAAATAAACAGTAAGTACTTATGCCCAACTGAATTTTCATTTTATAAGAAAATATAATACTTATGCCTATATATATTATAGTTTAGATATTGTGAGTTTATAACACTTTTTGTAAAAAATTAGTGATGTTATTTGCAGTACTACTAACATACCCCCCCAAAATGTCATTATCTTATGATGATGGAAATTTCTCATTGTCCTTGCAGTTTGATGCAGATATTCCTGTTTAGAAAGTTGTTTTCCTCCATGTAGCAATCCAGGGACACAGGACATATCTATCTTATAGGTCTTCTATCCCCTAAGAATTCATGGTCTTCTGTACCCAGCTGGTAGAACATGGAAGAATATGGAAATGGCATATCTATTTTCTAAAAGGCTTGCCTTAGAAGTGACACACATTACTTCCACCACTATTCCATGCATTTTGTTTGACTACTAACACCTAAGGACTTACTGCTATTATCCTTTCTCCCAGGTCTCTTAGTTCATAAAAGTTACTCTCTGTCGCATTTCCAATCAGGACATCAAGAACACAGGCAGTGAAGGTCACTAATTAATTCTAGGAATTAAATCACTGGTGATCCAACAACAGTACAATTGTAAAAAAAGGGGGGGGGCGAGTTAGGAGCCACTAGTCCTACATCTGTATTCCATTAGCATCTCTGCCCTACTAGGGTGAACTTAGAAAAATAATTGTACTCTTCAGACCCATGTTTCTGTAGTTATAAAATAAGGGAGTTGCACTAAGGAAAACCTCATAAAACCATAATCTGAAATTAAATTACTACATAATTAATTGATATAATTAATGACCTATACAGTCTTGCCACCAGTAAATGCATGGTTTTATTTATCATTCTTGAAATACTAAAAAATAAGAATTCATTAGTAGTAGTACTAATACCATTACACCTATGATTACTACAATTTGAATTAAGCTGACCCTTACTGAGTGCTTACTACATTCCATAACATTCCACTAAGTGAAATGTATTTATATATCAAACTCCAGAAGTTGCACAAATGAGAGACAAACCCTATGCCAACTCTCCTCATAACTCCTCATGGCTGTATTATATTAGATTTGCTGGCCATTGTAGGGAACCACTGGATGAGACGAACTAGCATTAGGTAGTTCTATCACATCTATACATCTGTGAACTCAGACCAAAGAGTGAAAAAATCGCTTTGACCCATTATTCCACCAAGTGCCCTTCTTCAGTTTGAAAACTCTGTGTCTCCACTTCCTTATTTGAAAAATGAAGTTTATGTAGCTTACCCATAGCTCCCTCAAATGCCTTAAGTATCCATTAAGTCACTGCCCTGAAGCAATAAAAAACCCAACTTCTGAGAATTAATATATGAACATAAGGTAATGAAGCCAACTCAATTATCCATGGTAAAAGATGACAAGGAAAAGTAAGACTAAATTAAATACACAAGTGTCCCCAAACCATATTTTTGCCATTCACCTACGCTCTTAACCAGCGCTAATAAGCTGCAAAAGAGATAGATTTGAATTTTATCGCTTTCTCTCTCCACCCCCTACTCTTGTCTGATTCAAGTCCTAACAGGCAGTCAACCACCCTTTAAAAGGCAGGAAAAGCAAAGGCTGGACTTTGCAATCAATAGACTGGATAATTAGCCCGTGAGTAATTGAGAGTTAACGGTCTTGTATTAACTTCACCCCATTACTCCCAGAATATGAACAAGCCAGAGCAGGTTGGACATGAATATGAGAGAGCAGAAGAAAAAAGAAGGGTGTTAAAGGAAATGAGTTATTTACCTTGAGGTTATTATATGATGTGAACCATAATGACACAAAACCTTATAACAACAGCAGCCTAGCAGAGTGACTCCAAACATGACAAGATGGTCCACAAGAGCTGTAAGAGAGTTGTTTCCCCTTAGCACCAAATTATTTTTCACTTTTCTTCCTACAACAAAAGACTCACTCTAGGCTTTGGCTGTGTTCCCAAAAGATTGGGTAATTAAGCAGGTAAGATTTCCAAGGAGAAATAAATATTTTTCAGTTACCAGACACTGTCATTGGGCTTTGATTCAAATGTGCATAATTTTTGAACAGGAAACATAATGAAAGGAATGTTTCACAAATTAATATAAAGCCCAAAGGCATACCTGGCACTCTCTTACATGAAATCATTGTCTTTCATAAGCCAGGAATGTCGACCAAGTATCAGTCTTGGAAAATGCTTTCTCCTTGTAATATTAGCACCAGTTTTACAAAAGGAAAGCTCAACTTGAAGAAAACTGCTTATAAAATATGACCCAAGCCTGTTTTTTTCTAAATTTAATGGCATTTTAAAGTAGAATGACTTTGGTTTTAGCATTATCAGTGAAAACAGTACCTCTTCTTCAGAGGTTGAAAAGCTAAAGAGAAGGGTTAAATGACCTGCATGATTTTACAGAGTGACTAATTCAAATTAGAGGTTTGGATAGAGTGCTGGGCTCAGGCCCAGGACCCCAAACTACTATTCTCTAAAAATAATGTGAAACTCTGAAAGGTAAAATGGCTTAAGAAGATGAAGAAATTCCCCCAAGTATAATTTCAATTATGTAAGTGAGAATGAGTCAAGCACAGGTTAAATGACAATGTTAGAGTGTTGAAAAATGACCAGTTCATCACCGGGATGGACGGACGATGGAACTTCTTTCCCTTACAGTGATTAGCTTTAGGATAATCATTCTACACTCTCATCTGTTCTTCCAACAGCAAAGAGTAGGATAATGGTTTAACCACATGATGGAGGATACCCTTAGTAAAATCGTATTTTCTATGAACTTGATTTTGGAAATTTAAAGTAATATGATAAAAATATATTTATGAATCTCATTATATGCAAAATATAACAGAACACAAATATTGAAAACTTAAACACATCAAGAATTGCTTAATTTCTAAAATCATGGTGACTGAACTATAAATTCTAAATTCATTTCATTTGGTGAATATTCCTATTATCTGAGCAACACATTTTTATGTGCTTAAATACTTCTATTAATGATTTGAGTGCATCTCATGACATTATTTTAATGTTCACCTTCAATGTAATATAAAATCTTTTTATAGTCTTTATTTTTCAAGGGATTAAGTGGCCATAAATGTGCTTGGTGGTAGGGGAAAAAAATCTGGAAATCCATAATTTGGTAGTAAAATTCAGAGGCAATAAAATATTAAGATAAAGACTGTGCCTGTTATCAACTTACTGTCTGTTGGCTCCAAATATATTTTTAATTGCCTGCTCAATGAAACAATAGAACTCTTTAAGTATTTTTTTTTTCCTTTGCTTGCTGACATGACGTTAAGGTTTGTCAGGAGGGTGCTAGAAGGTCATTGCATGAGAAAAGTGTGTTCCTTCTTGAGTCTGATGTGCTTCTGGACAGGCTCCTGCACTGTAGGCAGATTCTTTAGTATTAGCCACCAGCACCTGGAGCACAGCAGTTTCCATAGCACCTGGCTGAGGCAGTCTTATAGTTGAGAACTTTCTGGAGAGACACCTCATGGTGAAGAGGTTTCCCCAGCACTCTCAGAGGTGGATTTCTGGCAAGCTCTAGAGGGCAGGTTTCTAGCAAGTTCTACAGGGCAGCAGTACAATGATTTTTCTGCCACCCAGTGAGCCCCAGCTATGCCACCTCCTTCAAGGTCTGCCTCTCAGTTGTCAAGAGGTAACTCTTCCTTGGGTGCTCTATCTCATCCCTAGGGGTAAGAGCTGCTCTTTGTATCAGTAATACTATAATCTTTAGAATTCTAACTACCAAACCCTTTAACACAACTTTCCTTGTTCAAATCATTCCACAGATTTTTGTCTTCTGAATGGACACTGACTGATAGAAATGATGACTGAATAACTATGATTCTCCCTAATGTTACCATCAGAGAAATTACTGTAACTATTTTAGAGACAATAAAGAGAATTTTTAAAATAAGCTACAAACTTAAATATTTATGCATTCAAAGGAGGCACTCACTGTTTACATTTATTCTTCTAAGAAAATTTTCTTGAAATATGACAACTTCAAATTATGCTTGATTTTCAGGAACTCATCCCTTATATGTGACTGTCTTACATACAAACACGCAAGCTTTCTAAATTGTTGTCAATGCTTAATGACAGCCAATAGCTCACTGTGTTGAGGCTGCAATTTATGTGTAAACATAACACTTTATAACTGTAAATATGCAACCACACACTGACCAAAGTTACAGAATGTTTAAAAATATTTTGAAATTGAAATGAGGTATGACTTTGTTCTTCAAGTGACATTCTTTTATGCATTTCCTACCAGCACTTGCATCATGCTGATCCTGTCTGCTCAGTCAAGTATCTTTTCCTTTGCACTGAAAAGCAGTCACAGGGATAATAAACTACTGGGCAGAATGGATCAGCATCCAGCTTGCAAACCACTGTGAATATTTATAAAGCATTAGAGTGTTATTAGCTGAATCTTTCTCTCAAAGTACTGTTTTCTTTATTATGTGACAGAATGAAATGTGAGAAAACCAAACTGTGTGTGTGTGTGTGTGTGTGTGTGTGTGTGTGTGTATACGCACACATATGGACATGTGCTCACATTTGTGTAGCACTGGCATTTTCCCTGTGGTATTTTCATTCTCTACCTCAAACCCAATTCTGTCTTACAACTCTCATTGTAGGTACCTTGCAAAGTCTAGGACTAGAATTTGCTTCTCTTGAAGTAATGAGAAATGGAATCAGAGTTCACTTTATGAAAGCAATGCAGGCTCATTCAAGAGAATTCAAGATATGAAAATCTATAATACCCATAATTCTAACTTATCCAGAGTCGACTTCTGTTACTGGCTTGTATACACAGACATGTGTATGGACATTCACATACACAAGTCATATTCTTCAGGATAGTTTTCTAAATATGCAACATATATATTCATTATTTTTCTAATAGATTTTTTTCAACTAGTACACTTACATGTTATATTTTAGTATTACAACATTTTAGGATTGAAAGAGTACAAGGTAAAATTAAATAACTAAAAGAGGAATATGAAACAATGAAGAATTTTAAAAAAGGCTGAAAGGGGCGCTTGGGTGGCTCAGTGGATTAAAGCCTCTGCCTTCGGCTCAGGTCATGATCTCAGGGTCCTGAGATCAAGCCCCACATCGGGCTCTCTGCTCAGCGGGGAGCCTCCTTCCCCCTCTCTCTTTGCCTGCCTCTCTACTTGTGATCTCTCTCTCTCTCTGTCAAATAAAATAAAATCTTTTAAAAAGAATTAAATTAAATTAAAAAAAATTAAAAAGGTGGAAAAAACCCTAGAACTAGGAATATGTATTTTCTAACAAAATATTGTGTTGAACAAATTGCTTTTGCTAAGTACCCTTCAATTTGAAGGAAAACAGCATAGTTTGTTATAATTAGAATTACTGGAAATACAACCAAAAATTCAGGAAGTATGTCCAGATATAACAGAAATAGTGGTCAAGTCAAAAGTTTTAAGGTTCAAAAGACTGAGATCTACAGTAGGAAACATCAAAGCAGATAGGGCCGGTTGGCTATCATTGAATTTTATATCTTATTTCAGTGCCATAAAAGAAAGAGTTGATATAGCTATCTCAAAGTCAGTTAAGAAACATCACTTTCTTTCACCTGGTCATAATGAACTTTACCAAAAAAGTAACTTAGTGAATTAAAAGTCTGTCATAAGATCAATATATGTTTTCTAACGTTGTGTGTGTGTGTGCATGTGTATGTGTGTGTGTGTGTGTGTGTGTGTGTGTGTGTGCCTATGTGTCTAACTTCTAGGGAAAAGGTACTGTCTCAAATATCTCAAGTAAAGGCTGTTCTTTTTTTTTTTCTTTTTTTTCCCCTCCACTCTTAAGTTTTATTCTTAGAAGTGAAATAATATAAATTTTTAGAATAAGACATTTAAAAGTCTATGTTTCTGAACTTATGCATTATATAATCTTATCTCGGAAAAGTGACTTCACTAATGGGTAAATTCTAGTATAGCTTTTTTCCTCTAACAAGAAAACTAAAAGGATCAGAGTTGTGTCTCCATTATCTAGGAATGAGATGACATTCTACATTATTCCAACTTCAGAAGATATAGAATTTCTTAGTATGTAATGATTTTTTTTTTATGTCGAACAAGTCACTTGTGGAAATATGTAACAATTTAATAAATGTTTTCAAAATGTTATGTTGTTATCTGTAAATAGGATCCTCTATCAAAATTAAATTATGGACTTCTAAGCAGTAAATAAACCTACATGATGAAAAGAAGAATTTACTTTACTAAAATTTAGCCAGAAATAAAAAAAAACACCACGTTTTATATTTTTCACTCACAAGTAATTTCCAAAATGATTCCTAAAGGATTTCAATATAAAAGAATTTTCATTCTATCTTTTAGTATTAATGTACTGCTACTGACCATATTTCCAATGTAAGAGATGACCTAAAGAATCACAAATTGGGAAGTTCAGTTCTTTAAAGAGGAATCTGGAAAGTTTCCCAGATGATGTATCTTCAGAGTAAAGTATTCATAACTCAGAGGTTTAGAATGATTTAGAACTTTAGGTTTAGAACTTAGAGGTTTAGAAAGAGGCAAAGAAGAACTGATAATTAAACGTATTCCCTACGGATGGGCTTTTCACCCAGGGAGACGTCTACATAGGGTTACTACGGCCTGGTTATTTTAGAAGGCCTGAGGTCATTACATGTGAAGTTACAATATCCTGACATTTATACTCAGCAATTCCATATGCCCTACAAAAATACCCCTATCATGACTTAGTAAATCTTCAGAGCCAATAGAAAAGTGGAGTTTTACTTTGGCAACTGAATATCTACTCCTACATATATATTCGACATGCACAAATAAGACCTCTACGCTTTAGGAATTAAAATATAATCAAGAGAAGACATAAATATGAAAATAGCAAATAGATGTTTGTTTTAAGTGATAGCATTCAAGCAGTAAAACCCTTAACTGTGTATATTTACTATACTACGGTTTGAACCTTAGCCGTTAATGTATCCTTGAATTGTCAGATCCCAACTTCTTTATATGCACTGAACCTCGTCAGTAACCTGGTTTAAGTAGAAAAAGTTCATCAGTAATCTCAGACTGTTTTCGTACTGTAGCACAAAATGTTGATGGTGAGGAAACCAAAACCTCAGCTAAAATATTTCCTGCATCTACCTTATAAACTATTGCTGAGATGAAAGTATTAAACAAAATCAACACTATAGATCATCACATACTCAATTATGAATAACTGAAATTGTGAATCCTGTGAACAAATGTGGAATCTTGAGCAATGAAGTTAAATCTCTGATGTACAAACTCTAAGAGGACAATTTCAGTAAATAATTACAGAGTATATTCAGATTATAAATTATATACAAAATAGAGGACTTACAAGTCTTTCAGGGATATTTTAGATAGTGGGGAGATAGACAGCTTCATTTTTGTACTTCACAAACACACATGACAAACCATAGAGTCACATTTATCTCAGAAGCCTCACTGATAGTAAAATACAGCTGACTGAGGGTGAAATAGAAATAGATATTCATCTCTTTCTCTAATATGCAGCCAATCTTTTCTCAGGATAGACAACACTTGAAAAATTTACATACCATATTGGCTCTAAAAGGTGGAGACAATCGTTTATTAAGTACCCTTAAAGTCTGCTTTGTAATTATGAAAAGTTGGATTCCAAACTTCCCTGAGTTTGGGAAATTTCTATTTGATTCTGAAGTATCCTGTGAGTTTACCTTCACTGCTTCTCAAAGAAAAGTACCAGATTTTTCCCACTTCAGAAGTCTGACTTCCCCCTGATACATTTTGAATTGAACTATGGTTGACAGTTTTATTACAAATATGCTACACTTGTAATTGTTACACCAAAGGAAGTGATTGAAAAAATTTGCAAAGTTATAAAATTGGACTTTAGTTCTGTGGAGAATGAAGAAATAAATGTTAGGTTTAAAAATAATATCCTCAGAGATGTATATATCAAGAAAGAAGATTCAAATTTGATTTATTATTCACTTTGGGTATAGCACTTTCTGATCTGGAAAAAAAAATGTCTGAAATTATTCCACTTTACATAAGTGGTGACAAATCACTACTTATAGATTTCTTTCCAAAAGCCTCACTGTCCATGGCATAAAAATTGCTTGAAAGGGTTCCGTGTGTTGCTATTTTAACATCTCCTACCACACTATACAAATGCCAGTCCGACCAGTCTGCCTTTAGGGCTTTCAGAAAGCAGCTTTCTTTAAAGGTTACAGGGGATGTTATGTCTTCTAAGAATGTCAGCTCTCCTGAGAGTTCTCCATGATATCAACATGGTAGATACTAAAATTTAGGCAAAGGGGTTTAATTTAAGAGGGGATTCTATTCATGAGTCTATTTTAATATTTGCTAATTGTTTCACATACTGGTTTTATTTTTAACAAAAGCCATCCTGATTCATTTACATAGCTTTTAGCTTTAATTATTTTATTTTTACCTTTCATGAGGTAAACCCATGCCCATAGACCTTTTCAGACCTTTAGACCCTTAGACCCTGGAGGGGAGACGTTTTGTTTTAGCAACAGTACTCAGTTCCACCCAGAGAAGCGGACACTTTGTCACACTCTTCATTAGAAATCTTCATGTACAAAAGAGCAAAACTATAAAATTTCTATAACACACTTGTAGGTAGAAAGGATTTTATTTTATGACATTAAAAATTATTTTAAAAAACAAACAAAAATTTTGGTGTTATTTCAATTTTAAAAAGCAAAAAATATATCATAGGCTTTAGTGTATTTTTACACAACTCAAAAATTAATTCACTTAAAAATAAGTGTGACCAACATCTAGATCATCAGCTGAGCTCATTACTATGCCTTTTTGTGTTTCGTTTTGTTTTTCTTAAGATTTTATTTATTTATTTGACAGAGAGAGATCACAAGTAGGCAGGGAGGCAGGCAGAGAGAGAGGGGGAAGCAGGCTCCCTGCTGAGCAGGGAGCCCGATGCGGGGCTCCATCCCAGGACCCTGAGATCATGACCTGAGCTGAAGGCAGAGGCTTTAACCCACTGAGCCACCCAGGCGCCCCTGCTACGCCTTTTTGAATTAAAAGAAGAGTTGCGGGGCACCAGAGTGGCTCAGTCGGTTAAGCGGCTGCCTTCGGCTCAGGTCATGATCCCAGAGTCCTGGGATCTAGCCCCTGTGTTGGGCTCCCTGCTCGGCGGGGAGTCTGCTTTTCCCTCTGCCTGCTGCTCTGCCTACTTGCGCTCTCTTTCTCTCTACCAAATAAATAAATAAAATCTTTAAAAAAATAAAAATAAATAAATAAGAGTTGCAAAGAAATTCAGTTTGCAAAAAAAAAAAAAAATAGAATTCTAATGCTAATATGCAGCATTCTATTTTATCCTAGTGTTTGGAAAGGTTTACTTTCAATACCTGAGTAACAGCTCACAGACTAAGCTAATCAATGTTCTAAATTACATCAAATATGCATTAATATATTCTCCCTCGTGACCTCCTCAATTTGGAGATTACTCTATTACAAATAAGGTTTCTTTTCTATCAAGAAAAAACTGAATTGTTACTATCTTGTATATTTGAGTAAGAATCGGGATGGCAGTGTGGTAATGCATTTGACAATGATTTAATGCCAACCAAAAATATACCTTAAAAACTCAAAATGTATCCTGGAAAGATGCAGAGAAAATACATCATATAAAAGTTGACAATGTTGCTTAAAATAAATATCTAGCAGAAGTAGTATTAACACCACAAATGATCCTATGCCAAGGTTTACTCCAGGGAAAACTGACAGCAGAATAATAAAATATCAAAGCTTCAAAGATCTATAAACCAAAATTGAAATAAGAGCATCACTTAAGCTTATTAATTCCATCACATGAGCTCTGTGTCAAATTACCCATATGGTTCATAAGAATTGGGAAGTAAAATTGGATTGCTCCTGCCCAAGACTACAATAGGATAGTCACTTCAATATCTCCTCCCCTACCACACACACACACACATTCTCGGCTTATCACTGTCCCTCATGCGGGAAATTCTTAAAACATTTTTGAAGCTTTCCAGGAATGAATTCCTGAGAACTATAAAGTCTTTCCTCTCTGCTACTGACTGGGCAAAGTTTAAGAACCAACATGGATTTTTTTTTTTTTTGGTGACCATTGTTTTTATTTTTTTATTTTTATTATGTTCAGTCAGCCAGCATAGAGTACATCTTTAGTTTTTGATGTATTGTTCAATGATTCATTAGTTGCATATAACACCCAGTGCTCATCACAACCAACATGGATTCTAAGTTGCTCTTTACCTAATAGTCTATGTTACTATAAGACTGTTTTTAGACTACATTCCCAGTAGCTATGACCTTCCATCCTTCAATTTGTGCAGACGGTTCTGCTAACCTCCCTCAAACGTGAGGTGTGATAACTGTGGCACGCTGCCATCTCACATGCCACATCCCTGTATGCTTACCATCAATATATAATGTTCTCCCAATTGTACATTTCTAATCAGGGATCTGTTTTATCCTCCACTGCTGAGTACCAGGATTCCATTTGAGTTTATGTGGCACCCATCCTTCCTGCAGGTGTACAGTCATCTAGCTGGCAGCTGTAGAGGGACTCTTTCCCACCCTCAGATCCACACCTACGGCTGTCTGTGACCAAGCTCCAAATTGTTGCTATTTTTATGGGTTTGCCAAACTTGCAGCAGTTTCTTTAAGAGTTCATTAACTTAGGTGCTCAGACTTTAATGTTAAAGGTACCATGGAGCCCTGTTCCCAGTTTATGCCATCCCAACATACCCTATGTATGTAAAGAAAGAAAGAAAACTGGAGTGAGGGAGAGAAATAGGAAGGAAGAAAGGAAGGAAGGAAGGAAGGAAGGAAGGAAGGAAGGAAGGAACGAAGGAAAGAAGGAACGAAGGAAAGAAGGAAAGAATATGAAGGAAAAGTTCTGCCTTTCATTAGCTGTTTGATTATGGGGAAAAAATTTCACAAGCCTGGGTATTAAGTATTTTTTACTTTAACATATAAATCAGTTTTGTACAATTTATATTTTGCAATCATATATTTAATTAAATTGTCATGACCAAAATACTAAATGAAGGCTTAGCTCTTCAGATCTCTATTCTCTAGACCGGACAGAACACAGTACCATAATTTCTGGGATAAGAAAATAAGTATATTTAATGACAGCTTACCACATGTCAAGCATTCTGTTACAATAGTCAAATACACTATCTTTTTTCTATCAAATGAGCTATGAGTATGGACGGGGAACAGTATGGAGTGTTGGTTAAGTGCCCAGGATACAAAGTCCGGCTGCAGGGGTTGGAATGTCAAGTCTAACACTTGCTTAACTATATCATTTGGACAAGTTACTTAATTTGTCTCTACCTCAGTTTCTTTAACTGTAAGACAGAAATAATTACTTTCCTTACAGGCTTGGTGATATAGGTTTTAAACAAGTATTCAAGCACATAGTAAGCCCTCAATGCACATCAACCATTCTTAGTATCTCCAATTTATATACTAGGAAAGCGGGGCTCAGAGAATTTAAGTAACGATCTGAAATTACATAGCAATCAAAGGTCATAGCTGAAAATCAACCCTGTCTGTAGTTCCTAAATCACATTCCTATCTGCTACATTTTGTACAGGTCAAGGGCAGTCTGCCCCAAAATATGCTACTTTGGCGTATTATTTTAAATAAAAAGTTACTTAAGAGACAGCTTGTGCAAGATGGTCACTCGGATCCTCCCCTGCCCCCGTGGAGGCAGGAAATAAATCTCTCATGTGAAAGGTACCCTCCCTGTGCCAGAAGGTAAAGAGACATCCTTATCACTAACAAGAAGAAATTTAGAGCCAAGAATACTGCATAAAAAAAACCCTTATTACTTTTTACTAATTTACTACCCCAGCCCAAATTCTGTCCAGAATTCCTTACTAACTAAAGCTCTGAAAGTTAAATTTTCTTTGTCCTGTCAATTCCTCACAGATTTATTGTCTCCTGGTCTAAAAAGTATTAAAACTGCCTGATTTGGTCATTTCTTCAGGACTCAGTTTCATTATTGGGCTTCCATATGTACGTAATAAAACTTTGTTTTTTTCCTCCTGCTAATTTTTCTCATGTAAATTTAATTCTTTGTCCAGTTGGAATAACCTTGGACTGAGGAAAATTTCTTCCTCTCCTTCAAAAAAATGATTTCTTAGATCCTCACCCAGAGAATATCCAAGATTCTGTGATACATTCACCAAAAGCTAAGTCATTACACTGATATTTTTACTTGGTTTATGTTTCTGACAAACTGGTTCTTAATAATCTTAAAACACAAAATCTAACTACTTTGGTAATTCTACTAGTATTTATAAATTATTGTTATATACATATGAAAATAAAAACCTTTTAAAAATGAAATTATACTACCTCATTATTCTGCAACTTGTTTATTTTATGTTTTGGGCAACTTTTCATGTCAGAACTTACAGAACTACTTCTTTTTTTTTTCCTTTTTTTTTTTTAACCGATTCATAATCTTACATCAGATCATTCCCCATAATAATTTTCAATGATTCTTGGTCATTAGATTTTCTTCCAGATTTGGTGGCGGGGGTGGAGGGTGGTTTGGTTTTGGTTTGTTTTGCTTGTTACTAAAACAATACTGAAATAAATATTCATTTACAAAAATCTTTGTGCACTGGAATGACTATATTTATAAACATTTCTAACATTGATAACATGATACCACTATGTCAAAAGGTGTGTGCTTTTTATATAATGCTAGATACTGCCAAATTGCCCTTCATAAAGTTATACCAATTCATATGCTCAACAACAGTATATGAGAGTATCTATTTCCCTTTCTCTTGACATATTTTTTAAATAACAACACAATTTAAGAAAATTCAAGCCATATCTGCAAGTACATTATGCTGGTTGGTTTCTTATTTATTATTCATTTGTATTCTACTATATTTTTAAAAGATTTGAGGTAACTTATAATAGTAACATACATATAGATGAGACTATTCAATTTAAAATGTAAATATTAATGCACACCAATAAAAGAAGGGTAAATATATCAGAAAGTCTGGAAAGATTTACTCCAAATGCCTGGCACTGTTATAGACAACAGAGATAGGATAGAGAGTAAGACAGAAAAGTTCCTAGTCTGATATAGCTTATATTTTCCTAGAATAAATACAAATAAATAAATTGAAATATAAAATATAATTTCAGCTAGTGAGAAAGGCTATCATTAAATAAAACAGTATAGCATGGGTAGGTTTACTTAAAATAGATCAATCTTAAGCAGAGACTCTGCTTCTAAAATACAGAATGAGTCAAGTAAAAGCAATTAGTAGGTTTTTAATCACCAATTGGAAAAAAAAATTCTATTCCATGCCCCAATAGAGAGATGAGCCGCTTGGCAGATCCAGACCTTTGGTAAAAGGGAAAATAGAGAGATGTCGGTGGCTTATGGCAAATCAATCATTACGCTTAAAAAAAAAATGTTCGCATCTTGAGATGATGTTTGTCCTGTCATTTTCCACGATTGATGGGAATCATTGATTCCTAATCATTTACCATATGCTGTGAGGAGACTGAGGGAATTAAATCTTATATCCAATGAAGGTCAATAGAAAGCCGAAAAAGTAGAAAACAACCAGATATACTTTACTTCCACACCTGGCTAAAACAAAGAATGCCCCCATCTTTCAGTGAAATTGTTTTCAGGCTTCTCAGAAGACCTCCAAGTTTTCATTCCAAAGTAAAGATATGAAAGTTAAGTATGATTTCCTGAAAGTCAGTGATGAGGCAAGACAACCAGGGTATTTATGAGTCTCTTATACTGTCATGCTTGAAACTGTAGAATGTTAAGCAGACTATTCATTCACTAGAGAAATACTCCCAGTCATCTCAGGTTTGTTTACAACAACAGACAAAGGAGAGACATAGCTCATAGATCAGCATGTCATAAAATAGAGACAGCTCACTGCCAAGGGCAAATTTAGAACTCTGAATGAAGAAAAGACACTGTGCCCACAGAGCACCCAGACACAGAAATCCAAGTGACACGATAAGGGTGTCAAAGTTATAACTGCCA
Source organism: Potos flavus (assembly GCA_028534135.1). NCBI lineage: Eukaryota > Metazoa > Chordata > Mammalia > Carnivora > Procyonidae > Potos > Potos flavus. The sequence goes on along the minus strand of CM052895.1, from coordinate 67,903,289 downwards.
TATATAGTACAAGAAAGCTTATAAAAAGAAATTTAATTCTACCGTTGTAATTAGAAATTAATGGAAAAATCTCAGCAAAACCTTCAGAGTGAACTACAGCTCAGGGGGATCCACCTGAAATAGTTTACCAAATTAATAATTAATTGTCAAAGGACCTATATAAGCAACAACAGAGAAGATTTTTAAATTATGTATGTATCATTCTGTGATGATGAATTTAAAAGCGTCAATGTACTCCTTTCTGGGAACACAGTTACAAAATCTAGTTCAAGTAAAAGTAGAAAACCTGAAAAAAACAAGCCATAATATAAAGTGGCATTGTGAAAAAAATTACAAAATGTCTCAAAAGAAAGTTTTATTAGTAACTTCTTTCACATTCCCAGGGAACAGATAATTGGGATATACGCCATTAAAGAAAGAAGATAGGAAAAAGGGACTATGGGTGGAAGGATCTAAAAAGAGTGTATTGATGGTCTGATGTTACTCCCTCATCAGAATCAATGTGAAGGAATGCCTTTCCCTAAGACTTTGTTAGCAGCAGTATTGCCTTTTTCCTGGTTCCTTCTTGATACCTTTCTAATCAGAATGGACATTTTAACCAAAGGAGTGGTGGGAGAAGTTTTTGATGTTAAGTTTCTACAGAGTCTCTAGCCTTGCTCTTTGATGTTCCAGTATGTATACCAACAGTATCAAGTCCCCGATTCTAACTTTGAAGAGCCTTATTTACCTAAATGTTACCTGTGGGAAGAATTTGGGAAATAACTTTCTAAAGCAATTAGTTCGGTACTACTCAAAGAACAAAGGAACAACAGCAAAGACATTATGCAAATGTGTGGCTTTTGAAAACTATACTGTCTTAGGAAAAGCATGATCAGGTACGTTACAGAGAATGGCATAAAAAGTTTGAAAATGTTCTGCTACTCTATATTCACTTAAATTCTGTTATAATATTAAACTTCAATTTGATTAATATTATACATTTGACACATAAAACTAACCTTAAAGAAAATTCATTCATGAATACAGATATGAATATTCCTAAATAAGATACAAGCAAATTGAATTCAACAGTGCATCTACCATGACCAAGTCAGTTTTAATTCAGGAATACAAATCATAGAAAATCTTTTTAACAGCAATATGTTCAAATAAGAGAATACTTTTAATAATCTCAATAGATTCCAAAAAGACATGTGATAATATTCAAAACTTATTCTTGATACATATTTTAAGAAATGAACAATTCGCCATTAATGTATCTTAAAATCAGGCCAAGACCGTTATGGTGACCAAATTCTAAAGGTTTCAGGAATGAGATCAACATATTTAATTTCCTAATATTATTTAACATTTTTCTAAATGTACTAACAAATACACAAGATGTGAAAGAAGAAGAAAAACATAGCACTTAGAAAGGAGGAAACAATATTCTCATTAGTATAACCCTATACTGAGAAAACCCCATATAATCTACTATAAAAATTTATAGTTAATAATGGAATTAATTAGCGTAGCCTCCTATTAAGAAAAAAATAATAAAAGCAAATAACTTAAATTAGCTACTATAAACCATAATAAAAAAATTCCTTTTAGACAGCAAGCAAAATTTCAGTAGGATCTTCACGAAAAACATATAAAATATTAAGATTTGAATAAATCATAAACTATTCTATTAGCACAAACCAGAAAGTTGATTTACTGGGGCACCTGCATGGCTCAGTCAGGTAAGTGTCTACCTTTGGCTCTGGTCATGATATCAGGGTCCTGAGATAGAGCCCTGCATCTGGCTCCTTGCTCAGCGGGGAGCCTGCTTCTCCCTTTCCCTCTGTCTGCTGCTCCCCCTGCTTGTGCTCTTTCTTTCACTCTGTCAAATAAATAAGTAAAATCTTTAAAAAGAAAAAGAAATCTAATTTATTTATGAGTACACATTCTTCCAAACTAATATATAGATCTAATGCCACTGCCTATAAAATTCAGATGGACTGTTTTTGAAGTTAGCACAGTGATTCCCTGTATACAAACAGGAATTAATTTGTCTAAAAGTTAATATATTTTTGACAAAGAAAAATAATGGAGGTAAATTTATTGTGCTAAATACAAAAGTGTATTATAAATCTACAATAATAAGATATTGTGATAGTGGCAAGAAAATTTACAGACATAATGAAAACCACAAAGATACCCTGAAAAAGACCTCTGTGTACAAAAGAATTTAGTATGTGATATAAAGGATCATGGATACCAATAACAAAGGGGTAAATTATTCAGTAGGTGGTATGAAACAATTATTTTTTTAAAAAATCAGATTTATACTTCATAGCATACTCTGATACAAATCTCAGATGATTCAAGTTAAAGAAAAAAAAAGTGTATCAGGAAAAAAGACATTTTTAAGGAACTGATTCAGAAAGAGAAAGAACTTAAAAAACAGTAAATAACTCAGGAAAAGAAACATATTTATGCGTATATGCATGTGTGTGTTTGCACATGTGTAAAATCTTAAACAGCATGCATGTCAAAAAAGTGAAAACGAATTAAAAAGCACAATAAAATTTGAAAAATGTGTTACACTTAGTAAGTTTTGTGTGCTTTAAAGATATCGAACCAATGTCATTGCAACAGGGTTTTTCATATATAGGAAACAGCAAAGTCAAGTCAAGTTTTCTGCCATTATGCTTAGAAGCATGAGAAACAGTCCAAGAAATCAAAAACTCGAGATCACTAGGCTCAACTGTATGACCCATGATGCAGCCAGTTTCATATTTACCTACCTCCTATATGCAAACCTTTTTTTCGGAAGAACACCTGAAGAGTCAATAAATAAGCAAAATGAAAGGAATTTAAAAATGCAAAGAGAAGAGTTATTATTTTTGTTCATGATGTTATTTTGGTTATTGTGTTTCCAGACTGAGTAAGAAAAGCAGAAATGGGGTGACTCACCAAAAAGAGAGAGGGAGAAAGAGAGAGAGAAAGGTGGTGGACTTTGAATTTCCAATGCAATAAATGAAAAATATATTAGTGAAAGGAAAGATAATTTTTTCCTCTATCCTTCTAGGTTCTTGGCTGAGACTCCTCTGTAATACAAGACAGATTAACAGGAAAAAAGCAAACAGAAGTTTAATATCATATGTATCTTCTATATATATGGGAAATACCCGGGAAAACTAAGTAACTCCCTGAAAGAGCCCAAGCTACCACCTAAAATACCATCTCCAGCTAAAGAGGAAAGATATTGTGTGGGAGGGAAATCAGGAATGGGAGATGATCAGGCAAAGCATAGTAAATAAAGGTCTGGTTGTTTGCAGATTTAAGTCAGTTGCCTGTTCCACCTATGAGGGAAGATTTAGTCATCCTCTTCCTCCTGGTACAGAGGGAGACACCATTACAAATGGAGATTTTTCCTTATAAGTCTAAATGTCTCTTACAAAAGGTTAACTTCTACTCAGTTTTCAGAGCTTCTTCTGTGTTTGTTGTTTCCTAAAAACTAGCAGCTCAAGATAATCCGTATGCCAAAGAGATATTTCGAAGTGGCAAATTCTGCTCCCCTGCAATATTAAAAGGATGGATGACTAACAGAAAGAGATCATTTAAAGCTACATATAATTGTCGAGTTGGGTTTCCCAAATTCCATTTCCAACTCCCATGATGTCATCTCTCAGGTCATACAAGCACTACCGCCAAGTAAGACACATTCCTTACCATCCTTTTCTCTCCTTTCTTTCTTCAATGTATCATCCTCTGCTTCTTGTTCACTCAAGTCCTTGCTCATAACTGGCTATCATATGTAATAAACTAATTTCCCCCCAAATACAAATAGACACAATAGGGCTACCTACCCCACTTCAGAGGATAAAACATGATTGTACCTTTGCTACCTGTATAGTCTGAACACGTGATCACCAAAAACACTTCCAATAAATAAACACCCTTTTAAACATATGTGTGTGGATGTACACGTGTGGATGTGTGCATTTTTGTTTTGCACAGAAGCACAACATGTGAACTAATTCACTTCGGGGATAATGCATGCCACAATCATAAGCAACTTTAAATTTCTGTGCTTAAATGAAATTTCAAAACTTCTCTCCAAGTTTGATGTAAAGGGCTTACTGATCTAGGCCCTTTGAGAAGTAAAACTTTTCAAAAATACAAAGCAGGAAATTGTGATCACTAAGCAGAGTTACCACTGTGATGTTCCCTGTGTATGGCTTATTCAGAGCCCTACAAAAAAGAACACAAGGTAAGCTGGGGCTTCTGAAGCTCCAGCCCCATGCTTCTTCAAGGCTGCAATCCTGTGAGCTATTCTTGCAATGGCGTTTGATGTAAAATAGTGAACACATTAGATTATCCTAAGAATACTGTTTTAAAAGGAGGAACTTCTGGGATTGCTTTTTTCCTCTGTGACCCAGAAAGACCCATCAATCCATGGGCAAGCAAATTGAGAGTGTGACAGGACCATCACAAATTGCTCAGTTATAATGAAGGACCTGGAGCCACCTGTTCCACAGCAGGGATAAATCACAGTCCCTGTTTCTGTAAGGCAGGGATCCGCCAGGGAAGGGAAACTGAACATGGGGAAAATTCTAGAGCCAATTCACTATTCTGGGACTCCCGGGTCACTTTTTCACTAAAGAGGGAAAGAATTCTTTTCTACCACTATGTGCCACTAGGTAAAATATATAATTTTCCATAAGTACCATTTGTGAAATATAGATGTTCTGATCCAAGTTCTGGCCTACATGAGCTCAATTAATTTACATGCATGTTCTCTTCTAGCCCTGTGCGTAATGTAATGCCTTCGTCATGGCCTCTGAAAGTTTTCCAATTTAATCTCACTCAATTACAATCACCGCCTTGGGTTATTCATTCATTGTACTTTGCATTCAGTCCACAATGCTCCCAGTCACCTGGTCTCCACTCACTCATAATACGCTGGTTTCATTACTCCAACAGCCATCTCCTGGACTTTTCTTTAATAGTCACGGGAAACAAAGTGAAAACTGAGTATTGCTTCTGTCCGCCCTTGGGAAGTGACCGCAGAATGCTCCTCCACATATATGGGAGGCAACCAAGCTGCTTGAACTGATTTTTCAAGTCAGCCCTTTGCCCCATGTGGTCTATTTTGATTCTCTCAGCTTATGCCGAGGACAGAGGATACATGCCCTTGAGTGAACACCCAATGCTAATTTGAGTCCATTTTCTCCCCCTGTTTTAGCCAAGCGTGGCTCCTGTCTCTAAACTCTCATTGCCTTTCCTTCTGACACCACAGCTGGTTGCTGTCCTAGAGTTTTATCTCCCCCACTGACTAAAGTACAGGATTGATTTCTGCACTGGGAGGAAAGAATTTAATTGGTGAATAACAGTCACTTTTATTCCCTTGCATTCAGCGAATTTATAAGCTATCTCAGTATTTCAAAAAATAGGGCCTTCAGGCAGGAGTAGCATTTGAATCCGAGCATCAGCCATCTATCTACCTCAAGCACTCAGAGCCCAGTGAAGTTCAGTTGTTACTTAGAAAGCCTTAATAGGCACCATGGGACCCTAACACATTCTCTCTTTCACACATGTAAGCAGTCTGGCAACTTTCTCAAGAACAAAGACCCAGTACAGCAGCTCAGCTCTCTACTTACCTTTCAAGCTCTGTTCCTGTTCATCTAACTTTTGTATATCCCAAATTAAATTATTTAAGACATTTTTCCCCACTAAAATTACAACTAAACTAATGTTACAGAAAAGAGAAATATTTGTTGGCCTTTCTCAGAAATACAGGAATTGAATGAAATATCAACACTTCTTTTTAAAAGAATACATTGCAGCTCATTATATCCCAAGATTTAAATAGGAAGTCCAGCTCCTGCACTGAAGGGAACAGAAGGGGCCCCTAAAGAACGTGCCTTCCTGAACAAATATCCACAAATTACCACCAGGTCATTCTATGTATCTGCTTAGCCACAGGGCCACTTCACTCCCGTGCTAGAGAACCAAACGATATCACACTGCCCTGCATGCTGGTATTGAACAAAGGCAGCTGCGAATACTAACATATGAAAATAAATACAACGTCATAGGACATTGATCCATTGAATGAAGTAATAGAAGGATTTATTTTATTCATAGGATATAGGATGGAGAAAACCCACATTGAAAATCATGCAGGAGAGAAGGTGAGTAGTACGACTGTGATATAAACTGAATGGAAATCTGTGAACCCATTCATGGGAATCAAGGAGGAATCAGTATCTTTATAAAACTGAAATTCTCATTCCTAGCCCTCATTTCCAGCCTCATCCTCTCCATATGTAATTCATGAATAATACTAAATTATACACTTGGTATAAAAATTATCCAGAGATAGCTTTCCACCCATTATGACTACTTATATTAGATTTTGAAATTTCAATTAATAATTCTTCTCCATTATGTTCTTCTGCTGGTGTGCTAGGCACATGCTAAAAATACCAACAGGCTATTTGCTATTTTCACATCAGCAGAAACATAATTAAGAGTACGTGAGGATAAGAGGAAGTCACAGAGAGGTGGTAATGTTTATTTTGGTTAACCTACATTTTTTTGAGATGTTATTAAGGATGAAACAGTAAGATGAATTAGTTATTTACAAAAATCTCTTTTCTATCTTTTAAGAGTAGCCCTAGTATCCTCCCAAAAAATTCATCTTACTGTTTCATCCTATAAAACATAAAGATTACATTTTTTAAGATGATATGACTGAACAACAACACAACAAAGCCCATAATATCAATGGTAAACTTCAAATATCCTGACACAAGTTTAAGCCTTTTTTCCACTTACAATGGAACTTCCTTTTAAAATCTGACCAGAGTTACAAATAGTTGCATCTGTTAAGCAGAAGCCATATTAAGAACTATTATTCTAAACTTTATGACTTACTTGTGAGCAACAGATATGACAGAACAGTAGGGAAAGAACAGACTTTTTATGAAGATGTAGTTTGGAGCCTGCCAATTAAAAAATATGTACTTCTGGGCAAACATTCTGAATCTCAGTTTTGCCATATGTATAATGGAATAAAAATGATCTATGTGGGGAAGGAAAAATAATTTTCCCTTTATCCTTCAAGTTTCTTGACTGAGACCCTCCCCCCCGGAAAAATAAGATAGATTAACAAAAGAAAAACAAAAAGAAGTTTAATAACACGTGTACCTCCAGTATACATGAGAGACATCCTGGAAAACTGAGTAACACCCCAAATGGCCCAAGCTATCACTTTAAATACTATCTCCAGCTAAAGACAAAAGAACATGTTGGGGTAGTAGGCGGCCAATTATGGGAGGTTACCAAGAAAAGCACAGTGAACAAGAGTAAGGTTGCTATGCATATTTAAGTCTTTGCCTTCTTCATTAATAGCAGTCTCTAGAGATTTGGGGTCATCCTTCACTTCATGGTACAGAGATCTATTTTTCCTATATATATAAATGTATTTTATGAAAGGGTAAGTTTTACTGTTTTCAGAGTTTTTGCTTTCCTCTGTTTCCTAAAAATTACCAGCCTAAAATAACCCATATGCCAAAAAGGAATATTTTGAAATGGTAAATTCTGCACACCTTCATCTACTCTTTGGGTGTGTATGTGTGTACCATTTCTGGTTCAAAGTAGACTCTGTGTGTGTGTGTGTGTGTGTGTGTGTGTGTGTATGCATGTATGTACAATCTCTGGTTCAGAGTAGATATCTAATATATTGTTGGCATTATTATTATTGGCTATAGAAAGTTACTAAGCCACCTAAAGTTTATAATAACTGAAATTTTGGTATAGCCCAGACTTCAGAAAAAGCATTTCAAAATATTTAGAGAAAAGATGCATATGTCTTTATAGCCATAGATTCTGAACAGAAATAAACATTTAGAAAAACAGAAGATGGCAAAAAAAAATTAAATTCTAATTTTATAATCTTGACTCAATTTGGTCCATATGCCCATGCAATTTCCTTTGGCTTAATTTTCCTTTTTCACTTATTCAAATTATATTATTTAACAAATCAGACAGGAATTGCTTCTGTATGGCTAATCTAATCTTTGCTTTCTTGCCTACAAGTAGCTGTATTTTCCTTTATTCATTTTTGCATTGTCCCTCTTTCCTCTTCTTTTTTCTCTTCCTATTTCATTACTAGTGAATGGTTCACTAGTGGTTCACTGAATCAGTGGAGAAATCACAGAATGCTGGTAACTAATATTGCACCCTGCCCTGAGAGACATCTCATTACAGATGTTACTGGGCCACACAAACATGGGTGTGGGTAAGAAAAGTACATCACAAAAACCTCATTTGAGTTTTTCCACTCCAAGTAATGTTAACACTAAGACCTGCACATCACGAAGCTACATCACCAGCACTTTCACCTACCTGAGGACAAGGACCAAAATATTGAAGCAAGAAGTCCATTTTCATTTTGCACTTCGGCTCTCTAAATTCATGTAAAAAATACATTAACAATCATGCAAGTATATACTCTGCTTTTCTGATGGCACAGTTTGCATGAATTATCTCAAGGAAAAAATATAACAAGTTAAATCAAAATGCATAAAAACTATAGTTAATAATAATATGGCACTTGAAGTATAGACTTAAGCTGTCAACATATCCACTTATTACTTTACTATCAACCTAGTAGTTTATAAAAAAAAGTAGTCTACGACTATGCCTTAAACGTTAGTTAGAGCATGACATATACTAAAATCTTGACTACTCTAGAAGCATAAAGTTGCAGGCCAAAGTATGTATTCTCTGCCTTCAGTTCTATAAAGTGTATATTTAGAGTAGGTTAACAGAAATATACCAACTGATTGCAACATTCATAACAACACAGAAGAACTATTTTCTAAAAGAAGGCCCATATCATGGAAATACTGATTCTAATCTTAGAATTAATGTGTGTGTGTGTGTGTGCACATTCGTGTGTGTGTGTGTGTGTCTAAGGGGTATCACTGTGAAAGGGAAAATGAATATACAGATGGGATAAAGCAAAAAACAATAAGAAAATGTTAAAGTTTGTAGAATAGATCTGTATTTGAAAAGAGAAAAAGGTAAACAGAAAAAGGCTCTGTTCCTAGAACAACATTGACCCCCTTACCCTCCCCACATATACTCTGATTAGCTCAATAGCTGTCTTTATCTCATCCAAAGCCTTCAACCTTGAAAAAGCACTTATCTCTATGCAAAGCAATTAGGAAAAAAGTGTGCCCTGCACAAAGTAGTTTCTCAATAATGATGCTTTGGCCATCCAGAACAACATGGAAAAGAGACAGGCATTAATGACTCAGGTCTGCTGGAAACAGCACACATTTTAGAAATAAAAGGCTTTGCTAGAAAGGGCATAATTCCATCTCTGAAGGTCACAGAGTCTTTCACGTTCACTTCATTTCTGGATATTGTATGCTGAAATTACAATCGTCCTCCTAAGCTTGATTAGCATCTGCTGAACCAAGTCAGCAAAAGGAAGCCAACTTTAACACAGTTGAAGTTCTAATTACTTCTACATGGTCATTATTTCTGGGGAAATCATTGCAGGAGTATATATTTGCTTAAATATGCCCACTTAATTTTTATTTTTGCTGTCAAGCATTTGACCATTGCTGAAGCAACTTACCAAGAAAAACTAAAAAGTTCTAAAACCCTCAAAAAAAAAAACCAAAAAAAAACAATAAATCTAGAATAGTAGTCTGAAATAGACCTATACTCCCAAACCAAGTCTTAGTAATTTATGTCAAATTTTATAATCTTATACCATAGTTTAAGTTGAAAGTTCAACACATGCACAATAATCTTTTCCAAAAATGGCCAGTGTGAGATTTCTGGTCCCACATGATTTTCTGGAAGTTTGCCACTCTCTCACCAAATGTGTGGTCTATTTCTCTTCCCCTTGAAATTGAGTAGGACTCTGTAATTGCCTTGACAAAGAGAATACAGGAAGAGATGCTGGGTCACTTTTGAGAATAGGTCAAAACAAGGCAATCCGGCCTCTGCTGGCTTTCCCTCTCTTTCTCTGGGCATAAGGCCTTGGAGTCTTCTGCCAATTTGTAAGAAGTCCAACTACCTTAAACCTACCAAGTTAGCAAGATCACATAGAGAGACTAGAAGCAGAGATGCCCAGAGAAACCTTTGAATAATTCCAGCCTCCAGTCTTCATACTTTCCAGGTCAGGCCCTTCACATTATGGAGCAGAAACAAAGCAGCCCATCATGCCCTGAAAAGATCTCTGACCCACAGAGTCTCTGAAAATAATAAACGATGTTTTGCGCTACTAAGGTTTTAGGAAGTTTTACTATGCCATTATACTGACTAGAACACCCACATAAAAGAAATACAGAGTAAACTCGGGACAAATGTTCCACTTAGTGAATCTAACTCTTCCCTTCATTTTTTACTACCTTTTAGGAATGGTGTAACATTTCCAAATAAGTATTCAATTCCTTAATGAAATAAGAGAAGTGCATGTCGCATCAACTATACAAATACAAATGACATAACGTCCATTAAATACTCTGAACTATCACTAAGAGCAAATGAAATGTAAAATCTTCCCAAATAAGTCTCAAAATTCTGTCATTTGCCCACATTTCCTGGGACAACCCCATCACATACCTTCCCATACACACATACACTATCTCTAATATGGCCAAGAGCTAAAACAAATAATGAGAGAGATACATGTCCCTCTTATTCATCATTCTTATTTCCAAATGTAGGAGCCAGGGGTAGGCTACCCCCAAATGGGCCACTTTGGCATATTGATTATTTCAAATAAAAGTTACTTAAGAGACAGTCGAGGCAAGAAGGACACTCTGACCCTCTTCTGTGCCCCTGGAAGCAGGAAATAAATCTCTCATGGGCAAGGTACCCTCCCGGTACTAGGAAATAAAGAGTTACTCTTATCATCACAGATGGGAAATTTAGAGCTGAGATGGCTGTATAAACACCACTTATTACTTCTTACTAATTTTCACCACAACCCTAATTCTGTTTAGAATTCCCTACTAATTGAAGTTCCCAAAGTTAAGTTTTCTTTAATCTGTCAGCTCCTCACAGATTTATTGTTGCTTTGTCTAAAAAATACGAAAACTGCCTGCCTTGGTCATTTCTTTAGGACTCAGTTTCATTATTGGGCCTCTGTGTACATGTAACAAAACTTTTGTTTAAAAAAAAAAAAAAAAACTTTTGTTTTTTCTCCTGTTAATGTGTCTCTCTGGAAGACGTTGAGGGTAAAGAAAAAATTTTCCTTGCCTTCACAACATTCCAGCATTTTGTCCCTGAGAGTAAAGTCTAAGCAAGAGATATTACTAACGTGAGGGGATTTTCAGAAGAAATTGGTAACCTTCAATGACAAATCTCTACAGAGAGAGAAAGAGTAGTTTTTAATGAAAGATTTGCTCTTTATCTAACTTTCAATTAAAAAATGAAGGTTGACATCAAATTTTTGAAATCTGTACATACTGGCAATCATCACCATAGTAACATTTTTTTTTCCTTTAGGATCCATTAAGCATAGAAACTTCTTGAAAGGAGTTCAGGAAATAAGAAAAATGATAGTCTTAATTTCTCTGAAACTAATGCTTTATTAATCCTTCACATCTGAAAAAAAGGTTCATCTGAAAACAATCGCATTTACAATAGCTTTAAAAAAGAATAAAATACTTAGGGATAAATTTAACCAAGGAAATAAAAGATCCATTCACTGAAAACTTTAAGATACTGATGAAAGAAATTGAAGAAGAAACAAAAAATTAATGTTGTTAAAACGTCCACACTATCCGAAGCGATCTACAGACTCAATGCAATTCCTATCAAAATTCTAAGGGTATTTTTCACAGAAATAGAAAAAACAATTCTAAAATTTGTAAGGAACCACAAAAGACCCTGATGAGCCAAAGGAATCTTGAGAAAGAAGAGCAAAGCTGGAGGCATCACACTCCTGACTTCAAACTGTATTACAAAGCCATCAAAATCAAAACAGTATGTTAGTAGCATAAAAATGCACATATAGAACAATGGAACAGAGTCAGAACCTAGAAATAAATCCACACATATATGGTTAATTAATGTATGAAAAATGAACCAAGAATATTCAGTAGGGAAAGGATAGTGTCTTTATTAAATGGTGTTGGGAAAACTAGACTGTCACATGCAAAAGAATGAAACTGGACCCCTACTGTACACTATCCATAAAAATTAACTCAAAATAGATTATAGACTTAAATGTAAGTCCTGAAACTGTAAAGCTCCTAGAAGAGAGCATAAGGGTAAGTTCCACAGACATTGGTCTGGGCAATGCTTTTTGGATTTGACATCAAAAGAAACAAAAGCAAAAAGAAACAAGTGAGACTACATCAAATTTAAGAGCTTCTTTTCAGCAAAGGAAACCATCAACAAAATGAAAAGGCAACTTATGGAATGGGAAATGAAGAAAATATTTGCAAACCACAAATTCAATAAAAGGTTATTACCCAAAATATGTGAGGAACTCATACAACTCAATAGCAAAAAAAATCAAATAAACTAATAAATGGACAAAGGACCTGAATAGACGATATTTTCCAAAAAAGACATATGAATGACCAACAACTATATGAAAAAGTGCTCAACATCACTAATAAGAGAAACATGAATCAAAATTGCTATGAAGGTATCCCAAACCAGTATGTTGGTGTGAGTATGAAAAAGATGAGAGACAATAAATATTGGCAAGAATGTGGAGAAAAGGGAACCCTGATACACTTTGGTGTTAATGTAAACTGGTATAGTCACTACAGAAAATAGCACGGAGGTTCCTGAAAAAATTAAAAACAGAACTGCCATATGACCCAGAAATCCCACTTTTGATATATATCCAAAGGAAACAAAACTATTATCTTGAGGAGTTATCTGTACTCCCATCTTCACTGCAATATTATTCACAATAGTCAAGGTATGGAAACTGCCTAAGAGTTCATCAATGGATGAATGGATCAATAATACCTATATCTTGATATATATCTTGATCTATCAATATATCTATGTACACACACACATACAAATATACAGTTAATGGAATATTATTTAGCCTTTTAAAAGAAGGAAATCATGTTATTTGCAACAATATGGATAGAAATAGAGAGTATTATGCTAAGTGAAATAAGGCAGACAAAGACTAATACTGCATGGTATCATTCATAAGTGAAATCTAAAAAAAAAACAAACAGTTGAATTCATAGAAACAGAGTAGAAAAGTAATTGCCAGGGGCTGGGAGGAGAGGAAATAGAAAAAGGTTGATAAAAGGGTACAAACTTTCAAGTATAAGACATATAAGGTCTGAGGATCTAATGTGTGACTATAGTTGATAATACTATATTGTATAATTGAAATTTGCTAAGAGAGTAGAACTTAAATATTCTCACACAAGAAGGGTAAATATGTAAAATGATGGATATGTTAATGAACTCAATGAGGGGAATCCCATTACAATGTATATGTATATCAAACCACCACATTGTACATTTTAAGTATCTTACTACTTTATTTGTCAATCATATGTCAAAAGCAGAAAAAAATTTTACAAAGAGAGAAAAAAGAAAAACAATAAACTCTTTTATATTTATTCATCAAATATTATAGAACAACTAAAATGTGCTGTGGGAAATTCTAGGTACTTTGGGGTATGAAGACCCTTTCAGGAAAGTAAAGTACAGGAGATAAGGTCTGATCATAAATAATACAGTAGGTAATGAAATAAAGAAAAACAGATTTGGTTTTTCAGAAATTAGGAGATTGCTTCCATATGTAGAAGCACAATCATGAAAAACCTCCTGAATGTACAACGATTTGCATATTTGGGCAAGAAAATTCTATGTAGAAAAACTAACATGTACAAAAGCTCAGAATTTGGAATGCATCATTGAAATCAACAGTGCATGAGAGGGAAGGGAATAGGATTAGAAAAGTATAGTAGGATAAATATTAAGGGGCAATATTAAGGTAGGAGATTGGAGTCCTTGAATGATAGGAAAAATTTGAATTGATTATTTAAGAAACAGAAAACAATTGAAGATTTCTGAGCAAGGGAATGACATAATAAGGGTAGGATGTCTCTTACTTATATATGGCACTTTATCATTAAAAACGTCGCAATGTATTTTATCTCATGTCTTATCACAAAACTCTGTGAGGCATGTAGTGAATAGATTATTATTAAATAATCCACCCCAATCATAGTGTTATTTGGTGACATAAACCAGACTCAGAGCCATGCCTTTACTAAAGTACAGCAGGCTTTCCACTAAAATGCAAAGTGAGCTAGCTGGTGGTGTGTGAGAATGAAGAGGAAATGACAAGTCAAGAAGGTTGTGAATTAATCCCTGTGAAAGATGATCAAAGTGGAGACAAGATGAGACATGTCTCAGTGATACAGGAAGCAAAATTATCCAGGTAGAAGTTAAACCACATTTTTCACTGAAAAGCAGTGGTTGTAAAACCTTTAGATTTTGTTCCACATGCACTGCCTTTAGTAAATCATCCTATAACTCTCCAGTTTATAAAAAGAGAATTTATGAGGCTCTTAGTAACTAAATTAGCAGCCTAGAAAATTAATTGGAAAACACACACATTCTTGGGGCGCCTGGGTGGCTCAGTCGTTAAGCGTCTGCCTTTGGCTTAGGTCATGATCCCAGAGTCCTGGGGTCGAGTCCCGCATTGGGCTCCCTGCTCGAGGGGAAGCCTGCTTCTCCCTCTCCCTTTCCCACTCCCCCTGCTTCTATTCCCTCTCTCACTGTATCTCTCTCTCTCTCTCAAATAAATAAATAAAATCTCTAAAAAAAAAAAAGAAAATACACACATTCCTTCTAAAACAAAATAAAGCCTTAACAATTTCTTATGCTATGAAATTTAACACTGGATTATGAAAATGTCATGCTCTAACAACTTACAGTGGAATGATATGAAAGCCCAGTATTATAAAAATTTTAAAATATTCAAAATATTCTAACAAGAGTAGAATTCTCCATTGTATTCACTTCAATCACCACAAGGAAAATCACCACTAACTAAAAGGATAAAGTGCTTCTTTCTTTTCCTTTCTCCTAAACCTTAAAACAATTCATAAAGTTTCCATCAACAGTTTGGGATTATATATACAGACCTAATTAAAAAGCCTAGAAGTGCATACTAAGCTAAGTCTGAAATTGCTAAAAAGCAATACAAAATTAACATGGTAAACTACGGTTAGTCCTGAAGATCTTTGCGAATTCACAAAATGCTTCCAAATCATGGTAGTTCATCCCAAATGCTCCAAGGAAGCAAGACATTTTTGCCACATTTCTATTTCCCCATGAATGGTAATGGTAATTATTCCCCCTTCCTCCCAGGTATCTTGTCCCGTGCCTTATTACAAAGGGGACGTACAATAATTTATAAACATGAAATCACACCAAAGAGAAATAGGGCCAAATGGAGATACCCAAGCACCAAGAACCCCAAAAGCAGAATAAATGTCCAGGATTTCCAGGCAGAATGGGTAAACTTTCAAGAGCTCCCTGGGCAGGAGATGAACTAAAACAATTATAATGTTGATGCATTTTAAGTGACACAAAATCGCCTTCTCTCCTTCTTAACAATTCTGCCAAAATTATCTTCACAAGCAAATGTCAGGAGGCACAGTTCACAGTTAAGTCGACAATCAAACAAGAACAGCTGCATGGGTCTGGCACATTGGAGATTCTGAGATCATTTACTAAACAGACAACCCAGAAGCCAGATTTGTTAAGTAAGGACAGTACCCACCTAGAAGTTCATGAGAAGATATTCTACCAAGGTCCAAGGAGAAAGGGAAAAGAATGCTTACTCCCAGGAATAAATGTATTCACACTGGCACTCACATGAGCTTCATCCCGTGACACTCAGAGCCGTCAGTGCATTCATCTTCAATCTCTCCCAGATGCAACATTAGAGGTCGGAAATACCGAACACTGGATACGCTGAGTGGGCTCTTCTATCTATAACAAGACCACCAACTGCACTGAAGGAAGTGCTGCAAATAAGGAGGGAAAGAAGTGCCATCAGTGTTTCTCCCTATATTGTAATAGTATCAGTCGCTCATCACTCAGATATCATTTTTAAAAAGAACTCATTGAACACTGCTGAAAATACTCTTCTGCCTATTGAAAAGTATGCTGATTGGAACTCAATTGGCTTAATCTTTTTAGTGTTTTGAACTTAAGGGTTTTTATTCATCTCAGCCTTTTCTATTAAGAAAGATATTCTTGTATGATCCCTGTTCATCAACTAATTTGCTTGACTTGAAAGTCACTAAATCTCTGTGTAAGTTCTTCTATTTTCAGGATGTTAAAGGATTATAAAATCTATAATGCAAACTGCTGAAAAAAATTGTAACTTCATTTTTAAGACTGCAGTTTATATACATTTTATTTTTTATTCCCTTTAACTTTTAATACATCCATCATATTCTTTCCCAAGTATATATCAAATATCAACCTAAGCTCCACGTGCTCAGAGTCAAGAAAGAATTGCAACTTTCCTCCTGAATCTCCTGTGTAGGGCATTGGTTATTTTCATTTACACTTTGACCTTGATAAACCGTCTCAACATAGTAATAATAAACAATCCCTTCAAAGAGGCATAAATCTGCAGGTCAACATGCCAACTACTTTGAATAACAAGCAATAAATGTGCCTGTTGAAAAAATATCCAGAACAATACCACTAGTGATAAGGAGTTGTAGTAAGTGTATTAAAATGAAATGACCATTTCGAGGGGCAACAGGCCGGCTCAGTCAGTGGCATGCAGCACCTGATCTCAGGGTCATGAGTTTGAGCCCCACATTGGGTATAGAGATTACTTAAATAAATAAAAACTTAAAAAAAAATAATGAAATGACCACTGTAATGTTTATACCCCATAGCTCTCCCATGTCAAGAGGGCATAGATATCTGTCAATATCAGTACTGTAACATGTGCCCCAGTGTTTTTCTGGAGGGTTTCCATACAATAAGGTATGGTCTAGCTTTAGCCCCAACTCTCCCCAACTATACCCATTTTCTTTTTCTCCTCACCTATTTTCACAGGTAGAGGGCTGATAATAGCTGGCCTCAGGAGTAGTTCCTGAACATAAATATCAAACATTAGAGAGAAGGAAACCCTAATTTTTTAAATATTTCTTTATTTTATTTATTTGAGAGAGAAAGAAAGCAAGAGAGAGAATGCATAGAGAGGAAAGGCGGAGGGAGAGGGAGAGAAAAACTCAAGCAGACTGTGCTGAGTGCAAAGCCCAGTGCAGAACCTGACACAAGACTCCATCTCATGACCCTGAGATCATGACCTGAGCCAAAATCAAGAGTCAGACACCTAATCTACTGCACCACGCAGGTGCCCCGGAGTCCATAATGTTTGATGTGATGTAGATAAGTCAGATCTCATGACTTCCCTGCTGAAGATACTCTAGTTGATGTCATAGTTTGTACAATAAAATCCCAGCTCCTAGCAATGGTTCATAAGCCCTAGCAGTGACTCTTATGCCCCTCTTTGACCTCAGCTTTATCTGTACTCCTACCTTCCCATTATGCCACAGCCACACCAGGCTTCCTCCTGAATCTCCAGTGGCCATTTATAACTTTGGAATAAAAAAAAAAAATAGCTACCTCAAGGAAGCTTTGAGCATTATACAAGTTCATATTCATAAAGGACTGGGAAGTATGTCTGGCACATAATAAGTGTTTTGCTGATCGTTTCTTCCCTTTAGACTTGTATAGTTTCTGTTCCCTCTCTTAGGAAGTTATTATACTAGTTCTCAGCTTATTATACTACTCCTCAGAGAAGCCTTCCCAAACATCTCATTCAAAGAAGCAAAATTAACCTCCCTGATAGGATACCCTTTCTCTCAATGCCCTCATTGCTTCCTGTCATAATCTCCTTCTCGTATTTCTTTCCCTTCATTCTGTCTTTTCATCTTCTCATTAGGATGCAAACTCCACTAGGGCAGAGACTTTGCTTCCTTTTGAATCTCAACCTCTTGACATAGAACTTGAACACATATTGGGAATTTGTCTAAATATGTGTTTAATTCATTAGTTAATGAGATCGTGAGATCTGGATTCCAACTCCATTATTTGGAAAGTCTCCTAATTTCTCAGAGTTTCAATTACCTCATTTATAATTAAAGGTAATTACTGCTTCTCTACCTGTGCTTCAGTGTGAAATGCAAATTGGATAATCTACATGGAAGTGCTATAGAAACTGTAAATATTACCCAAATATTAGTTGTTATTTTAAAGAAACAAGCTAACACAGTAGAAAAAGTACTGGATTCAAGTGAAAAACCTACATGCAACTTCCTTCAAGTCTTTATGGTGAGACACTGCTTAAGTATGTACTTCCCTGAGCATTTGATTCTTCATTACAAAATGTTAACACCATTTTATGATAATTACATGAATCATTCAATCATAAATGTCATATGAATACGTACAAAAGGTGACTTATAAAATAGTAGTATCATACCAAGACAGCCTTACCATTCCCCTTACCTTGATAACACTTTAGACAGGTGTCTTCCTGAATATAAGCCCCAATCTCCCCTTTTTTTTTTAGAAAACTTGCAATTGTAAATTCTTTCTCTGCCTCTCAGGTATAAATCTTCTCTGAGACTCTTGTAATCCAAGGATATTTTCCTCTAAGACCTGGGAACCATCCCTTTGAGAAGTAATCATCAAGAAAGATAGTACTCCTATCTCTGAGTCTTTGAGAGAAGGTAGGAGCCTAACTTTAATAAGCAGCAATTAGCAAACACAGATTATCTAATTACATTGACCAGTGTGTCCTCCTGTACTTTTCCATTAATTCACCCCAGTGTTTAAAAACTCTTCTACCTTTTGTTCCAACAGAATTGAGTTCACTGTCTCCCTTATTTCAATAACCTCAATCCCTATTACAATAGTCTTGAATAAAGTCTTCCCTGCCAGTTTAACCTCTTTGGTACAATTTTTCTTTAACAAATTATAGAAGTGAAAACAATGGCTTCTTTGGATTAGACTGAGCTCATCACAAACTCCACCAAGACAATCTGGGATCAAGCAAACCCATTACGAACTCTCTCAAACTTTTCTATTCTCAGGATTATATTTTTAGAGCACTTTTAAGTTTACGGTAAAATGGAGAGATAGATACAGAGATTTCCCATATATGTCCCGCCCCCACACATCCACAGCATCCTATTATCAATATCCTCTACAAGAGTAGTACATTTGTTGCAACTGATGAACCTACATGGACACATCATAATCACCGAGAGTCCATATAGTTTACCCTAGGATTCACTCTTGGTATTGTACATTCTATAGGTTTGGACAAACATATAATGACATGTATACATTATTATAGAATCATAGAGAGTATTTTCACTGTCCTAAAAATTCACTATGCTCTGCCTATTAATCCCTCCTTCCTCCACTCCCCACCCCAACCCCTGGCAACTTGGGATTTACTATGTCCATAATTTTGCCTTTTCCAGATGTCATATAATTGGAATCATACAGTATGTAGCCTTTTCATATTGGCTTCTTTCACTTAGTAATATGCATTTAGGTTCTTCCATGTCTTTTCATGGCTTGATAGCTCACTTCTTTTTAGTGTTGAATAATATCCTGTTGCATAGATATACTAGTTTATTTACCATTCATCTACTGAAGGACTTGTGAATGTTTCCATGTTTTGACAATTACGAATAAAGCTGCTATAAACATTCATGTGCACATTTTCATATGGACATAAATTTTCAACTCCTTAGGGGAAATGCCAAGGAGTGCAATTGCTAATCACATAGGTATGTGTATGATTAGTAGATTAGAAACTGTCAAACTCTCTTTCAAAGTGGCTGTAGCATTTTTCATTCCCATCAGCAATGAGAGTCCCTGTTGCTCCATATCCTTGCCAGCATTTGGTGGTGTTAGTGTTCTGAATTTTGTGAATTCTAATAGGTGTATAGTGATATCTCACTGTTGTTTTAATTTGCATTTTTCTGATGATGCACAATGTGGAGCCTCTTTTCACACACTTATTTGTCATATTTGGTAGTCCTTTTATCTTCTCGTCTCTTTTCTAAGTCAAGTGTTATCAGAAAGACCTTCACCTTCATGTTTCCCCTTATAATTGATGTTTACATGCAAATAATGTGATTACAGTGATTGCCTGTTTAGCTGGATTGTAAAATCTTCATAACCCTTGTTATTGTTGTCATTCAACATAAGTCAGTTCAGTGCCTCAGTCTCTGCTCCTGTGAAATGAGTACATTTGGATCAAACAACTCCTTTCCAGTCGGGTTATTTGGGGGATCTAAAATGCTTTTTGGAGCTTTCTTTAAATCTTGATACTGCGTCTATAATTCCCTTTAATTTTTTTTCAAATCCCTTTGATGTTTAAGGGAAGATACAAGATGATAAGTGCTCTATCTGCAATATATAATATAACCGTGCTACATAATTTTTTCAGGTTTGAAAAGTATGGATTTTTATAATTTTCTTCCCATCATCACTACTGTTTTGACGTTACATTTACCAGCAACTTAAACATCCCTGGGATAAATTCAACTCTGAAAGACACATGGTGATACCAATTTTAGATACTGAATGTCAAAATTAAGTCAATACTTATGTAGCAGGAAATTTTGAAATTGCTTTCAATTTCCAAAGATGATTTTAGTTTTGTTGCTCTTTTTAGAAATTGTCAGTCCTATAAAAATATTACATTATTGTCCTGGACTTGTCCTGAATTTAGACTTATTTATCTCATACCTTCACCTATGAGTCTCCCCAGTTCCTGAACTTCTCTTTTCACAGTATCCCTAAGTTTAGAACCATTAAAGTATCTGCTTTTAGTAGATACATTTGGAATTTCCAGACAGAGATACCCATGAAAATCAAACCAAAGGTGAGTATCAGAGTAAATCAGATTTATATTTGACTTTGTGACTGATTTTCATTTGATCAACTGCCTGATTTTTTATCATTCTCTTGCAGGTGAGTCACTGTTAAATGTCATGGTTGCTTTATGTCAAAACAAAGTGAAAATCTGTTACTATCAATATGTTAACATAAATTCAAATTTAGTAAGAACTTCCTTGAGAATCTATGATAAAATCTTTGCTTTTCAAAGAACTAACAGTATAAATAGAACACAAAGAATGCCCTCCATGTTTCATTTTATTTTCCATTTTGCTACCATTTGATAGTGACTCTTTTGTTTATATTATAAACAGATAGCAGGTGATTATAGAAGAAACATATTTTTTAGATATAAAAATTATGGGTTAAGCTCTCTGCAAATGAATGTAATACAAGAATCTTAAAGAAACAAACTACAAAGAGTTCCAAAAGAAGCAGACACTTCATCTTGAACTATGTAATATAAAGTAACATTTAAACAGATTCAAAACGATTAATTCCTTTTTAAAAAATAATTCTAATCTTTCAGATTTCCAGGATATATTCCAAAAACTCATTTTAATAATTACCTCCACTTATTCATTAGGAGTTCGAAAAAAAATAAAAAATGTCTAGCATTCACCGAACACATATATTGACTCATTTATTCTTCTCAACAGCCTTACAAGGAAAGAAGTGCTATTTTCATTTTACAGATGAGAAAACTGAGGCTTGGAGTGCCTAGGTAGAACTTATTCAAGGACATAAAATAGAAATGTTAGAGCCACATCTGAAATTAGTTCTGTTTCAATCAAATCCATCTTTTTTTCTTTATAGTACACTGCCTCGGGCATGAAAAGAATGTTCTACTATCAGGAAAATAGAGGCAATGTTAAAAGAAAACAACCAATGTTGGTGATACAGATGATCTGTCCTTCGGTTTCAGCAAAATGGGAGGACTGAAGTAAAGCCTAGGTTTGATTTAGAGCCTTTGCTGTAGTGTTTCATTACACATCCGTACGTTATATGGATTCTAAGAAAAAAGCATTAGAGGACTTGATAATGGAAGTAATTTTGCTCTAAAACATTTCGCAATGGATTAAAGAGATAATAGTGAGAAATCAAACATCTCCATGCAAACATAATGGGCAGCACATATTCCTGGCACAGATATTTCTTAGGAGTTTGCAAATATATAACTATAATTCAGGGCCAGAGATAACTCTTCAGTTACAGATGCCATAGAGAATTTTGTTTCTGTAGCCACATTTATGAAATACAATTGCAGCTTTGTCCATAGCTGTAGAAGAAAGACCTTCTGCATAGTCTGGTTGCTTTCCTAAAGCAATGTTCTCCATTTATTGCTCCCATATTAAATAACCTTAAAAAGAAATACTCAGTGCTACCTGAAATTAATGAAGATTGGAATTAGATGCTGTTACTTTAAAACTCATCCTGTAGTTCCAGACTCACTGTCTACAACTCTCTCACATGGACCTGGTCCAGCAAGTGGAGGTTAATAACAATCCCTAAACCCACCCCATCATTGAATTTGTCCATGCTGCTCTCCCTGCTTGAAATGTTCATTTCCCACCCCAACACTACCACCAGTACTGCCTAAGGAATCCCTAGATTATCTCTATTACTTGCAAATAATGGAAAATCCACTTAACCATGAGTTAAACCATAAAGACCTTAAATATTCCTAAATCCTATAAATGCAGAGACTCAGTTGCATGTTCTGGCTAATTTTCTGTCCCAACAGTTTTCAAGGAGCCAGTGTTTTCCGTCTTTCAGTTATCATCACCAATCTGCTGGGATTCATTACATAGAAAATAGTCAAGACCACAGCTGCTGGAATTCAACTCAAATTCAAAATCTACTGCTTTGTAACCTTCAGAATATATGTAAGTTCTCTGAGCTTTAGTTTTTTTTTTTTTATCTATAACAGAGAAAAAATAGTTTCTAGGATTTCATGACTTAATATATGTAAAGTGAGAACTTGATATTCTAATATGAAAAACTGTAAAAATCTTAAAATGGCATGTGGCACATAGTATTACAGAAATGTTTTCTATATTTTTGTGCTCATAGAAAAATGGATGTCTATCTGTCTCTCCTTTCACTCTGATAATTAGAGATAAAAGATCTCCTAGAAGCTACCCAGTAGCCATATCTTATAAAGCATGTCTATGCCTAGCTGCAAGGAAAGCTGGGAAAGAAAGCTTCTGGTCTTTTGTGGAGTCAGGACTCTACCAGCAAGGACATAGGGAAAGGGTAGAATAGGAAGAAGAGTAACTGTTGCATATTCAACCAAAGGTGGCTGTCAAAATCACTCCTTAGCCTTTAAACACCACTATTCAAGGCTCCACTTTCCACGAGGTTCTTCCCTGATTTCCAAACCAGGTATCATTTTTTCCTTTTTCAGGATACTCTAAACAGTTGTGCAAAGTGTCAGAATCAATCATGTATTAGACTTTAAAAATATTTAAGAGAATTTAAGGCTGAATTAAGCCATAAACATCACCTAGTTCAATCAATCTTGTGATGATCGAATTATATCTACAACATATAAATCAATTAAAATAACCAAAAATAGTTACCATTTGAGTGTTTACCCTATGTCAGGTGTGATAATAGGTGATTTATCTAAGTATTTTATTTACTCTGCACAATGGTCTTACAACATTGAAGTTGCAGTTAGACTTGCTTTAGAGCATATTCCCAGTAAATCTCTTCTCCCTTGACTCCTTAAAAAATGTAGCTATTTCACTATTAATTTAATTCTCACGATGAAATCAAATTTATAAGCACACACACATAATTAAAAAGATTTATTATGGAGAAAATGCTTTAAGAAAACAGAAACAAATAATTCCCTACCTAACTCCCCATTTTTCCCTGGGGATTGATAGCCATTTTGAAAGAAAAATGGCTGAATGTTCAGGCACTTACTTACAGACTATCCTTTTATTCTTTCATTAGTCCAATTTAGAAATTGCCAAATTTTAGTATATAAGAGGTATTCTGTGGCTCTGTATATATGAAACTGTGGAAGCAGTATTTCATAAGTGATGGGATATTTTCAAGCATAATATTGATTAGATGGGATTATCACTTTATCTTTTCCTTTAGAAAGTAACTCAAGTATAATATGTGAATCCACTGTATTATTACCATTTTACAATGGTCTCAATGAGGATATATTAGTTGCCCAAGGACAGACAGCTAGTAGTTAGTTTAAGTGTGGAATTATAACCCCTACTGATCTGACCCAAACTTCAAAGTGGCCAATATATACACTGCCTGCTTATTGACCTCCACCTACAGCACTAATTCCTTTAGTGCAAAAATTATGTCTTTGTGTTTCCCTGAGGACACAGTCCAGTGTTTTATGAATAGAAGATTACTAATATATATTTGTTATAATGAGAACTCTGAAAATTAATCACAAAAACTCTGATAGTGGTCTTTCTTATTCTTTGCCTCTCAATTTCTCTAACTCTCAGAGGGCAAACAGGAGTCGAAGTTGACTAGAATTAGCAGTAAGAGAGAAATCCTACTCTAATGCTAGCAGCACAAATAATAGAGGTTTTACCTGAGCCTTTTTAATTCTTAAATAGATGCTTTCTCATAGAATTAAAACCTAACCTATGAACTGCTCTCACCCTCCTTGGCATTCTACATCATGTTTAACATCTAGTCCATAAATCTGAGTTTGAAAAATAAACCACATCTCTTTATTTTCTTTGAATCAAATCCAATTATAAGCCTTCATCTCTCTAAACAGCTGATAAATTTAATCTTAATTATTATTTCCAAGGTTCTATTCATACCCTCAACAATAGCTTTGACAAGACTTGTAAAGCCCCAAAGTCAAGGTGTGTCCCTCTGGTCATGAGGCATCTGACTTCACCTGTTACTCCTGAGATTCCTATGCTTTGGCCTACATGGTCTCTTCAGGTATCTACACTCCAACTTCTCTAGGTACATTTAATTTTATGTGTCAACTTGGCTAGGCCATGGTAC
The DNA here is from genome assembly GCA_028534135.1 of Potos flavus. NCBI lineage: Eukaryota > Metazoa > Chordata > Mammalia > Carnivora > Procyonidae > Potos > Potos flavus. Next base: position 67,878,323 of record CM052895.1, on the reverse strand, counting down.
ATAGATATTTGATCAAATGCATCTGGATGTTGCTGTGAAGTTATTTTTTTAAGATTAATATTTAAATCGGTAGACTTTGAATAAAGCAGATTATGCTCTATAACACAAGTGGGCTTCATTCAATCAGTTGAAGACCTTAAGACAAAGACTGAACGCTCCTGAGGAAGAGTGTATTCAACCTGCTGTTTACCTTTGGACTTAAGCTGCAACATCAGCTCTTCCCTGAGTTTCCAATCTGTGAGCCCGCTTGCCTGCAGATTTCAAACTTGCCATCCTCCACAACTGTATAAACCAATTCCTTAAAATAAATCAACCCTGCACCCTCTCTCCCTCTCTTCCTCTTTCTTACACACACACACACACACACACACACACACACACACACGTAGATATGTGTGCACATATACACATATACATATATATGTATATGCACATATACATATATGTAAATGTATATATGTTCTGTTTCTCTGAAGAACCCTGACCACTATACCAAACTATATGTATCACATACCAGACTATTCAGGATGTAACTCTTAATATTTAATGATAACATGAACTTTCCTTTCCTTCCGATTTCCCAGGATACTCAGCCTTCAACTGATCAAATGACCAAGGAGCTAAGACTCCATTATTCACATTTTTACTCCCATGGAGATCTCTTGAAATAATTAACCACTTCTAATGTTCCCCTTCCTTTATTAACTTAACGGAACTTTTAATTAATTTAATTTGAGGAAATATAGGCAGACATCATCATCTCTTGTCCAGATCATTACAAGAATGACCTTACTAAGTTCTTTGCTTTAACTTTTCCATTCTCCATTAAGCAGTCAACATGATCTTTTAAAAACGTAAGTCAGTTCATGTTATTCCTCTACTTAAAATCTTCCTATGGCTTTTCTTCATTTATGGTAAAATCTAAACTCATTGCCATCACGGCCTATAAAGTTCCAGCTGATCTGGCCTGCTACCTCTTCAAATTCATTTCATATACCACCCACTGAACACCAGCCGCAAAAGCCACATATCTGTTGCTCAAACAAGCTAAGCTTTATAAGTAAATGGCATTTTAGGACTTCAGTAGTTGCTATTAAAAGAGTTTGGGATGCTATTCCCCAAAATATTCTCTTGTCGGCTCTATATTTCCATAGGGGCAGAGTAAAACAGCTTCCTCCTCAGACAGAACATAACTACTTGCCTAGTTAAGGACAACCACCTGTAACACCTCTCACTGGTTTATTTTCTTCACACACTGGTTTATTTTCTTCACAACACTTTCTTATTTTCTGAAATTATCTTGTTTGTTTATTTGCTTACTTGAATATTGTCTGTTTATCCTGCAAGAATTTAAGTTATATGAGAGTGAAAACTGCCTTGTTGATCCTGAATTTCTAGGGTCTGGTATAATAATCATTTAATAAGTACTTATTGAATGAATAAATCTAAACAAGGTACTATCCTGTTTCAGAAACAAATATTCTTGAGGCAGCCAAATAGCAATTACCCATTAGAAATGGGATACGATTCAAATGTCTGTCCTCAGATATAAAGCAAAAGATGAGTTTCCAGACCAACAATACAAGGTAAGCCCTAGAATAGACCAGTAGTAAAGTTAACAGCAGAGCACTAATCAAGAGAGCCAATGGGCATTACATTCTCAGCCTGAAAACAACATCAGCTGGCAAGTATGGGGCAGGACTGAGCCACCAAGAAAATGTTAAAGACTGGCAAAAAAAAGACAGTTGTTGAAGCAGAGATGAGGGAAGTTCATCAAATAGATCGGAGCTCAGCAAACATTTTCTATAATAACACAGTAAATATTTTAGACTCTGTAAGCCATAAGTCTCTGTCACAATTAAACAATTCTGCTGTTTCAGCACAAAAGCACATATAGACAACATATGGACAAGTGAATGTGATTGAGTACAAATAAAAAATTAATTATGGACACTGAAATTTGAATTTACTATAATTTTGATTGTTTTATTTTGAGATAATTGTAGATTAACTTAAGTTGTAAACAATACTACAAAGAGATCCATATACCCTTCATTCTATTTCCTCAATGGTAACATCTTATAAAATCATGGTACAATATACCAGCATATTGATATTGATACAGTCAAGATACAGAATATCTACAGCACCACAAAGAACCCTCATGTTGTCCTTTTATAGCCACACCCATTTTTCTCCCCAACCTCCATTCTTAATTCCTAGCAGCCATTAATTGATTCTCCACCCCATAATTTTGTCATTTCAAGAATGCTATAATACAACTTCTGCAATTGGCTCTTTCTATATAGCACAATTTTCTGGAGAGTCATCCAAATTATTGCATGTGTCACATTTGTACATCTTTACTGCTCAGTAGTATGCCATGGTATGGATATAATTCTACAGTATTCCTTTCTTTCTAACCACTTTTGGTTTTGGTATCTAGGTACTACTAGCTTCATAAATTCAATTAGGAAATGTTCTCCCTCTTCTACTTTCTGAAAAAGGTTGTGCAGAAATGCCATTAATTCTTTAAACTTTTGGTAGGATTCTCCAGTGAAAGCATCTGGGCTTAGATGTTTTTAAATTACAAATTTAGTTTCCTTAATATTTATAGGTATATTAAAATGTCCCATTTCATACTAAGTAAGTTGTGGAAATTTGTACTTTTTGAGGAATTCAGAAATTGTTTAAGTTGTCAAATATATGTATATACAATTGTAGTAGTCCTGCATGACCTTCTTGATATTTGAAGTGTCTGTAGTGACGGGTCCCATTTCATTCTTGGTAGTGGTAATATTTTGTCTTTTCTCTCTTTCTTTTGTCAATATTGCTAGAGGTTTGTCAATTTTATTTTTTCCTAAGAGCCAGTTTTGGTTTGATCTTCTCCATTGTTTTTCTGTTTTCAGTTACCTTGATTTCTGCTCTTATCTTTATTATTTCCTTTCTTCTTCCTTTGGGTTTAATTTTCTCTTCTTACAATAGGCTCTTTACATAGGGTCTCAGATTACTCATTTGAGACATTTCTGCTTATTTAATTTAAACAGTGTTATAAATGTCCTTCCCAAAACTGCTTTACCTGTGTCCCACAAATTTGTTTGCTTTATTTTAATATGCATTTAATTAAATGTTTCCTTTTGTAATTACAAATACAGATATGGGATCTCTTGAGACTTTCTCTGTGACCCATAAATTATCTAGAAATATGTTGCTTAGAACTATGTGTGTTTCCAAGTGTTTGGAGATTTTCCTGTTATCTTTCTGTTACTTATGTCTAGTTTAGTTTTATAGTGGTAAAAGAATGAATTCTGTATGATTTCAATCCTTCTAAATATTTTGAGGTTTGGTTTACACCCAGAAAGTGATCTATCTTGGTATATGTTTGTGGACACTTAAAAAGAATGTGTATTCTTCTGTTTGGTATAAGGTTCTATTAATGTTGATTATATCTTATTGGTTGATAGCAGTGTTGTTATTTTAACCTTGCCAATTTTATGCCTATTTTCTCTGTCAGCTGCTGACATAGGAGTTGTAATAGATTAAATGGTGTCCTCAGAAAAGATATCTTCACTCAGAAGGTGTGAGGGATACCTTATTTGAAAAAGGGACTCTTTAGAGGTGTAATTAAGTTAAGGAGCTTGGGATGAGATCATCCTGAATAGAGAATGGGCTCTAATTCAACAAGTGTCCTTAAGAGAGAAAGGGAGGGATAGATTTGAGACACAGAGAAACACACAGTAGAGGATCATGGGAAAATGGAAATGGAAATTGAATTGCTGTGTCTGTAAGTTAAGGAATGCCAAGAATTTTGGGCAACTACCAGAAGCTAGAAGAGATGTATAAAACAGATTCTCCTTGGAACCTCCAGGGGAAGAAAAAAAAAAAAAAAAAACTGCCAACACCTTGATTTGAGGCTTCTGACTTCTGGAATTGAAGGAGGATAAGTTTCTATTATTTTAAGCTACCAAGTTTCTGGCACTTTGTTATGGGCATTTTAGGAAACTAATATAAGGGTGTCGAAGTCTCCAACTCTCATTATGTATTTGTCCTTTTCTTCCTCATATTCAATCAGTTTTTGCTTCACATACTTTGTAGTTCTGTTGTTTGGTGCATACATATTTAGGATTATAATATATATGCTATTATATATACTAATATTCACATGATCTATACATATCAACCTAACTGTTTTGTTATGTTTAATGTGAGTTTTAAGAGACAACATACAAGCAAGGTCAAGTTTGTGTGGGTGTGTGTGTACTTTAATCCACTATGCAAATCTGCCTTTTAACTGATATATTTAGACCATTTATATTTAGTGTAGTTATTGATATGCTATGGATTAGTCTGCCATTTTATTTTTTTGCTTCTGTTCCTTCATTCTTTTTCCTCTTTTACTGTGGGTTACTTGAACATTCTTTTAGAATTCCATTTTGATTTTCCAACAGTTTTTCAAGATGCTCTTTATATTACTTATATACAATAATGCTCGGTATTACATTATATATAAACAACTTATTACAGTCTACTGGTGTTAACATTTTACCAATTATAATAAATTTATAATTTATAGATATAATTGCTTATTTTATAATATAATTGCATTAAATATTCCTTACATATATTTGTAGAACCATATTAGACAATACTATTATGTTAGCTTTAACCATCAAGCATAAGTTAGAAACCTCAAGAGGAGAAAAAAATTTTATAGCACTCACCCATATTTTTGCTCTTATGTTGTTTATTTCTTCCTGATATTCCCAGATCCTTCTTTTATCATATTCTGTTTAGAGAGTTTTCTTCAGCCATTCTTTTAGAGTAAATCTGCTGGTGAAAAATTATCTTAATTTTCTTTTATCTGGCAATGTCTTGATTTCCTCACCATTTCTGAAGGATATTTTCACCAGATAAAGAATTCTATATTAATAGCCCATTTCTTTTAGGATTTGGAAAATGTGTGCTATTTCCTTCTGGTTTCCATGGTTTCTGATGAAAAACACAATGTCCTTTGAATTGTTTGTCCCTATTAATAAATACTTGTTTCTCTCTCATGGTTTTCAAGATTTTGTGTGTGTGTGTGTGCCTTTAATTTTCAGAAGTTTAACTATAATGTGTCAGTGTGGAGTTCACGGAGTTCTGGGCTTGAACAACAACTTGACTGGCTTTTAACATATTTAGGAAGATTTTAGCCATTACTTCTTCGACTACTTTTTTAGTCCCACACTCTTTCTCCTCTCTTCTGGAGAGTCCAATGATGTATTAGATCTTTTGTTATAGTGCTACATGTCCTTAAGCTTTGTTTATTCATTTTTTCAAGCAATTTTACCTTTGTTGTTCAGACTGGGTAAATTTTATTGTTCTATCTTCAAATTCACTGATTCTTTCCTCTAATCTTCCTATTCTGGTGTTGAGTCGTCCCATTGAGTTATTTTATGTCAGTTATTATATTTTTTCATCCTAAAATGACCATTTAGTTCTTCTTTATATCTTCTATTCTTTGATAAGAATTTCTATTTCATTGTTAAGACTTTCTGTTTTTTTCATTTATTTCAATTATGTAACTACTAATCAAAGCATTTTTATGATGCCTGCTTTAAAATCTTTGTCAGATAATTCTAAGATTTTTGTCATACTTATATTGGTATCTACTGATTTTACATTCAAATTTAAATTTTCAAACGGAAATAGGACATTTTCAGTATTACGTTTTGAGATTCTGGATACTCTTTAAAACCTCTATTTTTATCTATTTTCTCACACTGCTCCAAAGGAAAAATGTAGAATACTACCATTTCATTACTTCAAAGTGTGGGTAGAAATCCAGTTGACATACACTGACTCTCAAGGGCAGAAAGACCTTGATACTGCTGGCAGGGTGGGAGTTCTAGCTCCCCACTAGGCCTCCACTAATAGTATCGTGACTGGGAGGAACAGGAGCGCCTCCACTGACACCATGTGTTGGTAAGGGGTGGACTCATTACGACTGGGCACTTGCGAAAGTCCTGAATAACCACTAAGCTTCCTCTGACACCACCACAGTGAGAAGGAGAATACCCATCTCATTACTACTAGATAAGAGTCTAAGCTCCCCACATTGTTTCCACAGATGCTAGGGAGATGGAAGTAGGGACCCACCACATGGACCCTGGTAGAAAAACCAGGGAGGTTGGGATATCTCATTACAGCCTTGCAAGGGTTTCATACTCAGACTTTGCCAGAAAAGTTGGGACTTGGACTAATGTTTTCTGTGGTGTTTGGCTGTAGTATAGTGGCTATTGTCAGAAAATTTTCTGTCTTCCTAGGCTATGCCTTTCCTATTGTTTGGCTAGAAAAATGAAGCTTTTGTTGTTACGTAACTATTGACATTTCCAGGCTTCGGGTTCTCTCAGCTCCAAGTATAGGCTATATGAGGCAAAAAGAAAACTAAAGAAACTCATCACAACATCACAGTGTTATCGTTTGGGTCCTGAGGGCCCAAATTGGTCCTTCTTTTTCTCTCTACTTTTCAGGGTCTTTTTGTTTGTTTCATATGTAATGTTTTAGATATACTTAGCAGGAGGAGTACTCCTTCTTCCTGGAAATAAAGGTCTCCCAATTCCAAATAATTTTAATTTATCATGAAATACTATTCATCTTTTCATTTTCTTCCTACCATTAAAATAGGGTAAAACCCTTCTTAGCAGGTAGACCATACAGACATTGGTGGCAAACCGGATTTGGCTCATGTGTCATCATTGCCAACCCCTAAAATAGATCAAGATTTTAGAACTATGACTCTTTTTGCTCTGTAGACACAATAGCCTGCCTATAAAAAGGATGAGGTAGAAAAATGAAAAGAAAAAATAGCTTTTCTCTTTTCCAATATCTGGGAGTTTGGGAAGAAGAGAAAATAATAGTTGAGAGAATGCTTGAGTAGGATCAGATTAAAATTATTAAAGATCCTAAGGATCTCAAGAGACTGCATGGTCTCCTGAATATAATTCCAAGTATTTGTGACACTAAGTCACAAAATAAGAATAAACGATTCCAGAAAAACCCTGATTTTTTCTGATTATGACTATTTTTATGTTTATTGTGAAATAAACATATGACTTCAAATAAAATTTCAAATGATTTCCCTTCTTTGTTTTTGCCCTAATCATATATCTAATATGCTCGTTGAGTAATCCAACTTGACAAATTAACTACACAAATGCAGTAATTTCCTTTTATATAAAGACATTAATTGTACTAAGGAAGTAGCAAAACACATCCAAGCATGTGATAGGCCAGATTATAAAATATGAAAAACAAAGTCATAGATAGGAAAGATAGCTTGAAGGTAGCTAACAGACAAAAATAAAAAGAAGATTGAAATAATTGGGAAACTGAAAACTATCCAGCAAAGTAAAACTTCCAAGAACTATCTTGGCTTTACATGAGAAATTCAGACAGAGTCTTACAATGTGAAAGTCACACAGCTGCAAAATATTTCCAGTGAGGACTGGGCAGGGGGTGCAGTAGGAGAAGACAATGTTGAACTCATATGGCAAATGAATGCACTACCACATCCTAATTGTTCAGCTGAGCCAGCCTGAAAATTCATGCAAAGTGCAGAGTTAGTATACATAATTTTATTCTAAAGCTTTCTTCTTTGAATTGCTATTAAATTTTAAATAAACTGAGACATGAGCATTTACTAAAGTCATTATGATTCCATTACCCATGGCAAGGAGATCTGTACCCATCATGCCAAAAGTTCTTTGCACTGAACTCTGTTCAAAGTTTCTCTTCTGACTTTTTATTTATTTAGATCTCAGATCTTCAGTAAGAAACACCCAGTGTCATCTGAAAGGACACATATTGCAAGAAACTAATTTCCTCCCTTATTGGAGCTATGTGATGTGTGACTTCCCATTGAGTACAACTGCCAACAAGGCACAGGTGTGCACTGCATGAGGAGGTGAAAATGTGATTATAGGAAGAGAGATGTTATGATTTTATCCCTGTATCTATAATGTAATCAGCCTGAAATGAGTGCCTCCTTTTCTTTCTCATAGTAAACACCAAGCCTGGGAAGCAAGAAAACCAAAAATTTTGCCATATCCAGATTCAAATTCATACTGTAATTGGCTTTAGAAATAAGAAAAGCTGTTTTATCCTCCTTCATTGATTCTTTGGCTTACTACAAAAAAGCATCCTAGAAATCCTTTTACTTCTAATATTTTCATGCTATACTAGTTGAATAAGTAAGACCCAACACTGAACGTATTGTCCTTTTTCTTAAATTTAATTAAATCAACCATTTCATACTTCATTCTTTAAAAGGTAATTTTACAAAAAGATATAAAATCCCTCTATTTTCAGTGACAAATATGTTTTATTTGGAAATGCTTATAAATTTAACTCAATAAGAGGAAAATTAAACTTCCAAAACTGAATAAGGTAAAGCACCAAGTATTATTAAATCAGGATCAAATATAATTAATACAACTAATTCAAATATAACTCAACTCTGATGGGTACAAATAATTTATGTACGGGGTTATTCAGTGTAGTCTTGTTTGAACTAGAGTAAGTTTGGGAAAAAACTAAATATCCATTAATAGGGGACTAGTTAAATAAACTGCAGTATATCTATATATTGCATCCATAGTAAAAGGATAACCTACATCTTTATCTACTAATATGAAATAATGATACCTGATATGTATGATTATAATACTCAACCATTTGGTTTAAAAAAGATAAATAAAGAGGTATATTTATGTACTTGCTTATATATACATACAACATTTTCATAAGAATATAAATGAAGGGATAACTGTGGTAGCCTATATGAAGAAAAATCAGGTCGCTGAGAAACATTGGTTTTAGGGAAATTTTACTATCATTTTACTGTTTTTGAATATTTGAGCCATGTAAATGATTACCTATTCAAAAACATTAAATTTTAAAATTTTAGAAATATTGTATTGCTAGTATATTAAAATGTGATAAATGCAATCAATAATGATATTGTACTCTATAGATAGATTATCACTAATTTGGTGCTGAATGCATAATGCATCATTCTTGTATCAAACCAATTAAAATCTCATGAGATAAACATGATCAGGTTCAGTCAACCCAGATGAGCCCCTAACATTGAAGTCTACTCAACAGAACTGATTTTACTTGTGGGAAAAATAGGCAGATAAAAATGCCTTATGATGTGGGAGATGCAATATATATCAACATGACAAAAAAAATTTTTTTTAAGATTTTATTTATTTATTTGACAGAGAGAGATTACGAGTAGGCAGAGAGGCAGGCAGAGAGAGGGGAAAGCAGGCTCCCTGTTGAGCAGAGAGCCCGATGTGGGGCTCGATTCCAGGACCCTGAGATCATGACCTGAGTTGAAGGCAGAGGCTTTAACCCACTGAGCTACCCAGGTGCCCCTCAACATGACAAAATTTACCTCTTTTAAGTTGCAGTTTCTGAAATTCTTCGTATTGATAAGATAGAGGAAAAAATATCTGGGGAGAAGTTTACAACATATTGGCTAGTTTACATATTAACATAAATTAGATCATATAATTTAACACAATCTATTATAGTTAGGCTCAGGGAATCAAAGAAATGTAACACAGGAAAGCTTTATTCTTGCAGAAAGGTAACTTTTGGAACCATCTAGAGTCTTTGCCATCTATGGATACAAGAAATAAACACCCCTAGTATCTGGTTACTCAGTTGTTAAACATTCAAAAGAAATGATTTAAATAGAGGATAGGAGCCTTAAAAACAGACAAACAACAACAACAACAACAAAAAAAAAAACCTCCAAGGTTTAATTTTAAATTTCGAATAAGACTAGGTTGGAGCAGTAAAATTAGAAGCTTTATTAAATATAGTCGAGTGTTCGCTATGTTGTACACCTGAAACTAATGTAACACTGTGTGTCAACTATACCCAATTTAAAAAAAAAAAATTTAAATATATAGTCAAGTGCCCATTTACATCAAGGAACTAAGAAATTAAAAGTAATCTCTGATTATAAATCTGTCTGAATAGTTGTTTGTATTATTAAAGATCACAATATCCTACAAGTGCCTTACTTAACATTTCCTTAAATTGGTATCAAAAGAAGTCAAATGAAAAAATAATAATAATGGCAAGGACAAACAGTAATTAGAATCCCTATGCAGCAATTAAACTGATAAGTATATTCATAGAGTGAGACTAACATTAGTTACCATATTTATATTTAAATCATTCCTGGGTATGCTCCCCTTCCAGATATTTTCTTTTCCAGTACAGTTTGTTGGAATAGGAAGCAGACCCTAAAGTACTTTAAGTTGGAATTTTACAACTACTCCTAAGTGAATACATTAAGGCTGAGGGAGGGATGCCAGTTTTAGATGGCAACACGTGTATTTTTTTAAGTGCCAGTAAGAAAGTAATAAAAAGGAGCTGTTTTAGGCAAAATTATTCCAAATGGTTAGTCAAAAAAAAAGTGACTGCAGGTGCAACTAAAACTTTAATGCTCGAAATATTTTTTTTTTAATTTAATCTGGTCCTTAGGTATTTTGAAAATGTATTTTTTTCTCAGACAAAAAGAAAAAAAAGTGGCCCAGAGAGAAAAATTAGGTCATGAGATCAATAGTAAACATAGATCTATTTATATGGATATGGGAAAAGTTTAGAAGTAAGTATTATCATCAAAGTTACAAAAAGTTCAGTAATTAGAAATACTGTTTCTAAGCTATACAAGGTTATTTTAGGGTCCCCAAAGTACAGATTCTCTCTTATGCCAAAGTAGTTATTATAAAAATCAACCAAATAATTTTTTCTCAAGAAAGATGGTATTAAACATATTGTTCAAGAGTGAAATAAAGCAAATAGCCAGCCTAATCCTGTCCATACCTTCTAGTGCACAAAACTTTTCCATTCTGGAGTGAGCAATAAAAAGCAAGATAAAAATTGAAAAGATAAAAAAAATAATTAAAAGTACAAAGAAACAACACTGGTTTATCATAAGAGAAAAGGGCAATTTCTTCACATTTTAGTATTAGTTAAGTAATATATATATAAATATACGCAATCTTTTTTTCAGTGTTCACATATAAATATCTATAAAGAGAGGAGTAAATAAGGTACAGAGACATAATGCATTTCAGTTCTGCTAACATCTTATGTATCATAAAATTTTATTCAAAAATTTAAAATGGCCTTCATAAAAATATTATCACAGAGAATAAAAACTATTTTAAGGGCTTAAAATAAAGGTAAATAATAATGAAAATAGAGACCACTACGGAAGTGATGAGAGGACAGAAAATGAATCTTACTTAACACGATTAGAAATGGTTTGGAGGAGGGGCACCTGGGTGGCTCAGTGGGTTAAGCCTCTGCCTTCGGCTCAGGTCATGATCTCAGGGTCCTGGGATCGAGCCCCGCATCGGGCTCTCTGCTCAGCAGGTAGCTTGCTTCCCCCTCTCTCTCTGCCTGCCTCTCTGCCTACTTGTGATCTCTTTCCCTCTGTCAAATAAATAAATAAAATTAAAAAAAAAAAAAAAAGAAATGGTTTGGAGGAAAGATTATGAAATGAAATGTTCAGTTTATGATAAATCAGATGGTGTTGCAAATTTCAATAAGGACTGAAAAGCTAAACAAATGGACCCGAGTGAAAAGAAATGTTGACAAGAAATAAAATTAGATTAAGTTTAGGAAAATTGATGTTAATTTTATATATCATATGAAATGTAAATCATCTGTGGAAAATGTATGAAAGAAATGTCAAGTTTAACCACCAGAATTAGATAAAAATTTGAAATGATAGCAAGATGTGCCTAATCAGAGCCATGTATAATTTCAAATTCATAATTGTGAGTTTCTGGAGAATACACTTTGTGAATGGAAAGAATGTATTATGTGTATACTGCTTCTGTTTGTCAAATTAAGGAAGGAATGAAGTAATGAAATACCATTTTTTTCTCTGAGGTGTTATAAAATGAATTATATGCCTAAGTCCACTTTATAAACCACTATATAAAGTTTTTAAATTGCTTTTTATCTCTTGATATAAGTGTTATGCTTTTGGGGAGGGGGGAAGAAGGCAGGAAGGAAGGGAAGAAGGAAGAGAGGAGGAAAATTAAGAAAACTGAAATGAAAGAATAATATTTATACCCCCTAAATGACCATTTACTTCACTAAATAATTCTTTATATCGTCCACTTTACCAAGCACTTCTATGTAGCACCACAGTGATCAGAAAGAATATCTTAATTTAGAATTGCCATACAAGTTTCGATGACCCAAACAAAAAATGAGTATCATCACAAAGTCAAATGAGTAAAACAAAGATGAGAAGAGATAGGACATGGCCAAGTACATTCTGTATGTCAAACAGGTTGCATCTATTATCGAGTTTAATTTCACAATTACATTAACAGGTATATCATTTTAAAGTGGTCACTTAAAAATAAAGGGAAGAAAAAAATTTTAAAAATAAAGTGAAGAAACTAGCCAAAGGTCAAAGAACCTACTAGATCTTTGGCAGATTATTAATTAAAAGCTGCACCTGTTTGACTCCAAACCTCTCAACTGTACTACATGTTCCCAAACTGTATCAAGCACCTGGAAATAGAAAACATAATCAACTCTATCAGTGGGCCAGCAATCAAATGAAATAAAGGAAGAAGAATAAAAAAAAGAGAAGAAAGAGGAGAAGGAGAATAAGGAAGAGGAAACAAAACCACTGTGGTCCTTGCCCTCTGGTTACTGAAAATCCTACTGAAGAATCAAAGAACTAAAGTTTAGAAATATTATATATAAGTATAAAGTCTCCCAGGTTTTATAAACAGAGATTTCTCAGTGTAAATTCTGACAGGGTGGATTTCCTGGAGAAGGAAGCACTCACTATGAATAAGATTTGGATAATAAAATCAGGGAGAGAAGAATTCCAAGAAGGGAAGCAGCACAATTTCTAGAAGGAAATGATGAGCAGCATAAAGAAAAGATGATCAATTCCAGATATTTTCCAGAACTTCACATCTGCTCATATCCTCAAGTGAACTTTCATTTGTTAACATCTTTTTATACTCCAACCAGCTTAGTTTTCCTTTTTTTTTTTTTCTGGTTTATTTACTAGACTTTAAAATTCACAGGGGTTTGCAGTACCTAACTTTTGAGATGAAATCATGACTCATAATCTAAAATCATTCAAGTGAGGCTGAATGTTCCATTTGACCAATTATTCCTAAACAGCTGACATTTTTTTGTTGCATTTTAAATTTCCATCCTTAAATTCACCCTGATTGAGCAATGATCTCTCTTTTGTGGTGATAGTTCTTTCTCATATGCGGTCATGTTATTTATTTCCACAACAGGAAGGCTGCACAGGACTCACCACCAGGAGCTAGTTTCTCCTAGGATTTATGGAGAAAGAACTGATAAGTCTTCCAAACATTACATTATCAAGATCATAATCTATTTATATTTGTGTCCAAACAGTAGTTACAATTCTGAACAATAAACATGAATAGCTTAGTTCAGCACCAGGAATAAAGCAAAAGCTATTACATAGGAACTTCTTACATATGTTACCTAACATTACTCTCCAAAAGGGCAACATCATTTTTAGATAGAAATCAGTTTTTACCTTCCACTTTTTCTTGTTTCCTTGGAATATAGATAATATCAATTTATGCAGATCTAAATTATCAGAAGGTACCAATCAGTAAACCATGAAACTGTTAAACTAAAATAATTATAAAATTTTTATAAATATCAGGAATGCAATTTGGTCTCTCAGTTTTATATCTTCCTCAAAGACCCATGAATCTTATTGTCAATGAATGTTCCTAAAAGCAGAGAGAGGACTGTGATTAGGCTCTTAACCCTCAAAACTCAGCCTTTCATGCATGTAGTCAATCACTCAACTAATATTTACTTGGCATTTATAGCTAGGAAAAGGAGAAAGCGCAGTAAACAAAGTCTCTGCCCTAAAGGGGCTCACACGGAAGGAAACCAATAATAAATAAATATGTAGGTATATGTGTAGTCTGTCAGATGAGAAGTGCTACAGAGGAAAGCAAAGCAAAGTAACACAACAGGGAATGCTGGAGACAATGGAGAGAAGGTGTCACTTTACATAGGACGGTCAGTAGAATGCTAAAGGTCCTATTTTGGATATCCTAGAAAAAAGGGAAGCTCACTCTGAATATAAAGGAATACTATGGATACAGAGACAAATGTAAACACTAAGACCACGTCTGGATAGTAAGGTCACTAGTGTGGCATCAAACTCGTAGCTATCCCAGCCCAGAGCCCCAGGCACTTAACTCAAAAGTGAAGTCTCTGAGTTTCCAACGAGTTACAATAGTTCAAGTAGACATAGAAGTCAGTGTCACACCAGAATGAAGATACCTGGCAATAACTTGAACTTTAGAGAGACAGAAGATGTGGAACTAAATGTGCTCCTATAAACAGCTATATTACATAAGATAGAAAAAAGAAAAGGAAAGAAAAGAAAAAGAAAAGGAAAAGAAAAGGGAAAAAAAGGGAAAAGAAAGGGAAAGAAAAGGGAAAAGAAAAGGAAAGAAATGGGAAACGAAAAGAGAAAAGAAAAGAGAAAAGAGAAAAAGAAAAGAAAAGAGAAAAGAAAAGAAAAGGAAAAGGAAAGGAAAAGGAAAAGGAAAAGGAAAAGGAAAAGGAAAAGGAAAGGAAAGGAAAGGAAAGGAAAGGAAAAAAGAAAAGAAAAGAAAAGAAAAGAAAAGAAAAAAGAAAAGAAAAGAAAATTCAGACCTCGTGATTGACCTTATGGTCCTGACACTTTATCACAAGACCTTTTCTGACTTGGCCGCAATTTCTCAGAGGAAATGAAGAGATTACATGATATTTTATGGATAACAAATTCTCAATACATAAAGGTATATAATGGGAAGTCCTGACAGACACAGAGTTTAAGATACCTGAATGAGGGCTTTGGACCCCCAAATTTTTATTATAACATAGGCCCTGGATCTCTCAGAGAAAGATATGAAACATATACGAATACCAAGTCCTCATGTATCAGCAAATGAATTAAGAAGGTAGAAATTATTAGACAGATTGTAATGTATAAATATAGGTTAAATCATGGAATAATAAAATATAAGCAGGAAGAGAGTAACAAGGCACTTAAGGCCTTTTATTCCCAATGGTCAAGAATTACTATTTGAATAATACATAACCTTTGGAAAAAGATAAATATGCCACATTATACCTCTTCATACCCTCCTATGATCATCTGATCCAGATGCTTTCATTAATATCTTGTGAAATTATTTTAAAGCAATTGCCTATATGCTTTCTTTGCCATAAAAAAAAGCAAAAAAACAAAAGGAAAAAATTCCCCCTAGCTTATAAAATCAAGGACGACAATTAACTTTTTTTTCCAAAAAAGTGCCTTGTATAGTCTAAACTACAAAACATGCTTTATTTTCACAGCAAGAAAACAGGTTTTTTTGTTCATCAGCATTCTGATATTGACTAAAATTAAACTCTAATCTCTTGCATCAGTAGCTGGTAAACTGCTACACAAAATATCAGATATCTGATTAAAAATATCTATTGCTTAATAAAGATTTCTCAAAACTAGTTGTCATTATGATATAATGCTTTGATCATATTTCAGTCTTGGTCATAGGTACAAAATTTAGGGTTTTGCTTAGCTCAATTCTAGATATTGAAGCAGTCAACCATGTATATACTTCAGGTCGACTTCCACCAGGGAAAGCAAGCCACTGAATGTCCATGGCAATGCTCCAAACCATGATGAACCGAGGCAATTTCATTTTCGTTGACCATTGCTTCAGGTCATTGTAATTTAATGAGTAGTAATCCTATTTAAAAATATGTTACAGGCAGCAAGGTGCCTGCTGGGAGAAAGTGGCTACGCATGAACAGATCAATATGCATTGTGTGCTTTCAACCATTCAATAATCAATTCACCCTTGTTATAAGAAAATAAATGTCAAAGTCCCCAAAGTTAATTTCTGAAGAAAGCATTTACAAGGCTATCAGATTATTAAAAGTTTCCCTGGGTTATCTTCTATTTATTTATTTGTTATTGAAATCTCTGTGCTGCATCTCACAATATTCCATTCAAAAACTGTAAAGGAATCCTAAAAGTAAACTGCTGCGGGAAGATTGGCTGCATTTTCTTACTATCACCAAAGTGTTAAAGGCTTATTTGGACTAAAGCATTTTACAGACTCAACTCTTTTTTTCCCCCTCTAGTCTTACTTTTAAATATACCAGCTGCATTTAATAAGCTATCAAATAAGGCTTTCAGCAGGCTTAACTATAAGATGTCAGATCTTCTGCTTCATGTGTTATTCAGTAATTTTCAATTTCTCAAAATTTGTGCATTAAAAGAAGATAACGTATTCCTTTAGATTAGTCAGAATTTTCAAAAGTCTTAGCTATATGCCATGGGCTTTCAACATTTCTCTGTTGCCATAGAAATGGGTTTATGAAGGACTGAATCTGTGCAGCATAATCACAAACATTAAATTGGCATATAAAAGCATTCCAGCCTAGCATCTCTACTGTCTATGCTAATGGTTTTGCTGCTTTTATAGCAGTATCTTACCAGGCTGTAATTCATTCAGGAAGCCCTAAACACTATCTTTCATTGAACTGGATTTCAGAGGAGTCTCTTATACATTGTGTACCATTTTTCTGTTAGCTGGCTGAGCTCTCGGCCCATCATATTGCCACATCAATGAATTCCCGGATTAGAAATCAAACCAGAAAACCATACACAACAGAGCACCAAAGGCAGTCTGACTCATTTGACTTCAATTAGCTGGATAATGTGAGTGGTAAACAAGATTCATTTCCTTGGATCCCAATTGCATTGTCATTTAAAATAAACTGATTAAAAGTTCACTTCAGTGAGTAAATATACATGGTCATCCAAGTTATCAAACTCGATTTCCTCAAATCTTTTTCTAAGAAAGTTACTCATAATTTTAAATGACATGCTACTTATATATGAAGCTGAACATGTTTAGGGTTTCACTCAATTAATAATAAACCCATCCTGCCATTAACCAGTCCAAAAAAATTCGACCTAGTCATCTATGTATCTTTAGGAAAGTTATATTCTTGTACTTATTCATCTGCTATGAAGTTCAATCAGGATTCCCAACCCTTCTATTTCAATGGCTCAAAACTTTGATTTTCACTCCCTCTAGATCAAGAAAGCAGATGTTCTCTTCTGCTATCTACCTAAACTGAAGTTAATTAATTCCTTCTTGTAACTAAAACTAGAAAGAATCTAAAATTAACAGCTACTTTAATTCTTCTGTGTGTCATCTTTCATTGTAATCTGCTTTTAGAATAGGTACTGTTCAGCAACTTTTCACTTGACTGTGGAGAACTAGTTTCATTTGAGCTGATGTCAGTGGTGTTACTTTTATTCTTACAAAGGTCAAGTCACTTCCACAATCCTCAAAGGAAACACTAAACTCAACTCATCCTAACCAGGCAAAGAGAATGCACAATGCCATTTGTCAAAATAATCAAGAGTGACTGTTTTCCTCACACTTTGGTTGTAAAGCAGGGTCTAGAAAAATAAGACCTCATGATTGTTCATTGGTTTCCCAACCTAGCATCCATCTCCACTTCTTAAGATAATGATGACACTATTCTCACTCTGTTTGGATCTGGTGAGCCTGAATCTGTCCCCACAGATGAAATGCATAACTTATGCTTAGCTACTTAGGATTTTCCACTGCTCAACCACAGGGCTGGTTCAGGGAGGGTACAAGATTCACATAAACCAATTACGTCAGAAGATCTCAAACCTAGAAAGCAAGCTCTCTTTCCCCTGAAACTGATTTTGTGATGATAGGAATTTGATGCTCCCATGGGATTGAAGTCAACACAGTGAAAAATAGAGCTAAAAGATGGGAGAAAGTCAATTCTAATGATAATGTTTCAGCCCATGAAGACAGCTGTACCCTAGAACTTTTCAGTAAGGTGAGTTTCTTTGCTTCAGCCAGATCGGGTCAGAGTTTCTTTCATAAAAATAGTAGGGACGCATTTGGGCCTCACAACTGGAAAACAAAAAGTTCTTGAAATCTACTCTGGTAAAGATAGAGACATCACCCATCAGATGCAAAACATCACTCTTGATACAAGAAAACAAAGTAAACTATCACAATATTCAATTAATAAAAAGAAAAGAAAAAAAGATGCCTATCAGAGCAGTTTAACTGCTTTCTTAGTTTTCAGTCAATTCCTTTTTCCCCCAGAGTCACTTTTTGAAATACCAGTTATAAATAATATAAACTTTATCTAAATACTGCATACACTTATTTAGCATTAACTGTGGGTCCACTAAGTTCTCCATCTGAGAAAAAGAGTTGATGAGACAAACCCCAACAGCGAAGGGGATTTTGCATTCAGGCAGGAAATAAGGCAAAGAATAAAACAGAAGACATTCTATTCATGGTTCCTGACTGTTTTAAAATAAAGTTAAATGGAATAAAACAAAGTAGAATAGTATCAGAGAATTTTAGAATTAACTAGTAAAACAGATTCCACATCTTTTGTTCCATTAGCAAGCCCTGATATATAGTTAATGTTGGGCAAAAGTAAGTTTTGTTTCATTTAGGCCAATATGATGCTACTCCTGTGAACTGCTTAGATCATTCAATTTCTCTTCCAGCCATCTTACATCCAGTGTCATGTTCACAACTCATATTTTTATCAGGACCAAAAGTACAACCAATATTAGTTAAGGTCACAACTTGAATTAATATCAAATTTTCTTTTAAATGTATAACAAAATGCCAACATTAGCATGAAGTAAGAAAAGTCACAACTTTCAACCCATGTAAAATATATCTCTTTCAGTACGAGCACACCAGAAAACCACGTAAAATGTCTTTTTAGAAATGTCTACCCAGGGGAGCCTGGGTGGCTCAGTTGGTTAAACATCTGCCTTCGGCTCAGGTCATATTCCCAGGATCTTGGATTCAAGCCCCACATTAGGCTCCTTGTTTAGCGGGCAGCCTGCTTCTCCCTCTCCCTCTGCCACACCCCTGCCTGTGCTCTCTTAGTCTCTGTCCAATAAATAAATAAAATCTTTAAAAAAAAAATTTTAGAAATGTCTACCCAGATCACATTATAAATAATATAGGCAAACTTTTCTTAACTCAAAGTTCTTCCATTATCTTCCTTAATTTTTCTGCCCTTGAGAAGTGTATCCTTTTCCCCAAAAAAATTTGTTTTAACAATGTGCATATCACACATTAGCGATTTCCACTAATGAAGATGTAATATAATACTTAAGAGCTTTAAATTCAGATAGATCTATTTTGCTTTTAAAAGATGGGCATATGAATTCATCTCTCTGAGGCTCTGTCTCTTTATCCATGAAGAAAGCATAATAACAACCGACCTAATTGGGTGGGGGAAAAAAAGAATTAAAATATGTAAATTACATTAGCAAAGTACTCACATATAGTAAGCCCAATAAGTGATGGCTAAAAAGTAAATGTACCAACCCAATGCACCACCTTAGAAGAGAGAACCTTTAGCCTATAATTGAAAATCTTTTGTGTTATATAAATTATATATCTGCATTGGTTTCCTATCACTGCTGTGGAAAATCAGCACAAACATAATGGCTTAAACCAACACAAATTTATTATCTTTAAGTTCTGAATGTCAGAAGTCCAAAAAGGGTCTCACTGGACTAACACCAAGATATTACAGGACTGCATTCTTCTGGAGGTTCTAGGGAAGAATCTGTTTTCCTTTCCTTTTCTAGCTTCAACAGTCTGCCTGTGCTCATTGCCCTCTTTCTCCATCTCTAAAACAAGCAGAATATAATCTTCAAGTATTTCTCTGACTCTGACTTTGATTCCTCTTCTGCTTCCCTCTTATAGTTTGAAGAACCCCTGTGAACATATTCAGCCCACTGGAAAATCCAAAGTAACTTCCTTATTTTAAGGTGAACTGGTTATCAACTTTAATTTCATCTGTACCCTTAATTGTTCCTTGGTGTGAAATATAACATATTTATAGGTTCTGTGTATTAGAACACAAGCATCTTTGAGGAGTCATTATTCTGCCTTCCACAACATCTATCCTTAAACTTATTCTTTGTATTGTAAAATGACAGTTCCTAAAATTCACCTTAAATCATCATATTATTCATGTTTCCTATTGTCCCAGAAAACACAGCCACCTTGGACTCCTACAGTAATTAAGTTCAAATACATAATTATTCATTATTCATAAATTTACCTCCATGGATTATTTGAAAATACAAAATCATGCTACAGAAGACCAAGATTGCCAAAATGACTTAATCTCATAAACTATAATTCGAGTCAATGTTTTAAAATGCTATAGAACAGAGATCATAGATTTAAAAGGAAACTTAAATTTCTTGTACCCAAAAAAAGCTATTATATGGTTAAATTCTTCAATTTTGACTAGATTTTTCTAAGGCTTGCTTTTATGTATTAGTTCCCTGATTTCCTGCATAACACACACCTAAAATGTATTTGAAACATAAAACTCAAAAGTCAAACAACAGATCTGGAGATAATAACTGTGTATGTGTGGGGAGATGAGGGGTAAAGGTGAGAGAAGAAACATTCTCAAAGAGAATCTGTAAATCTAGGATTCTTGGTGTTTTAGAAACTTGACTCAGATTACAGTTTTAAATGATCTGAATATTTTTGGTAATCTTGGCGAACTAAACCATGGGTTTTTTGTTTGTTTTTTTAATCACCTGGGAAGGTAAACTTAATGAATGATGAATGATTTTGGTCTTCTGCAACAAATTTAATTAGGAGTCCAGGGTTGAATCATTTTCTGGGTCAGAGAGCAATATTCATAAAATCCCTATTTAGGTTGGAAAGAATGGACACATTGGTGTTACCCAAGTTACTTAGGAGTAGGCAATGGTGAGAATCTTTACACCAGAGAAGAGTAGGATTGCTAAATGTATCATACCGATTAAATTTGAATTTCACATAAGCTACACATTTTTAGAAGTATGTTCAAAATATTTCATAGGATATACTTGTACTAAAAAGTATTCATTGTTTTTTTAATTTCATAGGAAATTTGAATTTAACACTTAAGCTATCAGGTATAGCTATCAGATATATCTGCTCCTAATTTCTAATTCTCAGAGGGAATGACCTCACCATAGCTCTATTGCAAAACTGAGGGAAACAGATGTCTTTTCTAGACTATCATTAACAGGTACACCTTTAAAAAGTCAACCAAATTCTTCCTAAAAGGGAGAATGGTGTACATGTATTGAGTCTAAAAGCCAAGGACCAGTGGAAGAGCCAAGACAAGTGCCAAAAAATGTTAGAATTTGGGGAACAAATAGATTAAAGAGCACTCTCCTGCTCTCCTCAGTATATGTGAATACGCGTATAGTTTAATACAGACTGCCCAAAATAGTGCTTCTTATAATTAATTTGGGGGCCATACACCCATTTTACAGACTGATAAAATGCCTGTGAACATAATTTGCAATTTTTTATAATTTTCAAAGGGTTCAAAGGCCCATGAAAATGCATAAAATTTTAATTTTAATCTTTTGTCATTTATGTTGAAATATATTCTCAGACTATTAAAATTTTGAAATAGACATACGTATCAATTTTCCATTTATAGTTGATATTTTTAAGTTTTTCCTACAAAAAGTATAATAAGGTCCACCCATAATCTCCTCTAATTATTTTAAAATTTTATGTTTTACATAACTTACATAATTCCTTTTTGTACATAGTGTAGTAATGTTTCTTTTTCACATGAAAATCAATGGTATTAACACCATTTATTGAATAATCTGCTTCTCTTCCTTTTTTTTTTTCTTTATTTCATATCAAATACATCAAATTTCCATGAGTTCCACAGGTTGTTCCTGAGTTCCTAGTCTGTTTTATCAACTAATCTCCATATTCTTACTCTTCTTATTGAACTATTATTGGACAATTATTCTTCCACAGAAATTTTTAAATCAGTTTGTAAATTTACACATAAAAATTTATTTTTGGACTGTAATTGGTACTGCATTTAATGTGTAGATTGACTTAAAGGAGAACTGTCGCCTTTATAAAATATATATTCTCATTAATAATTGTAACACATTTCTCCAGTTTTCAAGTTTTCTTTTACCCCTTTATACAATTTTCCTCTATTTTTTTCAATATTCATACTATATCCGGCAACTTTATGGAATCCTCTTACTGTTTCCAACTTCTTATCTATTTTTCTTGATTTTGCACCTGTTTTTCTTTCGTGTCTTTCTTTCATTGCCTTAAACTATTATTTTTGATGACTTAGTCTATTGTCCCGGTTCTCTAGTACAATATCAAATAGTGGATATAATGTAGGAATCACCACCTTGTTTTTGGCTTCAATAAAAACTATTAAGGTATAACTTTATTACTCATTCCTCACATTTCCATAGACTTCCAAGTTTACAATACCACGTGGCTATTGCCACTACTTCATCCAACTGTTAAGTTCAGGATAAGGAACTAAGCATGCTCTAATCACCCCCTTCTAGGGTAATTTTCCTCAAAACCACTTACCCTTTGGAATCCTGGGTTCTTTGGTCATCTATGCAGTACTTACATTGAGACAAGCAGAGGAACGTTTCCATTTGGGAAACAAGTTCAAAACAGGAGAAAAGAATCAGAAAGCCAATGTGGCTGCATACACAAACCAAGTTCTCTATGAATCCTTGTCAATAATAAAGCTGCTATATTTTATTTTTACCTTTATCCTTCTTATATCAACTTGTCATTTATTTTCAAAAGTAGAAGAAATAAAAGCATTGTTTTCATGTCCCAAAAGTAACATTATACTATTTATTCACCATTAGTTATACTTTTAAATGATTTTAATGCAAAATTCTATCAGATTAAGAATGTTCATTTCTATTCCTAATCTGTTAGATTTTTATCATGAACAAATGTTGAATTTTATCAAATTGTTTCCTACATCAACTGAAGTGTTCACTTGTTTGCTCTTACTCTGTATAGAAAAATACCTTGATCTGTTGAATTATTCTTGCATCCCTGGTATTAATACCTACAGAAAAGGAGATAGTCAATAACAGGAACAGTTTGTTCAAGATAAAATTTGTTGTTTTTTGAGCTTTTGAATAAAATTATTCATAAAACTCTTCAGGCCTGGTACCCCTTTCAGATAGTTGGTTCCTACTACCAATTCAGTATACAGTGGGACCATTAATTATACATTTACATATAGAAAACCTTACATTTCATGTCAACTTTTGGCTTTGTTGTTTCTTTTTAAAATGCTACCTTATATCTATATTCTATTTAAAACAGATTTTATTTAAACTTTTTTTCTTCATCTGTCTTGGCACAGTTGCAGCTATTTTGCAAGTCTTTCAAGGAATATACTCTGTTAGCTCATTTTTCATTCAGTTGATTGTTCTCTATTATATCAAATCTTGAATACTAATAATTCTTTGCTAGAAGACTCCAAAAGGATGTTCTGTAGAATAAAATCTAAATATAAAATTTATAGAATAATAAAATGACATGAATACCAAGAAGGTTCATGTCAGAAGGGATTAAGATTCAGTCAAGTGATGTTCTAAACAATAGTCTTTTCCTCAATTAAGATAAATAATAAGTAGGTGATTAGTAAGAGATAAGTAATAACTAGCAAAAGTAGACGGTTAAATTGACATTTCACATTCATAGCGAGTCAATAAAACAGGAAATAATCAACTATTTAGAATAACAGACACACAGAACTTGACCTGAAGCCAATCATTTCTTGGATATTCATCAAAGAAACATGCAGTCTACCAATGTGATTGAAGCATGTAGCAGATTTCATTACTGTGTTCACGGACCAACATTCCTCTTTGAAAGAAAAAGACTTGGAAATATAAACACCAAATATTAATAGTGATTGTCAGTGGGCCTTAGAATTTTAAGTTAATTTTTACTTATGTTTTATATATATATCATGTATGTTTTATATATATGTAAAGAAACTATATATGTATATATACATATATAAAAGTAAAGAAACAGTATATATATACTGTTGGATGAGCCACAATGAACATAGGATTATTTCATAATAAAAAGTAATAAAATATTTCAACTATGAATTATAAACCCTTATTTATTTGTTGGTTTGGTTGTTTTTGGTCTTCTCCCTGCGTTAAAATTATATTCGTCCGATCCAAATTACATTTGTATGCAATGTTTTCAGTTCATGTGGTTGGCAGAATAATGTCTTCACCAATGATATCCACGTCCTATTCCCTAAAACATATGAATATGTTATCTTACAGTATAACCAGGACTTTCAAGACGTGATCTTGAGTTAGGGATTATTCTGTATTATCCAGGTGGACCCAGGGTAATCACAGAGGTTCATCAGGACAGGACAATCAGAGAAGGAGATGTGACAATGGAAGTTCAGAGAAAAAGAAACTACACTGCTGGCTTTGAAAATGGAGGAAGGAACAAAGAAGCAAGGAGTGCAGGCTGCCTCTAGCAGGTGAAAAGGCAAAGACATAGATTCTCCTGTAGAGTCTCTAAAAGGAATATAATCCTGTTAACACCTTGATTTTAGGATGCTGACCTCAAAATTGTAACATGATAAATTTGTATTAAGCCACCAAGTTTCCGGTAATCTGTTAGAGCAGCAATAGGGCACGAACAGCACCCATAATACAGATATATAAAGATTATCAAATTTCTTCACGTTCTTTAAATCAATATAATTTTGACCATGGATCTGTCTCTCAGTTAAATGGGCATGAAATTCAACATCTGTCATTCTTGCCCCCCGGCATCCCACTTCATAGGACAGTTCATGGTACCCTATGAGAACACTGACAGACCAAATGCTGGTGAGGATGTGAAGCAATGGAAACTCTCATACGCCACTGACAGGAATATAAAATGGTGTGCCACTTTTAAGGACAATTTGGAAGTTTCTTACAAAACTAATCATTCGTTTGGTTTTTCCCCAAAGGAGCTGCAAACTTATGTCCACACAAAAACATGCTCATGAATATTTATTGCAGTTTTAGTCACAATTGTATAAACTTGGAAGCATCCAAAATGTCCTTCATTAAGTGAATGGATAAATAAACTGAGGTACCTATAGACAATGTAAAATTATTCAGTGCTTAAAGGAAATGAGCTATTAACCCATGAAAAAACATGGAAGAAACTTAAATGCATATTATTAAGTGAAAGAAGCCAATCTGAAAAAGCTATAAACTGGATGATTCCAACTATATAATATTCTGAAAAAGGAGATAGTAAAAAATCAGTGATTGCCAGAGCTTTGGAGGGAGGGGATAAATAGAGCACAGAGGATTTTTAGCATAGTGAAAATACTCTGTATATAAACACACAGATAGTTTCAATATGGCAATTTCTCTGATATGTAAAATTCCATTAGAGAATTTCTTGTACAACATGGCAGATTTCACACATGTATTTATGTTTACTCCCTTCTGAGCCCTTACCAAAATGATGATAACAAGAAAATAAAGAATTTTAAGCCACAGGAAAATAAAACGAGAAAACAGTAGGCAATATATGTCAACAAATGTTGGGATGTGGAAAGGAAGTGAATGAGTTGTAACATACTTAATTGAGTGCAAAAAACTAAAATGTCAGCATATGCAGTGGGGCACAACAGTGAAATAAAGCCAGTTTATGCTGCAGAATTCTGGAGAGCCTTAGGAAGCTTCTGCAAGTGTAGAATTTGGTGAGTAGTGGGCTAAAAGTCAGAAGTGTATACACTACAATGCTTCCCCTCAGACAACCCCTCTCCTCAAGTCCAAACTCCTACCCTAGACAAGCAGGCAACTATTCCCTTTATAAAAAGATGGAGAGTTTCGGTCTTTAAAAGAAATTGGCCAGAGAGGCTAAAAGCTTGCTGAAGGCAGAGCTGAGGAGAATAAAGTTAAATTCTATTACTAAAATAGAGAATAAAGTTAAATTCTATATACTGAACATATATATACTGGGCCTCTCTCCCACCTAAACCATCATCAGGCTAGCAGACAGACATTCTAGGAATAGAATGATTTAATCTCTGGAGAATATGATCAGAAAAGAGGCCAATGAGACATTCAGGGGCCTCACAACAAATCTCTGGATCTGTGTTAGATCTATTTTTTATAAATAACACTTACTCCACACACACATACCATAAAGTTTCCCATCAGTTTTTCAGTCCACTCCTACATTTGAATGGTTGCCAAGAACCAAAAGAGATTTGAAAAAAGCTTTCAACATGAAAAAGAGACAGCAGATAAAAGGAACTTGGCAAAAACAGAGACAATGTAGTAAGATTTCAAAAAAAAAAAACATTATTTGAGATCAAAGAAGCTATTTCATCCTCAAAATAAGAAAATGGGGTATAAAAAACAAAGAGCATATGGAAATGTTAGAACAGAACAGATGAAATACAAGTTTGTTTGTTTTTTTTTAAAGATTTTATTTATTTATTTCTGAGGGAGAGAGCACAAGCAGGGGGACCAGGCAAAGGAAGAAGCAGGCTCCCTGCTGAGCAAGGAGCCTGATGCAGGACTCAATTCCAGGACTCCAGGATCATGATCTGAGCTGAAGGCAGATGCTTAACCAGCTGAGTCACCCAGAAATCCCAAAATACAAGTTTCAATAGAAACTTTGAAAGATTTATCGAGTCTACTTTGCAAAAAGAGGGAAGAAAGAACAAGCAAGTTGGAAAATAAGAAGAAAGGATAAGAAAATTAGAAGGTTGGAGAAAGAAGGCAAACATTTACCTAGCAAGAGATCTAGGTTTAAAAAAAAAAAAAAGGAGGAAGGGAATTATATAAGAAATAATATTTCCTACAACTGAAGGTTAATTGCCACATTGAAAGGGACTACAAATACCAACCACAACGGCTTGAAAAAGTACCATCCTATGGCACATTGTCATAAAATTCTAAAACATTTGGTTTAAAGTGTTTCTATAGAAAAAATTAAAAGATTATACACAAAGGATTGAGATACAATATAACACAGCAATTTTCACCATCATTAGAGGGAAATGCCTTTTAAAATTCTGAGGAAAACTTTCCAAACAATGATTTCATAACCAACTAAACTATCAAGCAAGTGGGAGAATAGAATGAAAATATTGTTAAACATGCAAGCTTTACATCCTTTGCATGCTTTCTGGGACCTACTAGAGAAGAGCCTCACTAAAAT
Organism: Potos flavus; assembly: GCA_028534135.1. NCBI lineage: Eukaryota > Metazoa > Chordata > Mammalia > Carnivora > Procyonidae > Potos > Potos flavus. Next base: position 67,851,075 of record CM052895.1, on the reverse strand, counting down.
GATACAGAAAACCTAGAGCAATGAAAACCTGAAATCCAGGAAAACAGAGAGAGGTGAAAAGAATATCGCAATAATGGTAAAGAAAAGACCCAGGGTAACAGTCATGCATCAGGCCTGGGGAACAACTAGCATAGTTTCAAACAAGTAGATAAGGTGTCCAAGGAAGCTCAGGGTCACTGCATTGTACAGCTTGGTTGGAATAGAGAGAAGCTGCCATTCACATCATAGTCTGTGTAAAAGCACTCCCTGAAGTTGTATAGCACAAGTCACCTTATGCCTATAGTGGGCTTGGGAAGGCTACTGTCCTGAGGAGGGCTACCTGTCCTGAGACAAGTCAGATGTTGCCTGGTTAAAGAAAAAAAAAAAACAAAACTGACAGATTATCTGATATATTTTACTGTGTGAATAAAGGTACTAAGAGGTGTTTCACAGTTCCACTGAAGAGTTTGAAAGAAATTAGAGAGAAAATGTAAAAAGGCAATTTTCAAAAAAAATGTATAATATCAGGAAGGTAGCAGATTATGCCACCTGACATACAGTTAACAGTATTTATATAATCGTTAACACAAAAACTGAATATTTATTTAATCAAATATAATGATATACCAGTGTTGGGGCAATACTAAAATAAAAAGAACATACACATACATAAACCACTTACTATAGAAATATGGGGTGGATATCAGGAATAAAATAGCTGAAAGTGTTGAATGTAGTTCCTCCAGGAACAGAGCCTGGGGTGTGGTGCAAAAGAAAACTCATCCTAAGCCTTATTTTACATACAAATCCATCTTACTTTTTTTAGTAAGTAGATATTACTATTACTCCAATTTTAAAAATACACTTGGAAAACATGAGTGTCACACATCAAATGCCAACTGTTTCTGTTTTGATTGCAGATTGTACGAGTATTATTTTAATCTGTTGATATTGCTTTCATGATGTGATCTGTGACATGGTACAAATTAGATCTAGTAGAGATTCATGATGAGGAAGCTATTTTTCTAAAATCCTAAATGTATCTTTTATTTTGTCTTTTTCAGTTTCTTTTAGAAAAAAATCAAAAATAAATAGGGCTGATTATAGTCTATTAAGAACAGATGGATAATGTTCCCATTAGGAAGTGGATCAAATGGACATAATTTTTCCTCCCTTTTTATGTCCATCATCTGCAATGGATACTAGAACAGGCAAATATGCATATTCATAATATATAGATTGAAAAAGACAAACATTCCTAGACTACAGATTCAAAATCAAAAAGAAGGAATTTTATTTTCCTTCCAGGGACAATAGACAAATGACAAAGCAATCTTCACAGTTCTTAATGAGATCCCAAGGTAATCATGATGGTCTCAAAAGTAAAATAGTTGAATAACTGAATTTAAACTAAATGCCTTTCCTAGACCCTTTTAGTTGTTTTTAACTAAGAGTGTGGCATACAGAATACTGGACAACAGAAGAATAATGTATTTTCACATTCTTGGGAACATCACGATTTATTATCAGGAGTATAGCACTGATTAATGATATCACAATGAATACCAAAAGGGAGCAAGAAGAGATTTGTCGCTTATTATAAAGTGTAGTCACATTTGTTTTAGTTTCTTGCTGAGGGTCCAAAGAACCAAAGTCATTACTTTATGAATGAAATATTACATGTCAGATAGTAATAATAGGGCATCTGAAGCTCCCCAGTTCCCCTGGATTATCATCTATGCATACAATTTTGGAAGGGGAAGTGAGTGAATTGTTTAAGGCTTTGGAATACTTGAGAGTGATAGCATTGCCTAGGGCAAGACACTGGCCCCTTCAGGCCACAAGGTAATTGTGTAACTGGCAAAGTCCCTCAGCTCTAATCTGAATTCCTCTCAATCCCAGAATTATTTTGCTCCCTGCTGTCAATGAGCCAAGGGGTAATTTTGTTATGAATATATATTAATTTCTGTTTTCCATGTGACTCATTTTTGTGCAATAAATCATATACTTAAATTTTACCAATTAATTTTATCTACCAGGATGCTTCACTCTCTATTTCAAGGACATAAACTTGAATCAGTCACAGCTAACTGCAGATTACAGACACTGCAAACTGCTCAATTTAAGGAGGATTGTTGCCTGCCTTCATCCAACAGCTGGTACGAATGTCAGTTTTCGTTTTAAGTGTCTGATATATGTAGCTTTGTTTGACAGGAACCTGAAATTAAATGCAATTTTATGTGGTTAAAAGATGTAGCTGTGCTTCTAGCCCACATACCCTCAATTGGGTTTTTTTGTTAAGTTTTGAAAGTGTTCATTTGTTTCTAGTCTGTGTCCTGTTTGACCTTATAAATGGTTGATCTACTACATATTGTTTCTTATTATTTGTAGGTCTCTCTCTCATGTGCACACATGTGCACACACATACACAACTACATACATGATTTGCGATGCTAGCATTAACCAGATTTCTAGGAAACCTATTTCAAAATGTTTATTTTCTAGTCCCACTAAAGCTAAAATTTCAGAGTCATGTATAAATTTATTTAGTGAAACTTTGTTTATGTAAATACAGTGGAAAGTCATATGGTTAAATCCTTTTTGTTTTGAAATCTTAAGCCAAATTGCTCCCAACAAAATAGCTTTAGAGAAATAAAATTATCAGCCACATATGATCACAAAAAATCAGACTTCGGAGTTTTTAACTACTCATGGTAGAATATAAGTGTATAGCATTTTTTTAGGAAATAATCAGCAAAGGAATGAAATGATCATCCATTGGCCAGAAATAGCAGAATTCTATATAGGCATCATGAAATTGAGTATTGGTTGTTACAAATACTGGGCTACAGGTAATTTCCATGATCTTTGTCCTATTAAATGCCCCACCAACAAAAAAGCTACTATTCTTTGATGATAAGGAGATCTTTGAGTTTGTGGCAGTACTTGTGACCGAAATTGGCATTCACCCCTGAGTACAAGATCCTGCTGCCTCCACCTTATCCTAGAGAACTGCTCATCCTAAATTGAATCTACTGATATCAGCTTTTATACTCAGGAGTAATAGGGATACATGCATTGGACTATCTTCGCCCCAGACCATCTGAATATATTTGACAATAAGATGTGACCCAGTGTTTCAATCTCTCTCAATCTGCTTCTTCTTGCTACTTCCTTTATATACTGGAAGTACACTGTCTTTTCTGTTTCATGTAGATTATGGATGCAAAGTGGGAAACACACACACCCAAAATTTTATCACTCTGCTAATCTCAGATAATAGAGAGTAGAATGTGGGGATATGTAAACAAGGCCAGCCATCTGCCAGGACAAACTTCCAATTCTACAGAGCCCATTCCTTTGGCTGTGGATTTATTAAGAGGTAGGTAGAATGGTAAATGGGCACTTTACCCACTCCTTATTTGTCACTAATTAGATGATAAAAAAGAGACTCCGTAAGAGAGTCATGGTTACCAAGTAGAATGGAAGACAGTCCATATGGCGTAATGTGAAGGGCACCATAAATTTGTGAGGGAACTAGTACCCGCTGAAAGATAACTCACAGAATATTAGTGCAAGAGGGAGCCTTAAATTTAACATGGTCAAATCCACCATCTGATAGTTTAATTCCTTCTCGAATTCCCTGCCAGTAGTTGTTTACCACCTTCTTTAAAATCTCCCATAAATTTGTGAGTGCTGAAATTGAAATACAGTGGGTTTAGGATTAATGAGAGATACAGAAGTTGAAACAAATTCAAGAATGGGGTAAGAGGAAAAGAGAGAAGAGGTAACTTAAGGTAGAAAGACAAGGGATTTCACAAGCTTCTAAAGGAGACCTTATTCTCTGAAGATTCTAGTTGTTAGTTCAATTTGAAACAAATGTGATCTCTTCGTTACTTTATTCTATACACATTTACTGACTACCTAGTATTAGCTAGGATTTGGGGATACAGAAGCAATCAATACATGGTTTCTCTCCCCTTTAAGGAGCTTAGACTCTGGCTGAAACAAATGCTGCATTAAAAAAATCATCTTGCAACATGAATGGTAAGCGCTAAAACAAAGTATTCCTGGAATATTAAGGGAGTTCCCTATTGAAATGATTTTACAGAGGAGATGAATATTTGAGCTGTAATATTTGAGTAGGACTTTGCCAGTGGACAACGTGGATGGATCAGATGGGGGGGGAAGCTTATGCAAACCCAAACGATATGATCAAAAGTATAAAGTCTGTGACATGTTACCGAGTATTTCAGAAGTCAGATATGGCTGTTGCTTTGGACATATCAGAAAAAGGTGGGGGAGGATGCTGGGAAAGTAGTGGAAGCCTCATGCAGAAGAATACAGTGCACTAAGGAAATTCAACTTAACCAAGCCAAAAATTTGTTTCTACTCAGAATTGGGGATTCTGAGTTAAAATAGGGAGCAAAGGACAGTTACTTGGACCAAAGCATTTACAATATAAAGGTCTTATGCTATCTAGAACAGGGATTGGTCAGGTAACTGAAAAAGTAAGAAATCAAAGAGAAAGTGTGTAAATCAAAGAAAAACTATGTAACATCTTCAATATTTCATTTTACATGAAAAATAAACCACACTCATTATATAATATTTTGATGTAGGACTAGACTTTTTTCTTAACAAATATATGAATCTGCTGATGGTAATTCCCCTTTTTCCTTCTTTCATTAATCATCCATATAAATCATTATATGCAATTTCTATGTAGAATCTTTTAAGCAAGAATTTTAAAATTCTATCAAAAACCAAATTTCTACATTTTAATAACTTACACTCCCATTGTTTATATTGGGCTTGCTCACACCTAATTTGACAGCAAACACAGTATTTTTAGCAATTCACCTTTATCAAGCCTTTCCAGAGCATGCTAATTAGTTATCATGGAAACAACTCTCTTTTCACACTCACACTACATTAACTCATAGATTATCAAGTAAATTACATAATTATAATAATAATCGACACAATCAGTTTGGGAAGACACTGTTGTAAGTATATAAGCCAACCAGTAGCATAACTGTAAAAACATACCAAACTATAGAGCAGGCTAGTAGCCTGTTAGCCATTTGTGTTCAGCGGGACCTGGACAGAGGGTAGCATGTTCTGTGAACAGAATGGAAAGTATTAGCTATTCTTCTAAGTTAGCAACGTGTACAGGGAAGAATGGACAATCAGCGTTGAACACCATTTTCTTATCTGTTCTGTGTATGTATTTAGAATTTTCAAAAACAGGACCAAGCTTTTAATCATGTATTCACATTATGTCCCTATTAGGAGAAGTAGTAATTTCAAAGATTTTATGCTCTAGGGATTTTCCAGACATCCTAGAAATGCCTCCTTAGATCCCTAACATACAAGAAATGATATTTGGGTTCAGGTCAGAGGACATGTTGTCCAAAAGAGTTCCATATCAAGGGAAATAGACTCTCAGTTAAAAATAAAAAAGCAGTTATGTAGGATGCAAGGCAGGCAATCAGACCTCTAGTGAAGCAGAGACACCCAAACCCATCACTATGGCAGCACAAGAAGGCTTCACCTCTCTCTTGCACCAAATTGTCTTTGAAGTCAAATTTATACCCCAGAGGACCATAGGCTGGTAAAGCAAGCATAACTATTAGAACCTTAGACTTTATAAAGGCCACGAAGTTCACGTATCTTCCAAATCCAATCCCAACAAGAAAGACAAAAGCTTCACAAACTTAGAAGGGATACCAGTAGAAGATTTTTGTGGTAGACGTGACCTCATGATCCTCACATATATTTTTACAAATGGAGGGTAAAGAAGCCAAACCATGAAGTTTTGTGACTTGTACATTGGGAAACATCAACCTCAAAACAGTATGAAAAAAGAAGAACCATATTTCATATTCTTTAGGACCCATGATGCTACTTTTCAAACTTCTTTCTGAGTTATTATGGGAAGTATCTCAATATATTGTTATGAAATAGACTAGGATTTTTAAATCATTCCATGGGAAGACATAGTTCATTTAAAACTAATCTTGACAATTTCCTTAAGAGTAGTATAAGAGAATGCAAATTATATACACATATATATTATAACATATAATATATACTATGCATTAAACATGTGTTCTTTACTTAACCTCATGTAACCTAAAGAACGCAAGAAAATGTAAGCTAGTTTACTGTATATAAAATAACCATACCAAAAACATCATTTTAAATCATTTGAAGTCATCAGGTAAATTAATAATGATGATTCACAAAGAAGTGTAGCTGAATTATAAGGAAAAAATTTCAACTTTTCTTGCTATTCACAGTACTCATGTTAATGATGATTATGAACTATAAAATATGTTGGAGAAACCCAAAAGTGACAGTGGACACACATTTTAAACTGAGGCATGCAAGCCACTGGAAGCATTTATTAAAAATTGCCTGGTATCTAGCACACACATAAATTGAGTGTCCCCATTTCTCTATGAATGCGATGCCATGATGTAATATTACATATTTAACGTAGTATAACACTTGAAACCAATAATAATCAATTAAAGAGAGAAAAATTGGGACACTGTGTATTTGAGTAAATATTCATTTGAAGGACTCTGTGTTTTCATCAGTAATAAATATGTATCTAACATATTTTCTTTTCAATACAAATGATTATTTTGTTGAAAACCTTTAAATAGAAATGGATATGATTTTGATATAGTAACTTAGTAAGTCATAAAATAATTATAAACTCACTAACATGGATTTGTCCATATTCTAGAATTGGAGTAAGTGGCAATACATCATGGAAAATAATTAAATTTCACATGCTGAACCAAAAGTGTCACTGATTTGGGTAAAAAAAATATCTTGCCATGATTTTAGGAATACTAATAAAACATCTACTTATCTCCCATGAGAAAGAATATTTTAACTTTTAAAAAGGAACCATATTTAAACTAGTGAAAGCTTTCATACATGAGCTAAATTTAGGCTTAATGCACAGGCTAGCGCTGAGGTCCTTCTGAGTAGAGCCTGTTTTTTCATTCGGGTCATCCCTAAACCTAGCTCAGTCGTGACACACTTTAGATATTCAACAGCACAGACCAATGTGGATATCTCATGTGGAAGTTAATAAATATTAGCTTTCCTATCAAAGGAAGGAAATATTTCGAAGAAAGCAAGAGTGAGTTAATGTTTCTGTTCATCATACATGTTTGGAAATCGTTAGCTTCTAAGAGTATTTTTTCCCAATCATAGAAATTTTAGCTGGCAAAAAGGAAGGAATCTTATGGGAATTATTTTAGTAAAGTGAGCAAATTAGTTTAGAGATGGCATGGAATCCGTGTTGAGATGGGGTAGTAGCCAAATTGGGTGAGATAAGTGGGTAAGTAGGAGAGATGAAGATTGATGCCTTTATCTACCTGGCTGTGATGTTAAGACATTATCTTGGTTTTCAAGCATCACAGAGTCATAATAAACCAGCATTGTAAAAGATGACCCACAGAGTAGCATACTAGGTCCCAAGCAGATGTAAGGTGAAAATAAAGTAGACATGGGAATGGAGAGTTGCAGGCAGAGTCTATTGATAAGAAAAATGAGATTCTTAGGATGTTGTAGCAAAGGTAGAAAGAATTTTCATGACAAGACAACATGTTAGAGAAAGCCAAATGCTCTGAGAGTAAAAACAGAAAAAGTTGTTCGATTTGGCAATTAGGATCCTGTAGGTGAATTTAAAGAAAGTGTTTCATAGACTCAAGATAACAAAGCTAAGTAAACAGTGGCTTAGAGTACATAATTAGGAAGAGACAACAATTATTAGTTCTGAATCTCAGATTTTGGCAATGGTAAAAGAGAGGTGAGACCTTTGTACATTTGCAAGTTTCAGAAAAGAAAAGTTTGATGATGAAAAGATTGAAGATGCTATAGATCAAGAAAAGAATGAGTAAGTAGGGTCTTTGAGGAGCAAATGGATTGCAGCTAGCCTTAAAAAGAGGACAGGACACAACTTCCACACAAAAGGACACTAGGAAGAAAGATGAGTATCAAGAGAGGGTATTCATGAGAAGGAAAGAGGGAAGATGGGCAAAGGTGCCATTAAAGTGACAGTCTCTATCCTTTTGTGAACCAAGTTAAGGTTATCTGACAATATTGGGGCTGGTGGAATGAGATTAAAGGATTAAAGCAATCAGAAATTTAGAAAAATTGTTAATAGGAAATTGATAGATGAATTAAAAAAGTCTTGCTATTCACAGTGAGTTAAAAAGTAAATTAGAGGCCAGAGCCTGTCAAATCAACACTTGCTAACGATTCTCTATTGATATTCTATAGCACCAGGAACATAAAAAAGGATAAACTGGCCAGGACTAGATCCAGATATAGCAGATGTGGCTAGAGGTTGAAGGCACAGGCAATCCAGGGCATTAGGACTGTAGAAAGGTGACTGACAAAAATTCTAAACAAGCAAGGACTCCAGTGCCATCAGAGGGAATAATGACTGAGGGAAATGAGGAACTGGGTCATTAGAGGTCTCTGTAAGGGCAGAACCCGGGCAATGACTGTGGGAGAGGATCTGAAATAGAGAATGCAGCAATATTACAATGCCAAAAGTATGGCAGCCTTTTCTTCCTAATAATCTCCCCAGAGTCTCATAAGCTTTTTAAAAATGGATAAAATAGGGGAACTTGTGCTAAAAGATAAACAATTGCTTATCAACATTTGAAGTCTCATTGTTTCGCTCCTAGAGCATTTGTAGGAAGACCTACCCTCATTAAAAAGAGAGACATGGCTGCTACTACCTTCTGAACAGCAGCGAGTGATTAACAGGCATCATCAAAATTAACTATATGTTGAAGGGAAGATTAATAAGCTCACTTCTCTCCTTGTCTAATCTGCTCTCTGGGCATAAATCAGGCAGCTCTGAAACAGCATTAATTTTCTTAGAAGTCTAGAATGCTATTTTAGTAAGTTAAGTTTATACTAATTCAATAAACAAGTATTGAATGTCTGCTATGTCCTTGGCACACCGTGCTAAGAAATCCAAACATCGTAGTCCACAAAACTTCTTTCATACATGTACCTCCTGGAAGGTGCTTTAAGGACTGGTAGAGGAGGAAGGGGATTAGCAAAGGAGCAGCTGTGACAAAGGTGTAAGTTAAGGATTAGCAGTAAGGGATATAGTAGGTATGAGAAAGGGAAAGGAGCTAGAAGTCAATAACATCTCAAAAACAGAAACTCAGCTGGAAAGAGAAAGGATAAGAAAATAAAACAGCCAAGCCAAAGCTACATTATGAATTAAGAGGAGAATCATAAACTGAACACAAAAGAATACTGTCAGCTTCAGCGCTAAAGAGGTTGCAGGTAAACATGGTAATAAGCTAACTACACTTGTTTAAAAGGACATGATTGTTAGTATCCAATATGAAGAAAGTAATTGTGCTTCAAGAATAATTTATATAATGGTTATTGAATATATAATCCGTTTTCATGTTGCTAGAGAGCTTGTGGATAAGAAAGGTAACAAGCTGGAGGAAAATTATATTGCATTGCATATATATGTGTGTGTGCATGTGTGTGTGAGAGAGAAAGAGAGCGACAAACAGAAAAGTAAAGAATTAATTAATGGAATATGTATATCTCCATGAGTCATTTCTGTATTAGTCAGGATGTTTTGGTTCCAATGAGAGGAAAGCCAAATCAATTCATTAAAGCAAAGGAAAAATGGGGGAAGGGGCATTAATTTGCTATTTTCTATGACTGAAAATTTCAGAAAAAAATGTTAGCTTCAGGCATGGTTAGACCCAGAGGCTGAAACAATATGATCAGTATTTCACCATTTTCCAACACTTAGCACAGCTTCATTTTACAATAGCTATATTTTAAGTGTGACCTCTCTATATTGTGAGTACTGACATTTCCAGCCTTGTACTATCCTAACAGAAAGCAATCCACAAAGAATATAAATAAGTAAAAATAGCCTCTTCTACAAGTTTATGCCAAAGTTCTTCTTGGAATTTAATCTTATGTACCTACTACTTCATGTATCAATCTCTGAACTGCAGCTAGGTATTAAAAAAAAAAAAATCCATGAGTTACTCCTCTCTCTAGATTAGACTGGAATTAGCTCAACCAAACTGTATGGACTAACAGAGGGCAAGGTGTTTCCCAAAAGAAAAATTGAGTCGCTTTTTCAAACTCATGTTCTAAATTAGTGTTTCTTAAGCTAGATTGCAGGAGAAGGAAGTATATCAAAATCTAGGGAATAGAAAGATGATTTTTATAATTATAAATAAGAGATATGGAAAGAAAGAGGAATATGGATTTAATAAAAACTGAGAACCACGACTCTAAATATATTATTGTCTATGATAAGGATAATCTATGTTATTTCTAAATCCAAAATGCATAGAAAGCAATTACATGCTGCTTTCTGATCTGACTTTACCGAAAATAAGAGGAACTTTACCATGTGCTATTAAGCTACTTCCTCCTAAAAATTCCTCACAGAAAAAACAGAAACTGTCCCTCTAATCATTCCCTACTCTGTCTAGCTTTTATTAGAGCTGCACATGATAAACATGCTCTGTACAAATAAAACATTTTTATAAAATAAGCACAACATGATGAGATTTGTGTATGCATGTGTGTAAATTTTATACATTACCTACTTGGACACCTCCCAAATTCCAAATACCTGTTTCCATACTTTGGATACTATTCAGGATAACATGAAGTAAGTCTAAATTTCTCTGAAAGGTAATATTTCAAGTCTACTTATCATACAATGAACTCTGGGCTTAGGACACTTAAAGCCATACAATAGATTTTAATGAAACTTTACTGTGTTGTTTTACACAAGGACTCTGTAGCACATTAAATCACAGTGTTTATGCATTAAGTTACTTAAGATTTAATTATATAATGTCATATGTTGTTTAGAAAATGCATTAAATCATGCCTTTTATGACTTTGGCCTATTTATGAAGACAAATCACTACAATTCAGCTTGAAAGCATTAAAAACTAACAGTCTCTACCACAACATAGCACATACAGTGAAAGTATATTGCAATGCACTGAAGAAAAGGTATGAAATATGGAAGAAAGGTTGTATAAATGTCAGCCTACAACATGTTTTAAAAAATGGAACATGAAATTACCTTTAAGAGCTTTTTCTATATTCCATTTTATAACACTAAGTAATTGTTTAAAAACCATCATTTATATTATGGTCATGAAAAAGATGCATAGTAAACTTGAAGAACTTTTTATGGAGTGTGAAATATAGGAATTTTAACATTGATCTTTTATGTTTTCTAGTTCAGCCATTATTTTGGTATTTGGACATTGGACCAGGGTCCTTTTCCAATCCTGGTTTAATTTCATCAATGAAACCATCAGAAATACTACTAAATTAACAACTCTTAATAACTGTAGATGTTATAAACTCATGTATATATTTCACATTTAGGTTTGTGATTCTTATTTCTCTTTATAGTCCTCTCTGTTAGGCATCTCCAGGCATATTTCCTCCAAGCCAGCCTTTTTCTAATCATATATATTATGAATTTTTTGTCATTAATATATTTGCAAGTAATCACTCCTAGTTGACTTTTGTTGGCTATTTTCTAATTTTTCATGATCTGTTCAAGTTTAGCACATTTGTCATCCAAGTTGTTAGCCGTCATATGCATCTTGATACATACGTACCAAGTTTCATCTAAGACACTGATTATTTTTTAATTTGATAAAAATCAGTTACATCAAAGATTAGCCCCACTTTTGGGGCGCCTGTGTGGCACAGTGGGTTAAGTGTCTGATTCTTGGTTTTGGCTCTGGTTATGACTTTAAGGTTGTGAGATGGAGTCCCAAGTCGGGCTCTGCACTCAGTTCGGGGTCTGCTTAAGACTCTCTCCCTCTCCCTCTGCCCCTTCTTCCCCCCCCCCCCACACTGGCTCTCTCTCTCTCTCGTTCTCTCTTTAAAATAAATAAATATTTTAAAAAATTAGCCCCACTTTTGAGGTTGAGATAGCACAATTTCTTTATGTAGTTTTCTATTCATAGGCATACCGACCTAAAGACTGACATTAACTTTTTTTATTGTGTTATGTTAGTCACCATACAGTACATCATTAGTTTTTGACATAGTGTTCTATATTCACTGTTTGCATATAACACTCAGCACTCCATGCAATCCATGCCCTCCCTAATACCTATCACCAGGCTCACCCATCTTCCCACCCTCCTCCCTTCTAAAACCCTCCATTTGTTTCCCAGATTCCATAGTCTCTCATGGTTCATCTCCCACTCCGATTTCTCCCCCTTCATTTTTCTTTTCTCCTAATATCCTCCATGCTATTTCTTATGTTCCACAAATGAGTGAAACCATATGATAATTAATTGACTTTCTCTGTTTGACTTAATTTCATTTTGCATAATCTCCTCCAGTCCCATCCATGTTGATGCAAAAGTTGGGTATTCATCCTTTCTGATAGCTGAGTAATATTCCATTGTGTATATGAGCCACATCTTTATCCATTCGTCTGTTGAAGGGCATCTTGGCTCTTTCCACATTTTGGCTATTGTGGACATTGCTGCTATGAATATTGGGGTGCATATGGCCCTTCTTTTTATTACATCTGTATCTTTGGGGTAAATATCCAATAGTGCAATTGCTGAGTCATAGGGTAGCTCTATTTTTAATTTTTTAAGGAACCTCCACACTGTTTTCCAAAATGGCTGCACCAATTTGCATTCCCACTAACAGTGTAAGAGGGTTCCTCTTTCTCTACAACTTCTCCAACATTTGTTTTTTCTTGCCTTGTTGATTTTTGCCCTTCTAGCTGGTGTAAGGTGATATCTCAATGTGGTTTTTGATTTGAATTTCCCTGATGGCTAATGATGATGAACACTTTTTCATGTGTCTGTTAGCCATTTGTATGTCTTCTTTGCAGAAGTGTCTGCTCATGTCCTTTGCCCATTTTTTGACTTGATTATCTGTTTTTTTGAGTGTTGAGTTTGAGAAGTTCTTTATAGATCTAGGATATCAGCCCTTTGTCTGTAGTGTCATTTGCAAGTATCTTCTCTCATTCTGTGGGCTGCCTCTTTGTTTTGGTGACTGTTTCCTTTGCTATGCAGAAGCTTTTTATCTTGATGAAGTCCCGCAATTTCATTTTTGCTTTTGTTTCCCTTGTCTTTGGAGACATGTCTTGAAAGAAGTTGCTGTGGCCGATGTCGAAGAGGTTACTAATTTTTTTTAATTATCCAAGACATTACACATTCATAGGAGAAAAAAAGGGTATCACTGACTATACCCAATGGTACGGATTGTACTACTATTCTAGTATTTTTCCTATTTTTGAATTTTATTCTATTCATGTATGTTGACAAGACTGCTCTTCCTTTTATAAACAAATGTTCCCTTGGACAAATTTGAAAGGCTTTGCTATCCTCAAATAAATCCTCAATAACAGCCCCAATGGCTCTGCAGCAGTATCCACCCTTGTCTCAGGCATCCCAAATGTCATTCATCAGACCCTGTTGATTCAACTAAAATCCATAATAAATGCACGTCAACCATTTCCTCCCTTATCCTTTAGAGGTTTGTCACTGGGCCTTGTTTAGTTGTCCTTCACATCCACTTGCAATTAGATAAAAGAGAATTCTTCTAGAAAACTGATACTTATCCTGCTAATTATGCTACAGTACTCTCTACCTTCTTAACCAAAAATCTTGAGCACAATTTAACATTTTCTTGATGACTAAGAGCCATCCAATGAAAGCTATTCAGTAGAGCATAGCATAGCTATGGGACTGCCTATCCTGCATCTGCATCATCAACTGTGGACCCTCATGCAAATGACTTAACCTCTCTGTGCCTCTGGTACCTCATTTATAAATTGAGGAAAACAATTTGTATTTCACAGATTTATTACAAAGATCAAGTATAAAAGTTTATACAAAGCAAATCCTGGCCCATAGAAACCACTCAGGAAATTAAATACACTACATGATTACCACTATCAACATCATCATTATATTCTGTGTTGTGCAGTGCTGCCTTCAGGAACCTTAGGGATTTATCAACCTATTTCTTCCCTCACCTACAGTAAGTATCCCTTCAGCTTGTCTGCATCCAGCTCTCTACCTCTCTTTCCGCTTTTAAAATATTTTTGAAATAATATTGGTGGGGTAGAAAAGAACCTACTGGACTTTTATAATAGAAACTTAAACAATTGTTATACAAGCATCTAAGAAGCTTTCCTATGAGTACAGTCTATGAGCTTTATTTAGTACATGGGCATATATGTTGGCAACCCACAAACCTTATTTATTCTTTTTTTTTTACCCTTTAATTATTGGCTTTTTATTTTAAGTAGGCTTCATGCCCAACATGGGGCTTGAACTCCCAACCCTGAGACTGAGCATCACATGCTCTACCCACTGAGCCAGCCAGCCAGGCATCCTATTTATTCATTTCTTGGTTCTCTGTTGTGATCCATCTAAAGGAAGTGCTAGGTAAAGGACTCCTTGATGAGGGAGAGAATATTGCTTGTCTGTTTGGGTCCCTATTGTGTTCTAAATATTGTACAACAAATCTTTCCTGGAGTACTAACTGCAGGGGGGAAAAGCCCCATCCATGCATAAAAAGACACTGGTAAATAGAAAAACTTCCCCAAAAACTGAAATCAAGGTCTTTTCATTTTTGGAATTGTCTTAGGCAGAAGAAATGCTGCTTTAATTAACTCCTATCAACTCATCCGGATCAACAAAGAAGTATTTTGTTCTCTGAACCAAGTAGGCTGAGGACAAGGCAATGGAGAACCAAACTCAAAGAGAGATTGTTTTCCTGCATAGATACATTGGCTCAGAATTCTAAAATGTTGAAAGTAATTCTTGAGAAACATCAGTATCAGTAGTTTCCAGGCTGTTTTAAAATGAATTCCTAAAAGTATGTTCCTTTTATGTCTTTGAATAGGCTCTGATCTCTCAAGTATCACTAATTCCCACATACACATCACACACAAAAATTAATAAGAGCGGCCATGATAGAGAAATATCTTGCAAACAAAATAAAAAGTGCCTTGTTTAAACTACTCACAAATTTCTTTCCAAAGTAACCAAATGGACAATAACTTTATGTAGTATTTTATGAAGTTTTACACACATTTGGGAATAACAAGAATGCCTTTTGAACAATTTAATACCTTAAACGTGTTTGTACATTTCTTTTTTTCCCCTTTTAAATTCTCAGTGCAATTCTAATTAGTGTATGTCATAATTTATAACATTGGCAGCTGTTCTAATGTCTGCAAAATCTTTTTAGAGTCACAAATTAAGAAGAAAAAAACACCTTATGTATTCAAATGGATGAAACATTTTTTCAATGAACTGCAAGGATTAAATTCTTGTTGGCATTTGTTAAATAAAACCTCATTTCAAAAATTATGTATTATTATTGATTTGTGTGTTCTATGGGTGCTTTTTATACCAGAATATTGAAGATCTAAAGTATTTATTTCTCCTCTTGAGTTGTTAGCAATTATCACTTCGGCATGACTGTTTCTGTATGCCTTAATTTCTTAGCTTCGTCAGAATGGTTTTGAAACCAACTCGCCTTGTCTTTTAATCCTACTGCAAAATAGTGATTCAAAACATATAAAACATATATAGCCAGGGTAGAAGTTCAAGGTTAGGTGGATATTGCATAACTAGCATTGTAAAGAAGTTCGGCTGCATTTGTAAATTTTCAAGTGTTTTTTTTCCTTATTGTCCAGTGTAGAATGGAATGTTTCCACTAATATTCTAAGAACAATATATCAAATATAGGCCCACTTGAGAGAAAATAAACATTTCAGAGAGGAATAGTACTATTAAAAGAATGTTCAACTTCCAAGTAAAGCTCTCAGAACACTTGCTTTTACTCTAGCTCCCTCCTGAAACCCCATTAAAATGATCATAAAGTGATATTTAAAGGTATAAACTCAGAAGAAAAAACAAAGAAATAACAGAAGAAGGCAGCAATGACATTGTGAAGCTGTAAAGTAGATGGATGAGTTGTAACTGAATTATGAGAAACTTGATCCTGAGCTGGTCATACAGAAGGGAAAGAAATAATCACACTCAGAATCCACAAAAACTCAGGAATTGGAGCCCCTCCCTATGTTAGCTAGGATGCAATGGGAAGTTACTCAAATAAGAGAGATGAAAGCTTTCAGCTGAAGGAAGGAGGGGAAGGAACAAAAACGGGGAAGGAACAAAAACTGGGAAGGAATGTGTTTTGGAGAACCAACACATCTAGGTAAGGAGATACCCAAGGAGGTGTTCACCTTATAGCCCCTTGCTAAGTGGCCCTTACATGAGCCACCTTGTGCTGAGGGCCTACACAGAAGAAGCTCCCTGAGCTCACCTCGTTACCTAATTATAATACTCATTATAATAGTAAGATCTCATTATAGCTCATTATAATACTAAGATCTCCTCCTGTGGGTAGAGTTTTCCACTGTTTTTTGAACATACCATGTATGCACAAGTACCTTGACATACTAGGCATGTGCAACAGAACCAAAGTGCCTGTGCAAGCTCCCTGCCCCCACCCCCTAATGCACTGAATAAAAGCTTCCTGTACTAACAGATAGGGAGAGAGTGCTTTGAGAGCTATCTCCCTGTGTCCTTACTTGTAATAAGTAATAAAAAGTTCTTTGCTTTCAGCACTTCCTTGGGTCGTGTTCAGTTTGATGCTCCCCAAGCAGTGAACCCCTAAAGTTCAGTTACACCTAGTTATCCTTGGAAGCAGGGTGAAAGAAGAACTAAAAGGAAGGCTGTATATATGAACCATATCTTCTTTATCCATTCATCTGTTGAAGGGCATCTTGGCTCTTTCCACAGTTTGGCATCAGGGAAATTCAAATCAAAACCACACTGAGATAATTCAAATCAAAATCACACTGAGATACCACCTTACACCAGTTAGAATGGCCAAAATTAACAAGACAAGAAACAACAAGTGTTGGAGAGGATGTGGAGAAAGGGGGACACTCTTACACTGTTGGTGGAAATGCAAATTGGTGAAGCCATGTTGGAAAACAGTGTGGAGATTCCTTAAGAAATTAAAAATAGAGCTACCCTTTGACCCTGCAATTGCACTACTGGGTATTTACCCCAAAGAGACACATGCAGTGAAAAGAAGGGCCATGTGTAACCCAATGTTCATAGCAGCAATGGCCACAATCGCCAAACTGTGGAAAGAGCATACGGAATAACATGGAGGACACTAGGAGAAGGAAAGGAAAAGTGAACTGGGGGAAATCGGAGGGGGAGACAAACCATGAGAGACTGTGGACTCGGAGAAACAAACTGAGGGTTTTAGAAGGGAGGGAGGTGGGAGGGTGGGTGAGCCTGATGGTGGGTATTAAGGAGGGCACATATTGCATGGAGTACTGAGTGTGGTACATAAACAATGAATCTTGGAACACTAAAAAATAAAATTAAATTAAAAAATAAAATAAGAGGAAGGCTGGTTGAAATCTGCATTAGAAGCAGTTAGAGTTCATACATACTTTCCCTCTCTCCCATACTGTGCAACCAAAGAACTGCCTCATTCCTGCAAAAGACTGGAAGTTTATTTTCACAGAGGGTGAAAAAAAGAATCTTTGAATTTAGAGCTTACAGGCACAGTTGACAGCAAGACTATATGGGGAAATAGGAGCAATAAGCGAATACAACATTCTGCCCCACCTGTCACCCACAAGACTCCTCTCTCAGCTAGATTCCAGAATCTCACAGCCAGGCTAATATCTTTTAGGAAGATGGTTAGAGCATACTCACCTTGGGAGTCCAGCTATCCCATAGGAAAAGATTTTTTAATGATCTGGCATTAAGAGAAAATAGCCCATCCAAGGCCAACTTAGTAAAGTGCAGAATTGATAAGCTCCACCTAAATGTTCAGAATATCCAACCAACATTTTAGCACCTTATAAATGTGAACAGACATCTTAGGAAAGTCTCTAACATGAAGGAGAGTAAAATCCTATTTAAAAAAAAAAATCACCTAGAAAGAAACAGGCCATTTCAGATGAAGAAAACCTCAAAAACTATCATTAACATCCAAATAACAGAAATGACAGAAAGAAAAGAGAAAATCATTAATGAAATACACCAAGTGATTTTCCCAGAACCGAAGAATATGAATTTCCAATTGAAAGAGCCCTCTAAATGAATGCCCAGCTCAACGAAACACATCACTGTGAAAGACCAAATTGTAAGAGTTAAAAAAGATTGTATAGGCTTTCAGAAAGAAGAAAGTCATAAACAAAGCATCAAGCATTTAAAGACCTTTGGTTGTCCTCAAAGAAATAATGGAAAGCAAATTTAGTAGGAAAATATCTTCAAATTTCTAAGAGATAGTACTCTTTACTTAGAATTCCAAACCCATTTGAGATCATCAAGAGTTATTCATTCAGTGTTCTCTCAAAATGCGCTCTCCTTCGCACTTTTGTGTAAGAAAGGAAGAGTGCTAAGGGTATACTACATGGCTCAGTTTTAAATAGCATTTAATTCCTTATACCTAACTTTGACCTACCCAAATTTACAATATTTTGGGAGCATGAAGAAAGAGACACATACATGTGCAGTAGGTGAAATAAAACTAAATCCTCACATTTCTTAATGAAAATTCAATGAATAATGTCTTAAAATAAAGTGCATTACACAGATGGTCTTTAAAGATACGGAAGCAGATACCAAGGAATCAGCTTGAGTCATTTTAAAGTGAACAGGAGAAAATATATGAGAATGTGAATTCATGGTTATCATGGGTCTGACAGAGAGTGATCTAGATCTAAGAATGATCTAAGCTTTATCCTGTATCTATGAATAACAACAACCAAAAAAAAAAAAAAAAAGTCACTTTATGATAGGTTAGCAATCCAAATCACCAATTTAAGTAAGTCTACAGCAAGCAAACTGGACCTCCCCTTTGGATTCAAAAATCCATAAAGTTCTTCGTAAGTGA
Organism: Potos flavus; assembly: GCA_028534135.1. Classification (NCBI taxonomy): domain Eukaryota; kingdom Metazoa; phylum Chordata; class Mammalia; order Carnivora; family Procyonidae; genus Potos; species Potos flavus. The sequence goes on along the minus strand of CM052895.1, from coordinate 67,832,106 downwards.
AACATACAAAGTTTTGCTTAACTTGGCTAAACAAAAGACTTTTTTTGTCAAACTCAAAGTAGCAATTCATACCATTCAGTATTTTTGCTGCATTTCACACCACAGGTATGTTTTCACAAAAGGTCAAGGTCCCATATGTTACTTAGATACTGGATAGATGAGTCAGTAGTCATGCATGTGCCATAAATGCACAATCGTTTGTGGGTCACAAAAGAAATAGTGTATTTGCAGATACAGTAATAATCAGCCCAGGTACACTATAGATATTGTTAATGTAAGCTCAAGATCAATAAGTATTGAACCTTCTTTGTCTTCTTTCCCTCATTTCAAAAGCTTACCAACAGCCTCAGAGCATGTTTTCTTCCAGTGTTCACCAAATACATTATTTTTCATCTTCCCTAAAGCCTATCCTCCTCACTTCTCCCCAAACTACATGCTCCCACTTCAGTGCTATCTTCCACTACCTCCAACACTTCACCACCATTCATAACCTAGAATCACATATATCATCGACTTCATCTATAAATTTATAACCAGTTTATTTTTATTCCACTTTAGACTTTTCTACTCTTCCAGTCCCTTTTCTAAAAGTCAAGCCACTCCCTATGAACTCAGTAAACTGAAAGAGGTTGTCTATAGATGATTGAGACTTGAGAGGATGGGAGTTCTAAACGAGAGTCTTGTGAATGAAGGAAGTATGTTCAGAATCTGGATGAAGTCTTTAGGAGAGTAGAAGGAAAACGTGGGAACGACAAGAGAAAGAGAATGAAGGTCTAAGTCTTAACAATGATAATGAAGGGAGAAAGTTGGAATATTTATTGATGTTCTCTATGTTAGCTTCAGAATGGACTTTGATATCCATCTAAAAAGGGCTATATTTTCCTGCCATTCTTTACTTTTATTAAGAGTATAAAGTGAGTGCCCTACATATTCATAGGTAATCATGTGACTTCTATTTGTGAGGAAAGTTTCTGACCTTGCAAGAATCGGAACTTTATAATCTGAGTTTATTTTGTCCTCTAGCAGGGAAAAGAACACATTACCACAACAGACCTCTTGAGTTTCATTTTCAAACTAATGCATTCAATTTCTAACAAAGAGCAAAGGATAAACAATTAAACATTACATGTAACAGAACTCTTACCCACCTGCCAACAATTAAACCCAGTAATTAAAAATTGTAGGAGAATACACATAAGCATATCCTCAGCAGCAGTCATGCCACGGTCAAAGGGGGGAAAAAGTCTTTCCTAATAAGTTTCTTTCCTATTTCCCAGGCTGCTTTTCTTGACATTAAACAGACCCGAGACTCTGTCAACTGTGTTTCACTTTCTTTAAAAAGAGGGAAATCCCATTCTGTATCCTCTGGGAGGACTATTATACACAGATGAATGTATTTTGTTATTTAGTTTAATAAATGTAGTGTTTAGAACAGATGTTAAAGCTTGAAATTGTCCAGAGAAAGGAACAGCTCAGGTGGCAATAGTGCAGGCTTCCTGCCTGCTGTGCTTTCTTCTTTGTCTTTGGAAGAGCTACTTTCACAGGTGAAAAGGTATTACAGTATTTATAACCACTCAAGTCCTCACCAGTGGACTGAAGCTGACAAACGGGGTGCTAATTAGTACCAGGAGTGGTGGTGGTGATGGTGGTTTTATGACACAGTCATCTGGCCAGTAAATTGGACAAAGAGAAACAGCACATTAACAGAAGCACTGCAAATCCAGCCATGCAATGGGTAAGAGGTGAAGGTGAGGACTGGATAAAAAAAAAAAAAGAAAGAAAAGAAAAGAATTTTTCTCAAAACCAGCCTATTTGGCCTTTCCATGGCTTGCTTTTCTGTGGATTTTCTAAAGTACTAGCTACTTATATCACCGATATCCAAAAGGATTTCTTTAGAGTACACCTGTGAATAATGGTATGCTTGAGATAGAGGAAAAGATATTATTTGGTTAGAGTGAATATCTGTTCTCTGAGAATCAGAGTTTATAAAACAACAAATCTCAATGTGAACAATAGCCAGGTTATTGTTTTGCATGCTAGGAAGCACTAAAACAGGAAAATCTAATCAAATAATAATTCCTTTTGAGTATCAATACTGAAATTCATCATATAACTCATTATTGTATAAATTTTATAATACTTTATTTAGTTTAAGTAAAATAAATCCAGAGTTTATAAGCGTGGCCAACATATTTACATTGTCTTCATGGATTTGAGACCTAAAGTAGTTGTGATAAAGGGAAAGCATGATGTAATGGGGAACATAAGAATTCATTATTAGGACAGTTGCATTCAAGCCCCAAGAGCATGTTAGTGTGGTTAAGAACAAGAATTTTTCAATGGACTTGAGGTCAAACCCAGACACTGTGCTACTTATAGCCTGGTCAGCAAGATAATGGTTCTGAGTCTCAGTTTGCCTTCTCACAACACCTACTTTTAGGGATTTCCCTAAGAATTAAATAAAATAATATTTATAAAGCAAGCAGCAGAGCTCCTGATGTATTACAATAGCTCATTAAATGATAGATTTTAATAAAACTATTAACTGTCATAAGAAAGTCACAATACTTTTTCTACTGCTTGATCTTTGAAGTACAAAGTTTCAAGTTTATTCCCAGTTGTTTGAGGATTAAAAATGATATCAAACATGATTAAATATGCAAAATCAGTAAAACTTATTAAAAGCTCATATACACTACTGCTAAGGATCGTGTCTAATAATTTTCTGTTGAAAACTAGTTTTTAAAGACAATCTTCTGGGACGCCTGGGTGGCTCAGTTGGTTAAGCAGCTGCCTTCGGCTCAGTTCATGAGCCCAGGTTCCTGGGATCGAGTCCCACATCAGGCTCCTTGCTTGGCAGGGAACCTGCTTCTCCCTCTGCCTCTGCCTGCCGCTCTGCCTGCTTGTGCTCTCTCTCTCTCTGACAAATAAATAAATAAATAAAATCTTTTAAAAAATAAATAAATAAATAAAGACAATCTTCCTAAAAATAACTTTTATTGTCACTATCATTCACTTCACATACATTGAAGTCTCCCAAGCCATCTTTCACAAAAGCCAAGATATTTTTCCAGAGTAATACATATGCAGCCAGGCGCCAGAAAATGTAAGTGCAAAGTGGTTAATTGTACTATGAAGAGCAGGATGGTAATGGCTGTAAAGAATCGCTCAAGCTCATGAACACAAACGAATTAACGTTTCAAGTTCAACACTTAAAACTGTATCTCAGAGAGGTGTTGTCGTGTGAAGTTGCAAAGGGAACACAGTAGGGAACTGACTCAGTTCTCAGTGGGAATGTTTCTTCATGCTCCAAAAAGCACTACATGGTCATAGTAAGTATTAAAAAAAAAAAAAAAGGCTTCAATAATAAAACATGTCATACATTTCTATCAGGCCAAAAGAAGTAGAATAATAGAGTAAAAACTGAGCAGATTTGGAGAATTTATTCATTCAATAGATAAAGACCAAGCACTATGCTAGACACTGGAGGTAGAGCCAAAACAGTGAACACAATAACCATAAAGTGATACAGAGTTGTGAGCAAAACACATGAGCTACCCTCAAGGAATTTATAATTGAAAGTAAGATTAATGTAATCGATTATTCATTCTGAGACTTTAAACCTTGAAATTAGCAAATAACCTATGCAAGTTCATAGAATACAATAGATTCTACACAGAAAGTATAAGTTATCACAGAAACACAATCATTATGCAACATTACTTTGAATCGCAAGTCAATAAAGTCTATAAAATCAAATGTGAGAAAAAATAACTTTGAAATGTTAGTTTGTCATAAATAAAATTGAAACCCAGCTCAAAATTTATTAGATTTCTGCTAAAAGCAGAGCTTTCCCCAGTAACTCCTCTAATCCAAGCTACAGGAACAGAGAGGTTCCGTATTACCACTTCCTCAGTTTCTTATTTCCTTCAACACTGGCTTTGAAGCTCTGTGCAAAATCCCTACTCATGACAGAGTTTGTCCGCTGTATATCAATTCCTAGTCTATGCTTTTAGTAACAGGAAATTGCAAAATGACTCCTGGTATATCTTTCCAAACAAAACTTCAACATATGTGATAACTATCACATCTGAAAGTACATTAAAATTACCAATGGAGATTTTTAAATTTATACATTTCTGTCCCCAACCTCTAGATTTTAGACTCATTAAATCTAGGCTGGAGCCTTGGCATCTGGATATTTTAAAGCCCCATAGATGATTCTGATGCATATCTAGAATTGAGAATTTCTATAAGACAACTAAAAGAAAAAAAATTTTTGAAGGATTTTATTTATTCATTTGAAAGACACAGAGAGAGAGCATGAGCCAGGACAGGGGCAAAGGGAGAGAGAGAAGCAGACTTCCCGCTGAGCAGGGAGCCCAATGTGGGGCTCAATCCCAGGACCCTGGGATCATGAACTGAGCTGAAAGCAGATGCTTTACCAAATAAAGCCACCCAAGTGCCCCCTAAAAGAAAAAGTTTAAAGTATCTTCTTCCCTCCCACTGCTTTCTCTGGAAAAATAGCCTGTATGGAAAAAGTTCCACAGCCTACCTTGGACAACAATACCCATTTATATGCTAAGAGATATATAGATTTAGGCATTGAACAAGGCTAGTCTAGGCAAATTGAAGCCAAATTACCTTACAGAATCTTCTGTGGACTGTCACATCTATCATACCCTGCCTTCATAGATAGCTGGATGATTCATGGCTTTCTATAAAACAGAATATTCCAATGTTATCATTAAATAATGATGATATTCCTTATAAGAGAGGAAAGCACACACTTATTTGAATTCAGATAATTAAAGTATTTACTTTTCCAGAGATTCAATCCAAGAATCATAGTCTTAAAAAGCCCAGGAACTAAACATTTTGAATAGTTTCTAAATTAAAAAAAAAAAAAAAGGAATAAATTATATGTCTTGGTACATTCCACTTCCCAGCTCAGAAACTTGCATATTGCTTTGCTTATCATGTGCAATGAAAACAGCAACAGAACTGTATCATGAAAAGAATGTACATGATTTTCTGAGCATATTATTGGGCATATAGAGTAAGTGTTGCCACAGTGATTGATAACACAATCATCCGAGATCTAACTTAACAGAGAACAAGGCTGAAAAAAGAAAACAAAAGATGAATTCTCAGTAAAACTGAAATGACCTGGGAAGTTTGACCTGTGACTCTACCACAATTAAGTGTTTTACCATTATTAACCAACTGACCTTATCAGGAAGTAGAGAAATCAATTAAATCGTTTGGCCTAATCCTATGGGAATATGAATAATTTTTTTTTGAAAGTCAGGTGCTTAAAAATCAGGTTCATGACAACTGATAAGTTTAAAGCTTTATTCTTAAAGAGGAAGCACTTTCTAAATATTATGATCCCATGAGAAAGAGATTGGTGATCTCCTACCATTTATTACGCAAAAAAAAAAAAAATTTAAGTTAGAATGTCTTTTGGGGGTATTATGCTAGTTCTGTTATGAAATAATTAGAAAAATAACTGTAATTAGAAAAATACAGTAACCTCTATTGAGCACTCACATATCAAGTACTGGACTAAACAACATATATGCAGTTAAATCATTTAATCAGCATAATCTTTCATGTGTACGGTTATTAGCCCTATTTTACAGACAAGGAAATTGAGACTTCGACTATTAATATATCCAAGGCCACAAATCTCTTAAGAGATGAGGTTGGGAGAAAACAATTTCAATGAGTTGTCGGAAGTTCAGACTACAGGGAAACTACCTCACTGCCCAGTAGAGCCCAAAGAGGTGGGAAGACTCCAGAATTTCCCTGCACATCAGACATGACAGTGGAGCAGTAGCTGCATGGTGGGTTTAAAATAATGGGCCTGAAATAAGCTTGCAGTTTCCACTGCCCACTAGGATAATGCAGGAAGAGAACAAACTTAGAATGAGCTCTTAGCAGACTATTAGCTAAAAGTCAAGGCATGGCACAGCAAATAATCTGAAGAAAAAAAAAAAAGCAAAAACCAAGGTCCAATAAGTTGATGTACAGCTCAGCAGGTATCAAGGACCTAAGGGTGCTCCAGTATCAATGCATTGTCTGGGCTCTTCAAAGGCCCCTAGAACTTAAACTCACTTCAGAGAAGGGATCAGAACTGTGCCTGGACTTAGATTTTCCATTACCCAGTGAAAAGGAGGCTAGAGTAGGTTAAAATAAGTAATAAAAAGTAAAGTTACACTTCCAGCACACCTGATTTTGTCAACTGAGATTTACATCACTACAGAGTAGATGGCATGAAATGATTTCTAACATCCATTTAAACAGTTCTATTCCTCACATATCTCAGAATATAAGTCAAGTTGGCTACTCTTTTGTTAGCCTTTATGCTAGCTACTCAAATTTCAGATTCTCTCCAATTCCCTGAAATTACAGTCTTCTCACTCTCCTCTGCAGTTAAATACCCTCCTTAACAAGCCCCCCCTTTTTTTTACATACAGAATTAAATAGGTTTTATCCTACTACTCCTGAAAACTTATGTTTCTTTTTAGTAAAAGTCTGACGTGTTCTTTGCAGTGACAGGGAATATCATTTATATGAAACATAGAGGATTACTACAAGAAAACAGAGACTAGATTTTATATTTTCATTTGCCTATAAGAAGTCTAACAGAGTGCCGGGCTCTACCATTCACTGTGTAACTTAAGGCAAATTAGTAACCTCTCTGAGCTTCAGTTATTTCCTCTGTTAAAATAAGGGCAATGACTTGGTTCTTGCGACAATCCAATGAGATCACATATGTACAAGTATTGCATGTTATCCAATTTAGTTATTTAATACAGTTAAGTTATTTTTGGGGTGACACAAAGGTTTAGACTGTCAAATCAGAGATCCTACCCAGAATTAAGAGACATAGGTGAAGCTGGGAGGGCTCTGGGATATCCCATACAACTCTATAAGCCCTTCCCGTTTGTATACAACAAACTTTCTGGTCCACAGTAATAGACAAGATCCTAGAGAGGATGTTTCATAAATCTACAGATTTTAGGTTTGCTCACCTTTGGCAATCCTAAAACAAGGACATCCTACTATGAGCATTCCATAGACATGCACTTTCCTGAAAGCAGTATCAGGAAGAGAGTTATCATTATATTTATAATATTCCTGAACTGGGTCACCTGCCTCATGGGAGAGATAACTTTGAAACTTTGTTACCACTTTAGAAAGCAGGAAAAGGTCTGATTTTTAAAAAAGATTCCCCTACAGTAGAGAGACTTATTCATTTTTTTCAGCTGAAGTCTCTGTTCCCCTTGCTGGTGCAAGTGGCCCTAATGGTTCTTTAGTGTTCACGTAATGGTGCCAGAGAGGTGCCTATGTCTGAAAATGAGCACATTTCCACCAAAGGACTTTTAAATTACCATCTCTGAAAAATATTTTTTAAGAAAAGTACTTTTAAAAATGTTTTAATGAATTTTCATTAAAACTTTGTTTGCCCTTGGTGTATACTTTTTTTAATAAAATGTGCTAATTTCTCTTCCCTAGATGAGGTCACCCAATTATGTAGTTAAGTATCTGTCTAAAAAAATTTCTGGGTACAGAACATTACTATAAATCATCTTTGCTTCTCTTCCGTCCTAAGGCATCAAAAAGGCAAATGGAAGAATTCTTGCTGGTTTACAGTGAGAATTTAGTAACATACTGTCTTTAATAACATATTTTCAAATATCATGGCAAATAAAATGGTTAGGTATCTACAGGGTTCCAAAATTCAGGCATTTCCCACATACTCTAACACAAAAATACAAAAAGCAAAAGAACTGTTCCACACCTGGAATATTTTCTAAACAACTCTGATTTGCACTCATTGTTGGAAATTTCACCCAGGATAAAAATCAGAGCTAAAGGTATCAATCAGTTTATTGCTATTAAGAAGATAAAGTCTCCCAACAAAAACGAGAATTAACCCAAAGAAAAAATACACATAAAGTATTATTTTAATGCCTCCAGGTTTGGCATTTGTTTTTATCCTCTCTCCTACTCACTCTATTTCATCACTTCTCTGCTTCCACTTTGAATGATTTCTAAGAAGCTAATGACACACTTTGAGATTGCCCCCACTCCGTTTCTAAAGAACTGATTCTCGATTGTGAAAGCCAGGATGGAACACATTCTCCACATCTGTACAAACTCTTGTGTTCCAGCACCGTGTATGCTTCTCTTGTCTTTAGCAAAGCATATATTTTTCCTATATTTTTAGGTTCCAAAGCTAGTTAGAGATGAAAAGATAGGCTATGCAAACAATTACAAATAAATGCTCCCCAACCATTCCTTATCAATCTGACCTGTATGTCGTCTAGTAAAAGAATAAAAACAATGAGTAATGAATCTGGTATGTATCCAGATTAACTTCGATTACAAAAACTAATATAAATTACAATTTTATTTTTTCTCAAAGATTTATTTATTTATTTGAAAGATAGAGAGTGCGAGCGGGGGAAAGGGCAGAAGGAGAGAGAGAATCTCAAGCAGATTCCCTGCTGAGTGTGGAGCCCAACTCCAGGCTAAATCCCAGAACCCTGAGATCATGACCTGAAGAGAAATCAAGAGCTGGCCGCTTAACCAACTGAGCCACCCAGGAACCCCTATAAATTACAATTTTAGGCTAATTGAATACAAAATTAGAAAAAAAGACTTAATAAAAAAATAAATAAAATAAAAACTGGGTAATATAAAAAAAAGACAAAAAAGACTAATTGAATTTAAATTTAAAAAAAGAATCCAATAAATAAATTACAATTTTAAAAACATTTGTTTAAAACTCCGGGCTTATACAATCTAACTAGAAGTATAGAAGGATGCTAGCGATAGTATAAGAATAATGAATGGGAAAACAATGTCCTACAGAAAAATCTAGGGAAATAAAAGTGCATAAAAGTAAAAGAAAAATAATTTTCCAGGGGAATTAAACAAATTTAAAATACCATATATATTATTTTTTCACAAAACTTTAAAAAGTCTAACTGACAAGATACCTTATCTAGTTCAACAGTTCATTTCAATTAGACTTTCCTATTCTTCCTAGTATAATAGTAATGTATCTAATGGTAACCATATTAGCAGGGGAAAATACGGCTTCAATAATGATGGACCAACTTTTGATTTTTAGTAATATTTATTTATTTTTTCATATACTGTTTCATTGCAGGTCAGTCAAATTTCTTTCTAAATGTAACTTGTGGGCCCTTTTAATCAGTAAATACTAACTGAATGCATTAAGCACAGCATGTAGTTCACATTTAGTGCCTGATTTAAATTAGAGACACTATTTTTTTAAAGATTTTATTTATTTATTTGACAGAGAGAGAGTTCACAAGCAGGGAGAGCAGCAGAGGCAGAGACAGAAGCAGACTCCCCGCTGAGTAAGGAGCCTGACGCACACAACTAGATCCTCGGACCCCGAGATCATGACCTAAGCCAAAGGCAGACACTTAAGTGACTATGCCACCCAGGTGTCCCTAGAGACACTGTTTTTATTGTACTTACGTGTGTGTATATTTTCTTCCTTTGAATACTCAACAATTAATCTTTAGAAATGTACTTATTGTGGTAATGTACTGAAACATTTTCCAAAACTGAGTTTTGCCAAGAGATCTAGAAAAGAACAGGTAGCCTTCTTGCCAGACTGCAGTGCAAAGAAGTAGAAGGGACAAAGTTAAGTCACATGCAAGGGATCTAGGAGGCAGGTATGAGAGACAAAACAGCAGCACAGTTCACTGGAAGGAAATGGAGAGATTTGAGAAAGAAGAAAGGAAGCAGGCGACAAAAAGAAAGCAGTCAGTAAAAGGGAGTCCCCACTGGGAGACATCTGTAGAAAACATCTGTAGACACTTCTCCATCGCCGCCAGGAAGGAGAATCCCTGCCACAGAGACACACAAAAAGGCTTAACTACCTGTGGTATCTGGTTGAAGGGCATAAACAATGCTCAGTGCACCAGCCTCTAATTACTCTATGACAACCCCAGTTCCACCCTCCCAGTGGAAAACATATGTCAAAGCATTTAGTATTGATTGAAACGTAAGGAAATTTTTTGATTCACCTCCTTCCCGACAACAAGCCTGCCTTATTTCACCCTCATTTGTCTGAGGAAAAAGAAAAGTATTTCCTTCCAAGGAGAGATAGGAGATGGCTCTTACCCATTTATCATATAACTGTTTGCTTTGCTTTCGTACCTGAGGTTAGAAAAATTCTGCCAACACTGCCCTGTCAAACTGGCATTGAATGCAATGGTAGGTATGACAAAGGTACTAGCAGCTGGAAGGGTACACTGTCTCAAGCGCTAATACTGATGATGGGGCCAGCTACCTGGAAGACTGAACAAGTCATTAGAAGATCAACTGTGAAAAGAATCACCGCCTCCCACCCCCCGCCGCCCTGCTCCCTTTGAACATCTTATCCTTCCCGTGCTCCATATTATCCCATTTACAGCTCATTCAGGGCTAAATGTAGCAGAGAGGAAACATGGAGAAGTCAGAGACAAAGAGAAATCTTGCAAATGAAAAGGAAATTCTCTATTATGACAAGTGGCATTCCCAGCTTCAAAAAAGAAAAATATGTTATAGATTTCTGTGCACGCATTACTACCCCTGGCCCATTCAAGTGTTTCAATCTCACTCGTGGAGTGAGTACATTTTGTGGGTCAATCACAGGCATGTTTGTGCGGATGGGCTGCTACACAGAGCCAGAGTCTCCAGGTCAATGATGAGCCAGATGCTGCCAATGGTGCCACTCCCAGAGTTGCTGCTTCTGAGAGCTGGTGCTTTTAAAGTATGGCTAGCTGAAAGAAACAAGTAACCACAAAAAAATATAATGGAGCCCATAAGAGGCCTGGTCAAAAAAATTGCACATATACAATTATCTGATTGTTAGGCTTTACATTCAGTTTCGGGAGTCTGCATTATCTTGACAATGACTTGCTGAGCGGTGCTGGAAAGTCACTAAACTTTTTATGCTACTCAGTTTTTCAATCTATAAAATAACTTAATAAAAGCAATTCGATATAAAATAGTATTCCATATAAGCAGGTGTCCTTGAAACCATTCACTTTAAGAGATCAAATAGATTAGCTTCCTATTGACAGCCTCACATGCTATCACAGAAAGTATCTATGAAGGACAACAATCAAATGCCTAGGGCATTCATAAAACCAAAGTTCAGAGTTAGTTGGCATTTGAGAAGGCCCCTTCTCCTCCATTACTCAGACCCTCAAATTAGGAAATATCAAGAATCCTAAGCCTTTAAACAAGCAAAAGAATCAAATTCCCCTTTACACACACAGCCAGAAACAGTCACAAAGGTGGGTCCACTGTGACTAAGAACTGAGTCAAAAATTGAGGCCAATAGAAAAGAAAAACTAAAATTCTGCCCCAGAAGCAATCCAACTTCTTCCATTCAAACCACTTTGGGCAGGGTGCAAAATTATCTGGGAAATAAAAGATTTTTGAAAAGAGAAAGGAGGAACAAGCCCAAGAACAAAGGTTGAAAAGAAGATGAAGAGTATAGTGTATGGAATACAGACATTCACTCACATTTCTTTTTCTCCCAGCCATAACTATAATCTCAAACTACTACGCTCATAAGGACAAAAAGCACTCTTATTTCTTTATGAACATCTCCCCATCCAACTCACTATCTTCTCACTCTCACCTAGCTTTTAATGAAGTACCATGCAGACATAATACATGGTTCACTGGTTCAGAAATGTTACCTGACCTGTAAGTCCAATCATCTGAATCCAGTGATTACTCTTGGAAACAAGTATCACTTTTCTATACTTTGATTTTACATAATTTGGTAGAAGAACAGATTGAGAGAAATATATAGCTCTTGGAACATACAGAAGCACAACAATTTACAACTGTATCAGTATCCATGCATGAGTTTTCTTTAATCTTTTTCAAAACTTGTTTCATACTTCTGTACAAATAACTTTATAGAGTGAAATTCATTTGCACATAGATTTAAATAACTGATATAAATTCTACCCTCCTTATTAGATGGTAAACTTCTTTAAAGCAAAGACTTCTATTCTACTTCCAGTTCCCGATAAATACTCATAGATGAAGAGATACATATATTTTTAGACCCAGTCTGTTAAGGTAGTTCATCTCTTGCCATTGCTAATTTTATACTCCTATGTTTAGTCTTTTGTTTGTTTGCTTTTGTTAATATGAACCATCTGTGCCTCTCATCCTGTGTTTTTAAATAAGCTACCTAATTGTAGGATTTTAAATTTTTATATTTTACCCTCAAGCCTGCTGTTGATCATTTTTGTCAAAATTGAATGCCTGCCCTTTAAAAGGTCATTTCTGAGGTTTAAACCTGTTGGTTTGTGTTATTACAGCAAATCTCGCCCCAGAATGGTTGGTGTTGCACAATAACCACCCATCCACTGCTGTGTGGAATGAATAACTAAGTCAAAAGCCACTATTTTCTCTTAGTTGTGAAGATCAACTTTTAAACATGCACACAGTCTGTGGTTTGCCATTTCATTTTTTTCAAGCAGTTAGCCAGTAAAATTCCAAAGAAAGTTTACAAAGGCAATCCCCTTTAGACAACTTTTTGAAAGGTAGTATTGTTACCCAGGACATATGGTAAGACAATGAGAAATTTCAGTAATACAGTCAATAAATTATGTCTCTAGTCATAATTTCCCTTGGCCTCATAGATTCAACAACTGAATTATCCTTTACTTTTATTTGACAGGGTAATACTATACTATTCTGTGGAAAGAGAATATTTGTTCTTTCTAAAAAGAATTGGAGACAATCTAAATTATAAGCATATTACCAAAAAATGTACATGTGAGAACAGAACAATAAAGTTAGATTTGAGAAGATAAATAAAAACTTTAAAAAGTGAGAAAGCATTTTTTTTTTTAAAAACAAGAATGGAGCTTAGTTATAACAAATGTGTACTAAGTTTGACCCTAGGTTTCTAGGAAGTCAGTGGTAAAGAGCTGTGGGAAGAACTAGTGTGTTCTCTAATTTCCACTAATCATTTAAGAAATACATACCATCATCGTTTTCTTGATAACTGCAAAGTTCAGAGGTGTCCCAAAAATGAATACTGGAATGGCCTTTTGGTATTGATAACCATGACCTAATGGGATCAAGTGCTGTAGCCTGGAGAAATGAGTGTCCGGTAATCCTCAAAATTATTTACTGGTTCAATAAAGTGTCCAATTTTGGAAACTAGCAGTAAGACTAGTACTAATAATGTTAGAAATAATAGGGAACTGTTATAAGCATAATAACAAGGAATAATAATAAGGAACTGTTAAAATAATAATTATTATATTATTATAATAAGGAACTGTTATAAGTATAATAGTATACTGGTCTACATATTGTAAGAACATTAGGTATATAGTTCTAGATCCTGAAAGACAACCATCTCAACATGGCAGGTATTTCAGTAACTATAACTTTTTTAGAATATACTCTATGGAGTGTAACTCAAAAATAATTCAACTATTTGTTTTATTTTTGATGTTCTAAACATTACAAATATAAAATTGTGTTGTTTTCTTTAAATTAGTTATCCTGGAAGGTTTAAAATATAGACAGGGCTTCAAATATTAATAGAGTATTAATATAGGAATTATCTTTAGAACTAGTTTTACAAGAACACAAGATTTATGTTTTACTAAATGCATAGTATTCCATGGTCATCTTTCTTATTTTCATTAAAGAGATGTAATGACAACATTATGAAGATGGGAGCCAGACAACTCTGAGTTTCTTTTTTTTTTTTTTAAAGATTTTATTTATGTGACAGAGAGAGAGAGATCAGAAGCAGGCAGAGAGGCAGGCAGAGGGAGAGAGGGAAGCAGGCTCCCCGCTGATCAGAGAGCCCGACGCAGGGCTCGATCCCAGGACCCCGAGACCATGACCCGAGCCGAAGGCTGAGGCCCCAACCCACCGAGCCACCCAGGCGCCCCACAACTCTGAGTTTCATACCCACATCCACTACATGTTGTCTGACCCAGGGCATATTACCTAAGTACTTAGCATTTCTATTTCATAGTCTGCACAAGGGTAGTAACACAGACTTAGAAGACTTTTATGGGGGTAAAATTATGTAAGAAACACTGTTCACAGTCTCTTATCCACAGATACTGCTTTAAAAATCCTATCTGTCCATAAACAACCTCTCCACGATTACATAAAATGCAAAAGCAGAGACACTTCTTTTGAGTTTAATTCTGGAGATCACTTTACTAAGATTGCTAGCAATAAAAACAATCCTAGTGGCAAGAGGAAGTTTTATTTTTTATTACCAGTATCAGTGAAATCCTATTTCATCTAATAATTTTCTTGGTTCCTCCCTACTCCACTATTTTTTCCTCTTTACTTCACTTTTAGCTTCCTCCAATTACACATAATCTCTATCCTTTTGCCTTACCACAATTATTAAAGAGGGGAATATGGAAGGAAAGGTAAACTAATACTAATATGTCTCTTGGTATCAACAAAAGCATGTATTCCTAAAAGGAAATCTGTCTGCAAGTAAACCAAATATTTTCAGGAAATCAACATATTTAGAAGTTGTGACATCTGATACTACCTCAAAAATTAACTTTCTACCTTTTTATTCATATTAGTAATAGATTCCTAACAAATACTCTAAACATAACCTTTACCTCCAAAGCCATGGTAAGGGTCAAAAATGAAGTGGATATAAGTATACAGTGTCTACTTTATTTGGTTTTAAATAACCATTGAAAAGGGGCCTCCTAAGTTTATCCTGCCTTTTTCAGCAAAAATATACAGTTCCCATTCTAAAATTTCCTGGTTAAAAAAAAAAAAAGTTTTGCTATTGGGATGCTTACAGATAAAAGACCACTCTGTGAACTACATAAATAATGCTAACAGTATGCAATATGGTATCAGTTTAGTGGTTCTCATGGACTCTTTATAGAAAAAGAAAGTATTGTACATTACTAGTAATAATTTCAATTGTGTTCATGGTAATTAAAATATTTAAAACATAAATCCAGATATAAACTCCTCATATAAACATAAAATAAAAAATATGAATTCAATATAATCAAAGCTATAAAGCAATAAATTTAAAATTAATACTAATTTAATGTAATGTCTGATGATGCTTTGCTTTAGCCAATTACCAGATCCAACATGTTTACATTACTGGCTACTATAACACCGTTTTTCTTAAGTTCAGGGTAACTACACAACTGCTTTGTGTAATGACTTCTTTCTTCCCACTATTTTATGAGATGTCTATTAGCCACACAAAGGGCATGGCTGGTAGGCAACTGGACAGAGAAGTCCAGAGTTCTGGAAAGTGGTTTAGGGTGGAAATTTTAAGCTTACAAATTGAACACAATTTTGTGGTATTTTGTGAGATAATGGGAGAAATGAGGGTAGTTAGAGAAGAGGTCCCATAGCCAAAAAATCATTATTGGAATCACAATAAAATAATGATCCAAATCCACCAAGAAAAATAAATGCCTTCAAGTATCTGGGTCCCTCGGTTCCTTTCATCACCTGTTTATGGGCTTACCTATATCTTCAGTTCAGATTAGTGGGTTTTAAACTATAGGAGGGGACTACAAAATTGTCTCAGCAGGTGGCAATAAGGAATGGGGAGAACAAAGGAAAGGGCCTTAGAGACACTCCCCACCACTACTTCAAGTGTACAGGACTTCATCTGCTTTTAAATATGAGTGAGCTAAAAAACTTTTTTGCTTAAAGAATTGGCTCTGCAGCTAGAAAAAAAAAATGGATTAATTCTCATTGTATGTCAAGAAATAGAGAAAAACTTGAGTTACCTTATGTAACAAGAAATGCACCATAAGGATGCACAGCTACAGAAACCTGGGGCAATCTGTGGTGCTCAGAAGGATAAAATCCTTGCAGCATGACAGATTCTTTACACCAGTGTACTGGCATTACCTTAACTCAGTTGTTTGTTTGGTTTTTTGCCAATTATATACTCCACTGTCACTATTCATATACCTAGAGACAGATCTATAATCCTTTCTCCTCTTTGTAACCACTGATTACTCACAGTTCTACCTCCTCAGAACTTTGGTTTAAGATCATCACTCAGGGTTCTATTTCTATCTCACGACATCTTTCAGCTTCTCCTCCCCTTCTTAACCACCAATGTTTCCCTATTTTCCGATCAGTCGAATCAAGGGGGTAGAGTTCCATTATCTGCACAGGTCAGATTCTTCAGCAATGGCTGTGGATAGGTAAGATTGGCCTGGGAAAGATCATAGTTCCTTAGGCACCAAGGCTGACATCTTTAACATAACAATGAGAACAATTTATTAAACATATACCTTCATTAAAAATGAAGATAAAATATGTATTTTAAAGAATTTACTAAAGGACAATTATTTATGGCACAGTACCAGAGAATAGCCATAATCCATAACTACTAGCAAAATGCATTAGTTTCATCCAAATACTACCTGACCTCAGTGATTTTATGTGTGTCAGGCTGCCCACTACAACTTAAGGAGCAATTTATAAAAATCAATATAGTGTGCAGGTAACCTGTTAATGAGTTCCGATGTATTTTCTACCTCAAGTGGAAGACTTTAAGAATCTCAGATCATGGTGATAGGGGATCATGAGGTCATATTCAAATAACCAGAAATCACAGCTGCCAAAAAAATAAAGTGAATGAATTTCACAAAAACATTTCATATTCATTTATTTTTATAAGAATGGTTGAGGGGAAAAAAGAAGAAAAAATAAATTAACTTTTTAGCCATGGTAAAAATCAATTTTTAACAAACATAAATGCTCTAGTTTAGAGCGGCAGCTGAGGAATCAAGTGTGAGAGCTTTTAACTTAGATTTAATAAACACAATAACTCATTCCTACTGCTTCCAGGATCTCTAAAAATTTCCTAGTGCTGAACAAAACAAAAAGTATCTCGAGAAGAGGATAAAATTCTTAAATATTCCAACCTCAACCCAATTTGGGGCAGTGTTTCCTTTTTTGTGTAAAATTTTCTTTTACACAAATGGTCATTAAACACCTAGAATGTAAAGTAGAGGGCATCAAAATCTCTACATAATAAAAATCTTCTCAAGCAGGTGAGAACTCCATATCTGATGAAGATCAGATTATTTCAATTCATTGTGAAGACCAAACCTCAGTGTTACGAAATATGTCAATTTCATTCTCCTTCCCTAAAGAGTTAGGTCATATCTGTTAGTCAATGAATTCTGTGTACATATTCAACAAGAAACTTCTATTCTATTTAGCATATACTTGTTCTATTCACACAGAAGATTGATATACAGAATTTGGCGTAATTAGCCAAGAGCCTGAAAAGAGGTACAAACAAATCAAAAAGAAAATTCAGAATGCCTTTGGAGTGTGCTTGGGGAACTCATCACCTTGAGAAAGTGTAAGTCATCTTTCAATTAATGATACCACGATGGTGTGATGTTGCTATTTTTTTCATCACAGTAGTTAACAGCAGCAACATCGCTACATCCATTTCATTAGACTTTTATAGATTTAATTAATTTTTTTAATGTTGCAAAGAAATTATGAATGGTGTTATAATCCTGCCTGTGAGGACAAGTAATGTAAATATTTTTAAGTTTGTGGTTCATTTTTAAAATCTCTATTTGGGAACAAATGAAGTACTTCATTACCTGTTGATTATAGAATACATGGAACTCATTAACCCCAAAATGTTATTCAAATTCTAACTCTGAAAAAGTTTAAAGGTTGAGGTGGGTTAATAGATTGACTCCCTTACAAGTTTTTCAAAGGATAACATACTTGAACTAGAAAATAATGTTACAAAGATAGTATCATAAACTCTTGCAACAATGTAACTTGTGTGCTATTGCCATAAACCAAGAATCATTATATCTTAAAGTCAAAAGGAATGTTACTTATTTAAATTCTCAACTTTCACATTTTACTGATGGAAAAACAATGCTTTCAAAAGCTTAAATAATTTTCTCAGAGTTGAGTAAATGGTGGTGGAGCCTGCATAGGAATTTTTGCATATTCATTTAGAATTTAAAATCTAGATGGACTGTGTTGCTAATTCAACAAGTCTGTTTTTTATTTTTTTTTAAGATTTTATTTTATTATTTATTTGACAGAGAGAGAGAGATAGCGAGAGCAGGAACACAAGAAGGGGGAGAGGGAGAAGCAGGCTTCCCATCAAGCAGGGAGCCCGATGTGGGGCTCGATCCCAGGACCCTGGGATCATGACCTGAGCCGAACGCAGACGCTTAATGACTGAGCCACCCAGGCGCCCCTCAGCAAGCCTGTTTCTAAACAAAATGAAAATAAGAAATCATAAAAAATTTCTGTAGAGGAAATGGTGTCTTGATATCAATTTAAGTGATAGTAAAAAGAATGTGTTCTACATTCCATCAATCTTTTAAACTTTATATCATAATTACTTTTTAATGATTTAAATTAAAGCAAATGGGAAGATAAGCATTCTCCTGTATTCAGATAATGTGGTCTTATTATCACTACCCAGGAATGGCCTTAAGAGATCATTAGTTGTGCTACCTATGTAGTACAAAGAAAAAGAGGTAAATACTAATCACAATAGCATAAGATGAAACAAGAAATCAATATATTTAGCAGAAGTTCACCATTTTTTATGTCAGAAATTGTAAACTAGAAGCTTTAGGTAGACTCTGGCTTTCAACTTCAATTGTTTGGCCCACTCATGTTTTAATTTTTATAAATTGAATTAATTATAAACCTTTAAAAATTGAGAGATTTCAAAGAAATATCCAAATTTTCAGATTACCTCAACAATTCAAAAAACCTGACAGTACCAGGATAGCATTTTCAAATAGCAACAATTTATAGGAGCTGGGTAGCTGCCCCTTAGGCAGATTATACCCTCTTCTAGTACCTCACAGTCCTCACCACTCCTACTGTTCACTCAAATACATTAACTGCCTGGACCCTATATTCTTAAAAGGTTGTTACCTGATGTAGTAATCAACCAATATCTAATAATTACACATAGCACATCTATTTGTTCAGCTCCCTAGAGCTATATCATGGTTAACAATATCCATTAGTACATTTTCAGCAGCAAATAAATACCCAACTAGAATTTATTAAATAATATAGACATGCATTATCTTATATGCCAAGAAGTTCTGAACTCAGTTCTCAGGTTGCCTAATTCTGCAGTTCAATGATATCTCAAGTGACTATATAATCTCTCAGCTTCCTACTTTACTATCCTGAACATATATCCTCAGTGTCTCTGGCTACCTTCTCTTCTCCTCCCAAGTTGACTAGCATTGCTCCTGGTGTCTCACCAGCCAATAAAGTCCAGAGTGATGAAAGAGAGGGTCTCCTCTTTTGTATCTCTTTTTATCATTGAGGAAACCCAAAATAGCCCCAGTAGAATTTTTCTAACATTTCATTTTCACCTCCTTTTGCTGAAAAGAGGACCAACCTCCCTCTGAAGCACATGGCTACTATATTAGGGTTCACCAGAGAAACAGAACCATTAGGATGTGTTATATATATATAATTAGTATATATATGTAGTATTAGTATATATATGTAGTATTAGTATATATATGTAGAAAGATTTATTTAAGGAATTGGCTCACATGATTCTGATGGCTGGCAATTCCAAAATCTGCAGGATGGACCAGCAAGCCAGAGGTCCAAAAAGAGCTCATGTTTCAGTTCAAGTCCAAAACTATCTGCTGCCAGAACTCCCTTTTGCTGGAGGGAGGTAAGTGTTTTGTTCTAGTCAAGTCTTCATTTGATTGGATAAGACCTACCTACTTAGGGAGGTCAATCTGCTTTACTCAGAGTCCACAGATTGAAATGTTAATCTTATCCAAAAACAAAAAACAAAAAACACTCACGAATATCCAGAATAACATTTGACCACATGTCTGTACACTGTAGCCCAGCCCAGCTGACACAGAAAATTAATCATCGCACTATACAAAACTTCAACAATCAAGCAAGTAAAGGTAGAGATGGAGGAATGGCTACAGGAGGCCAAGGGTGATTTATTCTGAAAGACACATCAGTTGGTCCTATTGCTTAAACTTGAAGGTTCAAGGAGAATAATCAAGGAGAAAGAAAAAGCTGCCTTCTTAAATAAAGTTCAGAGTAATCAAAATTGGCACTGAAATGAGCCTCCTGATGAGGTGATTTGGGCCACATGCCCAACAGGGAAGCCAAAACAACTTTGACTCTCCTTTTATTTTATGGTTGATTCATTGCCCATTTCATGAATGTATTCTTACACAATGAAAATTAAATGACTTAGCACATTCACCTTTTACAAGTACCACCAGGAAACTTAGACTTGGGTTTATATCCAATCACATACACACTCTAATAGCTGTCTTCCCTATTATTAGTCTTTAAGCAGGAGGATAGCATACTAGTTAATAGTACAGACTCTGAAACCAGATTGCTTGGAATCAGATTCCAGTTTGCACTAACAAATGTGTGACCTTAAGAAAATTCTTTAATCTTTCTGAGTTTCAATTATTTCATGAAAAAAATGGTTTTTATTAATGTAAAATGAGTTAACATGTGTGTACTTATCAGAGCCTGACACATAATAAATATGTGTTCACTATGCTTATTTTTTAAAGCGGCATCAAAATCTCTTAGGAAGAGAAAACAGCAAGTAGTCTCTCCAGAGATTAGATGTTAATTTTTTAAAGGTTTTATTTTTAAGTAATCTCTATACCCAATGTGGGGCTCAAACTCACAACCCTGAGATCAAGTGTAGCATGCTCTACCAACTCAGACACTCCTGGACATTCATTTTTCTTTGTGTATAGAAAGAACTGCCTCATGATGGACAAGGGAGAAAACATAGGAAAGTGAGGTCTTTAGAAACCAAAGGAACAAATTTCTCTGAGGGGTAAGGATGCAGGCAATTTGATGGGGGGGGGGGGGAGTAGAAAAAAAATCCTTGGGTCCTCAAGGTAAATTAAACAAAGAATAGTTTTAGGACCCAAACAGAAGAGAAACTGAAGATTTCTCCTTATATTTTGCATAAGTTATCTATTGCTGCACAAACTCAGGGCTTTTAACAAGACACAATTTCAGTGGGTCAGGAGTTCAGGAATGACTTACCTAGGTCTTCTATGTCAGACAGATGTAAGCAAAGGCTGCAGTCTCATCTGAGGCTCGAATGGGAAATGATCCACTCATGTGATGGCTGGCAGCATTCAATTCTTGTGCTGCCAGAATCAGGGCCTTTGTTCCTTGCTGGCTGTTTGCTGGAGATTACCCTCCCCTTGCCATTGGCGTTCTCCACATGGCAGCTCACCATATGCCATCTTGCTTCTTCACAGCCAGCAAGGGAGAATTTGAAAGTCCTAGCAAGATGAGTGGTATGATATTATCTAATATAATTGCTCACATGTAATCACGCCTGCCCCCTCACCTTTGCCATACTGTACTAGTTAGAAGTCACAGATCCGCCCCATTCTCAAAGGGAAGGGTTTACATAGGATACGAATGCCAGGAGGCAAGAATCTGGAGGGCTACCATAGTCTGTCTGCCTCAGATTAGTAACACTTTTTCTTCTTTCCAACAACTTTTATCACATAAGAATTGCATTGCTCTTTCTCTTTGGCCACCAGGAAGCCCAAAGCCAAAATTTTGACTCTAGCTTTAGAAACTATATAAGATCTAATAGTTTCTGTATGTGTATCTGCCTTATACTGACCTTCCCTATAAGTATATGTTAGCTTGTGCCAATAATTTATATATCTTTTCTCCATTTATTTTTTTAAAAAATATGTTCTATATAATTCCTGCAAATTCTCTGGAGAATAAAACATGGAATCAATAATTATACTATAAGCGCAGTATTTTAAAAAATAGCTCAGCTTTGAAAAGTCATGAAGTCACAATGCTGGATCAGCTTTTCTGATTTTCTCCATTAGTACAGCAGAAACCCCATAGGTGAAAACACATTCCATCCCTCACCTTGATGCCACTACTGATCTCCCAAATTATAGCATAAGTCATTCAATTCAGTTACTATATTTAGTATGATTTTCAGTTAATCAACAGAAATGTCCCTTTCCGTTTGATTTGTACAATCTCTCTTCTAAAACCTATA
The DNA here is from genome assembly GCA_028534135.1 of Potos flavus. Lineage (NCBI taxonomy): Eukaryota > Metazoa > Chordata > Mammalia > Carnivora > Procyonidae > Potos > Potos flavus. The sequence goes on along the minus strand of CM052895.1, from coordinate 67,809,965 downwards.
CAAAGAAAAATAATGCAAGCAATATAATCACATCAGGGATTAAAATTAGGAAGAGAAGTATTCAGTTTATAATACACACTCTATAAATGTGTGCACATTCAATGCAGTGGGGAGAAAATGATAGTGTTTTAGAAAAGCATTACTTTGAAATGACTTCCATGGTACATAAAACATTTTAGAAGATTTTTCCTTAATTTTTACCAATATTAGTATACAATTTTTAAAAGAATTTTTGTGTTAACTTTATCAAGCATAGTTTTATCTCATGTTCTCCATGTTTTTAATTCAAATTAGACGACTAAAACAACTAAAAATAATTAATATCTTTGAAGTTACCTATAACTTTTATGTCAGCTCTCTTTTAAGTAATTTTTGTTTCCCAGTGAATAATAATTTCATGCTGTGAGAAAATGAGAAAAATTTTAAAGGATGCTTTCGTCTTGTATTTGTCTCACCTTTCAAAAAAAATAAGTGCACTAATTCTTTTCTGGTACTAACTTTACTCACTCAAACAATTAAATGATACTCCGTGATGTTCAGTGCAAGCCATAGCTTTGTTGATGATGGTGACTGCAATCTTCTCAGAGAAGAAGCTGTATGGGTTATTTCACCTCACTTTACACAGACACAGATTTTTAAAAAACTTAAATTCTCTCCGTTTGGATAAACTACAATTTCTTCATAGTCACCAACCCAGTTCCTATCACCATACCTTCCCAGTGTGACGTAAGCACCCTGATTTATAATAGGTAAGGCTGATTCAATACACAGCAATATGCATGGAATGTTCTTTAGAGTGTCCCTGGGATTTTAAAAGGTATCAGTTATGTGCATGCTAAATCTAGATGCCTTTTAAAGAGAAAAAAAGGACACCACAAGACTGCCTCAGAGGGCTGGGGTAGTGTGGAGGGAAGGAGGGGTGGTCCACAATAAACCCAGACATGTCTGCTTTGGAAAGTTAATCTCACTGCCTGCACTTCACATGGGACTATTTGTCAGCAGATTGCTTTCTGTTCATTATAACTCTCATATTCAGGAAGAAGGCGAATTGGCCAAACCAGTAATATAAATGCATTGTATGCTCTACCCTCCCTCTTTATGATTAATTCTACCAGTGGTACAAATTTGCATGAATGAATGTCAGTGTGTTTTCTGCCCTGAACATTTCCTGCTGGCTTCAGTTCAGCCCTGCTGACATTTATTACAAATAATAGCTAAATATTCCTGATTTAATAGCTGCAGTGGCCCCACATCTGAAGGTGATGTCTGTAATAAAAGCAGACAAGATGAGCTTATAACAAATACTAATCAGATTGTGTTTGCACACATAATGGATAAGCCTCACAGATATACCCACAAAATGTAATGGTTGTTTTTTAAATGCAGCTGCCAGAAGTCACAGTTCAAGAACATATTGGTCGCTTTATTTCTTTTTCATTTCCCTTCTTCCTCCATCTCCTTAAAGTACCAAAGGCCTCTGTGCACAATCAAGATTGAATATTATCCCCTTTTTTATCTGGAAAAATGGGACACTAAACACAGAAGACTGGCTGTGGTCTTTTATTCATCTTTTGTTGCTCCTTCTAAACAAAGGGCATTGTCCCCTGATAAATTCCATTTTCTGTCTCTTATTCAAAGGTAGTTTACACACTAGCTACAGTGATTCTCACACAATGCAGTGACTGGCAAAGATACAAATAACTTTCAAAGTTCTTTCAACCTGTTGACCCAGGTGTCCCTTCTGAAAGATATAAACTAGCCCTTCCACACCTCTCACAATTGATAAAGGAGACTATAAAACCTGAGATTACAAAAAGAAGACACACAGTGCCTACTAAAGGTAGGTTTAAAAAGCTCTGGGAATAAAAGGTGCTTTTCTCTTTATCCTACCCAAACTTCACAAGCCTCCATATGAAAATTGAAGGAGGTCAAGCTAACATTGTCTTTCCCTTGACATTTAAACACTTAGAGATTTTATTCACTTGGCATTAATTGTGAATAATTTTCTGAAAATACATCTTTTTCTACTTTTGCAGTTTTCTTTACAGAGTACGCTGTGCAGAAAATTGTAATGAGAAGGGATTACAACCATCAAAAAAAATTTTTTTGATATTGCACTGAAATGTATCACTTGATTGGCAGACACTCCCTGAGGTGTATAAACTGACTGTATCATACTTGGGAGCAAAAGTCTTAATCACAAATTGTTGCAAGAACTTCCACAATGATGAACATAAAAAATATAACTTGAAGTTGAAGCATCCTGGACTCAGGCATAAGCTAAGGGTGGAATATTTTTGTTGAAGGCCCAATATCATGTCCTATGCTACAGAGTCACCTTGGGATGTCCCCCATAATAACTTCTAACTCCCACTCTCCTCTGATTCCTCCAGCAGTCCAGTGGTCAAAAAGTCTGTGAACATGGGTCTTGGGTCCACTGGTGCTTTTTTTCAAGCACCGCACTTCAACCACTACTACCTGAGTGTCCAACCATGCTCCATGTGAATCAATATCTGGAATGTAGATCCAATAAACTTTTTATTATCTTGATATTCAGAAAGAAATATAAATTGCCCACCTCATCATATTGATTGTCACAGTCTCCCAACTGAAATTTGTTGGTTCGCTTATGGTCTTCAAAAGAACTAGAAAATTAGGCAAAAAGTATCCACAGTGGTTGGGAATAGAGATTATCATCATTTTCCAGATGAGGACAACGAAGCCCAGGGAGTTGAAATGACTTGCCAAAAGTCACACAGTGAGTACATGCTTTCTCCATTACACTATTCTCCATTTACCCCAAACTCATCTGTTCTCTTCTGGTACGTGAGAATCACTTTTCTTGATTCATCTGTCCTGAGCTGTAACGTTTGATAAATGGATTTTCAGGATTCTCAACCTATTCGATTATTTGGCCATACATATGACCCATGTATTACTATTCTGTCTGTCCAGGGATTCCAGTATTCCCAATGTGGCTATCCATCACTTGATGGTGCCATTAACTTCTAATACATCCCTTTCCAGTCTTGATGAGAAATCATGTTTAGACCAACAAAAAAAAGACTTCATATACATTTCTTCATTGCTAAGTGTGATCTTTCCATGGCTAGCCTTTAGTAACCAGGTATTCACACAAGTTGCTGAACTTTGTGTCCTTTCTCCCTACAGCATTATTTTTCTCCCATTTTTGTCACTAACAGTTATGCTCCTTCCAGAGATCCGGTTCATATGTTTAGCACATTGTATTCAGATTTCTGTCTCCCACCATTTGCCTTCACATACATTCAGCTTCAGCAAACTGTCCATTATGTTTCTGGGTACATCATATATAAATCTCTTTTAGCCTCTGTGCCCTTTTTTATGCTCTGGGCTGGGAATACCATTTCCCTATTCCATTTTGGTTCTATTCATACACTGCCTCTTCTTCAAGACTTTTCCTGAATATCAGGCTGATGTGATTTCTTTCTACTCTGAGCACCTAATGCCCTTCCTGTCACTTCTATTTTCATAGCACTTACATAGTGGCCTACCTGTATTACAGTTAACATGCACTAGGAGCTCTAGACCAGTTCTTTTATAATTCATCCTTATACCGCATAGCACACAGCACAAGGCCTTATTCTTCATTGGAAAAGATTATAGAGAGATAGATAAATAGATAGATTAATATTCATTATTCATAAGCCATAACCATATATTTTAATCCTTAGCAAAAACAAATTTCTTCCATCATAAAAACAATACATCTTTGCAACTCTATGTCAAAACAAAATGAAGCATATGCTACTTCAGTGTTCTAAGAGCTATATGAAAACTGAAGAGAAAGCAAAATGGATTTTATATTCTAGCATACTGTATCTAGCAGAAGCTGTATGCCTGAGACCAGAAGGTTAAATGAGGAAAGCAGGAATCACAGGCAGGCAATCAATCTAAGGACTGACCCACCTTGGAGGGAGGGTGGGAGAGCTGATCTTGTAAGTCCCAGTCTGAGTCTAAAAGCTCAAGAACCAGAAGCTGATGTCCCGTATCCAAGGGCAGGAGAAGATGGATGTCTCAGCTCAAGAAGTGAAAGTGAATTCACTCTTCCTCAGTCTTTTTGCTCTATTTAGGCCCTCAATGGATTAGAGAATGCCCACCCACATTGGGGAGAACCAACTGCTTTACTCAGTGTACTGATTCAAATGCTAATCTCTTCCATAAACAGCCTCACAGACACACCCAGAAATAATATTTTACCAGCTATCTGGGAAATATTTACCCCAGTCAAGTTGACACATAAAATTAACCACTACAGAAGGGCAAGTGTTCAGATGTTTCAAAGTCTAGCATCTATAACCAGGGTCAAAATTCTAGAAAAATTCTGAAGAAATGATAATATTCCAACAAAGGTATCAAAAAAATTCCACTGAGGTGATTTCTGAAGTCTATATAAAGGGAACTGTAACCTGGAACCAGAGATTAAATTTTGATAGGCAAATGGTAAAGAAAGGAAAGAACATTGCTACTGAACAAAAAGAAAAGTTGTGTCAACAAGGGCCCAGAAGTAAGTTGTGTTAGAGTCTGCCTCCACTCTCAGGGAGTATTTCCTTTAGTTGCTACCTTGCAGGAAGCCAAGCACTCTAAAATAACCTCTGTAGAATCAGTTACTATCCTTGCATTTAGCCAACAAAATCACTACTATTTGCATCTAATAGAATGAACACAAATTTTTAAGAGGCAACCCACCTTACTATGAGACAATCACCCAAAACCATGTTCTCAGACTCTAATGTGCATAGAAATCCCCGGGGGGGATCTCATTAAATTGCAGATTCTGATTCAGTAGGTCAGAGATAGGCCTGGAATTCTGTATTTTTCTCAAGCATCCATAGTTCATACTGGTTACTGAGTCACACTTTGAGTATGGAAGACATACAGAATAGCTAAACTGGAGCCCAAAATATAGAATAGTCATATTTTTAAAATCACAACCCAATGCATAAATTAAATAATGTATATACATGACTTATATACAGACTGTATAATTTGTTTTATTATCTGTAATAACATGTTATATTCTTTCAGACCTCTGAATATATGTTATTATATTCCCTTGCCAACATTTAACAAAAATTTTGAAGTGCTTGTTTTCCATATTTATCTCTTGCCTCTGTCCGCTTATATTCTTTTTAATAGGTTCCAAATGAGAAATGTTCACTTCACAGATTTTAATTACCTGAAATCCTTTTTTCCTTATTGATTACCAAGAGCAAAGTAGCTTTTTGCGTTAACCTTTCAAAATGTCCAATTTAATTTATGAATACAATATTTTTTCAGTTCAATGTGTATAGATGATGCATATTGTTCCATACTGCTGTTATAAAAAGACTGTTTTAATTACCCCACAGAAATGTGCCCGGGATGGAGAATCATGGAGTTCATGAACGCAACTGCCCAACAATTTATTGGAAGAGCACCCAGCATCCACAAAGCAATGGTACCCGTGGTAGATAAAGCATTCTCTCAACTGCAGGGTAAATTTGTTTTGACATCACATTAGGATTAAATCAGTTATGCAATATTCCATAATGGCTGACTTTATTTTGTATTTTCGAAAACAAAAGCCTGATTTTCTGGATTCCTGCTAACGGGCTAAACATTGACATAAAGCCCCGAGACATCACAGTAGGAGGAAGGGGGCTGCTGCTGATGAGGTCATCCCGAGGCATCTGAATCCAGGGCTTCCATTATTCCAAATGTGGTAGCTATTCTGGGAAGCTTCAAGGTCACAAGCCAACACTGCTTGATTGCATTCACTTCTCTGATGCCTTCAGCAAGTGTTGCTCCTTTTTACATTTTCTGGGCTTTGAAATTCACATAGCAACTTTATCCCCCCCAACCCAATCAGAAGGCTTTCATGCAAGCCATTCTGCAAAACACAAAATCAGGGGGAAAAGAAGCTAAATCAAACTCAAATAAAAAGCAGTGATAGAAGGCTTCAACAAAGTCCACACAGGGAATCAAACCTCCTTTTAAACAAAAATATTGACATAGCAATTTAAAATAAATACCAGTTTCATATGCTGAACATTTTATTATTGGCTCACAGGACTGCAAATGTAAGGAACACATTCTTCTCTGAAACATTGCCAAAGGCAAACCTCCTAAAAACCAAACATTGTGACATGTTCTTAAGCAGCTTGCCATCATGTCGATTGTTGCATTTGGTATAACATAACGCCTGCACGTTCATTAACCCCACATTTTGCAATTAAGGTACATATGTTTTGCTTCTCCAAATGTCTGAAAGCCAGGTGGAACGAGTCAATCGCCTTGGTGACATTGAGCATTTCTACAACAATGCTGAATTCTAGCTCAGTATTTTGCATAGTCTGCCTATTATATAGAAAACAGAATTGCCAATATGTCCTTTTGTGCAAAGCTGTAAATGCTCAGAAGATCTTAGCAAATACTGGCTATGTTGCTGCTAAGGTACATGAAGCAGATGTCTACAATTACTCTGTTAAAAAGTTTCATTGTAAAAGACCCTTCAAATAAAGCACTGCTGCTGGTAATTGTACATTAATTGGCTTCATTCCGCTCTGAAGGTCTAGCGGAGCACCGTCCTCTGATTTGCTGCTTCCCAAAGCATACTGTATGCTAAAAATATTGAGGGGGTCCTTGTTCTTTCATTCTCTTTTTAAATCTTTAAGTAATACGCCTGTAGAAATAAGTCCAGTGATTCTGTCCTGACATCCAGTATTTCTTCAAATTTTTGAAAAGCAAAATAAAAATGGATTTCATTATGATTGGGAAAGGTAATACCTAAGGATAAGAGGCAAGAGCAGAGTAAAGAGGCTGACCTAAAGTTGAGATAGTAAGTTTCAGTTCATTGGAACCTTGAAATTGTGAGCACTTGGGCAACTGAAAAGTTAGGTGTCAAGTAGCTAAGCAAAATAAATCCCGGCAAGGGATTATTTTGGCTTTCACAAATAAATCCCGGCAAGGCTAGAGTTGTGTGACCTCCCCAATTTACCTCTCTAGGTAGAGCACCTTATAACTCTCATCTTGATGTCAGGAAGAGCTAATTAGCTGAAAGCTACATCTGGGGTGAAAGGGCAATGGGAAGGCAAAACAAGGATTGCTTCAAAATTGCTCTCGCTGTGTGTCTACTGGAGAGGGGTTTGAGAAGATTGTTTAAAGTGCAAAAGCTCTTTCTGATATTTCTGACAGTTAAAGTACCTTAAATTGGAATGCACTCCTATATAACAGAATAAGGAAGAAAATCATTGCTGGAGAGTGTTGATGATTATGGTATGGTTGGTCTTTGCTGTAAAAGCCCATGCAAGTTGGTGAGGGTTTTTTAACAACTTGGAAAATATTAGATAAACATGACCTATGAAGTCTTTGATGTTTAACCACTCACTACTCACCCTTACCCAGTCTCCCACATTTAACCAACCCCAGCTCAGCAGGATATTTCACTCTTTCTGTTTTAATAGTTTCCGTAAAATGTTTAGAGGGACCCGGCCATTTATGATTTACTCTAGACAGAAGAAAGGGCAGGAATAGAGATGGAGAGATGTGAACATCTAAGGAATTTAGGAATTACCTCCCAGATAGTGGTACCAAAAGACCACTGGAATAGGAGTCAGGATCCTTCAGTCACTAACTAGTCTGCATCTTGAATAAATCATCTAATCCTTATTTGACCTTATTTCTTTATATGTAAAAGGAAGAGGCTTATCAACATCCAGTTTTGAATTCCCTATTGTGACTACGAGAGTCCCACTTCTGCTTTTCCTTCAGTGTTCTTAAATACCAGCATTCACTTCTTCCCTCTGTAGTGGTTTATCATTGACAAAAAAGAGATTTGGGGTTTAATTGCCTACATTTCCCTCAGGTAAACTTTATTCATAAGTTTTCATCTATACACATATCAGTAACACTTAATGAAATAACAAATTTTGGAGTTTCAACAAATCTAAAAAATAAAAAGTGAAAAGAATAGGGTATTTGCAACTTTTGAAAGAATCTCAGATACCAGATAGAACTCCCATTAACATGAAGTCTTCAAAGATGATCAAAATTTGGGAAGACTTTGAAAGAGCTCAGGAGAATATCGTGATTCAACAAAGACACCAGAGAATTCATATCAGAACCACATAAGTGAGGTCCTAATTTATGATAAAACCTCTTAACCTATAGCTCAAGTACACAGAGTAAGAGAATACATAGAGAGTAAAATAAACCAAATACCAAGACCCTACTGGGTAGAAAGCACTGTCCAAGATGCTGAAAGATGAACACATCATGGACTTGTCCAACAGCAGATAACTTCTTTGTAAAAAATATAACAACAACAAAAAAAAACCCTCAAGCCCTTGAGCTACTTACAGACCATTAGTTGGGAGATTACAGTAGGGTAAGTAAAATAAACTCAGTTAATCAAATCAGCTTACTAAAAGGACTAAACTGGATAGCCTAAATGGAAAACCATCAACCCAGTCCAGACTAAAATCAAACAATTTGGTCAGGGTGTGAAAGCAAACCACTGTTCGGTTAATTTAACAGACATTTCACTTTGAACCAGGTGTTTGGCTCCCACTAAGCTTCATCTAGAAAGTGGGATCTGGCTTGTTTCATTGTAGTACTTCTAAAGCAATAAGAGCAAGATGAGAAATATAGGAAAACGGAAGAAAAAGAAATGACCAAGATGAATACAGAAATAATATCAACTATAAAGTGAAAGAAAGGAGAGGAAAAGAAAATGAGGAAATTGAATTAGATGATTTCTAACTATCCCTTTTTAGTTCTAAGAAAAAAAAAATCTATTATATATCAAGTTTAGAAATTAGAGAAAATGTGTACAGGCCATCCAAACATCCAAAAGAACTCCAGGATTATACATGGAATAATATATTTCAGAACACATTTATCCAAAGTCCGATTTAAATTATTTCTATTCAAAAAGTTTAAGTGCCAAATTCAGTATCAGGTTTGAAGATGAATAAAACAATTTAAGAGTTACATGAAGAACACATGCTTACTTCCACAAACAGACATTTCTTTCTTGTGATCATTTAGATCACTGGCACTAAAAACATTCAAAACATAATGATATTTTTCATTCAGTTTCATAATTGTATATTTTGGTACTTTCTTTGAAAAACAGATTAAATTATGTCCGACCCACAGGTTTGACCCAAAATGTCCTATTTCTTTTACACGGTATATTGTAGGTAGAGGGCAGAGAAAAATTGCTCTCAGAAATACAAATTGAAGCATCATAATTAAGGTTCCATGTTTAAAGTTAAATTATCTCTAAATCTCTAGGTAGTCTTCCTTATGTCTCATCCTTATATTTCTTTTAACATAGACAGCATCACTGAATTCTAGAAGTTTCTATAGTAATTTGGAAAGACTACAGTTAAAATGCCTCATTTCCTGGATGCTAAAATAGTACTTCCTATGGGCTTTTATCACGAAAAGCCAGTGGGGGAAACTGCAAAATTATTTTGAAATTAAACTACAATCCATAAAAAATAATATTCATTATATTAATTTAAGTTTTCCATGGCAAAATACTACTACTATTTCTATATGCTGCTTGTATAGACTTATCATGTTGCACTTAGCACACAATGTAAAAATACTATGACTAATATATAAATTCCAGGACCTTTAGGAGAAATGGCTAGGACACATATTCAGATTCTCCAAAAACATACACTAATAATAATGTTTTAATATCTTACATATAAAATCTTATCATTGCCTCTATTGCAAAGACTGCACATAACATACTAGGCATTCCCAGTCACTGAATTTTAGAACTGAAAATATCTTATAGACTGCATAGTGCAGGATAGCAAAGACACAATGCACATGTACTGCCATTCATCTTTCCTAAACCCAAGGCAGACAGGACCAATCAACTTCAGCTTTCTTTTTCACTGAGCCTAGGTGTGGTCTCCAATGCTTTTCCACACAGCACTCTAGGCTGCCCTTACCAATAGATCACAGTTGGCACAGCAGATGAAATATATTTGCTAACTCTACTCCAGTCCAGCATCCTCAATGTACAAAAAAAAAATAAATAAGCAAAAGTAAAGAGAACATAAGTAATTTCGCATTTTGCTATTCCATTAGTTTTACAGTAGAGCCAAGATTAAAACAGATTTCGAGCTTTTATAGCTATATCTTGTTGCCTTAGAGAATTTTTTTAATAGTAAGAGACAAGAGGTTTGAAATTAGAAAATTTTTAATTTAAAAATCCCATTGCCTTATTTTCATCGCATTGCAGCTACTGATTTTCATACACATAATGTGTTATTTTTTTCTGATGCCTCTCTTCATAAGCCAAAACACTTCTTCAGAAAAGAAGATTAGTCTCCCATCTTTTAGAAAAATATATATATTACTGAAGAAGTTACAGTTTGTGACAAATAGATTTGAAGAATTCATGGGGCTAGTCAGTCCTGAAAATAGTTTCTTCTAGCTAGCATATCTCGGGTTTGCTTTCCAACTGACCAAAAAATTCTGGAGCTATCCACCTCCACATGAGGATATCCTAATTGGTTACTCTGATGCCTAACAAAGTCTGTCACCCATCTTTATGCTGCATGAATCACTTCATCATCACTCAAAGCTAGAACTCCCTTCCAAAGAGTTTGGTTTGGTGCCAACCAGCTGACGCTTGGACTCTGGCCTCCATTCTCTTCCCACAACATGTCCATCTCCTCCTTCCCATCTTATTACACGAACATGATCTAACTCCAGCCCCTGCAACTTTTAAGAGAAATAAGAAGTATGATTGTTTCCATTACCACCCACTCAGTAAATATTTCTTCAGTACCTAATACATGATAGATGTTGTTCTAGGTGCTAGGAGTCAATAGTGAACAAAGTAAAATTGCTGACTCAATAAGTTTATATTCTATTTAAACTTTAGGAGGTAAATACACAGCATGTCAGGTGTTGTTTAGGGCTGAGGAGAAAAAGGAAGATCAGGGGCTATAAGGAATGACTGGTGAGGCTCACCCTTCTACTGAAGCAGGTCAGGGAAGACTTACTAAAAACCCAACGTTTGATCAGGGACCTCGAGAAAGTTAAATAAATAAATAAAACCAAGCTGTTTATATATGGGGAAAGAAGTCCTTGGCACAGAGATAGTATTTAAAGCCACAAGAATGAAAAGAACAATGAGAAATTGTTCTCCAAATTTTAAAGGTCAGAGTAGCAAGGAGACACTAAGGAGGAATCTCTAGTGATGTAGGAAACCAAGACTGAAGGGGTATCCTAGAAATCAGTTACAGTGTTTTAGGAGTGAGGAAGTGTTTAACTATGTAAAATGATACTGAGAGACTGAGTAAGACAAGGTGATAATTGACCGTTTCATTTAACTACATAAAAGTCAAGCATACTTTATGAGAGTGGTTTCAAAGTCATCAAGTGGACTCAAAGATGAATGAGGACAAAGAGTATACAGTATGTATAGAAATGCCTTTTCTAGTAGTTTCACTCAAAAGAAGAATAAATAAATGGACTACAGGGAATTTGGGGGGTTTGTTATTACTGTTATTTGTCTTGAAGATAGGAGAAAGCTTCTATGTTAATTCATTGGAATGATCTGGTAAAAAGCAAGAAATGATAAAGCAAGAGAGAAAAGATTTGTTAGAGTAACACCCTTGACTAGGCCAGAGAGGGTAGGGTCCTAAGAGTAAATTGTGGTGGAAGGAGGAGAGACAGAGGATATTACCATACCTAGAAACATTTTATCCATAGTAAAAGAGTTTATGTGTATAGATGCAGGGTATTGAATGATGTGATGATAGGAAGATAATGAAATTCTCTCCTGATTACTTTTATGAAATGAGAAACAAAGTTATAGTTTAAAATGAAAAGGTTGAGGACAAAAAAGATTCTCTCTCTCCTCTATTAAACAAACTTAACCAATCACCCTCTTGCCCGCATTAATAGAAAAGCGTAGGGAACTAGCCATTCTTTGCTAATTATCCACTCCACTGCTCCCTTACATAATCAAGAGGTATATGCCAGAAAGACTGACATAGGGTTGGCTTATTACTTTCACCTTGAAGGTAGTTTCAAAAATCACTCAGCTCACAAATACGCTATACACTCCCTGTCTCTCCCCATCCCCAAACATTTCCTAATTATAACCACATCATTTTTGCTTTCTCCGACTTTACTCAAGACACAAGCATCCCTCCAAAACAAAGTTCTTCACAAACACATTCACTTAGGAATCAAGAGGAAAGGAAAATTACTGTCCTTTAGTCCTTCCAACTCATTTTCATTAAATCTCATCTTTGTCTCTCTAGTCCCTTAATCCCTACTTATTTTAAGCTGTGGTCTGAGAACTGTGCCCTAGGACTTTAAAGACTGGAAATATATTAGAAAATGTAAAACCTACAGTAGTGAAATGAGTAATTTTTATTCTCATGGTGTCTTACTGAGACAAACAAAAGGCAGTTCACGTTCATGACTGTTTCCAATATGCAAACTAAGCATGTTTCTGCTTCTCTGGGAAAGAGGAGTGAAAGAAAAAAGAAGACTGAGGGACCCCTCCTGGGATGTTTCTGGAATCTCTAAACTCATCCTCTCCAACAGGTGAAATATTTGACCTAGATATTATGGGAAAATTTTTTTGACCAGTGTATCCCAAGGGCAGAAATCTATTGGAGTAGCAAGTCATTCTTTGCTTAAGGTAAGACAGTCACCTCACAGAGAAGAATATAAAAAAAAAAAAAAAAAAAAAAAAAAAAATTCTGCTGACTGAAAGCTAGGGCTGGAAGATCTTAGAGAATCAGAGGGCTCTCTTTCCCTCACTGCACATAGGAAGAGCCTTACATATCTGTGATTATTTGGCATTCACTATTGTGAATGACTCAGCCTGGGTGCCTAAAACCTAGCTGACAATTATTTAAGGCATAAGAGAAAGCCTTCTGCAGAAGGCAGAGGGGAATGAAAAGGGCACTCTAGGGTGGAGTTGGCAGGGGTTGTGATCTCTGGTGGCAGGATTTGAGGGGATACAGAAACGGAGGTACAAAGAGGAAAAGTAGATACAAGTAGAAGGAAACAGAAGAGGGATGAGGGGAGCCACAAGAAGAGAATATGAGGAAAGTAAAAAAGGAAGGTGGTATTGCAATAACATAGAAAAAAATAGCTTAGCTCTTCCCCCTCTGGATGATTAAATGACCAAATAAATGTCCAATTGATCAGATAACTAAATGCAAAAAAATTTAGAAAAATTAATATATTTTTCAATATCTCTATAGGTGTCTTATTTTAGACTCAAAAATAATAATCACCCAAAAAAGATCAACCAATACACTTAAAGAAAATATACAATTTCTAACATCAGAAAACAGCATAAAATAAAAAGGCAAATGGTTTCTTTCATATCCTTATCTCCTTCCCTTCTTTTCCTGCAAAACTTAGTCCAGAACTAACCGACAGGACTCATCAAGATAGGTGTAGGTGGTCCACTGAACCAGTGAGAAGCTGCAGCATTCAGCTGCCTCTAGGGGAAGGGGCTTCCTCTCGGAAGTAGGAAGAGAGTGGGAGCAGACGAGCAGCCTAGCATAGCTGCCGGAGCTCAAGCGGGAAGCGATGGTCACGTCTATGCGAGGGAGCAGCCTGGCACATGATGTGGAAGGCTGAACAGAGCTAGAAAGACATCTGGAGTGATGGGAGAGGAAAGTGGTAAGACAGGAGACTGGTTACAGAAAGATTGATCAAATAAGTAAATAAGTACAGGATAAAGAGAGATAGGTTTCTCACAGTGTTTAGGGCTGACAAAGGGGAAAAAACCCACAGCTAAGATGATGGGGAGCTGGATTAAATATATCAATGTGAACTCACTTATTCATACCAAACAGATACATGTAGAAATAAATACAGATAAAAAAAAAAAAGAAAGAAATACAGATGGAATGTGTATGTGTGTATTACCTATCTCTGTCCACTGAGAACGCCTGTGAACAGTGACACCCCCAACACTGATGAGGACACTGAGCACCCCAATTTTGTTTTCCAAACTAACTAGGAAATGCAAGCCAAAATATTTATAGTGACTATTTAGGATGTTAAATATTTCTCAAATATTCTTCAATAAGCCTCTAATACTTTTATAATGATAATCAATAGTTTAAAAAATATGAAAGAAAGAAGAGAGGGAGGTGAAGGTTCTGTGGCCTATTTTGGGGACTACATCCCTTTTCCAGGTCTCTTTGTCTATGTCTGCCTACTGTCTCAGCTAGAAAGCAAAAACATTGGCCTTTTCAGTTTGCCTTGGAGCCAAGTGCAGCCATGTCAGAGTTCAGGCCATAGTAACTAGGCAGAAGTTCCTAGAGATTATTTCATTATGAACATAAAGCCTACTAGTTCTTTTGCTCTCTGGCTTCTTCCTGCCTGGATAACATATCCTCGCCTGGTAGGTTCAGTAGTCATCCTATCACCCATAGTCAGTAAGCAGGACAGAGACCTACATGCTAAAGAGAGGAGAGTGTGAAAATGGAAAGCAACCAGGTCCTTCGCAACCATCTTGAGCTGCTACACCAGCTCTGGACTCCTCACCCCGAATTTGTTTCATAAAACCAATATGCCCTCATGGGTTTAAATTGCTATTTACAGCAGAATACATTCCTAACTGATACATATATTTAAATAGTGAAGAAGAGTAACAGAAAGAGAAAAGTAGTTACACTGTGTACAAACAAAATATGGGCCAAGAAGGTATCAATGACCTCCCTACCCGGGCTTCAACATAACAATAGTGTTGTCATCCTCAGATTTAAAATATGCTACGTATCTACTAATCAAAAGCTCACCATTTTCTAAAAACCACTTCTTCCTTTGAGTGAGAACCACCTAAGGCTCCTAAAATGTGGTATTTAATTCAATAGCACCATATAACTTATCCTTACAAACATGAATTTAATCTTCTGAAATCTATTAAATATCACTCCATATTCTAAATTCTATAATATTCCAGAGACTATGAAATATACTAGTAAACATTTATGAATTTAGTCTTGTTAATCACTTCTCAAATCTTTCTGGATTGAAAAGAGCCCAGGATAGGGCTGGAGAATATGGTACCTAGAGCCCTAAGTGGTAGTAGAGCAAATACATGAGAAAAGTTTCGTCCTATGATTGGGTCAACCCAAAGTGCCTTCTTATAAGCAATATTTTATTCAAGTCTTATATATTAGCTAAATATACTTATATGTCAACACATGGTCTGAGAAAAGATATTATTAATATAGATATTTGCCAAAGGGCTAATATCAGAATACATAATGAACTTCTACAAATCACTAAGAAAAAAACAAAAACAGAAACATCCGATTGAAAAGTGCACAAACTTGGGGCACCTGGGTGGCTCAATGGGTTAAGTGTCTGCCTTCAGCTCAGGTCACGATCCCCGGTTCCTGGGATCGAGTCCCACATCAGGCTCCCTGATCAGCGGGGAGTCTGCTTCTCCCTCTAACCCTCCCCTCTGCTTGTGATCTCTCTCATTCTCTCTCTCGCTCTCAAATAAATAAAATCTTTTTCAAAGAAGTGCACAAAAATTAACACTTAACTGAAGAGAATATCAAAATGACAAAAAATATGAAATTTTCATCAGGAAAATACAAATTAAAAATCACAATCAAGTATTACTGCATACCTACTGGAATGACTAAAATTAAAAAGATGGAAACTTTTATCAGCAATCTAGAACAGCCAAAACTCTAACATTGTTAGCATGAATATAAATTGCACAACCACTTTGGAAAACTGTATCTTTTAAAGCCAAACATATACAAACACATGCCCCAGCAACTTGGCTCTTAGAAATACACACATATGTCCATGAAAAGATAGAGTTTTATGTCATAACACACCTACTTGTATTAGCCAAAAACCATAAGCTACCAAATGCCCATCAAGAGCAGAGTGTACAGACAAAACGTGGTATATTCATACAATGAACACTATACAGCCAAGAGAATGAACAGTCTACTATACAGAAAATGTTGATGACTCTCCCAAACATAATGATGAGTGAAAGAAGCCAGACACAAAAAAATATACACTGTAAGGTTCCATTGACTATAAAGTTTAAAACAGGTGAAACTAATTTGTGCTTTTAGAACTCAGGAGAGAATGCTTACTCTTTGTGAAAGGGGGTAGACACCAAAGAAGTGCATAGGGGGGTTCAGGGTGCTTGTAATATTCTATTTCTTGATGAGACATTAGTTGTCATCAGTGAAAAGTCGCCATCTCTACACATATACTTACTTTTCTCTTGTGTATTAGAGTTCAAAAATGATATAAAAGTTAAAATGCATATAGACTTTGCATGTTTCCTTGTAATCTATCTATGTTTAGTATTCTTAATTTTTTTCCTTGGGGTAATCATGAAAAAGTTAGTATTACAGAGAAAACAGGTTTATATATCAGCCTTTGTACCACTTAGCATCAACCACATGCTCGCAGAGACGTCTGCTTCCCAGTATGAGAAGCATGGAAAGCTCATATTCCTTGCCATAAGATCAAACACCATTTAATACAGCATACATTCTATTCTCTTCAGCCTTATTGTTGGTTATACTTCCAGTCAATATTATATCCATGTCAAAATATTTGATATTTGCTATATATGCCCCATTGTGTCATTTCTCCAAATCTTCATGTTTCTCCACTATCCAGAACCTAAAACATAATGATTATTCAATGATGATATTTATTAAAATAATAAATAAAAACTTCAAATTGACTCTCAGCAATGACAGCTAGTCCATATAACAATCCCTCACTCATCACAGAAGTTCTTGGGGGCCACTCCCTTGGGGATCCAACGCACCACAAAGTCCAGACATTTTTCTGCAATAATCAGAAAGTATAAACCCTGCCCTACTGCATCACTCTCTCAGATGGCAGTAGTTGGTGTCACACTTTGATAAACTAAGGCAGACAAAGCTTAATATGTTACTACCCAGCTATGACCCACACATTCTATATACCCCCCAAATTTTACCCCACACAGACACACCAAATGTATGTGTTTTATGTAAAAGCAAACAAACAAACAAACAAACTGACTCAGTAGATACCAAAGCATAATAGCTTACTGGTACAGTACGCACTTTACAGTCAGACAGCTCTGAGATCACACACTAGTTCTGCCTTTCTACCCCCAGAACAGAAATTCTTTGAATATAGGAATTTTTGTCTTTTGATAACACTGTTGTATTGCCGGCACCTAGACCAGGTCTTGGCACACAACTGGCACTTA
Source organism: Potos flavus (assembly GCA_028534135.1). Lineage (NCBI taxonomy): Eukaryota > Metazoa > Chordata > Mammalia > Carnivora > Procyonidae > Potos > Potos flavus. The sequence goes on along the minus strand of CM052895.1, from coordinate 67,792,675 downwards.
AAGATTATTTGCTGAGTGAATAGGTCACTTTGGCAGTATCAAAAATTGACGGTCACACCTCAATCCCATGCATCGAAACACTTGACATCCCCAGACCAGTGATGCTAAAGTTGCTATGCATCTTTAGACCCAATTATAAAGAAAGAACATGTGGAAAAAATATACAGCTCGGTGTCACCAACAAAATTGAATGCAAATAGTGGTTACAAATTTCTATACACTGTACAATATCCAGATTAAAAAAGGAAGAACTATGCAATAAATTATGCGATCTGGTTTTCAGAATAACCTTTCCAAATTTACTAAAACTAAAACAACAAGAGTTACATTTTTCTTCACCAAAAATCTCCTCACTTGGAGAGAGTATGAACAAAGTGAAACTAATTAAAATATTTATCTAGTCATGGACATGCAGAGAGGTGACAAGAGTCTTGGGCTTGGAGTCAGATGGACCTAAATTTTAATCCAGCTCTGGCACTTATTAGTAGTATGAATGACCTTGGAAAAGTTTCACCTGCAAAAAGAAGATAATTATATACCCCATGTGGTTCTTATGAGAAATAAAAAGAGATAATGCATTAAAGTTTCAGTGCATAGGCTAGCACAGACCAAGTTCTTAATAAATGTTAGATCTTGTTATTAGAGTGTCTTGTAAATATTATGTCAGAGTTTCCACTTGTTTTAATTTTTAAAGTATTTTTACAGAAAATTCAGCAGCATCCATACTTCCTAGAGTTTTTGAATCTGTTGATATGAAAAAAATCAAAAGCTCATTTCACTCATGGGGTCAAACTTGCTTATGAGATCATCATCCAATCTTCATCTATTATGTTGAGTAAAATTATTTTCCCAAAGTGATCCACCTTTAATCCAGTCATAAAGAGCTAGCTGTTCCCAATTTTAATTGACAAATCTAATTACTGTGATGAGTTTATTTATAGTCACTATTCAATATCTATTGATGGTTTCTTGACCTTGAAAAATATCATCCAATTAACATGGCAATGTGTGTTAATGGATTTTTAAATTACTTCACACTGGATAAAAGGTAAAAAGAAAAAGGGAAATTCATTTTTGGAAAGAGGAATCACAATTTATGAAAACAAGCCTTATATATATGTCACTAAATATGCAACATTAAGGGTTCCCATTGCATGCATTTGATATTATGGTAAGGGAGAAGTTACTTTATTGATTGGTAGTACATGTTTCTGGAATTCTTTCAGAAAGTCAGTCCCTAAATTCAGGCAATAAAATGTTTGCCCAACTCCAGGAGAGAGTTTTGGGTTTTTTGTTTGTTTTGTTTTACTTAGAATTTGTTAATTGTTAGTTCATTCTTTTAGAATATAAAGTTGGTGGGTGATTGATTAACAAAAAATCACCAAATGCCGGAAATATATGGGAGATGGGGAACCATTCTTAGAAAATTGAAGGGGAATGATCTCGGTCATACCAGTAGCCCCTGGAAAGGGAATAGTAACTATTCAGTTGCTTCTGTTCCCACTGCTTAGTCATCCTCTTTTCCCATTCTCCATATTTATTTCACGCTGTGTTTGTCAAACCTAAGTTTAGACATGGGCTTGGAATCACAGATCATCAGAGCTGTTAGGAACCCTAGATATTATTTACCCAACTCACCACTTACAGGAAAAATGGTGAGAAGTTGAGAGGTGAAGTGACCAAGTATCCTTGGTCAAGAGATTCATACTTTTGTTCTCTTCTTTATTTCCCTCTCATAAACCTCTCCAAAGCAGGCACCTTGTATTAGGGTGTGATATGAATTGAACTGTACCTCCCAAATTCATATGTTCAAGTCCCAAGCCCCAGTACCTTAAGATGTGACTGCATATAGAAATAGAGACCTTAAGAGATAATTAAGGTTAAATGAGGTTGTAAGATTGGGGCTCTAATCCAATATGACTGGTGTACTGAACAATAGAGAAAGAGACACCAGGGATGCCTGTTCACAGAGGAAAGACTATGTGAGACTACAGCAAGAAGACAGCTGTCTACAAGCTGAGAAGAAAGGCATAAGCACAAACCAAACCAGCCAAAACCTTGATTTTGGACTTCTAACCTCCACGGAGATGAGAAAATAAATTTCTGTTGTTAAACCACCTGTGAAAATACCACCTAAATCTGTAGTATTTTGTTATGGCATCCCAAGCAGACTAATACAGGGAGTCTGTGTCCCAGAATTTGGTACAGTAAGAGGCACAGAGTATGTGGTCTTTACAAAGAAAGGATGGGACAGAGGAAGGAACAAAGGAAGGAAGGAAGGAAGGAAGGAAGGAAGGAAGGAAGGAAGGAAGGAAGGAAGGAAGGGAGGGAGGGAGGGAGGGAGGGAGGGAGGGAGGGAGGGAGGGAGGGAGGGAGGGAGGGAGGGAGGGAGGAAGGAAGGGAAGAAGAGAGGAAGGAAGGAAGGGAGGAAGGAAAGAAGGGAGTCCCTTACAGATGGAAATTGGTGTCCACAGAACAAAACTCCAAAATGTCCAGGCTTTTTCCACTGCAGCAAATGCTATGACACTTCTCAATTATAAAACCTGGTTAGCACTTGCTTTTGCATGTGCTTTGCATATACTTTCAACCTTTAATGTTTATTTATTATTATGCACCTGCAGGACAGTAATTTTATTTTTCATGGGTCTCAAATCTACATGTTTGAAATCAGCAGTTAAATCTGAAGAGAGAAAAATAGACTTAACACCTGTGAAATTCCTATTTTGCTTCAAGCAGTTTATTAAGAAAAATTTTATGTATTGAACAGAAGTAGCTCAGCCAGCTACATCTTAAAAATTTGCACAGTTACTACAACTTATTTTGCTCTGATAACTAATCTTTTGAAGATAGGGATGGAAAGGAGTAAGAGAGAGATTTAAATATTTGCTTTTTGTTTGGAAGTGATATTTTCTTTTAAGACAGAACATATAAGAAAGGAAACTGTGCCTCCGGAGTTTAAAAAATACTCATTTTCTTGGCATAAGATAAATTGGAATGGACTATTGCATTGAGAACTATCTCTAGTACAGTGAAGTGTAGCAAACTGATGCTCAGTGAGCCTCACTGCGCATGAAGATGCTTCAGTCAAATGCACTCAAGGACAGTTCTGAAATTGTTCTTTATTATTCTGAAAGATGCCAGGTAATAACCTATTTAAAATGATATTTTTTAAAACTATTTCTTCCATCTGGAACAAGAGTTGGAGGAGGCTGCATTCAGAGCTTGTAGAGATAAGATGACAATAGAAGACCTTGCCAGGTAATTTGAAAAGCCAGACCTTAACTGGCTGGCAATCACATGGACATGGTTACCTATTGATTCTATCTGTAAGGCATCCATGGCTCATCCCTTATTCCCTACTGATTCTGTGGACCATGTGGATACCATAAGTGCTTGCCTGAAGGAAAACAGTATCTCTAATACTATTACCTGAACATCCGAGTAGAATTATGGTCCAGTAATTAATTTACTTTGGTAACTGCATCAACATTATGTCTAATCTTGTCACTTAAAGCCATCAAACAATTCAAAGGGAAAAAGAGTGTGTATCAGTGTATGCATATATTGTATGTTTGGGTATATTTGTATATATCTGAGTACGTGTGTGTAGTGCACATGTGTCTATCTTACGGACAGGTGGCAGAGAGAAAGAGAAAACATAATTTGTCCTTCCATTAAAACATTCTTAGATTTATTTATGTATTTCACTCATTGCAACCTCAAAAGCCACCAAAACCATCACAAATGACTCCAGTCAAAAACTGAGTAATACTTGTTTTGCTACAGAATCTGTTTTTTATTCAAATTGTGATTTGATTTTTACCCATTTAACCTTCCTACCCTCCCTAACATACATTGTTCTAGCTACAACAAGTCTATCCACTCTCTAAGAACGAAGTTAATTCCTTTTTTATATTTAGCAGTTTCCCTAGCCAAGTGAGCCTTGTGTTGTGCCCTCCATAGTTTACAACTTCAAGTTTACAAACCTGACAAAACATAAATGAGTGAATAACTGTAAATGCTTGGTATCTATGTGCATTTCTCATTTTTTCTCACACTTGATATGGACATGAGTACAAGAAGTAATTTTTCTCCTAACTCTACCACAAGAGAAACAAACAAAAAATATTGAAGTGGAAAGATAAATGGCAGCTGATAAACAACATTCGTCCAGAAAATAAAAGGGAGTGGTGAGGACTGTAGCAAACGGAAGAGTAAAGCCTCTTTTTAAGTGAACAGCAGCTATGCGGTTGCAGACAATGTTTCCTCATAAGAATGTGGATAGAAGATATCCGTATCTTCTGAATTGTCAGGAAGAGCCAAACATCTGAATATTTATGGAAAATCCCTCACTTTTTAAGTACTGGAAATTAATTTCAAATTTTTAAAAATACACACAAACTTCAAAACAACCTGTAGGCAAAACAGACTGTGACCCAAAGAGTGAAGGAACAGATTTAGCCCAAGCCACCATCTTGCCACCTCTGAGATACTCATTCATTAGCATGTATGTACTGCCTCATGTCACCTCTTATTACTGTCTAAAACATGCATACATGCTCTGCAGCCAAACTGTCTGGGTTTGAATTCTGTCCCACCATTCACTCTCTGTACGGTCTTGGGCAACCTCTCTGTGCCTCGGTTGCTTTCTTTGTAAAATGCAGATTAGTAATAGGGTTGTTATGAAGATTAAATGAGGTCCTATTGGTACAGCAGTTAGAAGAGTTTAAGGCACAAGGTAATTAATCACTGTAAGGTAGTTAGTATTAAATCTTACATTGTATTATCACTTACTGTATTTCTTCCCTGCCTCTTCCCTGACTAAACTTTAAATGCCTCAAAGGTATCTGTTTATACAATGTGACACTTAACATAGTCTCTTTTTAGAAAAGGATCTCAGTATTTTTTAAGCCCAAAATATAGTAGAAATTTAAAAGGATATTTAAGGAAATTGACTGAAAATCAAGGTTAAGCTACTGCTTGTCCTTGCCTTTGTTCTATATATTTAAATCTACTGTAAGGCCAGCACATTGCACCAGTCCATGTCAATTTGTTCTATGATCAGTTATAATGAATGTTTTCCAAATCCCAGACGTATAATTTCCTCTTTGATATATTCTATCCAGTTTGCAGTACAACAGACAGGAACTATTCATGTCCTTTTCTTTTCTCCTTTTGAAAAGACTGGGAGAGAGTTAGGGTTAGATAGAACAGTAGGTACATGTAGGGCAGCCTTGTGTGGCTGGAGCCCCTGGGTCTTTCTCACCTGCCTTTACTTAAATTGACGAAGGTTACATCACAAAAACCTGACAGGGTGCTTGTAAAATGGAGCCATTATTATCCTCATTCTTTTCTTCCACTATAATCCTTGTTCTCTTTGAAAATAAAGAGTAGGTTCTAGAAAGGGAGTGTTACAAAATGGAACCCCATATTTCACAGCATGAAATTCGGAATTCTGAGACAGATAACACAAATAGAGTTTTACACTATAGACTAGGATAATGACTGTACCAGAGAACTTTGGGAGGTAGGCTCTAAGCATATAAAGTTAAAGGCATGTCTAAATCCAATCTAAACTTCTCTCTTCCCCAAATTATATTTAAAATGTTGAGCATAACCATGTGTCACTAAGCAATCGAAACCCTTTTCCTAAGTATTAATGGGCAGAGAGTAGCAACAATGGAGTGGAGCCAGAGAAAGTAAAAAATACAAGGTAGTTTAAAATGTGCTGCTATTAATATCAAGGTTTTTCAGAGGAGATTTTTTAAAGTTAAAAAAACATAGCCATGAACCCTGGATCACCTTGTTGTGTAGGGCACATGGGTTATATGTGGGTTTACATAGAAGGGGTGAGTGGTGGAAGAGAATAACGAGAGGATGGAGTTAAGAAAGAACAAGGGGTTTTGGAAGAAGCCAAATAAATCACGGAAATTTAATGAAGAATAACATAAATCATGCAGAGAAACCTCTCTTGAAAATTTAACTTAAGAAAAGGTGAAATTTGAAAGAAATGAACCATACCAGAATTTACAGTACTAATTGTTTCTTTAAATAAATATTCACTGATTGCCAACTCTGTTCCAGGCATTGGGCTTGATTTTGGAGAGAAAAAAACAAATGAGACACAGTATCCTTGATTTTGGAGGAGGAAAATGCAAATGAGACACAACCCTGAGGACCCACTGAATGTCAGTGTGTGTTGGGAGTAAGCTTATAAAAAAGAAAGAGAGAAAATAAATTAATAAAGAATATAAAGGTAAAGTCAAAGGAGAGACTGGTTTGTTAAGAAAGGGAGGAGTGGACAGAGGAGAAAGGGCCTCAAGTGCATTAACTCTTGAACTGAGTGGGTGCTGCTAGGCAAATGGCAACTGAAGGGCATCACTTCATAAAATTAATCCCTTCAAATGGTTATTTTGCTCTTCTTTCCACAAATTCCAAAGCCCGTGCCTGTTAAGTTATGGGGAAACTCAGTTATGCTCTTGCATATTATTGCATATTGCCAAGTATGTTGCAGCGATTATATTCTTTGTATCCTAATAATCACACTTAGTTTTAAGGAAACAATGGATAGTGCTTTGCAAAACATATCCAATGGTAATACTACCTTGCTCTCTAATAAACTCCATAGACCCCAAAGCCAGAAAAAAAAAAAAAATCAAACACAGAAAATTAGGCTGAAAATGATTCAGAAGATTGTAGGTTGGAACCCCCACCCCAAAATGAAACCAATCCTAGCTAATTTAAATAGGAAGGCATCTATTAAAAGAATATTAGATATGTCTCAGATTCATTAGCAAAGTTGGGAAACGAGACACATAGTCATGCAGCCAAGAATAATGCCCCAAATCAGACCACTGACTGGGTGGATCCAAACCCCATGACTGCCATCTCAAGGTAGGGACTTTGCAGCTTGCACTATCAGCACTGCCAGCCCTCAATACTGGACGCAGGCAGAGGCAGCACTCCCCTGGCTCCCCCTGAGATTCAACCCAACAAGACAACTCCTACCGCTGACAAGAAAACTCCTCAAAGTGTCCCCTATTCAAGGATGACCACAACTGACTTGCCAGTACCTAGGTCACATGTCCTTGTCCTAGCTAAAAGGGAGGCTAAGAAAGTATCTAATATTTTCACCTTCTATAATGGGAAGTAGTGATGCTCCTTCCAAAATGCATGAGGAAAAGGCCAATTCCATACATAGTAATAGGGTTCAAATGCTGGCCAACCGAGTGGAATGGCAGGCTAAGAGGTAGTTTTGTCTAGCAGAAAGAATACAGAATTTGAAGTCTGCCGAATCCTGACTTGAATATATCCTCTGCCTTTTATTAGATATGTGACAATTTCTCTGAGATTCATTTTCCATATCAGTAAAGCCAGGAAAACAATGTCAGCATTTCTGATTTGTGGAAAGAAACACACACACACACACACACACATATTCATAATTTGGAACTGATTAACCTAGATTTTTACCGCTTGGCATCTTTTAAAATAGGAGAGAGATTTCATTTACCATGAAATATTGATGTCTTATCTTGCCTAATTAAAGAGAATGAAAAAAAACAACTTTCAAGCTAATTTCTAAAGATTCAGAACCACTCAAGAATCATATAGGGAGGGGCGCCTGGGTGGCTCAGTGGGTTAAAGCCTCTGCCTTCGGCTCAGGTCGTGATCTCAGGGTCCTGGGATCGAGCCCCGCATCGGGCTCTCTGCTCGGCGGGGAGCCTGCTTCCCCCTCTCTCTCTGCCTGCCTCTCTGCCTACTTGTGATCTCTCTCTCTGTCAAATAAATAAATAAAAATCTTAAAAAAAAAAAAAAATCATATAGGGATGTGAAATGGAGTAGTCTTTATGCCAATTACCCGGCATTAGGCGTTTCCAAAGAAACCAAAATTTTGCCACCAAAAAAATAAATAAATAACAATTTTTTAAAAGCCTAGTTGTAGGGGAGATGGGGCATCCACGGAGAAAAGATAGAAAAGGATTTGTAGAGCACTCGCACTTCCTCCTTTCTCCTCTGTCCTTTGTGGAAGTAGACAGACATCTCACAGGCAGCTCATTATACAGCTATTTGCTAAACACTAAGACCTACAAACAATTGGGAATAGGACAAAGCTTACTCTCTTTAATTTCTCCCCACGCTGAAGCTCCATGACAGGGGATATGAGGCTTTCTGAGCGCTCTGAGCAGGCTACAAAAACAATGTCAGGCAAGGATAGGTGGTCACCACAGGAGACCACACAGAGACCATCCATTAATGATTCTGAGGAAAAGAAGTGGCACCATCCCTATACTGTTTCTCAGTTAGGGGGCCACAGAGAGAATGCCCCTAGCCACCCATGCCCATCTCAAGTGCCATCCCAGGGAACCAGCACTTAGAGACCAGCTGCATCAAATCACGTCACCAGCCAGTAGCTAGATGGAGAAGAGGTGATGGCCAACTAGAGAGATGCCCCAGATTCCTCCCAAAGAGCATGCAGTCCCTCACATAGGGAGTTAGTCCTTACCTAGATCCCAGACTTCAACCAACACAGGTGAAAGAGAATACAGTGAAAGTAGACATTGACCATAATAAATACTGAATGTGACTTGAAAAAAGTTATCTGAATGTATTGAGATACTTCTGTAAAGATCAAGGTTCTCTACTCCCCAATCTTTTTTTTATTTCTTTTTTTAAAGATTTTATTTATTTATTTGACAGAGAGAGACACAGCAAGAGAGGGAACACAAGCAGGGGGAGTGGGAGAGGGAGAAGCAGGCTTCCCGCTGAGCAGGAAGCCTGATGCAGGGCTCGATCCCAGGACCCCAGGATCATGACCTGAGCAATGCAGATGCTTAGGCAGATGCTTAACGACTGGGCCACCCAGGCGCCCCTCTACTCCCCAGTCTTATCAGTGGGTAGCGGAACAGAAAATAATGCTGACAAAATATTGAAAAAATTGAATATTACATGTTTGCATGTTGCTGAACTGAGACTGTTCAATGAATTGCTTTTTATAATTATTTCATAGTTGTGTGTGGAGGAGGCTAGGAAGAGAAGGGTATGTATAGAGGGAGCAGAAAAAAAAAAAAAAAAAACCTGAAGCCAGTCAGTCATCACTGAAATGAGTAAATCTCATCTAATAGAACAGATTTTTCTGATACTTGCACATCTTCCAATTCCAACTTAAAAAAAAAAATCTAAGAAAATGTTTTAGTGAGTCCTAAATAAACCTATTGTTCAATGCTCTTCCCAGAAAAAAAAAAGTATTATACCTGAACCTTGTACCTACTCCAATAGAACCCTCATAACATTTAAGCTGAACTCTTGATTATCAGCTAAGAGCTACTCAAATCTTGACTGGCAGTGTTGTTTATCCCTATGTACTGCTAATAATAATCATTACTTTAATAACAGCAATAATTTCCAGTGTTCAATGTGTCTTTCCTCTGAGAAACTCAAAACAACTTCACATTTACTATGTTATTTGCTCACAAGCATTCCTGTGAGTACTGAAAAAGAACAGGAAGTATATTGATTGTGCTATAGAAAAAGACCCAGTGAGGTTAAGTATTAGACCAAGGTCATAGAGCTAGTTTGAGGCAGACCCATGATGGATATCGCTTAAGGTAACTACATAAACTAGAGTTGGGCTAAACCCAGGTATAACAGATTTGATTAAGACCTGTATCTCTGAAACAGAGAGAATTGGACCTCCTCACCAGAGTCATGATGTCTTTGCCCTGGGCAAACCTCAATCTCTCTTTCTAAAGGAGCCTTAAATCAGCCCATTGGCCCCTGTGTCATTTTATTTTCTTCAAGTTGTTGGTATTGTATTGCCTTCCTGGCTTGCATTGAGCTAGATGTTTTGGCAAATACAATGAGCAATTTTGCTACCCAGGCTTCTGGCTTACTTGCCTGGTAATGGAGTATTTCTTCAATCAAAGGAAATTATTTTTTATCATCACATTTGAAGACCACAAAGTTCCCATAACATGTGATCATTGTAAAATTATTCTAATGCTATTTTAATAAAAAAAGATATTTTCTATTGGCTAATGTACATTGATTTTTGTCTTTTCTATTTGCCCTATCTGCCCTCAGATCGCTATGCACACTGGCCATTTTAGACACCTGCTTTAGGTTAACATTTTTGGTGTCTTGGGACTGTTACCAAGATTTTCTCAAACATGTTTTTGTGTCCAATTCTTAGCCATTATTTAACAAAATATATACTTTCAACTCAATTATTTTGCCACTTGACTCACTTTTTCAAACGATTTATTTGAGAGAGAAAGAGAGAGCAAGCAGGGGAAGGGACAGAGTGAGAGAAAGAGAGAAGTAGACTCCCTGCTAAGTGCAGATCCTGATGTGGGGACTTGATCCCACCCCTCCACCCACCCTGAGATCATGACCTGAGCCAAAATCAAGAGTCGGATGCTCAATCAACTGAGCCACCCAGGCACCCTTCCACTTACCTCATTCTTATTTCTATAGTTCAATATGGAAAATTTTGGCCAAGAGATACATTTTCTAAAACACAACACAGATTATTTGAATACAAATTTTAGCAAGAATTTGAGTATGCTGGCAAATTATTAGAATGGAATTTTCTCCTACGATGGGTTCTCAAAAAGAAAATTACCTTAGTTCTATTTACTAAAATAACAAACTCTTTTTAAATCCTGGCCAAGACAGTCAATGAGTTTCCTCCATAAAAAATGAAGGAGATTCCCAAGTTTTCCTAGGGTTGATAAAGCCACCGTCTATAAACATCTGTCTTCCTTCCATGGTAGCATCAGTGTAGGGTAAAGGGGGAGAACTAAAGTCCATGAATTCCGCCCCCCATCTTCTAATGACATAGTAGGTGCCAGCCAAAAAGCTATGTGCCATGTTTATGAGTTGTGATAATTGGGAATTTCATTGCCTGCAGTGAGGTTATTAACCAAGTCATATCTGGTAATGTTAAGGAGTCAAGAGGCAGTGTCACACTTCAGTTTACCCTAAGGGGAGCTGATTTTATCTTTTTACATATTATTCCCTATGAAATTTCCTTAATCTATTTTTCTTCCAAATTGTATAGAGGTATAAAGGGAAAAGCAGCATATAGGCAAAATAGAGTTGCATGTGCTCATTCTGGTTCATCCTTAACTCACTGAGAATCCGTTTCCTTAAGAGCACAATGGAGGCAATAATGCCCACTCTATCTCTCTTGGAAAGCTATAAGAATAAAATAAAATAATGCAAAAGTGCTTGGTATACCATAAAGAACCACTCAAACAATTCACAAATACAGCACTGATTTTTTTTTTCAAAGTACTCTAAGAGTACATTTACTCTTTTCTCAAGTAGTGAACAGCACTTTTCAAACCTTAATAAATGTCAAGGTTATAAAGGTACAATACCATTTGTAAAGTTCAGCTTAAAGGTAAACAGGGCAGCTTATTAGCATCCACAAGAACTGCAAGTTAATTTTAACCTAATAAATATCCTGAAAATACTTATAAGAAGATAGTCCATCATGTCAAGGAAACTTATCCTTTAAATTAATGTCATACTCAACTGGTTTCTTAGGCAGGCTGCTAGCTGACTCTTTTGCAAACTTTTATGATGCTACTATCTTCAGCAACATACTCTATCTAGTATGCAAGTGAGCTTTGAAGTCAGACAGCCTAGATTCAAATTCTTCCTCCCACACATTAGTTCTGTGATTTGGGGCAAAGTATATAACCTCTCTATGCGTCTATTTCTTTAACTGTAGGATAAAGAAAATGATAATACCTGCTTCATAGGAATGTTATGTAGATTAAATGAAATAATAAACATGAGATACTTGGCTCAGTACTTGATATTTAGTAACATGACACAAATTTTAGCTATTAGTATCATTAATAATGATGATGATTATAATTGTTAATAATTACTATACATTATTAGGGCATATTTGTGCACTAGGAATCTTCATAATAATTTTAATATTGAATGACCTAATATATAAGCATCAGCTGTGCTGGAAGGGAGCAAGTTGTTTCAGTACAGAAAAACATAAAGAGGACAGTTTTTCATCACCAGTTTGCTCTGGATAGGCATAAGTTAGTTACAATCATTTCCTATGTGTCTTTTTTTTTTTTTCCCTTTCAGTTGTCAAGTACAATTGTCCAATGTGGCAAATTTCTCAGAAACTTCCAAGTGTTTAAAGTAGGAGTCTGAAGTGTTGTATGTAAACAAGAAAGTTATAAAATATATAAAATAAAGTTTAGTAGAGCCAAGAGTTGGAAACATGTTAACAATTGTATATGACAAGTCACACAAGGTTTTTGACCACAATGCCTGCGTTTTATGTTGCAAGTGACAA
>CM052895.1:67703023-67779841 GCA_028534135.1 Potos flavus | reverse complement strand
AGTATATTCCATGATAAATATGTGGATTCTCATGTGTAGATGGGAGTAGTGAAGTGAGTTAGGAGTCAGAAATGGAGCATATGGCCCTCTCTTCAGAGAGCCATCAGCTATCTTGGAGTACCCTTAGAGCCCAGAGAAATTTATTTATTTGGAGGCAGTCCTGGAAAGACTGACGCTATAGGAAGTTAGGAGGTGTGATTTGGGACAACACCTGAAAAACATCTCATCAAAAATCGGGTCTGCAATCCTGCCACAGGGACTAAAATCCCACCATAATAGAGTTAGATCCTTGAATTAAAGAACTTAATTTCTGGATAAATTTCATAGTTTGATATTTAAATAGATTTAAATAGTAGAAGGAACATTATTTTAGCCAATTCTAGACACTAATATAATAACATAAGTAAGTATATCAGGTAAGATTAATTTACTTAGTAAGACTCTAGGACACCAAATAATTAAGATTGGAACTTCCAAACTCCTAAAAGTTTCCAACTTCAAACTTCAAACTTCAAAAGTTTCCAAGGCATAGTAGGGATTCCACTCAAATAGAAGATTCAAAAAGCAAGGATGCTGTGATCCAAATGTTTTACATAGATTTTAGGGAAAATGTGATTTTTTATTTTATTTTATTTTTTTTTTTAAAGATTTTATTTATTTATTTGACAGAGAGAGAGATCACAAGTAGGTAGAGAGTCAGGCAGAGAGAGAGGGAAGCAGGCTTCCTGTGGAGCAGAGAGCCCGATGCGGGGCTCGATCCCAGGACCCTGGGATCATGACCTGAGCCGAAGGCAGAGGTTTTAACCCACTGAGCCACCCAGGCACCCCGTGATTTTTTATTTTATTTTTTACCTTTTACCATTTTTATCATTTTATTTTTCATCATAAGTGCTCTTTTTAATCCCTGTCCTCTATTTCACCCATCCCCTCCCACCTACTACCTTTAACATTTTTTATGATTTTTCTACATCTCTCTCCTACTTAGTCTCCATAAGATTCAGACATGTGCCCAACAGAAAGCTAAACAAGTGATGGGCAACTTGTTGAACTTGAGGTTGGCTCTGCCCTTCTGCAGCCAAGCTTCACTTATTACAACACATTCTTTTTGTCTCAGAATAAGCTCTTCTAAAAGTTCTGTCAATGTAGGAAAAGTGCCCACCCCACCAGTTTTCCAGACAAATTACGTTATGTTTGCATCTCACTTAGAACCCCACCATACTTGTAAAACTGTACAGAGGCATAGAATAATACGGCTTAATAGTACAGTATAATTGCAATATAAAATGTTAGAGGATGAAGAGGTGAGGAAATAGTAAGAGATGGAGTTATTTAACTAAAAAGGGCTTGTTTATGAATGCTAAACAACTGAAATTTACCAAGGACAATGAGAAGCAATTTATATTTTTTATATATAGAATTGGATTCAGAGGATAGATTGGGACAGGGCAACATGGGAGATTTGTCTAAAAGAAGAGAACCCCTTTTTTTTTTTTTACGGAAACTCTAGGTTCAATGTAGGGTCTGAACTCACAACCCTGAGATCAAGAGTCACAGGCTCAACTGAGCCAGCCTGATGAACACCCGGGTGTTATATCGAAGTGCTGAATCACTACATTGTACATCAGAAACTAATATTACTTTGTATGTTAACTAACTGGAATTAAAATAAAAACTAAAATAATGATGATGATGATAAATAAATAAAATTTTAAAAGAAGATAGCCAAACTTATATCAGATAAAATAGACTTCAAAAAATAAAAAATAAAAAAATAAAAGAACCCATTATCTCCCACCTGTCTTTCTAATGAACAGACTACCAAAAGAATCCGGGCCAATATTGATAAAATATATTAAATTTCTCTTAGAAAAAATGTCCTTTGGGGCACTTGGGTGGCTCAGTGAGTTAAGTGTCTGCCTTTTGCTCAGGTCATGGTTCCAGGGTCCTGGGATCAAGCCCCACATCAGGGTCCCTGCTCATCAGAGAGCCTGCTTCTCCTTCTCCCTGTGCTGCTCCCCCTGCTTGTGCTCTTTCTCTCTCTCTCTGTCAAATAAATAAATAAAATCTTTTAAAAAAGAAAAAATGTCCTTTAATACAAAACAAGATAGACAAAGCATTCCTTCTCATCTCTATTCTTGTGAAGAACAATGAGTCTCATTGGATACAATTCATGAGTTCCTCATCAATTTTTAAGAAAAATGACTATACCTTCCAAAGATGATATATAAAAATTCAATATATAGACACATCCAAATATGAAGTCATTATTAAATATGAATGGTTAAATTACTTTCTTGGATGAAGTTGAAATAATCTTTCTATATATATATTAGTTCAGTATATTTCCTAACATGCATTTAAATGACTAATACATTTTTTCTAACAGTCACATCAATTCAAATCTTAAGTCTAGATCACTGTTCCTATTCAATGAAAAAAACTTGTACACTTATTAGCTTATGAGCATTTATATCTTATGTATATTTACATGAAAACATTTGTACAACTAAAGAAGCAAAAACATACTGAAGTCAGTTTACTTAAGTGAATACTTTTTAAAATACATTATAAAAGAATAAAACAAGATCTTCATATAATCAGGAAAACAGTACCATTAATAGGTCACACCTAGGGCAAATTGGATAATTCACAACCTCCTGGTGTAATGATACATTTTTGAGCCTGTATATTTGAAAAGGGTGTATGTTAGGTGATTGTTCATATGGCTAAAACACAGTGTGCCTCCTTGTGCAACTGAGAAGTTTCATAAAATTTGTAACTATGTCTTCTTTATTTGTCTTTTGACTCTGGTCCTGAACTACCACAGTGATCCTTGGGCTCTTTTCTAATTCATAAAGTCTTAATAAAGTCTATTCTTTAACCATTTTCCCAATACAGATAGAAAAAAGTAAACCATGATATCAGAAAGAATGCAATAGGAGAAGCAAAAAGCAGAACTGTGTGTTTCATGAATATAATAAATTCCTGATTTTGCTCGGTCTTCAAAGTTTGTTCTATTTCTCCCTCTCAGCCTCCAATAGCACCTCCTTCATCTAATTTCCCATCATTTGTTTACTACAATAAAATGTGCATTGATGATAACATCAGATAATGTTTGTGGTAAAATGAATGATGTATTAGTTTCTGTGGCTGCTGTAACAAATTATCACAAACCAGGTGGCTTAAAACAACAGAAGTTTATTCTCTCACAAATCTGGGGACTAGAAATTCAAAACCCAAGTGTCAGCAGGGCCACTCTCCTTCTGAAGGCTCTAAGACAGATTATGTTCTTTGCCTCTTCTAACTTTAGGTAGCTGTTGTCCTCCCTTGACTTGTGTACCCATCACTCCTCCTCTGTGGTCTACCTCCATGGTCACATTGCCTCCTCCTCTTTTGTCTGTCCTATTTGTTTCTTGTCACTAAATTTAGGGCCTATCTGGAAAACGAAGGATGAGTTCCTTATCTCAAGATCCTCAACTTAATTGCAGTCACAAAAACCCATTTTATTCTTACTTTTTATTTAAATTCAATTAATTCACATATATTATCAGTTTTCGATGTACAGTTCAGTGATTAATCAGTCTTATATAATACCCAATGCTCATTACATCATGTGCCCTCCTTAATGTCCATCACCCAGTTACCCCATCCCCCTACGTCTCTCCCCTCCAGCAACCCTCAGTTTGTTTCCTATGATTAAGAGTCTCTTACGGTTTGTCTCCCTCTCTGGTTTCATCTTGTTATACTTTTACCTCTCTTCCCTTATGATCCTCTGTTTTGTTTCTTAAATTCCACATATCAGCGAGATCATACGATAATTGCCTTTCTCTGATTGATTCGTTTCACTTATCATGGTACCCATGTTCCATCCACATCACCACAAATGGCAAGATCTCATTTTTTGAATGGCTGAGTAGTATTCCATTGTACATGTATACCACAGCTTTATTCATTCATCTGTTGATGGACATCTGAACTCTTTCCACAGTTTGGCTATCGTGGACATTGCTGCTATAAACACTGGAGTGAAGGTGACCCTTTGGATTACTTCATTTGTATCTTTGGGGTAAATACCCAGTAGTGCAATTGCTGCATCATAGGGTAGATCTATTTTCAACTTTTTGAGGAACCTCCATACTGTTTTCCAGAGTGGCTACACCAGCTTACATTCCCACTAACAGTGTAGGAGGGTTCCCCTCTCTCCACATGCTCGCCAACACCTGTCATTTCCTGACTTGTTAATATTAGCTATTCTGACCGGTGTTAGGTGGTATCTCATTGTGGTTTTGATTTGTATTTCCTTGATGCTGAGTGATATTGAGCATTTTTTCACGTGTCTGTTGGCCAGCAAAAACCCATTCCACAAATAAGAGAGCATTTGCAAATTTCAGGGATTAGAATGTGGACATATCTTTCTGAAGGCCATCATTCAACCCACTAAAATGGCATAATAAGTGAAGTATAGTTGATAGACACTATGCATTTCTATGTAACAAATATTAGTAGATAAAGTCATCATTACTTATACAGTCAATGGAAATTTAATGGATCTATAGGGAAATAAACTAAACGTGTATTAAATAGCTACGATGTACCAGGTAGAGAAGGGATCCAGGTTTTGTGTAGCCTAGAAAACTATTTTTTAGGAAGTAATATAAAACTATGAATACAAAAGTAGCTGTGAAAGTGAGTATACATTTAGAATGAGGAAAGGATTTGTAATAAATTATAAAGTTTTAAAAAGCTGAAAAATACCATGAACATAAGAAAATAACCTATCACTTTTAACAATATTATTAATTGCCACTTCCGTAGTACTTGTGTAATACTTTTTCCCCTCCATTTTGGGTTAATTCTGACTAGTAATAATTTGTATATCATTTTTAAAAAAATGGTAATTCAGTCCTTCCTTCCTCTAGCATGGTTAATGGAAATTTGTTTTGTGTTATTGATAGCTTAGAAGGTTTTTTTCAAGCTTCAGCACAGAGGGAGTTTTATGTTTTTTATGTTGTTTTATACTATTTGATGTTTACTATAAAACCACAGTTTTATGGTGTTTTACAATCACTATGGGCAAGCTCTTGAAGAATCCCAGCACTTTGATCTGTAATATATGCCTCACCCCATGGACTTGGCTAGGTCCTCCCTAGACTTACCCCATGGACCTAGCTAGGTCCTTGCCCCTGCCTCTCCCAACAAATGAGAGGGCACAAATGGCCACAAATCAAGACCTTCAGAGGCCTCCGATCCATACAGGGAAAGAATACCATTTGTTCAGATCCTCAGGATAAACAATGGTAGGGTCTGGATGAACAATGAGTTCTAGCAGGATAAGGTTTTCATGTAGGACGTGGGTAGACGTGGAGATGCTGGTGACCCACAACTACCCACAGTGGGAGGACTACTACCTAGAGCATGATCTGCACTTCCTCTCCATATCCAGGGAGGAGGATATGCTGGAATTGAAAAGGACTTGTGCAAGTGGGGACCCTGAGGCTTAAGCTTCATGAGTTTCATCTTAAATTCACTTCTGGAGTCAGGAATTTTATATCTATATCTATATCTATCTATGTAATTATTTTAAATCTTTAAATTGGTCATTTAAATTAGTTTGAAATAAAGATTACGAAGACCAATAAGATGTTATAAATATTACTTCCAAGTTACAGTTTCATAAGATGAGTCATATGTGTTATTGAGTCTGAAAAAATATGATAGACTTTGCATTAACCTATGAAACCTACTAGAAAAATAATTATGATCACATCCTCTACTAATTAATAATCAGGTACAATGTCCATTCCTTAACATATATGTTATATGATTTAATATATGATTTAATATATATTTAATATATTTAGTATTTTAAAGCATATGTGATTTAATATAGCACGAGTTTTATTTAACACTGAATAAATAACAATCAGAATATCTGTGTACCAACTAGGAATATGCCCATTTGTACATAATCTTTTGCCTATTTCAAAAAAAAAAAAGTAGCCCATATTCCATAAACCTGATCATACAATAAGAAAAAAAATACTGAGAAAACAAAATACCATTTAAAGTCCTGTCTTAAAACAGTTCATTTAAGCATACAAGGTACACAATGCAGTATCTAAGAATAAACTAGTAATCTGCTTTATGTTAAAAAAAAAAAAAAAAAGGAAATGGCATTCTAAGATACAGCTGCATAGACTATATGATGAATATTCAACATATGAAAAACTGACAAATTTATCTTTACTCCATCATTAAGCATTTTTGTGACAAGCTGGGTATTCATCCCATTAGGGGTCTTTTTTGTGTGCATCCATTTAATCTAATGCTTGCTCATGCCCTTTCCTGACATTCTACAAGACTAGTCTTTTCTTTTCCAATTCTGATTACCCATATTGTTAAAAACTCATACTAAGAAAACTCTTTTCAATGATAGGAAGACAAAACCTTGGTCAAAACTCTCATTCCACTACCTAAAGTTTGATCTAATAGCTTTTATTTCAGCCCACCTTAAAAGAAATTTTTTTCAGAAATAAATGTTTTTCTTTAACAAAAATATATTAACTATTTTTGCTCACCAGAATTCCATCTCTCTTTATACTTTTTGATTACCCCTAATTCCTTATTTTATAGCAGAGCCTACCATGTCAAATTCCACATTATCAAAGTAAATTATTATTTTCATACATCATTTACGGTTGTATACAAAAGATTTGACTGGGGGACTTCATTCAGTTTTAGATCACTCAGTAAAATGACATTCACCTAATAATAACTCATTGAAATCAATGTCCAAAATGGATTCCTGGTGTTAAGGTGGAAAACAACACTGTAATAGGATTAAACTCTGATCTCTAGAATCCCTAGTACACCACACTCACTGAGAAGCTTACTCGGAGATTTTTCTGTAAACTGCTGAAATTTGGCAAACCTATGCACTAGAAGATTTCAGAGCTCCTTTCCAAATATTTGACAAGAAAGAATATTCTCCATGTTAAAAAAAAATGCATGTGAAAAGTACATCATCAATGTAACAACAGAGTTGTGGCTCCTTCATTTATTATGTATTTAGGGCCTTCTTTATGTATTTCACTGCCCCTGGGTTCATGACCAAACATCAATACATGTTAACACATTTTCAATATTTATAAGCTAAAAGCTTAGATCCAAGTGTTATCAATAATGGTCCTGCTACTCCATTCATTCTCACTAGCATCTCAATTATCCTATCAATAAGCATCCTAAGGAATTAATGCAGGCTAACAGTTTAAAAAATCTAATTTAAGGCTGCTTTAGGGTTAGGATTGCCAAATGTCTCACTCACACCATTGCCTCCCTCCTTTTAAATACGTACTCTAGAAAAGATTTTGTTTTTCCATATGACAGAAAGTGTAAACAGGTGGCTGAGCTCTAAATTATACTTGCATAGTGATCATACCAAAGTTAAATAGGAAAGAGCATTGCCTACTAATATAAATAGCACTGACTGGTAAATAAGATAGATAAATGTCAGAAATGAATGTTTGTCTAAACAAAGATGAGTGAGAAATGGCACATATTTACCATAAACATCCAGCAACATAACTTAGGCTGTATCACTGAACTAGTTTTATTTAACACTTTACTTTGTTAAAATAAATGTGAGAATCTAAGTAAAATAGTTTTTCAAACGACATTGTTCCCATTAATAATGCACATGCATGAAGACTAATATAAAAATCTTTATATAGAAAATCCATATCAGATAATTTTTATAAAAATGTCTAATCAGAATTTGATTTGTTGGAATTTAAAGGATGCATATAGACCCACTGTCCTGATGGAGTACAAATTTATCCCTTAAAATTACTGTTACAATAAAAACTCAATTAACAATATCCTGCCAGAAATGGGAGGATGAACTCTGGCTATCTGAGAGTTTCCTAGAAAATACACATTTTTGTTGTTGTTGTTATTGAAGAATCTTTAAAAAATATTAGGCTGTTTTATTTTGTCATTTTAGAATAGAAATTATTTAACTATTGAAATCTATTTGAGTTCCTAACATACTGATTTCTGATTAATCAAGGTTTCATTCACAGAAGTCTAATGGTATTTGAATCCTAGTACATGTTTATGCCCAAATTGGAAGGGTTACTCTAATCTGGAAGTGTGTTTTTAATTACTCAGCAATAAGTCAGTGCCATGATGACAGGTGATCATCAGCAAACATCTACCAAGTGAATTTTCCTTTTTTTGTGTGTGAAAGAAATTCATTCAAATACTAAAATCAGATGAATCACTGCTCCAATTGGGTGTTCTCATACTCTTTTTCACCTTAAATTAATCCACATACACAAATCCTAGTCCATTCCCAAAACTAAATAAATTCTCTAAATAAAAGAAATATAGGGAATGTGTCCTAAACAAAACAAAGATGAAGGTGGCATTGCTGTTTGCCCGACAATAGTGCTGAAAATTGTGATTCAGATCAGTGAAATATGCTAGAGATGGCTACCAAAGAAGTTTTAAGCCACTTCTTATGGTCAATTCTTTCCTGAAAGGATGGGTTTGGTTTCTCTCTCCATCTCCCTTTCTTACCCTCTCTCTCTCTCTCTCTCTCTCTCTCTCTCACTTACACACACACTCTATGTGACTATCATGTATCAAATGCTCATATATAGGATACATTTAATTCTCATAACATTCTGAGAGTTGATCTACCTATTAATATGGGCATTGCTTAGAAATAGTCACATATTTCAATATCACACTTGCCCAACAACTTCAAATCTCTGCAATCCTAATAAGAATCAGAAAATCAAGTGCTTTATTAAAGAGCTCAAGGCAGCAAAAAACTAGAGGTCAAAAGCTCAACTCTGATATTACAAAATGTGTTTTTAAGTATTACCCGGTTACTACTTATTCCTATTTCAGACAGAATTCTGCTTAGTACAGATGCAATTTTTCTAGTACATAGCAGATTAAAAGCAGAAAATTAAAGAGGGAAAGCACATGTTTCAGACAGCCAAAAAAGTCAGCTGCTTAAAGACATATATATAATGCAATATCAAAAAAATCAGTATATATATTAAATGCAATAACAAAGAATCACAGTGGTCATTTAGCCTAAGGACATAATGACTCAATGACCCAAAAACTCCAAAAAGTACCAGTTATACAGTATATACTGAGGATGCTTCAACACCTACAAGTGATCTAATTTTATTATAATTGATGTAGGTAGAAAAATGAGTTTTACAGAAATTTTTCTGTTAGAAAATGGTTTAAAGATATAGTTTGATAATAAAGCCACGTTTTTGTTGTTATAAAATTTATTTATGAAGAATGTTGCATTCATTGATGATAGGTATTCATTAATTGCTATAGGAACTTAATGTTTTTGGATATCACACTAACAATCTCACGTACATACTTTGCATCATAGACTATTCTCTAAAAATAAAGAAAACAAAATGGTATATTAATATCCTTGGGCCTATTTAGAATAATATGAAAAGAATGTGTGTCAAGAAAATAATCAGTCTGATTAACGAACCCCAACCCAATGAGGTTGGTTGTTTCTGAGTTAAAAGTAGAGCATACAGGAAAAACAAATGACAAGAGGAAAAAAAAGAAAGGCTAGAATAACTTACCTCCAAATATGGCAAAAAAAAAATAAAAAAGCAAAGATACATTACAGAAAAAGATGACCTTTATTACGTGAAATTCATATTATCTAAAAGAAGATAAAAGAAGGGAGAGTGTAAAGAAAGGAGTAAGGCCCAATATTATAGGATGGAAACAATCAAGAATCAAGTCCTTCTTAATGGAATGCTCCAGGATTCCAGGAAATCTAATCCCTGGGAAAAGGACTGTTATCACTGTGACCCAAAGATCAGCCTTCAGACCACCTCTGAGAAATAGAAAATTATGAGCAATGAATACTCTAGCCAAAACAGAGAACCTCCTGCATTTCTGTTGTAAAGTACATAACCATAAGTCTTACTACTTTTGTTTTAGGAATAATAAAAAAAAATTCAACTGCTGTGAAATGATGGGCCCATAAATAACCTTGTCCTAAGTATTAGAAATTGGCCCGTAAAACCGGAAGCTGATTAAAGTATTTTCCTTCATCTTTCTCCCAACTCTAATAATTTCTTTCCTTTCCTTTTGTCCTTTGTGTGGAGGACCAAGCCTGTCAAGATTCACGCCTGCAACACAAACATAATCATCTTTCCTCCAGGTCCCAACCCAACTGTAGATCCATCATTTCAAATGACAATTCCATAGGAAATCAATATCTTCAAAGGAAGATTGCTTCAACTACTGCAGCGTGGACTGTGGGTTCAGCCAGTGAATTCAAGAGAGCACACCCATTTGTAGCTGCTACTCATTCGGGCAGGATTGATTGCAGGTAACCTTCCTTAGAGAGGATGTGGAGGAGCTATTCATTTCTTCTTCTCTTTTCAACGTGCTCCTCTATTCTGGATCAAATAATAACAGTTCTGAATTATAAATAGCAGCAGGAGATAAACAAACACCCTGGCCCACTCAAAATGCTAAATAATAACTTTACCTGTTGTTTAAAGATTGATGTTCTTTCTAGTCAACATTTTCTTTCTTCATATTGCACATTACTAATAGTGGCTGTGATTCACTGATGTTACATCTCAGGATACTCCATGCAAAAAAATGCGCTACAACCTAACTCACAAAGCTTTTTTGAACATTATAATAAAACGCAACCTAAAATCCATAAAAACCCAAAACCTGAGATTTTTTTCCTGCTTCCAACTTTTTAAACTGATACTACATATTCCTAAAGTACCTCTTTTAAACTGTTTTTTTCCCCTAAGTATGTGTAGTGCATGATAATTAAAGAAAAAAAATAAGATTTGGAAGGGAAAAGAAAAAGTACAACCACTGTAAATCCATCTAGCAAAGATAATCATTATTTTATCTTAATCTATTTCCTTCTAATCTTTTTCTATACAGTTGTTTTTACATAGTTAATCTCAAACTGAGGATGCAATTTTATTTGTCCTTTATAAAACTAAAAACACGAAACATCTCCCATAGTCATGGACACTGTTCATTAATACCATATTTCAGGGATATATATACATATACATATATATAATTTATCTTGCATAAGTACCATAATCCACTTAATCATATTACTACTGCTGATATTTAAGTTGTATCCAACATATGTGATTAGACATAACTCTGAGCTAAATACTAGTGTGTATTTCAAAGATCTTTGACACATTGATAAAGCACTTTCTAAAACAGTCGTTGACATGTTTCTTTTTAGATACATATTTTTTTAAATAAACCTCTTTTTGCTGATCCCTGATGTAGACCATCAAAACTGTCTAGATATCTGTATGTCAGTGCATGAAATATGTTTTCTCTAAGAAGAGTTGAAATGGAAGATGGTTCTATATTACCAAGTAAATCAGCCAAAGAACAAAGCGACTACCAGTTTAATCTACAAATGTTTGTCTTATGGTACATGAGTTGTCAGGCTCTCTAACACCAAGGCTTAATAGTGACCCCATAAAAGTAAATGCAGTATTCACTCTTCCCTCAGCACCCTAAGTATGGTGGAAAAGAGAGAAAGAGAGAGGGAATATATAAAATTAGGAACTGCATCAGACACAATGAATACTTCAAGCTCAGACCCATTAAGGTCAGAAAAAGAAAAAAGTCCTAACAATTAGTAAGTACATGATGCAAATCATCCCCTACTCCATGTCAGTACTTTATATTACCTTACAATTGACCAATTTTCTAATTTTAAGGAAAGGCCAAATAGTGTTAGGTAGAAAAAATGATCTCATGACAGTCAACAGCCAAGGATTCAAATTGTGCCTCTAACAAGCTGTGTGGCCTTGGACAAATCAGATAATCCCCCTGAATAGCACTGTCCTCTGTGAACTGCTTGGCTGGGAAAATTAACCTAAATTTCTTTGGAAATTTAAAATTCTGTGTTTCTCTGTCTGATTTATATGCAGCAGGATAAAATCTATAGATGCTTTCCCTCATTTTTCTTACTATTGTCTGCCCATATACCCAAAGATATTCCCTGTCAAAGGAGGAGAGTGGGGTACAGACCAAAACTAATAATTCAAGTGGATTCTTAGAGCATATAGCATAGGTACTGGTCTGAAGGTCAAAGCCCTTTCTATTTGTAAGACTCAGCCACTTGAAAAGGGAAGATGTCTACTAGAATTCTAAAAATCTGGTTTTGTTTATCAGGAGTAAGAAAGATCTCAGAGCAAAGGTTTATAGCACTGCTTTTCAAACTGGTGTTCAAGGCCCACACGTTAAGTCATAAAAACAATTTCCTGGGTCTAGACTAGCCTTGTTTTGTTTGTTTGTTCCCTAGTAAATTAGAACAGAGTACATTGCAATTAGTAAAACTAACATAAGTGTGTGGTTTGGGGATTGATATGAAAATGTATCTCTCACAAAGGGTTTCTATCAAAAAGAAATCTGAAGAATACTAATTTAGATTATAACACACATTAGGGTGGGGAAGGAATATGCTTATGTAAATCCAGTTGTCCCGAACCTTTGTATGCTCATGGGTGATATGGGAGATTGAGCTTGTAGAGGACCTAGGGAGGGAAGGTATGCATAACTGCTCAGCTGTCTTACCAGACTCTTTCTTCCCACTGACGGCTTAAAACCCAGAGAAGCAGAGCCTATAGGAACCACCAAAACTTTCATGAGAATATGAAAACAGAAAAAAAAAACTTCATTTCTTGTCTGATTTTGGAGACAGGTAGCCTAGTAGTGTGATGCTCGGCAACAAGGAGCCACCACTTTTGAGCATAAATTACAACAGGACAGGGATAGACAGAGAAGTTTCTTGAGATTTGTGCCCACTCCACCATTTTTCCTTGAATCCTGTGGGATACGGAGAGAATCAGAAAAGACTCTCTTGCCCAAGTGAGGGAGAGAAATAAATGAAAATTAATATATAGTGTCCCTGAAGAATAAGGGGATGAGAAATGAGCACAGAATGAACTTCCCAGAATGCTCACTGCACTCTGCTGACACTGACAGAACAGATGGCAAGGTATGCCAACACTGAACATAGCAGATAGGAACCCCCGACCTACTACCTCCCTTCAATGTCATGAAAATATGGAAGTGTCTAAGAACCTATATCCTTCTGAGGAAGAGAAGCAGGAAAGGAGACTTGAAGTTGCCTGAATTTATCCAGAAGATACAGCTTTAGATTAGAAGTCACTTTATTTGGCAAGATTGATCTCCATTATAGTGGAAATGGGGACTTGGAATACATGTTAAGTTGATTAAAAAAGAAATAACAAATCTGTGGTTTTTTATTCATCACATATTCCTCTTACATTAGATTTTAAATACTTCTAAAAGCATAAGATATTTTGTTGTTTTTAAATCACTTTTAGTTCTGAGGCCAATATCTTCCACATAATTACTGATCAATAAATGTTATTTTCGGGGCTTCCCAAACTTTTTATTGGCATGGCATATATAAAAGTTAGAACTTGGGCACCTGGGTGGCTCAGTCTGTTAAGGGTCTGCCTTCGGTTCGGGTCATGATCCCAGGGTCCTGGTATTGATCAAGTCTCGAGTCAGGCTCCCTGCTCGGCGGGGAGTCTGCTTCTCCCCCTACCCCTCACCCCGGTCTCCTGCCCTAGGGCTCTCTCTTTCTCTCTCTCAAATAAGTAAATAAATAAAATCTTTGAAAAAAATAAAAATAATAAAAATAAAAATTGGAACCTATGTCGCGGGTTTGATAAAGTGAAAGAGGTTCACCTGCCCAGAGCCTGGGGCCACCACATGCCCCACTGATGTTATCTGAAGATTAATGGAATCAACCAATGACAACACAAGCATTTCAAAGCATGTAGTCTATTGTATTACTAAATAAAATTTGCATGGTGGATTAAATTCATTTGTGTGATGCTTAACAATGTACCACATATAAAACACCACATTTACTATAGGACACACAAACATTATAGCAAATGTCTGCAGTTTCTGGTTAAGGCAATCAAATCTTTCAACACCTTGTAAATATTAAGAAAACTTTTTTTTTTTTAATTTATTTGACAAAGAGAGAAAGATCACAAGTAGGCAGAGAGGCAGGCAGAGAGAGAGGGGGAAGGAGGCTCCCCGCCGAGCAGAGAGCCCGATGCAGGGCTCGATCCCAGGACCCTGGGATCATGACCTGAGCCGAAGGCAGAGGCTTTAACCCACTGAGCCACCCACGCACCCCTTAAGAAAACTTCTGTACACAAGTGTCTATAGTGTTCCCTGTATATCAGCATATCAAGCTGATAATGCTATATAGCATACAATTATTCAAGACATTAATTCAGAATTTATGCCAAATACAAATCATTATTTCTTAAATGTTTCATAAATAATCAGCAACACTTCCCTGTTTATTAGCAATGGCTCCATGAATAAGACCCTTAGTACATAGAAATGTTAGAGGTCCTATTGTAATCAATTACAAATAGATTATATATTATTTTTTCTATTGCTTCTAAATGTCATGATGATTTTTCCTGTTTTGAAGTGTGCTTTTATTGCATTCTGGATTGTTTTATTACTCTAAAAATCCATTTGAGTCATTTTTAAGTCCAAAAGTGTATTTTACTGAGTGACCACATTGATTCTTTTGATCTCTACTGAATAAATAATGTTCATTTTTAATGACCTATTATTTTTCCAGGAGATCATGAAAATTTAAAAATAACTCTCTTGCTAGAACTCATGTCAATCAACTACAATGATGCAATATAGAATTATTGCTAAATATAAAAAAATTCCACGATGAATTAGGTGAGAGAATAATTTTATTCTAGGAAATAGGATCAAAGAGGGCATGATTTTCTTTTAATAATTAGTCAAGAATCCAACCATATGGATTTAATTATTTTAATGGTATGTTCGAAATACTGTGAAAAAGAAATTTAATTACTTTTTTTTGGTGACTCTTTTACCAGAATAGCAGTTTAGTATATTACATACAGATTAAATAAAGGTATTCCTTTTGGCGCCAGTGGTCTCTGAACACAAATAACTTACAAGGCCCCATTCTACTACCACCTTCTCCACAAAGCCTTCCCTGAGCCTCCAACCCGGAAAATGACATCTCCCTCTTCTCAACTCCAGAAACACATAGCATCTGAATTGCTGAAATAGGACCTATCATATGTGTCCTTATAAAGTAATTCAAGAAAAGACAACATTCATCCCAAAACAGAAGAAAAATCAAAATATCTTATTCAATAAAGATCATAGCCATACTGAAGGGTATACTATTTCATTTATATTTTAAAAATCTGTTCCAAAGGGAATCAGAAAGTTGGATTTTGTTAGAACTAATGGAAATAGCAAAGTGTTTTAACAATCATGAGGTTAAATCTCTCATTTTAAGGCTTTAGTTCGTGAATATTTTATTTATTAATATATACACCAAAGAAGTAATCTACATATTTATGTGTGAATTCATAGCAATGTGGCTTGTTCTTTTGTGCAAAGTAGACTTGTCAACATTAAAGTGCCTGTACTAAACAATAAAGTCACTTGTAATCAAAAGTGTATTTCTCCAAAACAATAAATACATTGGCAATGCCTAACAGCATTTTTCTAACATTTTCTAAAAGCATGTTTCTAACCCTTTACTAAACACATCAGTTCCACATGAGGTTATTTATTTTCATTTTTCCTCCTCTCTCTTCTTCATAACAATGAGTTAAATTTTCATTGCAAACCAATGTACAATGGGCTGGACAATCTCAGTGCACAAATTATAAAATGCATGTTAAGGATTAAGCACAGGGGCTAGTTCACTCTAAATGCTCAATAAAATGTTGCTGTGAAACAAGTCTTACATTGTTGCACACATCAGAAATATATTTAGAACTGCCTAACAGGATAAAAATGAATTATCCAAAGAACATTATTTTATGAAATCTAAAGAAAAACTGAACCACCAAGTTATGGGAAAAACAAAGAAGCATCTGGATCTTAGGAAAAATTGAGACCAAGAACTTAACACCATTAGGTCACTCAGTTCTTCCTCTCTCCTCACACCGGCTTCATTCTTTCTAGATGCAGAAGCCTTTCTCAACACACACTAAGCCTTTCTCAACACATACTGACCATATCAACCAGCAATCCCATGCCTATGTATTTACTCAAGTGAAATGAAAACTTAGTTCACACAAAAACTTCATACACAAATTATTATAGGTATATTCATAATTACCTAAAGCTAGAAATAACCCAAATGTCTCTCAACTGAGGAATGAAGAATCAAACAGTGGTATATTCACATGCTAGAATATTACTCAGTAATCAGCAATAAAAGAACAAACTATGAAAAATGAAACAACATGCATGCTTCTTAAATGTATTTCACTAAATGAAATAACTCAGACTCAAAAAGCTATGCACTATATGATTCCATTTATATGACATTCTTGTAAATGCAAAACTATAGAGACAGAAAATATGTCAGTGGTTCCAGGGATTGGTGTGGGGGGAATTCTCAACTACAAAGGAGTACAGAGAAATCTGGGGGATGGGAGTGCTGGAGCTGTTTCTATATCTTGGTTGTGATGACATTTATACCACATTTACAACATTTCCATTTACTGACTTTCTTCAAATCCAAAGGACAGTACACTAAAATGGGTGAATTTTACTTTATGTAAATGACACCTTAGAAGTTTTTGAAAAAGAAAAGACAAAAAAAATGGCTTAGAAGGAAGGACATGACAAATATTGAAGAGATAAAATACTGAAGATATTGTCTTCAATATAGATCATAGGAGTCCCTGAAATTAAAAAAACAAAAAACAAAAAACACAGAGCAAGGGGATAGAATACTAAAACTTAATATGCAAGAAAACTTTCTTAAGTTCAAGATTTGAAACTGCAAATTAGAAGAGCACCCTCTATCTATCTATCTTTCTATCGCTAAGTAAAACTCTAAAAAATTACTGAACTTTAAAGGGAAAAAATAACTTTGGGCATTTTTTTAAAAGCATTTATCTTATAAGAAAGATAAAACTAGATTATCATCGGACTCTGACAGCAATGCCTTATTCCAGAAAAAAAAATGGAATAATATATGTGAGAATCTCAATGACAGAATATGTGTCTCAAGGACTTCATATCCCGCAAAACTGATTTTCAAATATAAAGAGCATAAGACAAACTATTACAAATGTTCAAGAATTCAGTAATGCTCTCATGAGCACTTCCTAAGGAATCTGCTAAGGAAAGAATTCTGGCAACCAAAATGACTACAGAAATATCAACATAAGCACTGATGTCTGAGCATTACATTTATAATTACACCGAGAACTAAAATTAAACAAATTAAATTAAAAGGTAACTTTTATATACTCAGACCTTATAGTTCAACCACTAAAAAATGAAATGAGCAAGGAATGTGAGTAGCGTGTACAAAAATTACTTTAATTGTGTTCCATACTCATATTAATAATGGTCGTATTAGTAATGTCATTTTAAGGCTATTGTATGTATACTTCAGGATAAAGGAAATAAGAAATTACGGCATATTTCTAATTCTACAATCTCCTGTGTCCTTGAGAAGAGGTTATATAAAAAACCCATAGTACTTAAATTTATTGGAAAATATCAATATAAATTCATATTATTTTTGGATAGGTATTATTCAAAGATATATTATTTCTGTGTGCTTCTCACCTCTGCCTACAAATTTAATTTTATTAAAATGCCTAGAAACAATGACTAGACCAACATAAATAGGCATCCCTAATATCCAGATTTTAAACTTGAAATCCAACTTTCCACTGAATAATCCAGAGTTTGATTTCTTGTAAAAAGGCTGATTCTAGGACTGAGATGGGAAATACTCAAGATAAGGCCAGAAATTCTTGTCAAACCAGGCAGAGAGTAGAGAAGGAAGCAACCAAAAACTACTAGAATCCTGTCAAAACACTCATGAGTCAAATGGAAGAGCTTCCCACCAGGCAAAAATGAGACAATTTATGCTTCAGGAAAAAAAATAATGCCAAGAGACTGAAACATATCACAACACATTTAAATCTCTGAGTTCATTATGATAGGGGGAAAAGCCAATAGGTCTCTGCAAGATGATTGGAAATCAATTCTGTATCTTGGAAACTAGTAAATTACAAGAAATAATTAAACCTGTATACTATCTTCCTTTTTATACCTATCACTCCCTTGTATTAGTTTAGCACCCTGGTGTGCACAGGTGATAAACTAATAAAGAAACTCAAGGGAGTGATAAGTATAAAAGTCAAGGTAGTGGTTTCTATTGGGGCAATTGGGATTCGGATAGGGCACACGGATGGATTCTAGGATGGCAGACAAAATTCTATTTCCTACTCAGGTAGTGGCTACAATGGTGTTCACATTACATTAATTCATGAAGCTATATATATTTTTGTGGTTTTACATATTTGTTTTACTTTAATACAAAATACAAAAACCTGACAAATAGATTCTTATGTTTTTCTAGATAGTAAATATAGAAGAATAGCAAAGGTAAGTTTGGAAAAAAGGAATAATATAGGATCAATTTCTCTACTGGTTATAAATATAAAGATTTGGTAACTAAAACAGTATGGTACTAGGAGGGAAACAAGTAAAGAGATGAATGGAACATAATAGCTCAAATTTTTAAACTCATACACAAAGACGTAGAATGAGAACTACCTAATTCACATGGTAATTAAACATACATTTCAAATTGATTTAAGATCTAAAACTGAAAAAGTAAACTATAAAGGAGTTAAATAAAATATAGGTTAGGTTGGGGAGTAAGCAAAAGGGAATACTTTTTAAGATACTCATAAGACTCAGAAAACATTAAAAGAAAATATTGACATTTGAATAAATGGGAAAAATCTCAAAGATGAAATATATCATAACTAATTTTTTAAATGACAAAGATTATGTATTAGTAGCTTATATTATGGGCAAAAGATTATTATCTCTTCCATAGAAAGAAGGTTTATGTATTTTTTTTTAAGATTTTATTTATTTAATTGACAGAGAGAGAGGGATCACAAGTAGGCAGAGAGGCAGGCAGAGAGAGAGAGGGAAGCAGGCTCCCCGCCGAGCAGAGAGCCCGATGCGGGGCTCGATCCAGGACCCTGAGATCATGACCTGAGCCGAAGGCAGAGGCTTTAACCCACTGAGCCACCCAGGCACCCCAGAAGGTTTATGTATTTAAAAAGCAATAATTTAATAGAAAAACCAAAGGTCACAAACAGGTAATAGGTGAGGGAAAAGAAAATACATATATATATATACATATATTTACCCCATATAGAAAATCATGCACCACTTCAATGTCATTCATAATTTTTAACCTAGTGGATTTGCAAAAAGAAAATGTTTAAATTAAAAATAACCAATCCTTAAGAATATACAGGTATAGAGATATACAAGTACAGGTACTGTCACAGAATCATTTCTCCTCCTGAAAATCTTTTAATTATTTATTATTGTCGTTTTTAACGGTAGCACTAGAGTTTACTAAGCTGTGCCTTAATACAGGTGCTGGGGCTTGTCCATGGTGCTCTTGATGTACTGTCGATACATATTGGTCTATTTTGATATTTTGATGTTCGATGTTTGATAATTGATATTTGATATTTTAATGTAAGATTAATATTTGTGCCTTCCTCTTGAGGCAATAATGGCAATCTGCGATCCAATATTCCAGGTACCCATGTCTTAAAGTAAAAATGTCTGGTTGCACCAGAACATGAAAGGAGACAGTAAAAGCTAAACTTGAGGGTGTATAGTAAGTTGTAGAAGGCTTGGGGAAAGAGACTTTTATTTGCCTTGGTTTATGGGTTTGAAAGAAAACAATGAAATGTGTTGAAAATTTAACCATATTGACAGTATTAGTCAGTTAGGAAAAAAAAAGAACTCGCCAGATAGAGGGATATGATCTGAAGGTTATAGTTCTGCCTTTAAATGAGACATAAATTGAAACAGCACTCCAGAATAATTTAAATTGGCAAATTGCCCTTAGTGGCTTTACTGGAAACACTTCTTCTCATTATCCCTCTTTACCTGTTGTTTCCTTTTTAAAATGTACTGCTTTTGTCCTTCCTAAAATTACTTCTAAAAATCCAATAACAGATACCCCTACTTACTTTTCTGATGGCTCTGTCAAAGGCAAAGCCTGTTATTATAGTGTTACCTCAAAAATCATATCTACTACAGGTCTTTCAGCACAAAAATCAAAATTAATGACAGTTATTACATTATTTCAAGATGTATCTTCTACAATTAATCTGGTATCTAATTCTTTATATTCAGTGTATGTTTTACAGCATATCAAAACTGCTACTATTTCTACATCTGATGTACTATGATGACCTTAATCACGGTAGCCATAAATTTTCTGGGATGTTATACACAAATAAATAACTTTACTTATTGGGCTTATATACGTAATCCTCCCCTGCTCCGTCCAGTAAAATGGGAGAAGATATAATACCAATTTATTTAAGTGCCTCAAAATGGGTACCTGGAATATTGGATCACAGATTGCCATTATTGCCTCAAGAGGAAGGCACAAATATTAATCTTACATTAAAATATCAAAATAGAGAAATATGTATTGTCAATCATTCCAGTTGTCTTATCCCTGATGATCAAAGATGGTTGGTGGACTTTCCTACTAATAATAGTCTGACTAAAGTTCAGTTACGTTTACTCTCTACGAAAGTATTCCTAGCCAATGAATATCGGGGTCCTAGCTATAGCACAGTGGCACCCCCTCTTCCTAAATGCAAAGTGATGCAGAAGTGGTCAGATGAGGGAATTCGCCCTTTATGGGAAGATTGTCGAGATTCTTATCCCAGTGTTGTTATTAATGATTCCTATGGAATTGTATGGGACTGGTCCCCTAAGGTGATGGCAGCCACCAATTACACTGGGAGACCCTGCTCCTCTCATCAAAATCTAAAATGGCAAGTTTTTGATCACCTCATAATACCACAAACCTTAGCTTGGGGAAATGCGCTTCTGGTCTGGCATGGACGAGGACTCTTGCCGTCATCCCCTTTTGTTGACTTTCATAAAAGACAAAAGAATTTATGAAAAGTCGCTGCTACTTTAAACCACCTTAGAATTTGGAACGGCTCTTATATTTATCAGCCCAACTATTATACATTCTCCTTTCTCCTGATGAGAGAAGAATGGGTAAGAGCATGTGTTAGAGATCCCTATGTCTTTGTTGTTGGAAAAATGACTTTTGATCATAACATTAGAGAAATAAACTGTCCCAAATGTAAAATGTTCACTTGAGTAAATGAAAATGTTTACACAGGCAATTCTATTATTCTCATAGCTAGAAGAATAGGCATCTGGTTACCAGTGAAACATCACCGTGTTTGGAAAAGCTCTCCAGACATACATGTACTTTTAACAGTTTTGAAGAACTGGGTCCATAGAACGAAAAGATTTCTTGGGCTGCTTATTACAACTATCCTAGGAATTACAGCCATTACTGCTACAACTACCACTACAGGAATAGCTTTGCATCAGACTGTAAAACTACACAATTTGTACAAAGGTGACATGAGAATGCTAGCAAAGCTTGGAATCGACAAATAATGATAGATCAAAAATTAGATTAAAAAATCTCTAATTTAGAATCAGCCATGATATATATGATGATCTTCAAAATATAAAGCTCAGATTTCATCTTTTATGTGACTGGAATGTTTCTTCCTTTTGTGTTACTCCCTACGCCTATAACAAATCAAAAATATCGTGGAACAAAATTCGCTGTCATATTACCAATCATTATGGCAATAATCTAACTTTAGATATTAAACAGCTTCAAGATACTATTCAAGGCATTACTCACTCATCATTACAATTAGTTCCAAAAGTGAGTTTTGCACAAAAGATTAATAATATTCTGTTTAATCTAAACCCCTTCACTTAGAAAAAACAAACTGGTCTTGGCATTATAGGTGAAATGATAATTCTTTTTATTGCTATAATCTTTTTATGCTTAGTCCTCAGATGCGCACGAAAAACATTCTGACAACTAATGGAACGAGAAATCGCGAAATCGACTTTCCTGCTTCTGTACAAACAAAAAGGGGGAAATGTAACCGTCCCTCAGAACAATGTACTGCTTAAAATATAACCTATGAGAAATTATATTAGTTACTAAGCATGCTTAGATATAGACTTAAAAACATGTACTGGCAATGGGCCTCTGGGGGAGAGGACAATATACGTCCTTGAAGCCGAGCAGCTGGAGATGCCCAGCCCACTCAGGGCGGAACGCCGCCTGCTTCATTTTTCCGTTATCTCCCCTTCCCCGGAGAGCACCTACAGTTAATTAGACAACCCTCTTGTTTGGGTTTGCTCACTATAGGTCATGCACTACGTGACCAGACATATTTTGCCTTTCTTCTTACTTATCTACAAGACTCATGGTCAATGTGTGACCTACTCTGGCTTCTTTGTTGGTTGTTACCTACTTTTAATAAATATGAGACTGAGGAGTTGTACAGGGTGACAGTCTTTTCTACTGTCGTCCCCTGCTCCCTTTGTCTTACAGCTGACTTGTTTGTGCCTCATTCTCCCATGCGCTGTCAGGAGGCAGCAATGTACAAAGCCAGGACGTTCTGCTAATTATTCTTTTGCAATGACTCCAGAAAATTGACATTTAAGTGGATGTCGTACACAAGCTCATCATCTGTTATCTTCACGTGGCCAAAAGCCACTGCCAGACACAGCACTTTATTCATCCGGAATCTATCTTGGACTTCACTTTATCCATTATGGCCACCATGTTCTCATTGTGGGTCAGCAAGGAAGGGAATTTGCCATCCTCATTCAGGCATGGACCCAGGATTTGTGGGATCTGCTTGATCAGAGATTCTGAGGCCAAAAAGTCATCATATTTCTTGGCCAGCTTCCTGACTAATTTTTTATTCTTGTTGAGTTTCTTCAGTACTTCAATGTCCATGTGGGGAATATCCGTAACCTTGGCCTCATCACAGATGCCGCTGATACAGAGAACTTGGGGCAGGGAGTGGACTTAAGCCTGATGGTGCCCAAGAAGTGTTTGTCCTTCTGAGAGTCAGGCTTCTTCAAGATGATCTGCAGCTCCACCATCTCCAAAAACTTACAGCACAGTATCCAAAAACTTCCTGGTTGCTGCATAGGACCTTCCCTCCCTCCCCCGGCGCCAACCCTTGTATAGGGTGTCATGGGAGATTTTGCTGCTCATAGTGCCTCAGTTCACAATAACTCAAGACTCCTGGAAATCTTTTAAATGAATATAGCAATTTTTGAACCTAAATGAATTATCTCTTTCATACTTATCTTTTTGTCTTTTGTGCTGAATTCTAGGTAAACTCCTTTGTTCCATCTTCTTAATCATTAATTAAATCTTCACTTTTGATTATTCTACTGTTCAGCTCATTTACTGAGCTTTTTTTTTTGATGATTTCTAATCGGTTAATTTTTTAAGCCTGTCATTGTTTCCTGGTTGCGTTAGCTTCTTTTATCTCTTTAAGGATATCAATTATACTTCCTTAAAATCCTACTTGTTCTTTAATTCTGTTTTCTCTGGTACAATCCATGAAATTTCATGGATTCAGTTATCATTAAATGTTTGGTAATATTCAGAAGCATGCTCATCTTCTGCTTTAGTTGTGCATTGTCTCCTACCCAATCACCTTGTTTCCTTCTTTTGCAACAGACAATGCTGGAATAAACACCCTTAAACTCCTTATATACTAATATTTTCCCTTTTGGAGGATGGATTCACAGATGGTGGTGAAATAGTTGTTCATTATAAATTTAATAGATAATGTCAGATTATGTTACTTATGAGTTGGAATAATTCACACATCCACTAGCAATCTGTTAGCTAACCTCATTTCCCCATATCATCACTACCTTTGCTGATTTTTGTCAAGCTAGATTTTGGATTTCTCTAAGTACTGCTAGTGCAGTATAAATTAGATATTACCATCTTCGCAGCTGTACTTAAATACTCACTATTTTGCTGAATGAGTGCATAAGTTCAGCCTTTGGATCCCTGTTACGATGCTTTCCTTTTCTCCCCATATTAATTTTCACATTCTAGCATACTATGTAATATACTCATTTATTATATTTACTGTTTAATGTTTGTCTCCTCCTACTGAAACAAGAAGCTGGAAACTCTATTTTGTTCACAGATATTTCCAAATGCCTAAAACATTGGCACTTAATAGCTACTCAATATATATTTGTTGAGTAAGTGAATGACTATATGATAATTCATTTAATATCCTAGTAAAATCTTAGAATATTTTTTCCCGAAAAAAAATGTTCTGCAAAGTGCTTATTATAAAGATGGATCTGCTTCCTCTAACAAATATTATGAACTCCTACAACCATGTATACATTCCAAGCTGGCTATACAACAACCTGCTACAAGAGGAAATCAATATAACATGATTCCTTCTTGGAATCCATTTAAGAAGCATAAGCCACCAGCAGAAACAAAAGAATACATGCTTATCATAATTGGCATTTGAGTGTGGCCCTGAGTTTTTGAGTGTGGATACTGTCTCAGAGAAAGGTTTCAATATATTCCTAATTAATTTATCAAGCAGATTGCTTGTTCTGGAAGTATCAATAACAAAATAACATTAGCCTAGTTAAAGTAAATATTGTTTGTCATTTTAATATACTAAACATCAAATAATATAATTTTAAATGAGATGACAATATATATACCAACAGGATAGTCTCCCATTTTTAAGGTGATCCTAAAGATACTACCTCCATGTAGCACTTTGTAGTTTTCATTGGAGCCTCACAACAACTCTGGGAGCTAGGAAGTACAAATATTATTACACTCATTTCAAAAATCAGGAAGCTGAATCCAGTAAGTTAAGTGATTGTAAGGAAGGAAGCCAGTACTTGAATAAACATCTTTGGAAACACTTCTTTCTGAAGAAGCAAGAGATTAAACAAAAAGAAAATATTTGGAGTCTGAAGTAGCTTTCTATTCCAACTCTGTAATTAGTAGGTATGGAAACATCAACCACTGAATTATCTACTCTAAGCCTCAATTCAACATCTATTTATTTGCCATTAGGCAGAAAAGGATAAGAAAACAGCCATGCATCAAAGGAAGTCAATTATCCAATTATCTATACATTTTAAATACTAAAATTTTGTTATTTATATTGTTCATTCATGATGTTTCTCTGAAACATAATGTTGTTCTCTATCTTCCTTCTGTTTTCAAGATGCTTCTGGATCTAAGAATTCACTGTTGTGTAATTTATCCTTCTGCCACCACCCAACAGGACTACTAAAGCTGGGCCAGCCACCTGACACACTGCAGTGAAACTGTTAAGAGAAGGATGCTCTGTTGTTTTACCTCTATTATCTTTCCTCTCTTTGAGTGCATCTGTCACCAAAGGTAGAAATTTCACGCCAATACTATTCTACTCGTATGCCCTACTTCCAGTCCCCAAGACTTCAAGCTTTTGGAGATGCATAAAGATTAATCTTGGTAATGAATCAGGTTGGGGCATAAAGTTCCTTTTCTCCTTTTTCTCTTCTCTTCTGCCCTTTTGGGCTAGTAGTTTCCTTAAAACTCTAATCAGTTTAACAAACACTCCTTGAGTGCCTTCTATGCTGACAATACCGAGGTACTAGGAACAGAAAGATATGTAGAGCACAATCCCTACCCTTAAGAAGATTATATAGTTTATTAGGGGAGAAAGATAATTAAAGAAATCAAATTTCTATAATTCAATACATACAGTGGTTAAAGATAAGCTCAAGGTTTTATAGAAAGAGAGAGGAGGAACAATTAACCATTCTAAGAGTGGAAATCATGCTAATAAAAAACTACAAGAAGTGAAATCTGATCTTACAGCATGGGTAGGAATTAGCAAGTGAAAAAGAGTGTTACGAGTGGAAAAATAATACAAATAATTACATAGAAGCATGATGCCAAAGGTTTTGTTGAGGTTACAGATGGGTATTTCTGGGGCATAAAATGTGCTTAAGTTTTGAACATGTGCATTCAAGGTGTCTGTAGGACAATTAAGTGGAAATGTTTTTCAGGAAGCTTAGGAGAAAAGTCAAGACAAAATATCTAGCTGCCACCAATAGTATAATAAGATGAAGACAAGTACAACTGAGAAAAATCCCCCTGGAGGAGGGAGAGCATTGCTATTTTACATGGCGTGGTTAGGAAATGCCTCACTTTTAGGGTGATTTTTGAGCAAAGATCTAAAGTGAGGTGAGTCATATGAATATCTAGGAATAGAGCCTTCCAAGAAATAGAAATAGCAAATGCAAAGGTCTTGAGTTATGAGTGTGCTGGATTGGGAAACAACATGGGGTCAGTATGGATGAAAAATATTACGAATAGAGAAAGAAAGTAGAAGGAAGAGACGTCAGAGAGAGAATAAGGAGCCAGATGAAGTAGAGCCTTAATGAACATTAAATAGACTTCATTACGTGGAATTTTACTTTGAATAATACTGGAAGCCAGTAGAAGTTTAAGTTGGCAAAGTAATATGATTTATGTTTTAATAAACCTACTCCGTTACCTACCAAATCTAATGTATGGGGCAAAAGCAAAAACAGGCTTTTATTGTTGTTGTCATTATTTTTTTGAAGGTCGTACCATTAATTCATGAGAGAATGATGGTAGTTTAGAGTGGTAACAAGAACTGGTAGGATTCAGGTAACTTTTGAAAGTAGAGCTCACAGGATCTTTTGAGTTTGATTATATGAGAAAGGATAAAATTGAGGTTCAAAAGATAATACAAAGTCTCAAATAAGAAGGACCAATCAGTAAGAAAGGAAAACAAGTTATGAATGCACAGAGCAAAGGAAGTATATTTGTTTAAAGAAAGTTTAGAGAAGCAGAATGTAGCAGTATCATCTAAAGCAGTAAAAAAAAAAAAAAAAAAAGGATAAAAATATCTATTGGAGTTAACAATTTTGAAGGTGTCATCTTTTGCCAAAGCAGTTTCAATGAAGTGGCAAGGCAGAAATATGATTGCAATGGTTTGGAGAGTGAATGCGGCCCAAGGAATGAGAGATAGCACTAAATGTTATCACTTCAAAACTCAACAGAGCGGAAAGAAGAGGGTTATAGTTGCTGGGTATTTAGAGTAAAAAGAAGATTTAATCTATCATGTGTTGCGACTCAGAACTATGAAAGATCCAGGGTAATCTCTTCGAACCCAGGGTTTCAAGGACAACCTGGTGGAATGGATCATTTCTACTTTCCAGTCATCAAGATTTAAATGTCAATTTGCTTTGGAACACAAGTCACAGAGAGAACTCCAGAAGAATAGCTCAACCATTCAGCAATCATCCAGACAGAAGCATAATGGATCCAAAGAAGTCACCAAAGAAAAAAAAAAAAAAGAAGTCACCAAAGCATTAGTAAACTGCCCCTAGAAAGGACACATTCATTAAGTTGGTGCAGCATTTTATTCAGTTCTACCAATATCTGGTTTAATCACTTCACCTGATAAATCATCTGTTTAGCTTCAACTTTTGCAAGCAGATAAAAATGTTAAATTCTATAAAATAAACAAACATCTTACTTTCACTTATTTAAGTGAGGCGTATACAGATTAAAAGATTAATTGTTGTGGTCTCAATAAGACCTTAATATTTTTTAACTTTTAATCAAGTATAATCTATCATGCACAGATTATACAAGATCTTAAAGGTTCATATATTTTATTTTTTAAATGCCCTTCCGTTATTAGAATAATAATCATTAAACTTTTAAACTGGAAGGAGTTTTAGTGACACAAGTCCAAACACCTTCATTTCTAAATGAGGAATCAAGCTCATGAAATCTTGGTTAGGGTAAGATTACATAAATACCAATAAAAACAAGACAAAAATCTAGACTCCAGGATTTCAATACAGTTTTCTTTCTACTGCTGTAATCTATAATTCTTTTAAGTAGTCTCTGAAGAAAGTACTGGGATATCATCACCAAAATCAAATATTTCAAATGTATTGACTCCCTTATATGTATCCTATACATAGCTCTAGGCATTGTTCTAAGTCTTGACATAAATTATTTTATTCAACCTTCATAGCAACTCTAAGAGACAGGTACTGTTATTAGCCCATTTTGCAGGTGGAGAAACTAAGCCTTAAAGAGACTGAGTAACTTTTCCAAGGCCACTCAGGAAGCAAGTGGTTAAAGCTGGAATGGCATCTGAGGCTCTAGGCAGTCTGCTTATTTCCTGATGCAAGCTAAATAGTTCTCAAGATTTAATTCCAAAAGCAGTGATTGAAAGGCTACTATAGTAAGACAGTGTCTTGGGAGCTGAATAAGATATATAAGATACAGAGCCTAAAAACCTATCAAAAAAGACCGATGCATCCACCACTAACTGCAATACAGAACAAAGAGTGTTTAGGGAAAAAAGAATAGCAAAGTGCACTGAAGAGAAAGCAATTTCAGGGCTGAGAGTGGACATAAAAATGGCCAATACTACCTTACAACCTACTGAGATCTGCTTTGAACCAATCTGTTACTAGTAGAGCCCAATGGATATAGAAATATTTCTTTTTAATATTCTTAAATGCTTACCATTCAACTCAACTTTTTTTCTATACCATACTCCACTCAGCCACTTCCAGATTTAGTTAGCGCTCAAGGCATTTTTTTTAATGCCCATGGTGCAGAGGGTAAAGAGCATGCAGTAAATAAATCAGCTGTGCAAAAGCTCTCTTAATATATCAAAGAATCTTTACAGAAAGTTATTAGAGGCCTCAAAACCTCCATAAAATAATCCACTTACATTCACTGTCCATTTAAGTGGCAACCTCTAAATTTATGAGTTAGTTTCTTGCTGAAAAGTCATATAACTTGTGAGTGTTAATTCCTTAGGTGACCCTGGTTTGGTTAGAAAAGTGCAAATGAGAGTCAGAGTAAGGAGACTAACTCCTGTCAAATACATCCCATTCTGGATTCCTAAGTACCACCCCAGACCATTCAAGAATCCCTGCCCCCTCAATGGAATATTTTTTGACACATGCTTATGTTATGATTTTTTGAAGATGAGGGAATATATGTATGATTTTTGTTTAAGGCCCAAATTTTAGCTATATATTTCTTCAACTAAGTATTACCAACTAAGTATGTTTTATTTTTAAATACCCAATAAACCGCATGTGTTTTTAAAGCCAGTAGAAAAGCCATTTTCCCCATTTTCTTACCAAAAACATTACTATTGCAAGCTAACTTGTACAAACACGAAGTATGAGTGTCTGGGGGTGAAAATAGTATTAACCTTTTTATTGCAGGAATGGCTATCCAAGCTTCCACTTTAACTACTTAATTGCTTTTCCTAGTTTTTGACAAGGGAAGTTTTTTTCATCTCTCACCAGTAAGTAGAGTTCTGACCACTAAGAAGGTGGAGACACACAGGAAAGCTTTAGCATGTACTGGTCAGCCAACTATCTCCAGAATCTCTCATAAATAAGAGGACCTGAACCATCTCTCTCCATCAATGTTGGCCAAACTGCCTTCATTTGCATACAGCTGTCATGACTTTCGTATTATCCTTATAACACCTAGACTCTTATACACTTGATATTTTTAGTTTAAATGGAGTCACTATTTTTACTTAAATAAATTTACATTTAAAAACCGTCTACTTCTATTGTAAGTGAAAAATCAGTATGTCAGTAAAAAATGACATAAACCTCTAGCTAGATGCAGTGGTTCGCCAAGACCTGCTTTCCAGTTATTAAATATGGAGATCAGCAAATTGTAGCGAGCTGTTAAGGACACACTAGTCCCACATTGAGGGTTTTTTTTTTCTCCTTATTCTAATTAGAAAAAAAAATTGTGAAGAAAGTAACTTACTTTCTTTCTATGTGGCTCAGTGTTTTTTAATGTTGTGCCCATGTTCCTTCTAAAATCATCCAAGTACCTCCAGGCAGCCAAGGCACCTTCTGAGAAACACTGCTGTAAATTATCCAGAATTTCATAAGCCCATATCTTGTCACTTCTAATTGATCCAGAATTCAGTATCACCGTTGTCATCTGCAATCTTATCTAAGCTCTCCCTCCCCTCTCCCCAACCACACTAAGTCTCCACTGTGTTTTTCTCAGAGCAAGACGAGTCCAGTCGTCTTCTGCTTCCCACCGGGCTGCTTTCCACTGGGCTCCGCCACAGGCTAGCAGCTACCAGGACGTAGAAGCTTTCTGGCTCCGTCCCCATGTCGAAAAGATATCAGTGGGTTGCATATCTACTTATACCTCCTACAGGTTTACTTTTCACTTCCGTGTCCTACTTTCAAAGGTTTAGTAATTTCTCACAAGTAATAAGATACCTGAAAAGCCTGTCTTCCTTGAATTTCTGCTGTTTTGAACTTTAACTATCATTCCTTCGTTCTCCATGTTAGTAACTTCACATTCCACTGGGAAATAAGGTTCATTTCTCAACTCTTGAATAAATACATTTTTTATTCTAGTTTCCACAAATTCTAATTTTGGATATGATATTTTTTCTTATCCATGATATTTTTAAACTATAAATTTACAACATGGTATACTTTCTACTAGAAAAGAGTCAAGGAATGCAAACACAATATATACTTTCTTTTTGAAATTACCGGAAGCACAGTGTGACCTTATAAAAAAAATGTTAGCAGTCAAATGAAGATGTTCTGTACTATCTTTACTGTAATCCCCTTTCCAATTATCCTAGTATTTAAAAAATCAAATTTAGTATTGTTGAAGACTAGAAATACTTAACACTGCTATAAAATAAGTGTTGTGGACAGGTTAGTTGTAGTATATGCACCTGTCATTTTTCACACAATCAAATTTCTACCAGGGTATTTCTTAAACATTTCATGTGATCAAATGGCTTTTTACCCATTTTATGGGCTTTTAAAGGCTCACCATGATATAACTTATAGCTATTATTTCTAATATAGTTGGGCACTGACCTGATGATCCACCAGATCATCCAGAAAACAAAACAAAGGACACATACTG
Source organism: Potos flavus (assembly GCA_028534135.1). Lineage (NCBI taxonomy): Eukaryota > Metazoa > Chordata > Mammalia > Carnivora > Procyonidae > Potos > Potos flavus. The sequence goes on along the minus strand of CM052895.1, from coordinate 67,748,769 downwards.
GTCAACTGCTGGCTGGCAAGTCCCTGAGTGACCAGGTCAAAAGCCCTCAGCAAGTATACAGGAAAAGATTAATGGGAAGAGAAAGAAATCGTCAGCTAATGCCACAGTAAAACTATCTGTTCTGTGGAGATATTAAACACAAAATCCAGCCACATTGGCAGTGTATCACCTATACTGGTGTGTTAACCATTTTCAGACAATTTGAATATTCTTTCTCTAATTAACAAATGGTGCGGGCACTTGACGGAGCCAATGATTTGAACTGAAAACAAAACACACATTGTACTGAGATGACTCAAATATCAGTAATTCATGAAGTCGGTCTCAAACCGATACTTTTTTACTTGGGGGGAGATGGTAAGAAAGAGGCAATCAGATGACAGATACGGCATTCCTGTGGTGAACCACTGCAGCAGCTCATCGTATTTACCCAGGTATCTCTTTAAGGTCTTATTTGTGAAAGGTTGTGGTAAAACTGAAGAGAACTTTAAATTCATTTGACTTTTGAGATTATCACTCTATTTAACCTTGAAAGCTTTTTGCATTTTCTCATGCCTTTGTTTGCTTTCAGGAATTTATCTTCATTTTAACTTTAATCCATTTTATATCTCCTGCCTCATCTTCGATCCACAAGGTTCAATCTTTTTTTTTTTTAATCTGTAGTGTCTACAGTGTAGGTGGGGGTAGGAAGGCTTCTGTCTCCTTTTTATAAAGACATATAATACGGTCATCTTAAAAGTTATATATACATATGTGTGTGTATGTATAAGTGTGATTAACCAGTGATCATTTTATCTGTTAGAAAAACTGGTATCACAGTAGTACTTGTTCAATATTAAGTAGTAGTTTCACCTCAGATTTACTGAGTCTGAAAGTTATACTATCCTTAAGGTGACAGTATTTTGTCTCAAGAAGCCCAAGCATTTCAACATTACTCCTTACAAAAGTGGAAGCAAATAATTACCAACTTTGCCGTAAGAACCATGAAATCAGCTATACAATGATTGCCTTAGACTTCTGTATAGAACTGTAGTAGTTTAGACCAGCTTTGCACAGCCAGGGACATTTTTTGCATTAGGTATTGCAAACACAAAACATAGGAACTATGAGCTTTCCAAGGGCCCCCTCCCCCAAATTTGTTGACTCCAAAAATAAAAATAAATCAATGTACAAATAATGTCCACAGAAATGTATGTCAACTGCTACTCAGCTCATATGCAAATACAAAAAAATTAAATCTCAAGAGCAAAAGAAATAATTTATTATTTTAAAATAAAATTATCTAAAAATATTACATCAAAAAAATCAATCTGTGATACATTCAAATAGATGCATGAGAATTAGAATGTGATACAGTAAGGAGTGGGGTCTGCCAAAGTAAGCATGCCTAGGACATATGCTGTGATCACTATAGATTCTCGTTCACAAGTCAGCAAGGTAGTAATTAAAGATGGTGAAACACTGAGGATTTTGTAAAGCAATGAAAAAATCTGTATTAGAACTATTTGTATTCTGGAAATTACCTTCTCACAGACATTATTAAATCAGATAAATTGGGATTTCCCTGAAATCTTACCTACTGAAGAGAAAACCCCAGGGGACTTGGGTCTTATTATAATTGGTCTTATTTTAATCTCTTTTCTGAAAATAATATGAGTAGAACAGCCAAAATCCAAGATAATTAAATATGGCCAATACTGTCCCAATGTTACTGTGGGTATCAATATATCTATGGTAGTTTTTCCTTCTTTTGCCAACAATTCAAACATACCAGAGATATACTATAGCATAGACACTAAGGAAATGTTCCCATATAGTAGTAATTGTTTCATTATTTACTTTCTTTAACCATTCAGAATGTCTAACAATGACCTCCATACATATATTTCTTACTTGAGAAAAATCAGAGCAGAGAATTCTCAGTAGAATGTCATGGGCTTGTAAGGATCAGACTTATAAACTACTTTATATCAAACCACCACATCCTATTATAGTTCCACACCTTGTTGAAGGCCCAATATAAACTTGGACTTGATATCAAGCACCCCAGTGTTATAAGCTAGCCTATTTTTTCACAATAACAATTCCATGGAGAGAAACTGCTCTTACTTTCTAACAGGTTTGAGACTCTGAAATGTGACTGCTTCTCTTCAGTAATTTTCCATCAAATGTGCAAGATACATCTCGACAGTGAAACACCATTTCTCATTTACCTCTTCAACGAGACTGAAAATATATGAGGACATTCTTCTATATAAGGGGACATTCATTTTACTTAAATAAAACCAGGGTAGATCTATGTGACTTGGTTTCTTTTTCCAAATATTTCTTCATAAAAAAGCATTGATTTCTTAGCTTCTATGACTGGATGGGAAAATTTCTTTTCAATGTGTTATCTGTATCTCAAAATTATATGCTGACTTACTGTTGTTATGACATACTGGTTGAGTTTTACTAAACCAGTCACATATAGTAGTTAGCTTTCTTGGTGACCGCTAATCTAGTCACTGAGAATACAAGTTTTAACTCAAAGCCATGAACTAAGTACATGGATTAGCACATCTATACATAAGAGGCCTGCTGGGGATTGAACGTTTTTAATTAAAGTAAAACATTTCCAGTAGTAGAAGCAGAAATGAATAATTTTGAAAATTAAAATCACAGTGATGAATTGTGTGACAAAGTTTCAAAACTGCAGCTACCACCATCCCCACCAGAGGTATTAATCTTTTTTTTTTTCAGTGTTCCAAGATTCATTGTTTATGCAACACACCCAATGCTCCATTCAATATGTGCCCTCCTTAATACCCACCACCAGGCTCACTCATCCCCCCAACCCCCTCCCTTCCAAAACCCTCAGTTTGTTTCTCAGAGTCCACAGTCTCTCATGCTTCCCTGCAATTGCACTACTGGGTATTTACCCCAAAGATACAGATGTAGTGAAAAGAAGGGCCATATGTACCCCAATGTTCATAGCAGCAATGGCCACAATCGTCAAACTGTGGAAAGAGCCAGAGGTGTTATTTGGCTGCCTTCTGAATGGGAAGCCCAACCCACCTACAAATCATCAAAAGCAATAATAGGAATGAAGTTCATCCTGAACTATAAGTTCTTGTACAGGAATGTGTCAAATAACTAGTGGTTCTATTTTCCCCAAATGCTATTCTCTTTCTCCCAGCACAATAGTAGGCTGGATGATAAATAATAACAAAGCCATCTAACCTTTAACACTTCCACATAAGAAGCTTTAGTTAACTGTAAGTGATACTAGTGGCCTTCCAAATTTTCCTGAAAAGGGGTAAAAAAAAATGTAGATTTTATCACATCCAGGATAAATCTCACTACTTAGAACCAGGTAAAAAGAAGCCCCACGTGAAAAAGTGAAAGATCATAATTATTCTGTTTATTTATAAAGAAATGTTAATACTTTCAAGCTGCAAGGCTAAGAATAATATGGCAGGTTTGTGCTTAGGAACCATGAGAGACCAGCTCTCCTACTTGCATAAGTTAAATTTCCTGTACCTCAGATTCTTTGTCCATAAAATGGAACAAGCTTAAAGAAGACGACAGTTACAAAGAATTTTGGACAGTGCATCCTGATATATTGTGGGTGCTCACAAACATTCATTTACTCTATATCCCACAACAATTATACAAGATTAATAAAATATTTCCAATAACTACTTGCTTCAATAATAAAAAACACGATTTTATATAATATAAAATCATTTTGCTTTTTGGGAGTCAATCTTAGGTGATTAAACAAGTAAATTGCTTGTTGTCTAAGTAGGTTAAACAAATTTTCTCCCCTGGTAACTTATTTATACTTTTCATCTGGTTAGAAGAAACAACAAAGAAAACAAATAAATAAAAATCTTCATTTTTATCAAAATTTCCAAATTCGGCTGTGTTCCAACCCTAGTTGGCTAGGGCTTACATGGACATCTTTACCAAGTCAACATTAAGAAATGCCCAACAAGCTTCTTCACACCTATAGCCTTGTTCCTTCCATTCATCCAGGCATTGATGTGCTAGTTTGGTTCCCTGTGCTGAACATTCAGAGCCCCAGATCATCATATGCCACTGTCTCTGTCTTTCAGTTCTTAAATTCCTATCATCATCAGACAGGCTTTCCCTGATCAGTTCACCTAAATTACCATCTGACTCTCATACACATTACTTTTTTATCCCATCGATTTGTTTTATTTTCTTTTAGCAATAATCATTATCTTGTTCATATACTTGTTCACTTGTTTAATAAACTTCTTTAGCTTAGAATCCTGGCCCATCTTGTGCACCACTGTACGGCTAACATCTAAAATACCACCTGGTCTATAACAAATACTCACTAATTATTAACTGAGAGGATGAATCCTGATCGCTATTATATATAGAGGAAAGGCTATGTACTTTCAAAAGCACAATGCCTACTGGACATTCTTCATCAAGGTATGTGTCCACTTTTCTTTACAAACTGTATTTGCCTCAAAAGAACACAAGTCTAATGTAGTACTATCTTCAGTCCAATCCAGCTCAGGGCATCAACACAAGAAAAGGAAGCCACTTATCCAGAAAGATAACAATAAAAATGGGTTCCTGTTAGGATCGAGAACATTTGTAGCCTCATAAAGTGAAAGCCTGAAAGAACAATGCCAGACAGTAAATCTATGTTTTAGCAAAGCTGACAGAGATTTCTTCACTAGGGGAAAAAAAAAAAAAAACCTGCATGACAAGCTTTTATTAGATGGTAAAAGTAGACAATATCACCATGTAGTACCTAGTGATCAATTGTGATACATAGCTGTATGGTGTATACCCTTCCTGAATTAATTACTAAAAGAAAAAATGGGAGAAATTTTTGACAGTGAAGCACAGTTTACACTTCAGGAATTTCTTTCTCTGCAGAGAAAAAAATAACTTTTTATTTATTATCCAATTAACCATAACATCCCCCAATATTTTTGTAGCTATTTCCAAGTTGTCCACTTGTCACAGCCCTCTTATATGCACCTAGAATACTGTTTGTGAACATTTCCTGGGAGCATACAGAAACCTCAGCAAGGCCCACATGATTCTGTCACCTAGAATTAATCCCAATCTGCTCCCATTTTCTATCATCTTGTTCTTCCAGTTTTTTAATCCCCAACTGGTTACTTAAATTTGCCTTCATTTGCCTTCTGCACTTTCCTTGGATGCCATTTTATTTTCCCCTACTTATTATGTCTGGTTCTCTCCCATAAAAGGTAGATTCTCCTGGATTCCAACACATTAGAGGAGAGAGAGAAGTCATACTTCTTCCATAGGCATCACAAGAATATTGTAAATCATACAGTGGGCTTTGGGTATCAAGTATGTTATACTGCTTTCTTATTTCTTTGGCCATCAATAGCCTCTTTAGGATAACTGTAATAATTCTCAGTTAACCTGAGAATTTCCTTTTGTGATAATATTCTGCTTTATCTCACCTCCCACGTTACCAGCTCTTTGAGGACAAGGACTATGTTTTACTCAGCTTAGAAATCTCTGTAACACTTAACACATAATAATTTTAAGAGTTGTCAAATTAACTAAGTTGAGTTAAATTCTGGACAAATGGAGGTTTTTGTGAAATTTTAATGTCAGGTTTTAATTTCTAGGATTCCTATTCTATGGATATGTTTTATTTTGATTAGCCTTATAATTCATTCAATAATTGTTGCCCTAGTTGGGAAAACAAAACTTGAACATAAATAGAGGCAAAACAGCACATAAAATGTTTCATACAAGTTGATCCTGGTGGTACATGTTAGAATCAGGAAGATTAGCAAAGGAGTGGGGGCCTACTCCCAGACCTACTTCCCAAATTAGAATCTTGGACATACATCCCTGATAAAGAAGGAATGATAGAAGAATATTGCACTGACAGGCAATTATAAATAAAGGAGTTCAGGAAATAAAGATACCTTCTAGACACACTGTGAAATCAAATGAGCTTCATTTTGAGAAAGGGCATTAAAGACTAGAGTGCTATAAAATGCTGTAAGATGTTAATGACCATTCTCATCAGCATCATCACTTTCAGTAGGGATGTTCTGGTAGCTGCTTGGGGAGAAAGTTACTTTGAGCTAAGCCTTCAGGGATGCACTATATCTGAGACATATCATATTTCTTAAACATCCCAAGAATCTCCACTTCTTCATTCTGGTCTGTTTTCAATTGTTTACCAATTTTTTTCAACTCAATCCAACTTTTAAAAATCACCACTGTTCACCTGTTCTATAAAATCTTCCTCTTTAAGTCTCACTTCAATTTTAAATCCATTCAATTGCTTCAGACTTGATGAATTATTCTTACTAAGTTTTTAAAATTCATAAAAGGGGACATATTTATCTATTAGATTATCTAAATTGTAGACTAAATGTGGCATGACTCAAGCCCTCAGAGTAAGTTAAACAGTATCTTTCCCAACTTGATCTGTAAACATGAAAATGTTTATTATATTCAAAATATTTTGATATTATATTCAAAATACTTTTATGTTGTTTTGCTACAATATAAAAGTTCACCAGATTCTCTTTGGCCTTATGCCATAATTCTTAATTAATACTTGTAGGTTCCATAACATGGTTCAAAAACAATGGTAAATCATTATGTTACAGACAGTGATTTCTGAATTAATTTCTAAGCACCAGCAGCAATTCTGCTATTACAAGCTGCATGTAGATCATAAATTACTCTGTAGGTCGTGTTGTCTATGCCAAATAAATGTGAAGTTACTACATGTGTGAAGATGGCAATTTGGTAAAATAATATTTAGAGTACAAAGGATTCTCTTGGTCAGAACCCTCTTGTAGCTGAAAATAATGATGAAAAACTAGCCAGAGAGTCCCTGAAACACATTTGTTGAAAACCTGCTTCATCTTCAGCAGACACCTGAGAAGAAACTATTTAACAGCTTGACAGATTCAACAGGGACAAGCATCTTTCCTTGGCACTATTTTAAATTGCTACATAGAAGGGTGAATCAGTGAAACAGGGGGAAAGGCATAATTGCTTGTTAGAAAAAAAAGAGGAGGGCAATAGAGAATGCTAAAAGAAAATGTACATTAAAAATAAACCTTAATTGAATTCATGTGCTTAAGGAAATAACTTGATTTAAAAAATGACTTCTAAGAAATAAAGATATATGCCCATAAATCAAAATAAAGCATGATTTTTTAAATATTTATTTATTTCAGAGAGACAGAAAGCAGGGGAGTGGGGGATAGAGGGAGAGAGGGAGAGAGAGAGAGAGAGAGAGAGAGAAAATCTCCCGCGGACTCCCCACTGAGCGCAGAGCCCAAGGACGTAGGGCTCTATCTCATAACCCTGAGATGATGACATGAGCCAAAATCAAGAGTCATATGCTTACCTGACTGAGTCACCCAGGCACTTCCAAAGCATGATTTTTAAAAATAATATCAAGCCTCAGGAGTCTGTTCAAGAATTCATTTAATCCACAACAACTAAGATATTGCAAGAGTTTTAATAGGGTCATAAGAAACAGGAAAATATTTTCTAAATGTCAGCTTGATGTAAAACAGCCATACCCAGAATAGATACGGTAACAGCAACCCTGTGGTACAGGGGTTGGCAAATACTTTATAAAGGGGCAAACAGTAAATATTTCAGGCTTTGCAGGTCATAGGTCTCTGTCACAATTATTCTACTCTGCCTTTGTAGTGCAAAAAGCCATAGACAATATGTAAACAACTGGGCATGGTTGTCCTCCAATAAAATATATTTACAAAAATAGGCAGCCGATTAGAATGGCCAATATTCAAAATACTGACATCACCAAATGCTGATTATGATGTAGAGCAACAAGAACTCTCATTCATTGCTGGTAGAAATGCAAAATGGAACAGCCGGTTTGGAAAACAGTTTGGCAGGTTCTTATAAAACTAACCAAACTCTTAACACAAATATCCAGCAATCATGGCCCTTGGTATTTACTCAAAGTAGCTGAAAACTTATGTCTATACAAAAACCTGCATACAGATGCATCTAGCAGCTTTATTCCTAACTGCGAAAACATGAAAGCAATAGTATGTACCTCAGTAGTGAGTGGATAAATAAGCTGTGGTACATCTAGACAATGGAATATTATTCAGGGATAAAAAGAAATGAATAGTCAAGCCACAAAAAGACATGGAGAAACTTAAATGCGTATTACAAAGTGAAAGAAGCCAATCTGAAAAGGCCACGTACCATATGATTCCAGCTATTTAACATTCTGAAAAAGGCAGAACTATAGGGACAGTAACAACACCAGTGGTTGCCAGGGGTTGGGAAATGGAGGGATGGATAGGCTAAGCACAAAGAATTTTTAGGGCACTGAAAATAATCTGTATGATGCTACAATAGTAAATGCATATCATCATGCATTTGACAAAACCCACAGAATTTAAGACCAAGAGTGATCCTTAATGTAAACTATGGACTCTGGATGATAACGATGTGTCAATATAGGTTTGTCAATTATAAGGAATGTAACAAATGCACCACTCTGGTGGAGGCTGTTGATAATGGAGATACTACGCATGTGTCAGGGACAGAGGGCATATAAGAAATCTCTACCTTATGTTCAATATTTCTACAAACCTAAAACTGCTGTAAAAAAATAAACTCTATGAAAACACAAACAGACAAAAAACAGGGAGCCAACCAGACGTGACCCACAGGTTGTATATAGCTTCATGACCTGCCTTTAGAGTATGTTAATCCTGGGTCAGGAATCAGAAAAGTTCTCGTGGCTTCTGAGATCCGCAAACCTCTTCTTCCCAATCTGGGGAATCTCACTTTAACCATAGGAAAATATTCCTCTGTCCTGTTATTTTTCTCTTAGAAATACTCCATTTCTCCTCTATTTCCAGGACACCACTTTTAGTCTCCTCAGGTGACTTCAGCTTTGGACATTCTCATTAGAAAGGAAAGTACCCTACCCATTTCTGTTTTGCATAATACGATTGTGATACAGTCACTGCAGCTCTCTGTTCTCATGTCAACATTGGGAATAATAATGATACACATTTTATAAGGTGCTATGAGAATTAAAGTAGTTCCCATTTAGAAAGTAGTAAAGTACTTAGCATTCAGAAGATATTCAGCCATCAGAAAAGATGAATACCTACCATTTACATCATCATGGATGGAATTGGAGGGGACTATGCTAGGTGAAATAAGTCAAGCAGAGAAAGACAATTATATGGTTTCACTCGTATGTGGAACATAAGGAATAGCACGGAGGACCATAGGAGAAGGGGAGGGAAATTTGAATGGAAAGAAATCAGAGAGGGAGACAAACCATGAGAGACTCTGCACTTTGGGAAACAAACTGAGGGTTACAGAAGGGAGGGAGGGTGGAAGGATGGGGTAACTGGCTGATGGGTATTAAGGAGGGCACATGTTGTGATGAGCACTGGATGTTATACGCAACTAATGAATCTTTGAACACTACATCAAAAACTAATGATGGGGGCGCCTGGGTGGCTCAGTGGGTTAAAGCCTCTGCCTTGGGCTCAGGGCATGATCTCAGGGTCCTGGGATTGAGCCCCACATCGGGCTCTCCGCTCAGCGGGAAGCCTGCTTCCCCCTCTCTCTCTGCCTGCCTCTCTGCCTACTTGTGATCTCTCTCTCTCTGTCAAATAAATAAATAAAATCTTTAAAAAAAAAAAAACTAATGATGTTCTATATGTTGGCTAACTGAACATAATAATAAAAAAATTTTTTTAAGATATTCAATAAATTTTAGCTACCATTTTTACATTTATGCTGTTTCACACACCTCTGAACAAAAGAAACACCTAATCTTTTACCTGCATAAAAGAAAAAGGAGAAAATACAGGGAAAGAAATATGTTTTAAAAAGCTCAAAAGATTATCCTGCCACAGAGAGTTGACCTACCAAAGCATTGACTAGGATGGTGGCTAGAATGTTATTTAAGATATTTGTTTTGAGTCACTGTAAAAATAAGATAAAAAACACAATCTCTGGAGCACCCAGGTGTTAGTTAGGCATCCAACTCTGGATTTCAGCTCAGGTCGTGATCTCAGGGTTATGAGATCGATCTCTGCATCAGGCTCTGCAGTAAGTAGGAAGCCTACTCTCTCTCTCTCTCTCTCTCTCTCTCTCTCTCTCTCTCCTTTTCCCTCTGCCTGTTCCCACTCTTTCTCCCACCCTCTCTAAAACAACAACAACAACAACAACATACACAATCTGTAGGCAATTCATCAAAACTCTCATGTTTGCCTGTGGAGCAAGAGAGGGCAATATGGAGACAACACAGAGAAACTTGACAATAAGGCAGTAACACTAGCCACATCTTCAGGGAGCGGGCAAAGGGTCAACACAACTTTCCAGCTCATGATTAGGAGAACCTAGCTGGATTCAACAAAGCAAAGGTGGGTGAATTATTATCACCCATCACTCCAGCTAATAAAGAGCCACACACCAGGGCATTAAATCCCACCCAAAGAGGCTGGGGGGCCATGCATCCTTCTTGAAACAAAAGTTTATTCCAACACAAAATGAACATATATGTAATCCTGGCTTTTCCTATTTGTTCATTGAGAAGCAAACCCTAATTTCCTGACCTAGGAAATCAAGCATATGAGATCGCATATTAAAATCCTCGTTTTCTACATTTTGAAGAAATTTATCCTGCGGACTTTTGAAAATACTGATGTCCATGGTCACTTTTATACACACTAAGTGTTGGCAGTTCTGTGTACAAAAGGTGAATTCAGGGTGCCTGGGTGGCTCAGTCAGTTAAGCATCTGTCTTCAGCTCATGTCATGATCCCAGGGTCCTGGGATCAAGTCCCGCGTGGGGCTCCCTGCTCCGCAGGTAGTCTGCTTCTTCCTCCACCCCTCCTCCCACTCATTATCTCAATCTCTCTCTCAAATAAATAAAGTCTTTTTTTAAAAAAAGGTTAATTCATACTATGTCTCTTAAACTAATGCAATCCCTATTTTTATTTCATTTACCTATTTTTAAGTTACTACTAATTAAATGGCTTTAATTGCAAATAATACACATTGATCCTTGAAAATCATGGATTTGAACTGCACAGATCCATTTATATGAGGACTTTTCTCAATAAATATATTGGAAGATTTGTAGGCATGAAAAAACTCAAGAGACAAACCATGTAGCCTAGAAATATTGAAAAAACTAAGAGAAAGCTAGGTATGTCATGAATGCATAAAATACAGGTAATAGTACTCTATTTTATCATTTACTACTATAAAACATACACCAACTTATTATAAAAAGTTAAAGTTTATGAAAAGTTATGCACAAACATTTACAGACCATAATTGGTGCCATTCACAGTTGCGAGAAATGTAAACAAATATAAAGATGAAAAATTTAATCAAACTGCATAAAATTAACTACACTACATACTGTACTACTGTAATAATTTCATAGCCACTTCCTGTTGCTATTGCAGAGAGCTCAAGTGTTGCAAGTATCTGCTTAAAATGCCGTGTGACACTAATCATCTCCGCCTGAGCAGTTCATCTCTCCAGTAAATTGCACATGGCAGTAAAAAGTGATCTCTCCTGGTTCTGCCTATTAGCAGTTAAGTTTTGGGAGAGTCAAAAGTTATTCATGGATTTTCAACTACATTGGGCAGGGGGAGGCAGAGCCCCTAACCCCTGAGTTGTTCAAGGATCAACTGGATTTACTTTGTATCACAAAATGTCTTATACATACATTTCATATCTAAAAACTTAAGAGCCCCACACAAACTTAAGAGCAAGTTGAAATTGTGAAAATAAAATTCATATTCAGATTATTACCAAGATACAACCAAATATATTTTAACACATTGAACAACTTAAGATTGTTTAAGTTAACCAACTTTGAAATATCTAAATTAAACCTTTCTGCCTATTCATTCCTTTACTTTATTAACAAAGCATTGTGGGGGTATTTATTGGGCAGCAATGGTGAAAACATCTGCTCTATCCTTGCTTGGCATCAAACTTTAAGCTTTGGGAACATTAAATTTTCGATTATAACTTCAGTCTTATATCAGATGCAAGAACCAATTCTGTACCATAAACTCATAGCCCCAAAGTTTATCATCAGGTCAGCCTATAAATGGCTGTTTATAGTAGCATCTAGATTTCTTTTTTTACCTGAACATCTATTTGGTTTCTCAAATTTCAAATATAATAATTGGTTCCTTAACTTCGGCTTAGACATCTAAAGTAGGGTCTTGACTCCCTTCTAGAAACCTTTTCTCCTGACCTGTCCAACTCACCAGCTAAGATTTTTGCTCTATCTAAAACTCAGCTTCATGCTTTCTTTTAACGTCTACTATTTCACCTGTTCAGGACTGTAGAAACTTCTCTTCTGTCCCTACCGTATCCTAATTGACACATTTACGCCTAACTAAGCCTCAGTTCTGGTAAGTTACCAGATACAATTCAGATGTTAGTGTAAGTCATGGATATGCAAACTGCCATGGCTAAGAAACAACACATGTATTAATTTGGGGTTTGTTTGAACTTACATTGTCAGGAATAAACGCTAAAGTAAAATGCTTACTGATGAACATCCAGAATGTTGAAAGAATGAAAATGTTGAATTTCCTCAAATTTGCAAGGTAAGATACTAACACTCACATAAACTAGCCCAAATTATAGTCAATACTCAATGATCTTGAATCCATATGATCCCTATTTAATTCATCTAAGGAACTGTTGAAATTGTTGATGACACCTATAGTATCCATATTAATTGTTGATATTCCCCTTCACTAATAGCTATTACTTACCTCACTCAGCTTCAAGTGAATGCACTGATCCATTTATGTTCCAAGAGTGATATTCTAAATGTTCTAAAATAGAATGGGCAATTGGGTGATAAGCATTAAGGAGGGCACAAGATGTGATGAGCACTGGGTGTTATAGGCAACTGATAAATTTTTGAACACCACATCTGAAACTAATGATGTGCTATAAGTTGGCTAATTGAATTTAAATAAATAAATAATTAAATAAATAAAATAGCATGGGCATTAGCCAATGAGAATGGAAGCTGGACATAACTTTGGAATGCGATAACCTTTTCTTCCTCTTCATACCATGTTCTAACTGAGTGTTCTATGGATATCCTTCCTGTGATTCACAAAGGCAGGTTTCTCCTTCTACTGGTTTCTCTCAATCACCTGCATCCAGCCAAGAGATGAAGAAAGAAAGTAGAAACATGAGGAGGAAATACTTATTCTGAACCACCCTGGCCTGGAGGTGATACACATCACTTCCACACATATTCCATAAGCAAAAAAGAGATATATGACCCACCAAAATGCAAGAGGCATAAGAGGTACAGCCAGGAAGTATATTCAATGAGCACAAACCACTGTCTCCATCATATATACAATATATTAGAAGGTAAAAAGTGCCATGGGATAAAAATGAGCAAAAGTAAAAAGGCTTTTGAGTGTTAAAAGAGGTCACAAATTTGAACAACTTGCTCAAAGTAAGCTTCATTTATTCAGTGACAATGGAGCAAAAGCTTAAAGGGGAATATGGGTAGATCCATATATGTACCTAGGGAAAGAACATTTCAGGAAAAACAGTCAGTTCAAAAGCTGTGATGTGGGATAGTACCTGGTAGGTTCAAGGAAAAGGAAGGAGGCTGTCATGGTCAGACCAGCATATCGTAAGGGAGGCCTGAGAACTACGGGCGGTGGGAACAAGAGGTTTTTATAAGCTGTTATAGGCTGAATGTTTGTGTCTTCCCCAAAATGTTGAAGATCTAACTCCCAGTGTGATGGTATTTAAAGGTGGGGCCTTTGGGAGGTGACTAGGTTTAGGTGAGGTCATGAGGGTAGAGCTCCCATGATGGAATTAGTGCCCCTCTAAGAAGAAGAAGACACCAGATCATCTCTCTGCCATGTGAGGAAACAGTAAGAAGTCCTCTGCAAGCCAGGAAGAGGGCGCTCATTAAGAATCAAATCTGTTGGGGGCTCCTGGGTGGCTCAGTCAGTTAAGCATCTGACTCTTGACTTGGGCTCAGGTCAGGATCTCACTGTCATGAGATTGAGCCCTACGTCAGGTCCTACACTCGGTGTGGAATCTGCTTGTCCCTCTCCCTCTGCTTCTCCCCCTGCTCATTCTTCTCTTTCCCTCTCTCTCTCTCTCAAATAAATAAATAAAATCTTTAAAAAAAAAAAGAATCAAATCTGTTGGTACCTTAATCTTATACTTCCCAGACTCCAGGACTATGAGAAATAAATGTCTATTGTTTAAGCCACTCAGTCTATGGTAGTTTGTTATAATTAACCACGCTACTAATACATAATAAACTGTAAGGCCTTTTGCTTTGACTCTAAAGAAAATAGAGGACCATTGGTGGAATGTGATTTGAAGAGTGATATGATGTGGGTTACATTTAGCAAGACTATTCAGACTATCATTTGAGAATACACTACAGTGGGGTAGTTATAGAATATGAGAGACTAGTCAGAAAACTATTACAACAATCCCAATGAGGGATAATGGTAGACTAGACCCTGTTAGTAGCAAAAGAGATTGTAAGCAAATGCAAACTTCTGGATTTGTTTTGAAGGTGGAGTTAATGTATATTCTAATAGATTGGTATAAGCTTTCAGAGCTGGACAATTAGAAAGTGGGAGTTATCATTAACTGATATGGGGGAGACTGTAAGTGAAATAAACTTGGGGGAGGACAAGAGTAGAAATTCCTCTGTGGACATATTAATTTTGAAATATCTATTAGAGATCTAAATGGGGCTATCGAATAGTCAGCTGGATATATGATTCTAGAATGAGGAGAGAGGTCTGGGTCAAAAGATATAAATCTGGCAACTGCAAACACATAGACGAAATTTAAGCCATGAGGCAGATGAGATCACCAACACAGTAAGGAGAGAGAGGAAAGATCCAAGGTCTGAGGCCTGAGCCAAAGTAGCATTAAAAGGTCAGGATAAATAAGAAAATCAGAAAAGAGGCGAGAGAGAAGATGCAGTAGTAATGCAGAAAAAAATCAGAAAAGTGTGGTATCCTGGGAGCTAAGCGAATAAAGAGTTCTCAGAAAAAAGGAATTCTTGACTGTGTAAAATGCTGCTAATAGGTCAAGTAAGATGAGGACTCCGAATTGAACCAAGCAGCCCGAGGCTATTTGTTGACCTTGATGAGAGAAATTTTGGTAGGATGTGGAGTAGCAACAACCTGAGAAGAGTGAGTGTAGGGAGATATAAAGAGAGGAGCCAGGGATCAGAAGTGCAGATAACAATTTTAAGCACTTTTACTGTAAAGAGAAGCAAAGAAATCAGGCTGCAGAGGAGATTTTTACCTTAAGATGAGCGAATACCACATTGTTCCCAATATGTATCAATGGTAAGTTGCTTGAGACTCCAATATAATCACAGACATACACCAATTTACACATTTCTTTAGATGACAGTAATAGCAGAATTCTCAATCCTATCTTTGGTCAAAATATAATTATTTTGGTTTCCCTTCAATGATTAACTTAGAAAAATGCATATTCAATCCTGCTAACAATTTAATACTTTTTAAACATATTCTATCAACGAATGCCTTCTCCTAGTTCAACTTAGTTACCACAATTATCACCTTGGTAAAGTGCAAAAGGTACTTATCCTTCTGTCCTTTCCTGCCAAAATATGACACACACTAGTGTCTTTCCCATTTTAATCTGAATCATCAAATTATTTTTTTCCTTATCCTTTTGCTTCAAAGCCAAAAAAGATAAATCTTCCAAAATTAGAAGAAACACACTCATCCCCAGGAGATGAATCTGAATATAAAATCTCTGGTCACCCTTCACACAGGACGTCACTCTCACCATCACCATCTCTACCTGCAGACTTAAGGCAACAGAGAACAGTTGCTTTTTAGAAGCAAGATGCTCCTCAAAAAAAGCCAAGCTATTCCACAGTCTTCCTTAGGAAGAGTTCATGTGGCAACACTGGGACATACTGTTGACAAGTTTCCATCAAACAGCAAAGGGCTTACACTTTCCAGAACTGATATTAGTAGGACCAGGGGAAAAGGAGAGAGGTCAGTTAATATCCACCTGCTTTCACACAGGTAAGCAAAATTAAACTTTCTGAGACATCTGTTGGACCCAGTATAGCAAAGAACTTTAGAAATTGGAAACATGTAACACAAATTTTAAAATATCCCTTTAAATAAACATTAACACATAAATAACTGTTTTGGTAAAAATGGAACTTAGGTGCTATTTGATAATACTTTTGATTATTTCAGTAATTGGTTACAAGTAAAATTAATTAAAACAGAATGGGAAGTAACCCAATGTCTTTAATTGATCAAACATTTAATCAGAGATTATAATATACCAGATTCTGTGCTAGGGATAACAGGATGAAAAAGGGTGTTTTTCTTACCTTTGAAGAGCTCACATTCCAACAGAAGAGACAAAAATTTAAACAATGAAAATAGAATGCAGAAAGTGTTCTAATAAAATATTAGAGACAGGTACAAAAAGATATAGAAGGAAAGAGTGGCTAATTCCACTAAAGACAGTGGGGAAAACTAAAGAGAAGAGTTAATATGTGAAAGATAAAATTGTCTTTCTAGAGCTTGGAGAGGGCTGGAGGAGGCCAGAAACACAGGTCAAATAATTTAAGGCAGGGGTGTTGTAGGTCACGCAGGCTGATATAACAAAAATACAATAGATGGAGTGGCTCAAACGACAAATATTTATCTCTAACGGTTCTGGAGGCTGAGAAGTCCAAGACCAAGGTGCCTGTGGATTTGGTGTCGGGTGAGAGCCTGCTCCCTGGTTCATAGAGGGCTGTCTTCTTGCTGTGTCCTCACATGGCAGAAGGGTCCAGGAAACTGAAATCTCTTTTATAGGGATATTAATCCTATTCATGATAGCTCTACCCTCATGACTTAATCACCTACCAAAGGCCTCATCTCCAAACACCATCACACTGCATATTAGGATTTCACATATGAATTTTGTGGGGACACAAACGTTGAAGGAGTAACAGCAAAAATAAAGGCAGCAAACATAACATGGTGTTTTTAAGATGGAAACATACAGTCATCAAAATTCTAGTAGGCCTGTGTCTCAAAAACAAGGCAGTCAGAGCAAAAGATAGACTTCTCTTTTCAGAAAGTATCTCTCACGACAATACCTGGAAGGTGGGCTATTACTGAACGTGAGAAGAACATGAGATGGGGCAGACAAGGAAGTGGCAAAGGAAGACCATCATCTTATGAGGAAACCGCTTAAAGAAAGAAGGAAATTTATCAACTTTGATTTTTCTCTTTTCCTCTTTACTATCTTCTCTAGCATTATCTCAATTTATCAGCAAGTCTTATAGTCAAACTTCAAAGTGTATCTCAATTCTCTCACTTCTCTCCATCTTCTCGGATAGACCACCACTTCAACCCACCATCATCACTCTCTTGGATTAGTAGAACCAGTAATGTCGCCTTGCCTCTTCTCTTGCTCCCTGACAATCTTATGTCCCCCATCATCATTTTAAACCATGAATCAGATTATATTGTTCCCTGACTTAAAATCCTCCATCAGAATACAATTGCAATTAGAATAAAAATAAAAGTGTCTATTACCATCTATATTGGGCTCCAATCCACCATCATCACTTATTTATTTTCTTTGCCCCAAATCATCTTTCCCATGACCTTAACATAGCTAGCTCTGTGACTATTCAGTTTTCAGCTCAAATGCTACCCATGAAGGCCTTTTCTGATCACACTATCTAAAGTGGCTCCCTCTTTCCACTCTCTGCCCATTACTCTGTTATATTTTCTACAGAGCACTTATCACTATTTGAAATGATCATGTTTATCTTGTTCACTTGTTTATTGTCTCTGCTACCTTCAAACTTTTGTTCTGTAGCTTCCTCACCTCTCAACCTTGATAGAATTGAAGAGAGTTAGGGCCTTGTTCTGGATTAGGCTTTGGCTTAAGAGAATGTTGTGGCTGGTTTGATCTATCCAGACCACTCAAACTTCCTCCATATCGGCAATAAAGCTGTTTCACTTTCTTATCATTTCTGTGTTCGCTAGAGTCATGCTTTTCATTTCCTTCAAGATCTTTTCCTTCATGTTCGTGACTTGGCTGATTGGCACAGGATGCCTAGATTTCAGCCTGCCTTGGCTTTTGACATGCCTTCCTTGTTAAACTTAATCATATCTAGCTTTTGATTTAAAGTGAGAGATGTGCAACTTTTCCTTTTACTTGAACACCTGAATACAGAGGCCATTGTAGGGTTATTAATTGGCCTAATTTCAATATTGTTGTGTCATAGGGAATAGGGAGGACTGAGGAGCGGGAGAGAAATGGAGGAAATGGCTGGTCAGTGGAATAGTCAGATCACACGCAACATTTATCAATTAATTTCACCTTCTTATATGGGCACTATTTGTGGCACTCCAAAAACAATTACAATAGTAACATCAAAGATCACTGATCACAGATCACCATAATAAGTATAATAATGAAAAAGTCTAAAATATTACAAGAATTACTAAAAGTGACACAGAGACACAAAGTAAGCAAATGCTGTTGAAAAAATGGCACCAACAGACATGCTTACCACAGGCTTATCATATACCTTAAATCTGTAAAAACACAGTATCTGCAAAGTACAATAAAACAAAGCATGACAAAAAGAGGTAGGCCTATATGCGTTAAGTCTTTCGGAGACAGCTATTAAGTGTCTTGGTATCAGATACCATGAAGACTTTGGCATCAAGGCAAGTGAAAATAGACCCCATATATATAGGAGACCAAGTAAAATCCCTATTTGGAGACTTCTCCCTCCCAAAAATAGCTAATTCCTGTGCAATGAAAACACATATATGTTCACTAGTCTTTACAACATAAGTTTAGTTCTAAGATTCAAAGGCAGTAAGAGTCACATGGAAGCTATTCATGGAACTTCTAGCCAGAACCTTCTAAAAGAACTGGGAAAAAAGAGAAATTAAATTTTGTTACAAAAAAGTTATGAACAGTGAGACTGGAAATAGGGGGGTTTCAGAGGCAGAATTGGCACTGTGATTCTGTCCAACACATTCCATGGGAGAGGGTACCACTTCTAAGAGACATGAACAGTCAACAGATAGAAATCCTCCACTGTGCAAGATATCTAAGGCTTCTCTGTGTGCTGAGTAAAGTCTCTACTCCCCCTTGTTTCCCATGCAAACTTCTGTTTACAGTTCAGCTTCCCTGGTCCCTTGATGCTAGGAAAAGATAGAGGTAGATAAAGGCATTCCAGCCCCCCAAAAAAGTGGGGTGGTCTGCAGTCCTTGTTGAGACTACATCATAGCCCAACTTCTCTCTCTGCCCAATCAGCCATCTTTACTTCACTTCCATAGGTGTTGATCCTGATACGTTTCCTATATGTTAAAGTCTAGTTCAAAGTTTGCATCCCTGACAACCCAATCTCCAACCTCTACTTTAAAGCATAGTAGGATCCAGGTTTCAAATGATGTTGTTGTCAGCAATCTATCTCTTAGCTCCGCATTAAGTTCATTTTTAACAAGTCTCTCCTCTGTGGTAGAAAGCGGATTTTAGGTCATTTTACCAAAATTCTTTTTTCCAAAACCAGTTCTGTGAAAATAAATTCGTCTAATAACTTTGTTGATGTTAAAACCTTTGTTGAAATTTTATAAACAATTTCTAAAAATAAAGTTAAGCTCATAAGTCATCTGAGGAATTGGTACAAGACAGCTAAAAATGCCCAAAATTGGAGGCATACAACATAAAAAAAATCACCCAAAAGAAATGAAGTTATTCTGGTTTCCCACAGTAAACAATTGAATATATGAACCTGGAAATAATTTGTTAAGAAATTTAGCTTTAAACAATAAAATTATTTAAAGCAGCGTTAGAAAAAATAGGATGAACATAGGTGATTGCTGTTATTACTGTAATGTACTATGTGATTACTATGTCGTATCTGGCATATAAGAAACAAAAAAACAAAATTTTGGAGAATCAAAATAGAAATTGATTAAAAATCCTAAAAATTATATGTTTATAGTATAAAATTAACAGGAAAGCAAGAAGAAAAACTCACGCCAAATATTAAATTTTACTACCACTTCTTGGAAATAAACTAAGACTTAAATGTCACATGGAAGACTGGCAGAAGAATCTTAACAATACAAAAAACTGAAATTAAAAAGATATGAAGGAAACAAAAACTGAAAAAAAAATTCACATGAAATGCTCTTAGTTATTAATGATAAAATATTGTTTTCTAAATATGAAATATTTATTTAGAAGAATAAATCACCCCATGATCCTTAGAACTTACCAGCTATAAATTCTTTAAGATGCTTATATAAAAATAAGAACTAAAAAAATAAAAGCTTATTTTTAAAAAGCATTTACATCTTTTAAAAGCATCCACTAAGTATAAATTGTAGTGATCCTTATAAGTAGTTAAAAGAAATAAGATTTTGGTAAATTGGTAGATTTGTCATTTAAGCAAATTTTCATTTGGGAAATTTAATTTCAGAAAATCAGTTTTTGTAGAATTGATTTTCAGTGAGTTGGCCTGCCTCCAGCAAGACAGTCCTGGCAGCCACAGTTTTATATTCTACCAAGCCAATCAACCCCAGCTAAAATGCATACTTCTTGAAATAGGGAGATTTCCCTGGATTATCCGGGTGGGCCAAATATAATTACAAGGGCCACTACAAGAGGAAAGCAGAAAAATCAGAGACAAATAAGAGATGTGATGACAGAAACAAAGAGTCAAAGTCAGAGAGAGATCTGAAGATGCCATGGTTCCGGTTTTGAACAGTAAGGAAGAGGTCACAAACCAAGGAAAGTAGGTGGCCTCTTAAAGCCAGAAGAGGCAAAGAAACATATTCTTCCAGAGGGCCTCTAGAAGGAATGCTGCTCTATTGATATTTTGCTTTTAGCCTCTAAAACCCATTTCAGACTTCTTACTTCCAGAAATATAAGATAAAACAATGGTGTTGTTTAAGCCACTAAGATCATTATAGCAGCAATAGGAAACTAATACGATTAGTTAAAGAGTGGAATGTTCAAATTCAGTATTTTAAGGTGGGGTACCTATTGGTAATGACAAAGTTTAGCACAGACTATAATGTGATCAGGAAAAGTGAGGTCAAGAAGCTCATGGGGGTTGAGTGTGATCATCCACAAGGTATTGAAGTCACCAATAATGAAAACAGTGATTCAGATTTCAAATCTTTAATGAATGAAGGGAGAGCTTTGTAGATTACCAAGAAGGGATGTACTTTAGAGGATCTTATCTTTTGGAGAGAAAAGGGAAATACAGCAATCTAGAAGGAACAATGAAACAAAAGGAGGACATCTACCTCATCTCCAATCTCCGTTATATGTAGGAGGTGAGATTAAAATTGCCACCAGGGGTGCCTGTGTGGCTCAGTGGGTTAAAGCCTCTGCCTTTGGCTCAGGTCATGATCTCAGAGTCCTGGCATCGAGCCCCACATCAGGCTCTCTGCTCAGCAGGGAGCCTGCTTACCCCCTCTTTCTCTGCCTGCCTCTGCCTACTTGTTATCTCTCTCTCTCTCTCTCTCTGTCAAATAAATAAAATCTTTACATAAATAAATAAATAAATAAATAAACAAACAAACAAACAAACAAATAAAATTGCTACTAGTAAAGAGAACTAGATGATTATCAATGTCCTCAAGAATGACCAGGTTTCGGGCACCTGGGTGCCTCAGTTGGTCCTGGGATCTAGCCCTGTGTCGGGCTTCCTGCTCAGTGGGGACTCTGCTTCTCCCTCTCCCACATTCCCTGCTTATGTTCCCTTTCTCACTGTCTGTCTGTCTCTCTCTCTCTCTCTGTCAAATAAACAAATAAAATCTTTAAAAAAAATAATTACTAGGCTTCAGTTAAAGAAAAAGGGTAAAGGGAATGATGAGAAGAGAGTTGCAGATATCAAGGACTTCAGATTTTCATGATACACTGTAAAAGCACGGTGAAAGATTTGAAGTACGGTGTGGAGGCAAATGGTCATATCAGGAGATATTTGAAGCTTATGGAGCATGAGACCAGGTGATGATCTATGAACTGAAATTTGGGGGCTCTGAAGGTGACTTAGATAAACATGAGAGTAAAGTGTAATGGGATTTGTCCTGATGTTTTTTTAGAAGGGTAAGCAGTTCTAAATGCAGCATTTTTTGATGATTATTACCTTGGATACTTATAGTCATAAGATAAATGAAGAGTGATTGCCTTACCACCAAAAAGTGAGGTCTCTGGGCTTCCCTCCCTTCAGCTTCTCTTAGTGAGTTAGACTCATCAAATATACAGCTCTGTAGCTGGGAGGTCTTGCTGAAATCTAGCAGCCCATGGAACCCTCAGGCCTCCTTTGCAAATGCCGGAGAGTGGACGATGGCTATGGGAGAGGCAATGAGCTGTGGACCTCTCAGCAATCTGCTGTGGATACTGTTGGGGTCTTGGTGGAGAGGGGGACAAGCCAAGCAAGTTAATTATAATCATATGAAGGTTTTCCTAGATCATAGTCCTATTATTTCTATGAACTCAAGTATCTTCAACAAATATTCTATCTAGAAACAGAATCCCATATTTGGAAAAGGAATAATTTATCAGAAAAACTGAATAGGTTAAAACAATTGGAACAATGAAAATGAAAAAGAGAAAATACTGCAAATGAAAAACAGCATATATTGAAATGGCTTTCACAAACACAGAAATGAGAATGGCTTTTTACAACCTATGAGTGTTTGGGCAATCTTAAAAGCTCAAATGTCTGGTAGAAAAGAAATCCCTATTCACCAGAGAAAAAATATATTCATCAAATTTATTCTAAAAGTGAATTCTGTTTCTTTATAACCAATAGAGCTACCCCAGGAGGACAGCTTAAAATTTTAGTTTGCACATTAAATTTACACATTTTAGTTAATATTGAAAGAAATTGTTAGTACTTTATTCCATAGGGTACAAAGAACTGTATACAAATTGTTCTCTTTGGGACAGGGGTTCTCAGCATGGATTCAGAGTGCCCATGAAGCCAGTGAAATTTTATGTGAAATTACATGATAGGATAGATCTCAGTGAATACCGGATGAGGGTCCTTAGCTTCCGTGAAATCCTCAAAATGGGTTCATCTTAAAAAACAAAAACAAAAACAAAACACCACACATACTGCTCTAGGACTTTATAATATAAAACAAATTAATCCAGATATTGTTAATAGCATAAACAGATAAATCATAAAACATTGTGTTAAAATGTTAGACTTTCATTCTCAAAATAGTGAATGGAGAGGGGTGGGAGGTGGGTACCAAAGGGGAGGGGAGGGGAGGGCAGGATGAATCAGGAGAATACAGTGGATTTTTAAGTCAGTGAAACTATTCTGAATGATAGTCTGGTGGTGGATACATATCATTATACATAAACCAAAACCCAAAGAATGTGTACTACAAAGAGAAAACCCTAACAAAACACTATGAATTTTAGCTAATAATAATGTATCAATTACGGCTCATCAACTGTAGTAAGTATAGCACAAAAATGCAAGACATTAATAATAGGGGAAACCACTGGGTTCAGGGAGGTGTATGGGAACTCTGTACTTTTCATACAATTTTTCTATAAACCTAAAACCGCTCTGAAAAATAAATCCATTAAAAAAAAAAGATGATGCTGATCCTTTGAATAAAATGGATTGGAGCAGAGCTAGAATGGAAGTAGGAGTCCAATTAGGAGACTTCTACAATCAATTCAAGAGATGATAATAAATTGGACTAGTATAGATAAGAATAAAAAGAGAAGAATCAAAATATTTGGGGGGGTTGGTATGAGAATTAGTGGTAATTTGAATATGGGTTAAGAGGGAGGGGGATGTACTGATAAATGACATAAATTTTTGGTTGTGTAATGGAAAACAAGTAAAATTTCAAAGTACAGATTTTTGAGAGATAGATACTCTCTGAGGCCAGCAGGATGGGTCCATGGCACCAAGGGATTTGTGAAAGATAGCTATAAAGTTCAAAAGAACATTCATAAAAGAAGCTAAGAGAGTAATATTTTTCATCCTAGAATTGTTTTGATATTCTCATCCTATCTTAGTCAACTTGGGCTACTAGAACAAAATACCATAAAGTAGGTGGTTTAAAATACACATTTATTTCTCAAGATTCTGAGGTTGACGAATCCAAGATCAAGGTGCTAGCAGATATGCTTCCCAGTGAGAACCTTTCTTTCTGGGTTGCAACAGGCTGGCTTCTCACTGAGTTTTCATAGGCGGGGAGGGCGGGGGAGCACTCCTGTCTCTCTTTCTGGCTTCCCTGTATAGGATGTTAATCCCATCATAAGGGCCCCACCCTCATAACTTCAGCTAAACCTAATTACTTCCCAAAGTCCTTAGCTACAAATTAGGTCTACCAGAAGGTGGGAGAGGAACAGAAAACTATCCCCCAAACTGAGGAGGCACTTTGAGACTGAAAAACAAAGCAGGTGACTCCCTACAGTTTACAGTTTTACTCAGGGTAACTTACTGCCAGGATGGACTGGGCAGGTGATGACCCAGACCCTGCACGGCTATTCTTTGCAGTCTGGACCTTAGTCTATAAATTTTATAGAGCAAGGGGACAGGTGTTGGGGCAAGGGTGGGGGGCACTATAGTAAGGTAAAAGAGTTTGTATGCATTTCAAAGGGTTGGCACACCTAATTGACAACTAAACTTTAATTAGATCTTATGGGCCACCTGTGAGTCAGGAAGAAAAAAAAAACAAAAAAACTATGTTATCTCTAATAGATTCATGGAAGCCTGAAGCATGCCTCCCTCCATCCCAGCCTTGATGGCTATTTCTAAGGTATGTATATTAATCTCCAAGAGGCCCAGAATATGTAACCCCAACATTGTAAGCACTCCTACACCATCATATTCAGGACGGGCTTCAACATAGGAATTTTGAGGAGACACAAACATTCACAAACATTCAGTCTGTAATATACTTCTAGCCCTAAGCCAGAACCACATTATTGTATAACATACAAGTACAAGATTATATATACAAAACAATACTTGACATTTTAAAAGCAACCAGTTATTTAAAATAATTTAAATATTTAACATTTTGAAATAAAACGTCCTCTGTCAAAGGAAGCCTAGTGTTAACAGATGCTGTTTGCAGTATTTTTAAGTTCCCCCATCTCTCTCTCTCTCCACCTCCTGCCCAAAAAGCTGACTTCCTAATAAGTAAGGACTCATGTATCCTATTCTCCAATTTCCATCAATGTAATCTGAAAACTAGCAGCAAAAATGTCCCAGAACTCTAAATTTACAATGATCACATTAGGGGAGAATAAAGCAACCAAGATTTAGGTAATTTTGGACTTTATAGTCCATAGTCAACACCTTAAATTTCATCTGGAATCAGAGCAGATCACAGAGCAGTGACGTAATAGCCAAAAAAAAATCACAGCTTGATTATGTAGTAATATGATGCATTTCTCATGTTGCTTTCATTAAAATAGCATCGTACCCACAAAACTTTTGAATAGACCATCTCCAGAGAGAGTAGTTCAAAATTATCATCTTATTAAAATATAACTCTTGCTTTGGTTGCTTTTACTTGTTTTCTTTTAAAGTCTCAAACTATGGCGTATGTAGCCAGGAGAACATAGATTATCCCTGAGACCTAACAGAACAGGGCCTTATATTACACAGAGGCCCAAGAGTCTATTTACTATGCTGCTTCTTCAAAATGTATTCAATTAGAGTTGAGATGAACACTCCAGCTTTTATGCCTGGCCCAACCTCATTCACTTTAAGTCAATTTTTTCGTTTTTGTTTTTGTTTTTGTTTTTCTTCTTTTCATCGCCTCCTTTCTGTCACAGAGCCTCAGAGAGTTCTGCACCTTAATGTCATGACTTGTCATGACCTAAGCTTGTGAGCTGGGAGAAATGGATGAGACCAGCGGAAAGTCAGGAAAAAAGCTATGGATTAAAAAAGAAGAAAGAAAGAAAAAGAAAAAAAAAAAAAAAAGGATGGAAGAAGAGGATATTCAGGAGTTTTCCTCAGACTCTCATTTCCCCAAAATTACATCCACTGCCTGACAGCTGTTCTTGATCTCCCTTGATTTAACATTCACGGATCACAAGGATTTCAGGCAGAATGCAGGGGAAAGTTAGAGCTGTGAGAGGTCATTAGTCTTCTCCACATGGGAAGAGAAGGAATATGTAGTCGTCCTCTCATCCTCAGTGACCTTTTGTAAATGATGATTTTTATGTCAAACTGAAATTTTCTTCATTCTTTCTTGTATAAATGTATAAGGGCTATTCTACACTAAGATGGGTCACCAAGGTAGCTTATAGATTTTCCTTCCCTTGAGACCTTTAAAGAAGATAAATATCAAACTGTCTTTAAAGGATGACATGGAATCCTTATCACAGGTTGAAGAATGAATGAAAAAACCTTGGCTGTCCCTAGTGCCTATGAGTAAAGAAAAAGCAAAATGAAACAAAACTTTAGCTATCTTCACGATATAAAACAATTCCTTTAAACACTATTTCCAATGTAGCAATTTTTCTTT
Source organism: Potos flavus (assembly GCA_028534135.1). NCBI lineage: Eukaryota > Metazoa > Chordata > Mammalia > Carnivora > Procyonidae > Potos > Potos flavus. The sequence goes on along the minus strand of CM052895.1, from coordinate 67,722,170 downwards.
TTTAAATGTAACTCTCTGCCACCCTGACATTAAATGTCAAAGTAGCACCAACTCTGTCCAGTAGAACTACAAAATTAATTGACTACTATGAAAAATACCAATGTAGCATAATGAGCCACAGAAGACCGATATCAACACTAAATTAGAAGACATAACTGACTTTTAGAACTCAGTTATGCCCAAGTCTGCAGTGCCTCATAATTAATACAGGGTGACTGGAATGTTTATTAAAAGTACTAGGATATCTGACATCTTCTGAGTAGACAAAGAATCTAAGAGAAAGATAAGTTCATCTCTTTAGAACTCCAAGTACTAAGAGCTGATGAGTCTTAAAATACCAATGTCTGGCATATAGTAACTAAATGTTTAATAAATGTACCATATTTGTTTCTTCTGTCCTCTGTTATTTTTTTTTTAAGATTTTATTTATTTATTTGACAGAGAGAGATACAGTGAGAGAGGGAACACAAGCAAGGGGAGTGGTAGAGGGAGAAGCAAGCTCCTTGCCAAGCAGGGAGCCCGACGTGGAACTGGATCCCAGGACCCTGGGATCATGACCTGAGCTGAAGGCAGATGCCCAACAACTGAGCCACCCAGGTGAGATGACTAGTTACTGCCCTTCACAACATGCTCAGACCTCTCTCTCCTTCCAGTATGAAATTTGGATTAATACATCTTTGCTTTCTTTTTCATTCAGAGTATAATTGCCTGGATAGCTACATGTACAAGAAGGAAAATGGACCACTACCTTACACCACACACAAAAATAAACTCAAAACAGATTAAAGACTTCAATGTAAGACCTGAAACCATAAAACTCTTAGAAGAAAACATAGGTAGCAAGTTCTTTGACATTTGTCTTAGCAATTTTTTTTTAGATTAGTCCCCTCAGGCAAAGGCAACAAATGCTAAAATAAACAACCAGGATGGCATCTAACTAAAAAACTTTGGCATAGCAAAGGAAACCACCAACAAAACATAAATGCAGCCTATTGAACAAGAAAAGATATTTGCAAATCATATATCTGATAAGGAGTTAATATCCAAAATATATAAGAACGTACATAAGTTAATATCATAAAACATCCTGATTAAAGAATAGACAAAGGGCTTGAAAAGACATTTTTCCAAAAAAGACATACGGATGGCCAGTATACAAATGCTCAACATCACTAATCAGGGAAATGCAAAGCAAAACCACAATGAGCATCACCTCACACCTGTCAGATTGGCTATTATCAAAAAGACAAAAATAACAAGTGTTGGTGAGGATGTGGAGAAAAGCTCCCCCTCGTACACTGTTGGTGGGAATATAAATTGGTACAGCTGCTATGGAAAATAGAATGGAAGTTCCTTAAAAATTAAAAATAGAACTACTATACAACCCAAAACTTCCACTCCTGGGTATTTACCTGAAGAAAACAAAAATACCAATTCAAAGAGACACATGCACCCCTATGTTCACTATAGCATTATTTACAATAGCCAAGATATGGAAGCAACCTAAGTTTCCATCAACAAATAAATGGATAAAGAAGATGTGGTATGTATGTACAATGTAGTATTACTCAGCCATAAAAAAAATAAAATAAAATAAATAAAATAAAATCTTGCCATATGTGACAACAAGGATGGACCTTAGTATAATGCTAAATGGAATAAATCAGACATGATACCACTATAGGTGGAATCTAAAAAACAAAACAAACAAAACAGAAATAGACTCATAGATACAGGAAAAAAACTGTTGGTTCCCAGAGTGGTAAGGGGTTAGGGGATGAGTGAAGGAGTTTAAAACGTACAAACTCCCAGTTATAAAATAAGTAAGTCATGGGGACGTAATGGAGAGCATAGGGAATATAGTCAATAATAATTGTAATAATTTTGTATGGTGACAGTAACAGGACTTATGGTGATCCTCTCATAACATTTAAAAACATCAAATCACTTAGATATACATCTGAAACTAGTAGGATATTATATGTCAATTATACTTCAATTTAAAAAAGTATAATTGTGGGGCACATGGGTGGCTCCATCAGTTAAGCTTCTGACTCTTGATTTTGGCTCAGGTCATGATCTCAGGGTCATGAGATCAAGCCCCGCCTCTTGGCAGGCTCCAAGCTCAGCAGGGAGTCTGCTTGAGATTCTCTCCCTCTTCTCTCCCTCTACCCCTTACCCCATTTACACACGTTCTCTCTCTAAAATAAAATAAATCTTTTTTAAAAAGTGTGACTGCTTATATCTAGATTCTTACTGGCTTATTTTATGCAGCTGAGATTTATGTTACCTTTGTTAAATCTTGAGATCAGTATGAATCTCAGTAGATCTTTCAATCATTGCTGAAATACATTTTTGAGAGTTGAGCAAGAATATAAATTTTCTTTTCTAAATTGACCACTTTCTCCATCTTAACTAGAAACTGAACAACTGGAGTATGAGTTAGATTAGGCCCAGACCTCACTGATAATTTCTAACATTTATACATCAGTCTATAGTATTCAACACTTATTATTTTATCACTCCAAGAATTCTTTATATTAATTCACCTGTAACAAAAATTTGCTGAGGTATAAGCAGAGATATTTCTACTGCTAAATTTCTAGGGCTATGATCTGGATATTTACCTGGATAACCAAGTTCCAAGAATCTGATTCTGACATACACAGCAATGTGAAGAATCACGTTACCAGAGCTTCCCTTAATTCAACTCTTATAAAGGACAGTCACCTAAAAGATTCGACAATAGTGATTTTGGGGGGCTTCCTGTGGTTCTAAGATCCTGATAGAGAAAAAATGAGGAATGCTTTGAGCTTTGAGGCTTTTCTTAGCAGTTGATCTACTACAGTCAAGAAATGTTTCCACTGACTTAACATCTACTATAAAATTTCACTTCAAAAGTTGACTTTATTTTGAAAACCTAACATGAAATCACCAAAGATTATTTCTAAAGTAGTTCCTTTAGATACAGGCTTAATACTGAATGCCCAACAATCATTTATTTTCTTTCCTCTCACTTAACTAATAAGAGATATAATTCTCAATTTTTCTAGGGTTATCACAAAATAAAGAAAAGATGTTATATTAAAAAAATTTTTGATCTCATCTAATTGTCTAAAGCAATGAAAATTTATAAAAACAATGCTCCGTAAGAGCATTGTTCCTTTTGTCAATTAATCTGCTAATATTTAAAGTTAATTTTAGGTTAGCTATTTTAAGTTGGTTTTCTTTCTTTTTTGTTAAATTGGATTTCTTAAAAATTGCAAAGAATGAAATAGTCCATTAAAGACAGATATGTTGCACAAAATTATATAATCTAAAGTAGAAAATAATTTTAAGGCCCAAATTAACAAATGGAAACTTTGTACTTTGTATTTAGAAGACATTTTATAGCATTTTTGTCTTTCTCAAATCTTCCCAAAGCCCCTTATTCAAACAATTAATTTCCTCTCCCCTAAAGTGAAAAGTCCATCCTTTCACGTAGAATATAAAACAGTATCTAGATTTCTCTAATATGGTAATTTATGACTTTAAAACCCCTAGATTCAGTTGTTTCAATAGCAACAGCTATAATTACATCCTCTTTTTGACACTGCTTTCCTGATTTGATCCTATTTAAGCTTTTCAAGAACCAACAGAGTGACAACTTGTTCATTCAGAAGAAATCAAGAAAAGTAGGATTATACTCAGATGAGCATATACTCATGTCATGTTCAACGAAATACTCTGGAAGCTTTGAATGTTTTCTAAAATGTTAAATATTTCATGGTCACAAAGATATACTTCTCTGTGTCATTCGAGGAATTGGGTTTGTTTGTTTCTACAATGCCTGTGCACCCTCTTATGGTCATTGTAGGATTTGCTTTATTGGGAGATCAGTTTATTCAAGGCTGTTCAAAGGTTTCATCTTGTAAATTTGAATTTTTATTAGAATAATGACATTTACACACTTCACACCTTTAAATCTGTGATTTCATAATCCCAAATATTAATTGAAGCTCACACCTCTTCACACTGCTGAGAAAACCAAAGTAGATAGAGTTGAGGTTACCAGGATAATAATTAGGAAGCACTCCATACTTTCCAATTATGTCTGAACATATTAAAAAGCTAATAAGAATTTTAGATTCTGCCTCCTAGGCATAAAACAATTCAACGGTAAGGCCATGATTAAGTATCACAGTCCTTATTTCCTGATACTGATATGACAAAAGTCAACCTAGAATTTGTTTGGGCCTGTTTATACAAAGAATGAAAATGACTTCTATAAGACAATAGCCTAAAAAGAACAGCGGAAACGTGGCTGTTTTTCATTAAAAAGTAGCAATAGCAAGATTAAGCACATGCACCCACACACACACTTTATAGTTTAATTGACTCATGTTGTCTTGGAAACATTAAATTCCTTTAAACCTAGAGATCTTAAAAAAAAAACAAATGATGAACTGTTAGCTATTATGTTTAATAAAAAGAAAGACTGCTTATTCCCTTCCTGACTTAAAATCTCCTTCTTTCTATTACTTATGGTTTCATGTTTAGAAAATGCTTAGAAAAAAATGTGAAAAGTTAAAATGATAAGCTTTATTTCTGAGTTCATGCTACTGCTAGTGATAAAGGTATCTGCTTTGTGGTGAAGAGAAGCAACTGTTTAAACCCTACATATGGGAGAGGAACTACTATTTAAAATATTTGTGAGGAGAATTGCTGCATTTCCATATTTTTTTTCTTACTGAGGTGACTGCCTCACACTGTATGATATTTTTAACTTGAAGTATAACTTGAGCACTGTATGGACTTTAAATTCCTAACTTATATTACATTCATATTTTTGTCAGAAAAGTACTTCGAACCAATATACATCTATAAATCAATAACTTTGGTTTCAAAATATAGCTAATATTATTAAGGGCACAAAAGTGCACTAACCAAGAGTGCAAGAAATGCCATAACTGAATAATCTTTAAGGAGATAGAAAACACAGTTTCATCAAGCTAAAGTCGGATATTACGAAGGATGATGTTCCAAATATATAAGTTTTTGTTAATTCCCAAATTACAAATGAAATCTAAAAATAAAATTTGGGGTGGTTGAACTGAAAAATGCAATTATTTCTCACAGTAGATAATAGCACTTACAAAGATCACCAATGCCTGTAAAGTATCAATCCATAGGTTTCCTATATGTTATTCAATGTGTCAGATGTGTTCACAGCAAATACACATTTCAGAGCATTAGGTTATTGCAAGTTCCAGAAATGTTCTTTATAACTATACTTCCAAAGAATCTAAACTCCTACAAGTCATCTCTCTTAAATACAACCGTGTACATTGTCTAACATATCTTGCTCATGGTTCATAAACACTGAAAAATCTAATAAGAAGTTGCCAAGTGAGCCCTACCATCACCTCCTTGGGTATGCATTCTTTCACAATAATAATAATCTTGGAATTATTGGAATCTTGGAATCTACTTTATAAATGTGTGTATCTTTTTTAAAAAGTGAATATGTTTTGCTAATAAGCATTCAAATGTACCCTGTTCTACAAAAATCTGATGTGTCCTACAAAATCTGATAATTTAATTGAGCATTCAAAGATACAAAAAAGTTAAAATCTGCTGGCTCCAACAACCACCTAGGAAGCCAGTAATGAGGGTCATGGGAAGCAGAGTAACCCAGGGGTCCTAAACTACTTAGCATAAAATTCCAGGCCCTCGAAATCAGCCATAGGACACTACTTTTTGTTTCTTCAGCACTATACCTTTGCCCATCCCAATGATTACACATTTAGCTCCCTCTAACAGAAATAATGCCCTCCCTTATTATAGTGCATCATTATATATTGGGACTTACCACATGGTAATGCAAATGATTTGCTTGAATGCCTAGCTCTCCCAATGGACCACCATATATAATTTCTTAAAGACCTTAGGAACTGAACTGATTTATTTTTATATTTCCCAGTACCTGAAAAGTACCATGTGATGAAGCAACAGGATGGTTTTGGAGTCCAAAACATCACTATAAAGACCTGTGTCTTAATTCTAGGTCCACTGAACTTTTCATTTTCCATATATGTAAATGATTATGTATTTTATTCCTTGCAGGATTGCTGGGAAACTGAAAGATACCTATAAAGTGACTAACCCAGTGCCTGGCACATAGAAGGCACTGTTATATACATGCTCAGTAAATGTTAGTTGAATTGATCTTTCCCTATAGTGCCTTCCGTGTACATATTAACTCAAAATCTCTCCAGGTTTTTCAAAATTTAAACAACTATCCTGTTCCTTCTTATGCTTTGTCATACATCATAATTTAAACATAATCATATCTATAAAAATAAAGAATTTTACTGTATATTCAGGCAATTTAGGCATTCGAAAACACTAAGTTCAATTTTTTCCAGACATAAAATATCCTAAGAAATGGAAACTAAAGTTCAAGGCATTCAGCTTTATTTTCTCTTCTATTTCTCAATAAAAAAGAAAAAAAATGCTTCAATATTTATAAGACTAAGAATAATGGATGTGCATAATTTTGCTTTAACATACATTTTCTGCCTTTTAAACCCAGCTTAAACTCAGTGAAAGGCCAAGAACATGGACTTAATTATGCAGGAAAAAAAAGATGCTTTAACTGCAGTGCACATTCAATAGACAAAATTCAAAGAAAGCAGTCCTGCCTGAAACATTTACAAATCAATTCATTATATTGATTTGGAATGAGTTGTGCTGTAATTTAAAGAATAGCTTACCGCAGGCCAAACTTGATAAAGTTCTTTTTTTAAGGTACTTCACTTGGCTATGGACTTCACCTGAGAATTTTCAAGAAACAGTGACTCGCCTAACCTTAAAAAAAAAAGTTACTCTATATGTAAAAACCACATTTTAAGGGGTAATGATTAAGAATTAATCATAACTAAACTTCAAAAGTACAAAAAATTGTGTCTGAGTTAACTAATAACTTTATAACTAATAACTTTAATAAACAATTGATATTTTGAGGCAACATGTTTCTATTTCATAATGATTTATCCCACATTCAATGTATAGATGTTTCCATCTTATTTCCTAGTTCTAATGCAGTTCTAGAAGAAAAATTTAAGATTTGGTTCGTTTTGTTTCTTCTTCAAGGAAAAAGCTGTTCCTTAAGGAACAGTGATTACGCCTAAGAGTCCTTTTGTCCCACTCAAATCTCCTGATGACTCAGTGTTTTATCTTAATGCAACTTAAATATTTTGTCACTTTTTTTCGCTTATTCTTAAAAAGTAGGGATAATAATAGTTGTCACTACATAGGGTATTTCTCAGAAAGCACTGAAATTACGGTTCAGAAAAGCTTATCTAATTTTAATTACACATCAAGCATAAAGTCAACTATTCAGTTAATTAAGTGACTAACTATGTGCTTCCTGGAGGAAAAAGAGTATTTGTTAAAATCATTTTCTTCATAATAAAATAGGACCTAGTGAATGATACTGCCTCCTCCATTACCCTGTTCCCTGAGGGGGTAGGAGAGAACACAGCAGAAGTCCAGAGAATATAAGTAAATAAAATAATAATTTTTAGCTGACTCATTCCTGAGTCCCAAGAATCAATGTAACAAGATCTTTCCACAACATTAATTCTCCTTCAATGAAATTTCTCTTGGGCCTCAGTTTCTTCATCTGAGCAATGACCTGATTTCCCACTTCCCTTGTAGTTTTTTTTTTTTAAAGATTTTATTTATTTATTTGACAGAGAGAGACAGATCACAAGTAGGCAGAGAGGCAGGCAGAGAGAGAGAGGGAAGCAGGCTCCCTGCTGAGCAGAGAGCCCGATGCGGGGCTCGATCCCAGGACCCTGAGATCATGACCTGAGCTGAAGGCAGAGGCTTTAACCCACTGAAACACCCAGGTGCCCCTTCTCTTGTAGTTTTAAGTGTTGTGAGTTCTTAATAAGTTAAACTGGCCTAATAACAGAAATCAACTAGTCTGCTGTAAGCTAATGTCTAGATGACACATGGATATACAAACATATGAATGTTTAAATATGCAATATGTAAGTTATTTAAATACATGTATGATCTATTAAAATCTAAGAAACAATTAAGTTTTTGATACAGCTTCTTCAAAACTCAACATTTGTGGTAAAATGACACAAAAACTGTGAAAAACCAAGTATAATACCTCAATGGAAACAAATTATTTTATTTCCCAGGTTTCTTTTCTTTAAAATGAAAGCAGACAAACAGCAAAATTATGATCTATGAAACAAATTATAACTTGAAGAAGATATTTTAAATTATTTCCAAAAATGCCTAAAGCAGTTTAAGCTTTCTAAAATGTGTTACCCTGTTGAACTAGAGCATTTTAGCTTTATAAAAGCTTTCTTGAAGTTTGCCACAAAATTTCAAAATAACCACCTTTTCATCAACAGAAAAATAAGTGATTTTACTGTGACATTTTTCCTGCAAACTGTAACAGGAAATCTTTCTAATTGTAAGTATTCGGTGGTGGTGTTGTTTTTTTCTTGTTGTAGAATAAGCAAAAAGCAAGGAAAAAATAAGTTGGGTTTTCTGAGTTATTGGTCCCGCAATTAAAACAAAATTCAGTCTCTAAAACAGTATTTTTAAATACATTTATCTTCTATTCAATTGATTGCAAAAATAATTCTTGAAATAAAGTGAATTAGTGATAAATGTAGGTCTCTATTTAAAGATTCTCTACTAACTGTATTACTTGTGTAAATTTAAAAGATACATTCCTTTCCAAGCTGACAATATACCAGAAGTCACAACCTTTACTAGCACTGCCACCTGCTGTTGATTTTAAATCATTTTCCAGTATATATCAATAAAAAACCAAAATAGAATTAGCATGGGCAAATTGGTCTAGAAAACAAGTAGCAACACAGATTTTTAGAGACAATCTGTGTGCAAACCACAGATAAAGTTTTGCATGACAGCACATAAAGTTATATCTATATTGTAAAATCCTCAGTATGCAAGAGGAACAAAATAGGTAACTGTAAAGGCCCTGAGTCTTTTTAGTTATTCACATTTGTTTGTGGTATAGTTTTAAAAGAGCACTATTTATTTGCCAAAAAAGAGAGGGTTGCAGTATCCAAAAAAATGAGAGTAATAAAATTCTTCCAGGAGGAATTATACGATTTCCTTCTAATTGAGTAAAACATGTCTAAGAAATAGAGGAAGATATAAGCATGTAGGAAGATATAAGCGAATGTGGCAAAACTGGTGAATCTACCTGAAGGATACAGGGGAAAGCATTTTTTGATCCTTTCGACTTTGCTTAAGTTTACAAATTTTCTAAATAAAAAGTTGGAGAAAAAATTATAATGTGCTGATATTTTTAATCTGTTTTACCAGTGCAGCTAAACATTATAAACTTTAAGGGAACACTGATACTATAATAGACAAATTTAATATGTATTTTTAAGCCTGAGAAAGACTGAAAAACTATTTTTTAAAGAATACTGAGGCTCTCTTTTTTTTCCCTGTTAGAGAAAAACATGATTTACAGCAGCCGTGGGTCTTATGGGAGATGGCTAGTCGTGTAGCCAGAGCAGTGACCTAACATTGCCTCTTGGGGAAGGCAGGAACAAAATGTATAAAAGAACACAAGTTTACCCAATACTTTTTCCTTTTATAATTTAACAGCTTCAAACCTGAACTGTTAGTTGTCTTGAAAGCTTTACCAGTGTGCTTCCTTTTCCCTGTCTTATCAAACACCAAAAAACCATAACTGAGAACTTCTTTAAAACATATTCATGAGGGTTTTATTATTATTAGAAAGAAAATTCATTTTAAAGCTGCTAATTTTTTTACCAAGAAACCTAACATTTCCATAAAAGACAGCTTTTGGGTTGTCTGTACAACGCTCTTTCTGTGGATTTTCCCTCCCAGCTCCTCTACCATAGAAATATAAATTCCATGACTCTAGCCAGTCCTAACCTACCAGCCAGTGCTTCTCTCTTCTGGGAGTCAGAATTGGAATTCGGAAAGGACGGTTCAGTCTCTGATGTTTTTTGAAGTGGTGACAGAAAAACTCAACATCTATGGGATTGTCATGGAGTACAAAATGCATGGAAAAGCAGAGAGAAATGTCCATATGCAGAGAGAAAATAAGGAAAGACATGTACAGAAATAAAGAAGAGAAGACAACACAGAAAGAGAGAGGGAGTAATGTCTTAAAGCTTTCCAGTGCCACATGAGCCCAGGAGTACTTCTTGCCCATGGGCTTCATGACATTCCCTTGTATTCATTTGGCTCCCCCACTCTACCTCCAACCACCCCACACCCTTATAGTCACACTAGTTTACAGTGGGATTCTGTTTCTTAAAGACAAAGCCTTGACTCTAACAATTTGTTGACACAAAGAGATACAGAGAAATTTTTGATACAACAACCAAAAAATTAGAACCCCATCCAATAATAAAAAAATTAAAGATGTAGATATTGCGTATGAAACACAATTTAAAGGTAATCAACCTCCACAGAAAACTGGAATATTTTTCTTTAACAGAGTCCCTACCTAGGAATCACAGTGGTGACTGTGGCAGATTATATGATTTCTTCAAAATATTCATTCCTTCCCCTTTTAAATTCCTTCTCTAGTAATTCTCCCCATGAAAGAAATCTATTTCCCACCACCACAACCTTAGGTTTGGCTACATAACTTGCTTTGGCCAATCCAAAGTAAGGCTAAGTGACCGCCATTGCCAAGCAGGAATGTGAAGGCGATTTTCTAGTTTCACAGAGTCAGTCTGCTTTCCTTTCTCTCTGACCACAGGAGAAAAAACAAAGCTGAGCCTGAGTTACAATAATGTGCAGATGTGTTACCTGTCAATTTGCAATAGGTGTGTAACAGGAGTAAGAAATAAACCTATATTGTTATAAGTAGCTGAAATTTTAGAGTTGATTGGTACCATGGTATAACCCAGCAAAAGCAGACTGGTACTTGTCTCAAATAGATACTCATTACAAATAAAGCCAATCGATAAGAAAGTAAATACTTCATCCGGGAGTTCATTTAAATATTGCTAATAAGCTTATACTTTAAATAAAACCTTTTAGGCAGGTAGGGATAGGGTGGCTGGGTTATGGACATTGGGGAGGGTATGTGCTATGGTAAGTGCTGTGAAATGTGTAAGCCTGAGGATTCACAGACATGTACCCTGGGGCAAATAATACATTATGTGTTAATTAAAAAAAAGCAAAGACCTTTTAGTTTTCAAGCTATCATACTGTTGATGATTTTAAGGATCTTTATAGATAATGCTTACCAACAGATAGATTTACTACTTCCTCCATGTTTCTAAGAATAGTCAACAGATTTATCAAAAATACATACTTCTTCTTAAAATATATTTCAAAGATATTCTAATTTTAGCCTCTGTACTTTTCCAAAACCTGTGAGTACAATAAGGTTTTACAAAACAATGTGTCAATTGAGAAAAAGTTCTTAACAAATTTTATGCTTTCCTTCAATCTTATGAAAACAACCTGATAGGAAGGGTTCTGATTCTTTCAAAGAGTACAAACCAAAAAAATTATTAATACCATTCCTATTTCCTTGGTCATTTTATACCAATGGCCTTAAATCCTCTATAATCCAGATATTAATTTCGCTGTTGTTTAAGTATCTCTGAATGCAATGTCTTATTTAATAGAGTTTTGATAGTTGAAAACAGTTATCAAATAAACATAAGATAAAATATAAGGCTAATGCTATGCATTCTGTCACTAAGATTAGCTATGTGACTTTAGGGAAGTCGTTCGACCCCTATGAGTCAATAGAGAAGCTTAGAAAAAAATGAGGATAATAATCTATGCCTACCACATGTTGTAGGAACCAAATAATGCTATAACCTCTTCCCTAACCTAAAAAACAAAAGGGCACATGATCACAACAGAAGCAAAAGAGATGCATAAATATAGTTTCCATAAACCTTAGTACAAAAACGAGATTGTTGAAGAATCAAGTAATGTTGGAAACTGCTTTTACTTCTCCACTAACCCACTAACACCACTATTAAAAGCACAATAAACTGTATTAATAAGAGAATTTTCTCATGCAATTCACTTTTTTATTCTAGGTGGTGATTTGAAAAACATCTCCATTTCAAGAACAAAAATACTTTCATATCTTTATCAAAAGAGATTAAGAAATAATCTCAATGTGTTTTAAATTGCATATGTTAATATTTTTCTAAGGCTTGTCCTTATGGGGCGCCTGGGTGGCTCAGTGGTTAAGCCTCTGCCTTCGGCTCAGGTCATGATCTCGGGGTCCTGGGATCGAGCCCCGCATCGGGCTCTCTGCTCGGCGGGGAGCCTGCTTCCCCCTCTCTCTCTGCCTGCCTCTCTGCCTACTTGTGATCTCTTTCTCTCTGTCAAATAAATGAAATCTTTAAAAAAAAAAAAAGGCTTGTACTTATATTTACTCATTTAATCCTTATAACAATTCTGTGAGGAAGTTACCATTAATGAGTCCATTCTTATAAGAAAACTAAGGCACAAATTAAGTAACTGTCCAAAAGTCACAGCTCTTAAGTAGCAGAGTCAGGTTTTGAAGCCAGGCAGGCAATATTAAAACTCCATTTCAACCAACCAACAAATATTATTATAACACTACAAGTGAACCAAAAAGAATTTGGGAAAAAAATGCAATGTAGTTGTGCCAATAATAAACTACTATTTCATTAGTACATATTAAGCCTGTCTTTTAAATAATCCCATTCACTTAAATTATTGAAAATTTATATTGATAGTAATCATGTAAATGCATCAACTATCATAAATGTTGTTCACCTAAATCCATTACTTCCATTGCTACAATTTCTTCACCTGTGTGGCTGAGAAATTTTCATCTCTGAGCTAGACTGTGTTCTTGGTAATGAAAAAGTAAAGTTATAAAGCTAAGATCATGAACAAATAAATGTATGGTAACTGTGACACAACAAATAACAGCTATGGCATCTCTAAGACAGTACTCCACAAGAATGCATTCCAAATTGGATGTATAGTATACATCTATCATGTCTTTTAATATCTTTTAAAGAATGAATATATAAAGATGGCAAAGTTAAAAAAAGAAAAAAGTCCCACAGAATGACGGACTTTTACACACCCGGAATGTGTAAATACATAACAACTCTCTGAAAATAGTGAAAGAAACACATCTTAGATCGAGATTTGAATACTAATGACAAGTTTTTGTAAGCTATTACTTTTATATAGAAGATATGCATTTTAAAAAGAGAAATTTCAACTCTGAAATTCCAACTGTGATTTGAGAAATCATTAACTAGCTGCAAAAAAATGTTTTTCCAATTTGGAATTATATTCAAAACCTTCAAGAAAGACTCAAAAGATTCAGTTTAATTTAAATAATTTAAATTTGACATATTCAAATAACTCAGAGCTTTTAAATTTAAAGAAATGAAAAAGAAAATACCCAAGTCCCAATATCAGAGAGAGGTGACAAAAATCCATTACTTTCAGGAGAAAAGAGTCAAACATTTCCAAGGAGATGATTTGACTCCTTAGAAAAACTAATTTGACTAAAATGAGCCAGGATTTTATTATTGGTCCATTATGAAAAAGCAGATCTTATGAGATCTTATGCATTTTATTCCAATTTTTCAAGTGAGAAAATTCAGACAAATTAAATATAATAGATCTCTATATTTTTACATATAAATTTGCTCAAGACAAGTTATCAACAGAACAGAAATTTGGTTATACCAATGTGTCACAGAATAATGATTACTATAGTGAGAAATACCAGTTTCTGTAAATTCTAAAACAACTTTCATTAGTACTGTAAACTGCATTAAACTAAAACAACAGTTGGGAAATTACTACATTTTAGTTTTTAAGAAACTTGGTGAGGGATCTTTTTCCACCCCCAGAATATATCTCTTGCTTTTCTAACAGTATCAATAAGCCCAAGAGGGCATCTACACGCATTTCCAAGTTTCAGTGATGGTCAATGTATTAAACAACTAATCCAGTATAATGCACTATTCCAAAGCAGAGTGCTTGGCCAATATACCTCTTCAGAGAGATATCGTAATTGCTTCACTCCACTTTCAATGAACGATCTATAATGAAAGTCGCTTTTTTTAGGCTTAACCTAGAGCTGTACCCTGTGGGAAATGATAGGTCTTTGTAAAATGTGTTACAGTTTACTAATAAGGATGCAGAAGAAGCACAACTGATGAACCAGCAAATCTGCTCTGACTTATTTGGTCTTTGCTGCATGAATTTGAATATCATCAAAATACATTATCCTTATCCATAACCTGCTTCCTATGATTCACTCTATCCTCATGCTCATTTCAAAAGGAACTTTAAGCACTTGAATATTTTACACACCTGTGCTGGTCCTATGGCATTACATAAAACAGCGCATTTTTTTCTAAAGGACAAAAATGAAGCTTTGAATAGGAAGAAGTAACCAGGTGAATATTTAGGAACTGGACAAAATCAGACAACATTTACATAGCAATATTTATATATATACATATAATTTTTTTTGGAGGAACAGGGTAAGGGCAGAGGGAGAGAGGGAATCTTAAGCAGGCTCCACACCCAGCGTGCAGCCCAATGCAGGGCTCAACCTCACAACCCTGAGATCATGACCTCGGCCGAAATCAAGAGTCGGATGCTTAACTGACTGAGTCACCCAGGTGCCCCAACGATATTTATATTTGATACTGATATATAATCAGAATTTCTCACCTAAAATAATACAAAGTTATCTTCCCTGAATATTTACCAACTGGCCATCAGGGAACCACAGAGATGTGGATTAAGATTCTCTTTCCACCAATAACCGATTGCTTTATCTTGAACACATCTGTTAATTCTTCCCTCCCTCACTCTGGCTCTCTTCCTATCTTCATTCCTTCATTCTTGATTCATTCATGAATTCATTTAACTTCTACTGAGGGTGTAATATATGCTGGGCATTATGGTTGCCTCTAAGTCTAAAAAGATGAACAAAATAATTGTTCCCAAAGGATATTCTAATCCTTTGAGTAACAGAACAAAATACCTAAACTATAAAATATTATAAGATAGGTTCATTCAGAGTGCTCTTGAAACAGACAAAAGGATGTAAACTCAACTTCCCAGAGACAGTGACACAGAAACTGAGCTTTGAAAATCAAACAGGCATTACTCCAGAAGAGGCTGTATGGGTGAAGAGGTGGGATGGGGTAGTTATGTAGACCAGAAGAAATAGAAAAGACATGCCACATCCTCTGTAATTACTTAGCTATGGGTCTAGGGTAGGTAGAAAATAAGGAAGTGATGGATTCTCCAAAGCTGGGTGCATATGCCCAAAGGTGCATAAGACAAATATAAGAGTACAGGAATAAAATGTTGAAACTTTTTTTTTTTTTTTAAATGTTGAATCTTCTTATACAATTATTCTTACCACCTTTTTTTACAAAATTCTATTTTTTGAACATATTATTTAATGAACATAATTTTTTAGTAAATAAATAAATAAATATATACTGGGTATATGTCCTCCCAAAATTTTAATTAGTAGTATTGCAATAAAAGAGAAAGAACCTCATATTCTATATTATCCTGAAAGTGATGCATAGTAATGAAGCATTTTAAGCAAATGAATGATTGGATTTTAAGATTTTCTTTACTTATTTATTTGAAAGAAAGAGTGTGTGTGTGTGTGTGTGTGTGTGTGTGTGTGTGTGCGTGCGCGCGCATTCACATTCACAAACTAGGGGAGGACCATAGTTGGGAGAGGGAGAAGAAAAGGGAGAGAATCTCAAGCAGACTCAGTGCTGAGCTTTGGATCTCAAGACCCTGAGAGCATGACCTGAGCAGAAACCAAGAGTCGGAAACTCAACCAACTCAGCCGCCCAGGTGCCCCAATGACTGAATTTTAAAAGGTCACTCTGACTGTATTCTAGAGGGTAAATTAGAAGATTAGCCGTGAGACAGGTAAAACAGTTATGAAGGCACTATGGTAATCCTAGTGAGAATATCTTAAATAATGATGGTGGCACAATAGGAATGCCAAGGAGGAGGCAGAGGCTACTTGTAAGAGAAAAAAAGTATAAAACTATAAATCAGATTGACTTACCTCATTTATTACACTTTGGACCTTACACAATTCCACAAAGATAATTCACGTACCTTTCCAAAAGCTGGCTTACAAGTCAAGTTAAAATGTACTATGATCCTATTTGAGATCATTAAAACTCAAAGATGAAATTATATTCTTATTTCATGACTAGAACCAATATTTGAAAAGCAATATATTCACTGTCCAAACTATACCATTCTAGTTTTTCTCATGTAAGTTCATTTAAATCTTACTCACAGAAGATGAGAAAGAGGGAAGGAAGGAGGGGGAAGGCAGAGGTGAAGGTAAAAGGTACTGGATGACAGAAAGCTAAGATGCTCAGATCAGTATCTAATTATCCAACGCCATCATATTGGTGATAGAACATAGATAGTATTTGCTTGCATTTTCCTTCTCTGTTTTACCAGAAAGGTTCAAGAGGCCAGGGACTTTTAAATAAATCTACGTCCAAATACATCACAGATTTCCTTTGCTAAGAACCAGAAACCAAACAAAAGAGAACAAATAATGAGATATAACTTAGGTAAGTTATGCTTTACCCATGCGAGTTTAAACAGTTGGATTTAACAAACTTAGGTACACTCTGCATAACGGATCTCCATTAAGTTTAAATCATGGAAAAGGAAAAGATTTGATAATAGAATTTGAGTAAGTTGTAACTTCCAGTACTATTCTCCATCAACATTTGAAGAATCCCTTTCCTATTTCTGAATGAATAAATAAATTACTGTTCAAATTTTATTTCAGATCAAAGTGCTTGGTCCTACATAAGAAGTGTCATATGGGTGGCCCTATTGCCAGAAAAGCTCCATGTGATTTAAAGTGGAAATGTTCTCATCATAGCAGATAACTTTTTAACTAGGACAAAATGGAATATTATATGAGATACCCTAGTGGCATTTTGTAATGGTTCCTTACCCTGGCTTTCTAAAGTGTAAAGTGTTTTCTAAGTACTTCACGTGGCCTTCAGTGGCACAGCTCCTCTCAAATTATTCTGGCTTTCCCACGATTCTGCCAGTCAGATTTATATTGAAACTGGCTAACCAGTATAGTGACAATAAATGGATTCTCAAGGATTTTTCACAAGAACTTAAAATACATAAAGCATTTTGGGGGTGCCTGGCTCAGGTGACAGAGTATGCAACTATTGATCTCAGGGTTGGGAGTTCAAGCCTCATAGTGGATGCAGAGATTACTTTTAAAAAAATAAATAAAATACATAAAGTGTTTTACTATGACTGTTAAAAATCATCATATAATGTTAAAAATGAGGTTTTCGTGCCTTAAAAATGTATAGGTACTTTTGGAATAAAAGAGGGAGAGATGGAATATTCCTGTAATTTTTCAAAACTCTAGAAATTCACTGAATATAGACTGACAGCTCAGAGAATAAAAACAAAATGCCATCCCACAGATTTGAAAAGTGTTTATTAATCATTCTAAATTTCATTCCTCTTTTTAATGTATTCTGAGAATATTGTAGCAATCAGCATTATATTATTGTTGTAATGATAGCTTAGGAGGCAACAAAAATCCTCTCTGGGATACTGAAATCATACAAGTTAGAGACAGCTGACAGAGCACTGATGGGGCACTTCGTTTAGAAATAACAGGTAAGGTGCCCTCTATAACAGTAAAGTCATCCCAATTTTTCATTCCAAAATTCCAGATTTACTTCTGAACGAACCCTATATGGGGCTCAAAAACAAAATATATTCACCACCAACAATAAATTAACTGACATGTGAACACATAACATGTGGCTTTAAATAGAGCACTAAATTATTCGTCCTCCATAGAGATAGAATGGACTCTGATTCATAGAGCAGGTAACAAACCTAAGGCTCTCAATCACGGCTGAAGGAATTTACGTGCACTGCAGACATTCACTCCCTGTAGAAGGTCATCGCTTCACAGCCTAGGAAATAATCCCTGCCAGCGGACTTGCAAAGTGCCTGAGGCATCGCTCCTGAGAGGCATAACTCCTCTTCTTTCAAGGCTAGAGGTCAGAGCCATGATCACAGCTCAGTCAAATTTAAAGGAAAATGTATCTAGGGTCAAAAATATCCTAAGGAAAAATAGAAGACTAAAACTAAAAAAAAAAAAAAAAAATACTGTGCTCCTCTGGGCTTTGGGATGGTGATAGAAAAACCTGTTGCAGAATATTAAATGCAGATTTTTTTTTCATCTGACGGCTTCAAAATAACTAAACTGAAACTGAATACAGAATCTGATGCATGTCATGCTGCAATCAGTTTTGAAGACATTTTTAAATGCTACAAATCCATTTAAATCCTCATCAGCCTAGACATTCTAAAAAAGAAAAAAAAATCAAGCTTAAGTGACTTAAACATGAAATGTGAGCATTGGCTCAATGATTAAATTACTGCATCAATTAACTTGAGTACACAGAAAGAATGCTGCTCTTTCAAAGCCATGTTAATTCTGCCTCTGATCAGACAGACTCCTCCTATCATGGTTGTTGCTTCATAAAACACAACTCACACAGCAAAAGGGGAGAGATGATTTATAAATAAGAATAAACTGCTGTTTGGGAATTCTTTATAAAATACATAAACTAAATTGATGTTTATGTGAAAAATACAGTCATTTCCATATACTTCCAAGAGTGAAAAACTCTGAAAATTGTATTTGAAAATCATAAGACAGATGAAATTACCATTAAACTCGACAAAAGTGGCTTGGTTCCCATAAAAATCATAAATGAGTGTATTTAAAGATTAAATGCATTTCTGGATGTACGCATCGCAAAGGGGAAAGTATTTTATTTTGGTCATCTCTGCCAACTGCTATTACATGCTGTCATTTTCAGTAAGGGGAAATGTATTTGCAAAAGCAGAGTGAGCACAACAGGCCTTAAATCAGACAAGTTGGGGACTGCTGACAAAGCGCTGTCTGCACTCTGCCTACCAGGGCCCTTGAATATCAGGATTTTATGGTGTGTCTTCCTGGCATATCTGATACTTAGTAAACTCTACCATCTCCTTAGAATCTGGAGTACTAACC
>CM052895.1:67490948-67702523 GCA_028534135.1 Potos flavus | reverse complement strand
GGGTAGCGGGGGTAGGGATAGGGTGCCTGGGTTATGGGCATTGGGGAGGGTATGTGCTATGGTAAGTGCTGTGAAATGTGTAAGCCTGATGATTCACAGACCTGGTACATGATTCACATGTACCCTGGGGCAAATAATATATTATATGTTAATAAAAAAAAAAAAAAGAAAGGAAAAAAAAGAAAGAAGCATAGCTTTAAAAAGCAGTAATGATGGGGTGCCTGGAAGGCTCAGTCAGAGGAGTGAGCAACTCTTGATCTGGGGGTAATGAGTTCAAGCCTCACACTGGGTGTAGAGATTACTAAAAAATAAACAAACTTAAAAAATAAAAATAAATAAAAAATAAAAATAAAAAAGCAGTAATGAAAGCACAATGCCGAGGAGTATACATAACTTCACTGTGAGAAGAAAAAGCTTCCAATGTCTCAAATTCATTTAGGAAACAATGGTCAGCCTTAGCCAATTCAACTTGTTGATTGCCAAGGTGGCAGTTTGTATGAAAAAAAGCCCTGGTCTAGGAGACTACCAACACCTAGCTTTGTAAACTCGGACTCACGTAACTTTAGGTTTTGGAATTTGAAAGCGCAAGAAGTGAAATAATAGCATGAATAATAATTGTGTTGTGAGTACTAACTCTAAATTCTAAACTTCATAAGAACTTTGAATGCATTATCCTCTTTTAACCACATAATCCAAGGAGGTGTTGTGGGCACTTGATACATACTTTTTAAAGGACGATTAAATGAAGTAGGCATCAATACATGGTACCATTTTGCACGTGACGAGCTTACGTTCAGTGGTGCACAACTGTTTTAAGGTCACGCACTGGAGTAAGCTGGTCCAACCAATATTCCAGGTGAAAAAATGCTTTGAACGTGCCACTGCATCGGACCATACAAGAGGGAAGGTTAGGGGACTGGGTGTGAAACACTAGAAAACTTAAAAACGCTTCCACAGACCTACAGCTTTCCGTCGGCCGCACCACACTTCATACGTCTCCGGACGACCGGGAAGAAAAACCAGCCTTTCACTCACCGCCAAGAAGGTGGACCTCACAGCCTGGACCTCCCGCCGAGGTTCCGAGCGCCGTCGCAGCCCAAGCCCCGCCCCTTCACACAATTTATGATCGCGCACAATTTATGACAGTGAAACTACATTACCCATAAAACCGTTCGAGAACAGGGAACCTCCGCCGGAAGTCAGGAAGGCAGAATCCGGCGCCGGGAAGAGTGAGAGTGGGCTGTTCCCGGTGTTGCGGCTATATCCTGCGTTCCTCTACTCTGGTCACCTTTGGGTTAGTAGCAGCAATGAGTAGTTAGTCGGCCTCAGTGCCCTTCTTGGGGTGGGTTACCAGTTCTCAGCACTTTTAGGTCTCAACGCTGTTGGCCTGGCCATGCTGGGTTGTTTGGCGCAGCCTCAGGATGTGGTGAGGGTGCAGGCGCGGGAGCTGTGGGCTGGTAGTCCTGGCTCCGCGGAGAGGGCAGGGGATGCAGCCGCTGGGCTGCTGTGGCCCTTGCAGCCCAGTCTTTGAGGTGGGAAAAACGAAGTGCTGCTTCAACTGTATATTCCCGTTTAAAAGGAGTCTCACAGAAGTGACAAGAAAGTAAACTATCTCCAGGCATTTAAATGTTTGCAGAGACCTTGTGTAGGTGGCGCCTGTTAAATGGCCACCTTGAATGCTGAAGGACGTGGAATTCTTTAAATGGTCATTGACTTCACTGACAGAGATGTATTTGAACTCTGACCTCTTTAGCCATGTGACCTTTAGTAAGTCATGGGCCCTGGGTACATATCGGTAAAAGTAGGTGAGATTTGGTTAAACGACCTCTCAGAATGGTCTGTGTTCTTTTTGGAAAGCAAGGGCAGCATTTTGCTAAGTGAATCACCTCATCCTGCCTTCAGATTCTTACCTTGCAGAAAACCTGTCAATGAAAAATGAAAAAGTAAATCCAGCAGTAGAGCTGGATTGCAGATTTTGTGTGATTCTCTGGAATGAGAAATGGTTTCTAGATGGCTATGCTGCCAAAAAAAAAAGAAAGAAAAGCTAAGGGAGAAAGTATACATTTTTCACTGCCTTTCTCCTGAGAATATTGTATTCATAAGAATTGCACTGGAGGTAGTGAATGGTACTTTATTTTTGGAGGACAGTTTTGCACTCTGTCCTGTGGAGTGGCCTGTGGGGAGGGTGAAGAAATAACTATGACCTCAGAACATGAGACAGTGAAATACTGCTTAAAGTAAACCTACCTGAAGAACCCGTGTGGTGTTTTGTGGAAAATCAATTTAAGGGAAAGGCAACTTGGAAGGGACACCATACATGAGTCAGTATACAGCAATGATTCAAAATAAAGTCCTGAAAAGTTGTAGCTTTTGTCACTGATAATATTTGTAAAGCATTTAGAAATCTCAGTATAAACAGAACAGTGAAGTAAATTCTACAGTAAAGAAATAGTTTTCTCATATAGAAGCCACTCCACTAATTTAAATTATAAACACATTTTTACCATTCCTGTGAGTAGTTTTTTTAAGCCTTTTATTTTAATCCCAGTATAGTTAACAGTGTTATATTAGTTTCAGGTGTACAATATTGCAATTTAGCAATTCTATACACTGTTGCGTGCTCATCCTGAGTATACTCTTTAATCCCCATCACCTATTTCACCTGTCCCCCCACCTGCCTCCCCTTTTGTGTATAGTCACATTTGACCTTTTTATAAGTAGTAGAAAGATACAGGAAAGGTGAATAATCTTTTCAGCCCATTTTTCCCTAAATTTTGTTCATACTCCCTCAACTATAAAAGTGATCAACCAAATTGCAGTGTGAGAACACTAGAGACAACAGCAGTCAAAATGTATGGACTATAACCTTTTTTTTAGCCTAAATATCTTATTGCTTAGAATGATAGAAACTAGTTAGAATCCAAATCCTTAAATAGCATTTCACTAAACAAAAATTCATACTTTACAAAAAATATTTTGTTTTCATAGAGAACTTAAGCTTGAACCATTTCCACAAAGAATAGCTCAGTTTGTGCCCTACCACTTTCAATCCACATTGAGACAAAATTTATGAAGAGGTATGAAACATATTTTCTATATTTTTTCTTACTGAAACAGCAAGTAACAATGCAAAGTTAATGGTTTAAAAAGCTTCTTTGATTCAAGTTTTGACAAAGTGACCAAATGAACAGTGTTGAATAATAGATCCAAAATATATTGTTATCTAATGTATGACAAAGATGATAACTGCAGTACAACAGGACAAATAATTTCAAGAGTGGTGCCAAGTCATATGGATTATCACTGGGATAAAAATGTATCTTGCCCCTACTTCACACTATGAACAAAAATCAATCCCAGATGGACTGTAGAATTAATTGTGCACGGGAAAGCAATAAATTGTTTTCATGTGAAACTTAACACAAGTTTTGAATAATCAGCCGTAGGATCATAATTTTCCTAAGAGCAAGCACCTCTTTCTGGTACCATAGAATCTAAGAGTATACTAGTCGTCATCTGCTAAAAAACCTCTGACTTGACTTCTGTCTGCTTTAATTCCCCTCATTCCTCTGATCTATACTGAAATCCCTCCGGTATACTTAAGATGCCTCCTCCTCTTTGTAATGTTTGTTACCTGACACCCCTTCTCAAGGATATGCCCCCTTATCTTTATTACCAAAGTTCTTTATACGTTGTTATACATCCCATGGTGAATTATATTTAAAATTTAAATTATAATTAAGACAACTTTGAATTGTATGCTGTGATGACAGTTGAGTACTAATTACCTTTTGAAGAGTATATAACTATAAAAACCGTAACTGTCCTAATAACATCTGTATTCAGGTAATGTTCCACCATTGAACAAATAGCAATTGAAAATGAGGTTTTTTTTCTATTTTCCTCTTTTTAAGGAAGAAATGTCTTCTATAAAAAGAAGCCCAAAGCAAGAAATAATATCCCAGTTTCACTATTCAGCTGCAGAAGGAGATATTGCCAGGTTAACAGTAATCCTCAGTCATTCTCCATCTCTTCTCAATGAAACTTCTGAAAATGGCTGGACTGCTTTAATGTATGCTGCAAGAAATGGGCACCCAGACGTTGTCCAATTTCTACTTGAGAAAGGGTAAACATTTTAGGCACTACTACTTGAACGGCTCTTGTTTAATTTCTGGGTTACATACTTCCTTTTAAATTTTTCTTATAGCCATATTTATACCATTGGGTTTATAAATAACTCATTGACCAGTTTTGTTATATAAAAATATAGCATAGTATCTAATTAAAGCTTTTAACTTCTTTTACTGAGAGATAAATCCTTCATACTTCATAGCAAAGCACATTTATGAGTTAGTCTAATCTTTTTCTCCCCAATAGAAAATGTAGATCTACCCACTATGACTATGAAGAACCCCTCATAAAATTTTAATTTCTTCTTATAACACATAAAACTTACTGTTTTTTTATTTTATAATTCCCCAGAAATGTTAAAAATCTACTATCTCTAACTTTTCATCATTTATGATAATTTTTTTTAACCTTCCCATTAGTAAATTATGTACTAAAAGAAAAAATCCACATAATAATCATTAGTGGGGCTATCATGTGCATCTGGAAACATTTTATTGTAATAAATATTAAAGAAAATGTTTACTTCCTATTTTATTTTTCTTTCTATCTATAGGTGTGACAGATCCATTGTCAATAAATCAAGGCAGACTGCACTGGATATTGCTAAATTTTGGGGTTATAAGCATATAGCTAACTTACTAGCTAATGCTAAAGGTGGAATGAAGCCTTGGTTCCTAACTAATGAAGTAGAAGAATGTGAAAATTATTTTAGCAGAACACTATTAGACCGAAAAAGTGAAAAAAGAAATAATTCTGACTGGCTACTAGCTAAAGAAAGCCATCCAGCCACAGTTTATATCCTTTTCTCAGACTTAAATCCCTTGGTTACTCTAGGTGGCAATAAAGAAAGTTTCCAACAGCCGGAAGTCAGGCTTTGTCAGCTGAACTACACAGATACAAAAAATTACTTGGGTCAGCGTGAAAAGATCACCTTGATTTTTCTTGGAGTAGAACTTGAAATGAAAAAAGAATCATTTAATTATGCTAGAGAAGTCCGGAGAGAAGAAGAAGATGGGTTGGTTGCCTGGTTTGCTCTAGGTATAGATCCTGTGGCTGCCGAAGAATTTAAGCAAAGACATGAAAATTGTTATTTTCTTCATCCCCCAATGCCGGCTCTTCTGCAATTGAAAGAAAAAGAAGCTGGTAAGAAGTGAATATGGTTTACCTGTTGGTAATAATTACCTGTTGGTAATAATCTGGGTTTTGGAACTGGGTTGGAGTTAAACATATCTTCATTTTCTAGGAGGCACACTTTTTTCAGTAAGCAATGAAATAAGGCTATCTTCATTAGTACTTTCCTAAAGTTCTCATTCTAGGGGACTACTCTCCTGAGCAGTTATAGTAGTTTTAATCAGCCAAAATTACTTTCCCCAGAATTAATCCTATTGCATGCTAGTTTTATTTGATTCTTCAGTGAATAATTGTTGGGCACTTGCTATACACTAAGCATGATGACAAAGATCTTGATTATTTTGTTTTCTGTTGCTGGGTATGCTAGTTCATGTGGGACCTTATATGCTATGGTTTTATTCTAAATTCCATTTAAATGTTGTAACCTGACCTATGGTTTAAAAAGAAACAAAAACAAAAACCCTCACTCTGCCTGCTTTGTAGATCATGAATTGTAGGTAATTAAGTGTGAATTCAGAAGTCTTGTTAAGAGAGCATTGGAGATTACAGTAGCTCAAATAAGAGGTTGCAGTGGATTGGTTTGATGGAGAGAAAGGGAGAGTTTGAGATGTTCTGGAGGAAAAACTGATCGGATTTGATCAGTAGGTGGAGACTATTATAAGTGAGAGAGAGATGATAGTACCCTGGACCACAGCCTGAATTAAGGTGACAATGGTGGAGATGAAGAAAGAGGGGTATGTTCAAGGTATATTTTAGAGAGAAAATTATCAGCACTTGCTGATGGATTGGGTACGGGGTATGTAATGATGAAAGAAAAGATCAAGAATGATTGCTAGGTTTGAGACTTTAGTAATTTAGTGGATACTGTTTCTTGATTAATATAGGGTGACAGGTTGATCAAGGGAAGCAGGACAGACTTGAAGTAAATAAATCAAGATTTTAGTTTTGGGCATGTTCAGTTTTAGAGAAGGATATTAGAATCTGAAACACAGAGGTGAGGTATGAAGTGGACATACCCATGTGGAAGTCATCAACATGAAGGTGATATTTAAATCTCAGGAAACTGAGGTGGAGATTTGAGAACAAGCAAGAAAGAGAGCCTTAGAATTGTACCTGAATCCCCCTAAATTTCGAGGTCAGGTAGAAAGAGAGGAGCCATCAAAGGTATTGTTGACAGTGTGGCCATAAGGTAAGAGGAAAACGGGAGAATGTGCTCATGGAAATCAAGAGAGCAGAGTATTTCAAGGAGGAAGTGGTCAAATATATTGAATGCTATTGAGAATTTGAGTAAGATAGACAAAGATTTTTTTTTTTTAAAGGATCTTTCGTTTTAGTAATAGGAAGATGTTGATGAATTTGACAAGAGGCGTATCAATGGAGTAGAAAGAATATAAGCTAAATAAGGTAGATTGAAAAGTTAATGGGAGGTAAGGAAGGGATCACTTGTCAATGTCCACCTTCCCTTAGGAGATGTGTGGTGGGCCCTTCCTGAGACTGCTTAGATTATCTCCTCCCAAAGTCTGGGTTGGTATGTTTTATTCTCCACATCTATGGAGAAAACATTGCACTTTTTAAAGAAAATATCTTTTCTTTGTAGCTATATAATTTTAAAATCAAAAGGATCTCTCTGTCCCTCTCTTTTTACTAGCAAGAAAACTGAGGCCCTTTTATTCACTTGCTGTGTAAACTTCCACAGTTAACCTCTTTGTGCCTCAGTTTCCTCCTCTAGAAAAAGAGGATAATAATAATATCTCATAGGATTGCTCTAAATATTAAATAAGATTTGGTGACCTGTTGAGCTATGTATTTTTATTTATTTCACATAAAATATTTGTGTATTATTTTGTCATTCATACTATCCATCCATACCACACTATCCTCTGTATCGAGTAGTCCAATAGAAATATACCTGTTTTGTTCTTCATAAATAAATAATAAGATGATACATATGAAGATCTTTGCATGTTTCACACATAGTTGGTATTCAATAAATATTAGCATTTCTTATTGAAACAATATTGAAATAATATAAATAGCACAAATTACGTATTATAAGGTAACATAGTAAAGAAATATTTAATGTTGTCTATGGTTTATTGAATTTCAGTATTAAGTTGTTTTTATGTATTGTTTTATTTTGTTTTTCCCAGCTTAAAGCATTGTTAATATTGTTTATGGTTATTTTGCTTTTTCTTTTCAAAAATCCTTAAACCAAATTAATGTATTTTAGTGAGAGCAAGTTTGTCAGGCAAATGCAAATGTAGCATTTCTAGTTTTATTGCTTCAATTATAATATTTCTGATCAGTCTATATTCTTTTTTGAAGTACCAGGGTAAAGGCTATAGCCAAAGTATATATATTCTAAGATTTATTCTAGTAGGCATTTTTTTTCATGAACAAAGTTAACCACGAATGTTATAAATAAAGTGTTTTTTTAAATATTTTTAAATATTCTATGCAGTTTCCAGTTGTAAACAGGATGTGTTTCACAGTGACATGGACCAGTAGTGGTTTAGGCACCCAGGAAAAGAGAATTCCTACAGGTTCCTCTTAATATTTTCTTTATAGTCCAAGTCTAAATTAGGAAGTGGCTGCATAGTGTATTTTTACAAAAGTCACTATTGTAAAGTCAATATTGGGAAGATCACTAGAATACACTAGAATCTTGTGTATCTAAAATTTAAAAATCACCAATTGTAAAAGCCTGACCTAATATAGTGTATAAGATAAGTGTGCTAACATCTATCTTATACGAGAGTTATATTTTATTAGTTCAAATTAAAGTTAAATCAAATTTTCATCTGTCATCTATTGGATTAAGTATTTTACTTCAAAAGAAATATACATCATAAGAATAGGAATATGAAAATTCTTGATCACGTAGCTATTCAGAAAATATAGTGTATGCCCTGACTTACGAACATTTTACTTTGATATTAATTTGTTTACAGTATATCACAGAAATAAAACTTTTTATGCTTCTCTTAAAGGGGTTGTAGCCCAAGCAAGATCCGTGCTTGCCTGGCATAGTCGATATAAGTTCTGCCCAACCTGTGGAAGTGCAACTAAAATTGAAGAAGGTGGCTACAAAAGAGTATGCTTAAAAGAAGACTGTCCTAGCCTCCACGGTGTTCACAATACATCTTATCCAAGAGTTGGTAAGCCTTTTCCTTTACAGTGAAATCTCAGCCATCTGGAATCTTAGGGAATAAGACATTCTGGGAAGATAAGATTTTGAATTGTTGAGGGGTTTACCTTTTTATTAAAAGCATACTTAATGTAACTTGAGACTATAAGTATTAAAGTATTATATAGTTTCATGACTATTAAGTAAGGGACATTGTACATAATTTGCCTTTTTCTTCTTTTAAGATTTTATATATTTATTTGTCAGGAA
The DNA here is from genome assembly GCA_028534135.1 of Potos flavus. Taxonomy (NCBI): domain Eukaryota; kingdom Metazoa; phylum Chordata; class Mammalia; order Carnivora; family Procyonidae; genus Potos; species Potos flavus. The sequence continues at coordinate 67,693,864 of CM052895.1, read as the reverse complement.
GAGAGAGCACAAGCAGGGAGAGTGGCAGGCAGAGGGAGAAGCAGGCTCCCCACAGAGGAAGGAGCCCGATGCGGGACTCGATCCCAGGACTGTGGGATCATGACCTGAGCCGAAGGAAGAGGCCCAACCCACTGAGCCACTCAGGCATCCCTAATTACCCATTTCTTAACTCTGAGTTAATCAATGTGAATTTAATGTGTTAAAATACCTGATATCAAAAGTCTACCAATCTGGGTCCACTTAGTGCAGAAGCAGAAAAAAACAAAAATAAAAAACAACAATTAAGTGCCTGTTCAAGACATCACCAAAGCAGTACAGCCTGGAGCTAGCTTCTCATCACTGGTGTTGTCTACCTATACCTTCTCTCCTCCTTCTAATTGCTGCTTCGGAGTCTTCTGTAGGTTTGGAAATCTGAGAATATCGTCCTTTAAAGCTTGCGAAAAAAATAATAGATAAATGGAGCAATACCTGAGAAAGTCTCCTAGGAATAAAATGCATGACTTTGTGACACCTGGTTTCACTGTTCAGGAGCCTTTTACATTTCATTCCTATTTTCAATCATGATCTAGTAAGGAGAATTCACTGCATTAACGACTTCTGGGAAATAAACTCTAATTTAAATTTTATCTTTTTAATGGCTTGCACTTTAAGAGCCTCATTAGCTTTTAAAAACATTTGTTCAGGATTGGGATGGAAGGGAGAGGAAAATTCACATTTACTATAGTAAAATTTGTATTTTCTTCATGCCATATAATACCTACTCTTGGGATGCCTGGGTGGCCCAGTCATTAGGCATCTGCCTTCAGTTCAGGTCATGATCCCACAGTCCTGGGATCGAGTCCCGCATAGAGCTAAGGGAGCCTCTTTCTCCCTCTGCCTACTGCTCCCCCTACTTGTGCTCTCTCTCTCTTTCTGTCAAATAAATAAATAAAATCTTTACCTACTCTAACTTTTTTATAATTAATATATATGCCTAGCATATCATAAGTATATAATAAATGTTGCTATTAAGAAGACGACAAAATTGATCTTCCTTTAGTGTACAACATTCTATGCAGTTTCCCTGAAATATTCTATCATCAGGCAGAAAGAAACAATCTCATAATTAGAAAAGAGTCTTGTTCTTAGAGAGGATATACCTTTTTATTATACTATTTGACAGTGACTTTACACAATGAGTCTAAATTATTTTTTCCTATCATTCATTCATCTGATTTTTTTAAAAACAGATCCAGTAGTAATCATGCAAGTTATTCATCCAGATGGGACCAAATGTCTTTTAGGCAGGCAGAAAAGATTTCCTCCAGGCATGTTTACTTGCCTCGCTGGATTTATTGAACCTGGTAAGCCTTTACTTAATAATTTTAATAATAATCTTCCTTTAACTTATAATTTCCAAATAAAAATTTTAGACAGCATTTGACAAATTATCATGCTATGAAACTGGGATATTTTTAAATATTTTCTGTGTGTTTTAAGTGCTGTAATATTTGTTTTTGCTAGCACAATAATTTTGTCTTTTTAAAAATTCAGCATTTCCTCTTTCATATATTGCTATTACCAAAGTATCTACATGACTTACACCTCACTTCCTTCTTTTTTTTTTTTTTAAGATTTTATTTATTTATTTGACAGAGAGAGAGAGATCACAAGTAGGCAGAGAGGCAGGCAGAGAGAGAGGGGGAAGCAGGCTCCCCGCTGAGCAGAGAGCCCGGTGCGGGGCTCGATCCCAGGACCCTGAGATCATGACCTGAACCGAAAGCAGAGGTTTAACCCACTGAGCCACCCAGGCGCCCCTCACTTCCTTCTTTATTAGACCCAACTGTGTCACCTTATCAAAGAGGCCTTCCCAGATGGCCCCAAATACATTAGTTAGCACCGTACCCTGCATTCACAATTCTGTTATCCTGCCTGACTTTTCCCTATAGCGCTCATTACCACCTGACATGGTGTGTATGTATGTATGCATTTATGTATGTATGAGTGTATCTCTGTATTTATTATCTGATGTATATATGATGTATCTATTTATCTAGCTACTCTTTTATTATCTTCTCATACCAGAAAGTAAGTTGCATAAGGGCTGGCACTTCATTTCATTCATCACTGTAGCCCGCACCCTTAGAGCAGTGCCTTATATGTAGTAGGAGTTCAATAAATATCTGTGGAATAAATGGCAATTAATATATATGTTTAATCTTAACTTCCAGTGTTAATCTGCACTGATAATAATAGTAGTAAACATACTTTGTGCCACACTCTGTTTTGAAGGCTTTCCAGATATTGAATCATATGATCCGCATACAGCCTTATAAAGTAGGTACTTATTACAGCAGTTTTACAGATAGGGCACTAAGGTACAGGAGCTGAATCACTTGCCCAAGTTCAAAGAGCTAATCAGTGATAGGGCAGGAATACAAACCTGAGCAATTTGGCAGAGTCCATGCTCTTAGTCACTATGCTGTCTCTAACAACTCTAGGCCATTTTTTTTTTAGCTGCTGTGTACCATTTTATTTATAAATACTCTTCAATTAATCCATTCTGCTGTTGGACAGTTTATATCCATTTTTGCTATCGCAAACAATACTGCAAAGAATATTCTTATACTACTCCTTGTGCACATTTCAAGAGTTATCAAGGGTATATACCCGAGAGTAGAATCATTAGTTCATAGGATATGAGCATCCTAACCTTTCATAGACATTGCCAAGTTGCTCTCTGAAGTGTCCCTACCAATTTACACTCTTTCTAACAGCACCGAAATGTTCTGTTGTTCCACATCTTCACCAAGTTAGGATTTTCATACTTTATAATTTTCTATTCTGATAGGTATGAAATAGTCTCATTGTAGTTTTCATTTTCATTTCCCTACTGATGGAGCATCTTTTTCAAATGTGTTTGAGGCATCTGATTTTCATTTTCTCTGAATTTTACATGTTTATATTCTTTGCCTAAGTTTGTTTTGGTTGTTTATCCTTTTTTTCTCATTTCAGGAGTTTTGTAGTATGTATTGTATTCTTTGGCTGTGGTCTTGCAAATATCTTAACGCTAATCTATGACTTACCTTTCCACTATATTTTTTTGGTGAACATAAGTTGTTTATTTTAATATGGAAATATTCAATCTATTTGAAATAAAAAGTTATATTTAAATAGCAAAATATTTCTAAACTTTCAGATAAACTTAGGAACTATCATTCCCTTTATTCTAATTCTCAATTCCAACAAATCAGAATTAAAAAGTACATTTCTAGGCACTACTTTATTTTATACCTGAGTCAACAGTCATCTAGAAGAAAAAAATAATTTAGAAAGAAAAAATACTGTTTCTTCTTGTGTGGTTTTTAAACTTTTAGTGTTAATGTAGTTTTTAACTCTTTTTGAGAAAGTTATCTGCAGTAATTGTTTGACAACATAAAAAATTTCAAAATTTTAGTAAGGAAAAGGCTAGCCATTTATAAAATCTTGGAATGATAATTTGTAACTATTTAGTGATAATATGTAAGTGAGATAATATATAAAATGTTTACATAGTGTTTAACTAATAACAGGTGCTGGATAGTTGTAGATGTTACCATTTTACCCTAACTAAAAAATCTGGACCTTCAGAAAAAGTTTTCTGGCATTTTGATTATGTATGTGGTCATATACTCTAAGAAATAATTTTTTTTTAATTCCAGTCTAGTTTTAGGCTTCTGCTTTCTCATTCTTTGAATTGGGTTTCTGTCCAAAGTGATTTCCAAATGTTTGAACCATTCGGAGCACAAAATGACCAAGGCATGTTCATCAGCTACTTATTCTTTTGCCCCATTTGATTAGGAGAGACAATAGAAGATGCTGTTCGGAGAGAAGTAGAAGAGGAAAGTGGAGTCAAAGTTGGCCATGTTCAGTATGTCTCTTGTCAGCCATGGCCAATGCCCTCCTCCTTAATGATTGGTTGTTTAGCTGTGGCAGTGTCTACAGAAATTAAAGTTGACAAGAATGAAATAGAGGATGCCCGCTGGTTCACTAGAGAACAGGTAAAGTTCAATTTAATTTCCTTCTTCTATTGATTGTTCTCTGACTGTATCAGCTTGGGCATGCAGCAAGGATACATGTTTTCACCAAGTTCAATGAATGGGTATGGCCCACCCATCATGCATGGATTACAATGTAATTAATGTGTCCTGTATCAACTTATTTTGTGAGGTTCTTTTAGTTGATGATTCTTTGCCATTTTCTAATTTCAAATGCCATTCCTTCAGATTAATGATGCTTTTCAATGGACTTAAAATAGGTAAACAGTATTTCAAATATGAGAAACAGGAAGATTATTCTTAGCCATTTTGTATTTTAGTTTACAGGATTAAAACAAGTAGCTCTCAAAAAATATCAGTAAAAATGCTTAAAATTTTTTAAAAGTTCTTCTTCATTTTAAAGTGTGCTTAAGGACAAAAATAACAAAACTATATACCAAAGATACATTCACAAAAACTTTTTAAAACATCATCCTTCAGTAGTATAATGAAAGATAAATTACTTGTCTGTGTTTTGCTTAACCCAAAGTATTTGTAGAGAAAACAAATGGATACACTATTAGTAGTGAAGACTGAAATCATTTCTGACTTTGCCTAAACAAAATTTATTTTATTTTATGCTCAACTTCAAAAAGTAGAAATTAAATGTTTTTTAGAATTTTATAAAAGGGAACCTGTTGCAAAAGTGACTTCACTTTGAAAATAAGTGGAGTGTGTGCTTTTCTTTTTCATGTCCTTATTTTCATAAGGGAATATGCTTTTCTGGAATATTTTTGCAAATTGATCACTAACTCATTGAATCAACTAAAAATACTGTTTTAAATTTTGCATGTTGAACATGGATGTTGTCACTTTGTACTGTTGTTATTCACTGTAAAATAATCACATTTTAGTTAAATCGTATAAGCATAGAAATAGTATTTAAGTATGACAGTGTTGAAATCCTAATACATTTTATTATGGTGTATTTTAGGTTGTGGATGTTCTGACCAAAGGGAAGCAGCAGGCATTCTTTGTGCCACCAAGCCGAGCTATTGCCCATCAGTTAATCAAACACTGGATTAGAATGAACCCCAACCTCTAAATCAAAACTAGATTTTGAGTATTAATTGATTTCTAATAACTTATTCCTCAAGCGAGATTAGAAATATTTAGTGCTCTTTGGAATGTCACAACACAAAATATCATATCAGGTTTCAGAAATATTTTCAACATGTACTTTCCATCTTAACCATAGAATCTGTGTTTTTGTAAGTTACAACACTGCCTCAGATTTTGTTAAATCCAAGTCAGCCTCCATTTTTTTGGTTGTGCTCCACAATTCCATCTCACAAAACCATATTTCTATTAAGAAAAATCATGTTGTAAAGACGTATACTCTAAAATGTAAACAAAAAATTTTTAAACAAACCTAAATTCCAGTGCCTCTTTTAAGCATTAGACCACTCACTAAAGTTCTAGAGAAATCAGACAAAATAATTTTAATGAATTTTAAGCTTCATTTCCAGTCTTTTCATCACCATAAAGTTTCTTTGAGCCATCAGTAGATGATTTTTGCTCATTTCCCATTGTATTACACTTTCTTCTCCTGGTTTCATTGTTCTAGCAGTGATGTTGTTATAGTTCTACCATGTGTCTATTTTGATGAGTGTTAAGAATTTTCTACTTTAACAACTCTGCTAGTGTTCAGAATGCCATGTCTTCATGAAAGGGGAATTTAAGTGAGATAATACCATTACGTATGGGACCTCCTCCTTATACCTAAAATCAATTAATATGTATAATTATCTATTACACTCGAAGTTGTTTTTAAGACAAATCAAAACTCTCTGCTTTCTCACTGAAATTAAATATATTTGAAAGGAATTCTCCTCAAAGATCAGATGTTAAATATTTCCCAGATAGATTTACATATTCAATAAAAACACTGGCTTTATGTCATTTTGTGATAAGGGATTTATCAGCATTAGCAAAAAATTATGTAATCATTACTAATTATACTTAATTAAACTCAAATGCAACATTTTGATTTTGGCCTTATATCAACACATTCTAAGAAGCCTTTATAAAATAACTATATCTTAGAACTGAATCAGCAAGATTCAGAGAAAAGTAAATTGTAGTAATTCACAATTTTACAACATAGAACTATCATATTTTATAAGGGTATTTTGAAGTTGTTTTAAAACTTTGTCTATAAATGTATAAATTTACATAATTTGGCTCTTTAATATTTTATGTTAGAACTGGGAGAGACCTTAAGGATTATATATATATATAAATATATATATATATTAATATATATATATTATATATATATTATATATTATATATATAAGATAATATAGTTCAGTGACCTTCTTTTATAAATAAGGAAAAAGAAATCCTGAAAGGTGAATTTAATTAATTTAATCCATTAAAGTTGAATCAATTAATTAATCGATGAAAGTTACACAATTACAACTTACCATTGTTTATGCAATTAATTGTAATTATAGTTAAATAGCTTAATTTTAACAGTCTATACTATATAGCCTATTGCAGGACTCTCCCTCTAATAGGAAGTAAAAACTACTACTAAAATTATGGGTAAAGTTAAGAAATTAAATGAAAATAAGGAATGATAAGAAGAAATGATAAAAAGAACTTAGGAATCGGGCACCTGGGTGGCTCAGTGAGTTAAAGCCTCTGCCTTCGGCTCAGGTCATGATCTCAGGGTCCTGGGATCCAGCCCCGCATTGGACTCTCTGCTCAGCAGGGAGCCTGCTTCCCCCTCTCTCTCTGCCTCCTCTGCCTGCTTGTCATCTCTCTCTCTCTCTGTCAAATAAATAAATAAAATCTTTTAAAAAAAATTAGGAATTAAATAAGGAATGATAAAAAGAAAAAATTTAATTTACCAGTATTGTTAATTAAAATTTTAGATACTAAAATCATTTAACTTAAATATCATTTTCTTAGATTAAAAACTTTACTAATGAACAATGATTTTCTTAGTAACGGGTGAAAGTTTATTGGTATCAGGACTTTGGACAAAATTGATTTACATTGGACATTAAGATACATAATAAAATTTGAACTACATAAGTACATAGAAAATTATGTGCATTTATTATTATGAATTGTGATAACTTGAGGTTCAGTTTTACTCCAAATTTACTTAGAGATTCTAAGATTACATCATAAAGTTCCAGGTTTCCATGTTCAGGTAGCAAAGTAAAATATAAAATATCGACAAAATGTAGTTACAAATTTAGTTTGGGATATTTAATCCTATACTCAGGGAAAATCAGTAAGTAAATTATTGTTATTAATTATTGTTCTTAACATTGCTAACTCTGAGAGGTGAATAGCTATATGTAAGTAAAAGGAACAGCAAAGAAATTTTAGAGGTTCAAGTGCCATGAATGTATTCTAGTGGAAATGAAGGTAACAATATATTAAAATATTTATCTATCCATTTTCTGTTTTGTGTGTTATGTATTTTTTAATATGTTTTGATAAATGTCTTCTGAAAAATGAAAAAAGCCAAATTTCAGTCATCCTCCCTGTTTAGTAATGTGTAAACAAAAAGTATAAAAGCCCTTTTAAAAGTAGTCATATCTGGAAAACTTAAATCTTTAAGTCATATGTATATATATATATATATATATATATATACACACACATACAAACTTACATATAGACATATGTATATATCAATAATTTTTCATCATCAGATTTGAAGTTATATGTCTAATGTCTATTTTTATTACTTGTCTCAAATTACCAATCTTTGCATTTTGAATTTTCTACTGTTTACTGTTCATGGAAGGGCTGAGAGAATTAGAAGCACACATATTTCATTTAGTTGGAAAAATTATTAAGTAACTCTTTCAAAGATCAGGTTAGAGATTTGGATGAAGACAAAAGAATGAAACAACAAAGAGTGAGACCATGAGGTGGAAGGAGAGAGTATGTTTGTTAATAAGCCAAATAAACTCAATTAAATCTCGTAGAAAAGTAGACAGCTAGTTCTAGAACTATGTTGCTAATGTGTATATAGCAAAATAGTAGGTGGAAATGTTCTATAAAACAAATCATTAATTATTTAGAATAAAATTTCCACAACACAAATTTTATTAAAGATGAGAGCCAACTATTAGGTTCTGAATATATACATACATACATATGTAAATACACATATGTATGTGTATGTACATACAAATGTATATACACATACATGCATGTGTATATATATATATGTGTGTGTGTGTGTGTGTGTGTGTGTGTGTGTGTGTGTGTATTCAAGCAAAGTAGGAGTAATGGGTGTTGAAATTTATGTATGTGTTGTGGCAAAAGGCCCCAGTTTTCTCTAGTAGAAAAATATCTAGGACAAAATAATCCAAAGTACAAAATTAGGAGTATCTGTCTATAAATGTAAAAGAGCTAGGTCTTGAGGCAAACCAGAAGTCCTTGCAGCAAATGGGTTGAAAAAGAGGGCAAGAGAGTTTGACTTCAGTGCTGGTGGAGGGTGCTCAATAAGGGGTTCAAATGCTAGGGAGCTTTGACATAAGGGCAGATGAAAGATAGGGGCAGATGTAATACACAGAGGGTGTATTTCAAAGAGAGAAGGATAATGTCACCAGAGCCTGCATATTCAAAAAGTCTTACCAGTCAGAAGAGAAATGGAAAGGAGTTTCTTTGTGAAAATAAACTCAATGCTGAAAATGTTTTCCCCCTACACTATGCCTTGTCTTTATCTTCCCAGAACACTCAGGTAGAATTCAGAACAGCTTCTGTAAGAGCAAGCACAATTTATTATCATCTATAATAGATTTTCAAATGGTTCATTTTATTTGCCCAAAGTAGAATTGTCAAAAGAAAAGTTATTCAAGTAATAAAGATGGCATAGGAAAAATGGGTAATCAGAAGCCTGGGTTCTTTTTTTTTTTTTAAGATTTTTTTTATTTATTTGACAGAGAGAGAGGTCACAGGCGGGGGGGGGGGGCGGGGAGAGCAGGCTCCCTGCTGAGCAGAGAGCCCAATGCAGGGCTCAATCCCAGGACCCTAAGATCATGACCTGAGCTGAAGGCAGAGGCTTAACCCACTGAGCCACCCAGGCACCCCAAGAAGCCTGAGTTCTTTTATTGTTTGGGAAACATTTTTTCAACTATAAAAAGAACATTTGATTATGTTAATTGGGCTAACAGGCAAATTCCTCATTCTATTTTTACTGAAGAAATATAATTGTACTTAATGGTGGAAATAGCACTTTCAAATTTTCTTTATTCCTTCAATACTATGTTTCTCTTTTATTGCTAACCACACAACACCATAGCATTGGACAATGGATATTTCTCCTTTTCACAATTCCCATTGTAATGATGCTGTACAGAATAGTGGGGGCAGCTGTGAAGTTTTAAAACCGATTCTAAGTTTAAAAAGAAGGCTTTCTGCTAATGGAAACTTTTTTTTTCTTTCTAACTAGAAGTCTGATAAGAGACAGACAAAATATAGCATAAGGAGCAAAAAAAATATCCTGGCTTTCCAGTCTTAGGCTCATGAAAACTATACCAGACCAACTCTTTGTCTCACCCCTGATGGATTAAGAACATTCTAACCACTTAACTTGTGAGGTGGTTTCATTTTTAGTGATGTAAAAGTTCCACCCAGAAGCAGAAATTGAAAACAGCACTCGTATCTATTTTAGAACAGCCAGCATAAATGGACAGATAATGTTGTCTGAAGTGTTTTGTTTTGGTTTGTTTTTTTTTTTTACTTTTCATCCTGTCCATTTTACTCTACCAGGAAATTGTAGTCTATTGGAGCAGTGTGATGTTTTGAACACCTCAGTAGAGTACCTTATAAATATTTATACTGCTTTCAGGTAGCAGTGAGCTGAAGTTATCTCTATCAGTGGGGCTAAAAACAATATAAAATGCCATTTATCCAATGGCTTTGCTGCTAAGAGTTAGTTTGCTCCTTTGCTGGATTTACTTGTGTTTATAAAACAAATCTGAGTACTCTAATGCCAGTTTGGAGGATAAGATGCCCTAATGACATGCACAAATTCAAATCTCAGGGGCTGCCTTGGTCCTGACCATCATCTGCTCCTGACCATCATCTGACCATCATCACTGGGAATGTAGCCATGTGTGGTAAGCCAGTAGGAACCCTGTGTGTTCTGGGAGGCACTGTCAAGGATGAAAAGAAAATATGCATGTATCAGTATGGACCTCAAGTACAGTTTTCATTGCTGTACAGACGTCTAATAATAATTAGTTCAGAAAAACACTCTTATTTTACACATATTACTGGGTTTGTCATACTGATCTTTTTCTTTAGTTTCCAGCCATTTCATACATTCTCGTGAATAATAAATGTTTTTCATTTTATTATGAGAAATCATAATGTTCTATCTGATAATAAATCCTAGTATTCTTCAGTGATTTAGCATCATTCTGTTAAGATGATCACATAAAATGCATTGTTTTGTTTTTACACCATGAAGAGGGTGTGTATATTTTCCTTGTTCAGTATATCTAATGTTAACACTGATTAAGTTTTAAGTTTAATTCAAATCCAGATTTCTGAACTTTGTAAAAATTATTTGTTGCCTTTTTTCTCCCAACATATTTCTCAGAACAACTTATGGATAGCTATTTACAACAAACTCCTAAGGAAATGTAACTCTTTGGTTAGCTTATTCTCATAATACTAATAAATATTACATAGGACTTTATATATAAAATGTTGCCAATTATCATTTCTTTTTATCCTTAACCCTATGAAATGAATGTCAATGTCATTATCCCCATTTTACAGTTGGCTAAGTGGGGTTAACTTTCTCAAAGTCACATTGCTAATAAATAAGAGAGCCAAAATTTGAACCCAAGTATTTCACTTCAAATCCTTTCATCTTTCCACTTACCAGAGCTACCTTACAGAATTCTCTTAATAATGCTGCATTGAGAACTTCCAATCTCAAATTTCTTTCAGTTCCTTAAATTTTGGTCATTTTTCAGGTTGGACCTTATATTCTTGTTACTCTGGACATTTCTCTAAGAACTTCGCTACTCGTTTAATTACCAGATTTCTATCTCCAGCTATCCATTAGGCATACCTACTGGGACATTTCACTGCCTCCCAAATACTACATGTGTATAATTAATTTATCTTTTATCCCAAGTACATTCCTGCTTCTAATCCCCTATTTATATCTTATAATTTCTAATATGGAACTTCTGGGTATTATTATCCTTATTGTCTGCTTTATTCCTTATGCTACCCACCCTGCCGCCAAGCAATCTCCATATCCTATTGCTTTTAGTTCTTAATATTTCTTGAGTCTCAGTATCTTCTCTTTCCTTCTCTCTACTTCTTAATATTTATTTAATCTTAATACTTCTTGTCTTTCTGTCCATTGCCACCATCTGAACTCAGGCTACTCATCTGGTTTCTACATCAGGTTCTTAAATTTGTCTCCTTACTTCAGGTTTCACTCCCAATTCCTTTTTCACAATGCAGCCAAAGAGATCTTGCTAAATTCTTCAGAAAGACTCTGCTTTGGACAAAAGATCAAGTCCAATTTCCTTAGTATAGCAATTTACCACTGCAGTTTTGACTCTGATCACTTCCCTTCCTTCCAGCCTCATATATATCATAATTTATGTGTTTGCAAAAAGCCACAGAAAAACCTTCTAAATTTTTATTCGACATTAATAAGAATCACCTAAATAATTATGAGCAATGTCATTTGCTACTACTTTAATAGAAATGTCTCATTTATTTAAAGATTCTAAACTCTACTTCTAAACTAATTTCATTTACATATTTCATAGGATTTCAAAAATTCTAAATCAGAGCCTATATTATTTTTCCCAGTTTTATAGTTGAGCACATTGATTCTAAGAAAAGTCAAATGACCCTAAAAATCAACATAGGATATGGAAATGTGACTCAAATTTAAATCTTCCTAATCAAACTCTACAACCTTTGCCATACCATACACCATACTGCTTCTGCCCCTGCATCTATCTCACAAAGATAAATGAGTTACCTTATAATTAACCCTACCAGTGTCAAGAGCCAAACTAGATCATTTACGTTTTCCTTGGGGGGGATGGGGGGGTTCCTTCCACTCCATTTACACCGCATGAACATCATAGCCGTGTTTTGAAGTACCCCTATCCAAACTCCTAGGCCACAAAAGCACGTTGTTCACAAAGGTATATTTGAAAACCAACACTGTTAGGAATGGTTAAGACAGATAATAATAGACTGATTAAAGGATGGTAGATCATTCCTGACACTGCATAAGATTAAGTATGTTAATCAGATTTTGGATTTAGACAACCCAGATAAATCCCAAGTAGAACAAGAGGAAGTATTCAAATCTTTACTTCCTTTTCTTCTTTTTCAAAACACATCTTTGGGTTTTATCTATGTCTCCTTCAGAGCTGAGGAATTATGAAGGCTTTACCCAGGTGAGTTGATTATATGTTCTTTTTACTTTCTCCTTTTTTTTTTCCTTTGCTGTTTTGAATGAAATATCCTCTATTTTAATCCTTGCTGTCCTAGATTAGTTGCTTAGCAAAGGATGATAGCAAAGGGGAAATCATTTGAATGTTATATATGAAGACAATTTAACAACTCATTTCTTTCCAGTCACAAAAAATCCAACAGCTGTTTGTAACTTGCTGTGTTACCAAATAGGATGGATACAGAAAAAGAATGGATGGAAAAAAAATTCTAAATAGTGTGTTTAGGCCTCTTTTATTTATGCTAAGAAAGACATCATATGCACATTTGAATAGCTACCATCCATATCCTAATTTGGTTATTTGAAATAAATTGCACATTTGGAAAGCAAGGAAAATGCAACTGACAAGTTAGGCTTCTAAGCATAATTGAAATTCATTCTGAATTCATGGAAGGTCAGTTTCATTTCAAAGCAATAGCCCTTGTTTTGAATTTCTATAATCCTGCTTTGTTTCCATTGCAGCATTAATTTACTAATCACCAAAATTATTTTCTCATCTGATTTAGTTAGAATTTTTCTTCCTTAATTTTATACTATATAAAAGTAATTTTGCCTATATAAAAGTTTATATTTAATTTTTTGAAATATATTGATCACCCAAAGCATTGTGATCTGATTTCCAGAAAGAAGACATTAGGGAATAATGTTTTTTCTATAAACAACTGCAATTACTATGAGATTTAGACCAATTTCATTGGCAAAATATTTTGGCTGATATCTTTTGTATAAATAATACCAAACCAAAGTTTGCAAAATAATGTATTTGCAATTTCACCATCAGTTGATCTTTAAATGACATCTTCCAAGATTTTGATGTCAGTATAAATTTACAAAGATTTCTCTGGCCATCAAGAGTTCAGCCAGTCCTTCTTACCTTCCTCAGTCTCAATTAGAACTTAAATACTAGATGGTTTTTAACCTTTTCTTATCCCAGCATTTAAACATTATTTATTTTATTCTAGTGTCAGATTGCAACAGCATTGAATAAGTGTCCTAAAACCCTTCATTTGGAAAGTAAACTGAAAAATAAATCTCTATTGTCTACTTTTTGTTTTCCCAGATATACTCTCAGTCGCTAGTAATTCACTTTTTTTTTTTTGCTAGTAATTCACTTTTTAAAAAATTCTAGGTGCAGTCATTTAACTTCTCAGAGAAATTTGTAGTACCCATGTGACGAAATTAAAATGAGGATGCTTATAAAATAGCTTTGGTATCTTAAGGGGGAAAAAAATCATTCAATAGCCAGATTTTCAAAAAGGTCTTTAAAATGACACACTAGGAATTTAACTGTGATGGGTCAAATTCTCAACTCTCTCAGTTATGATGGCTCTTTCATAGACTGGTTCCTGATTATTTTTGCAAAAAGCAGAATGAAAATTCTGAATGTGCTGACTTGTGAAGATATATGCTCATTACACAAAATACACTGATATGTTATTCTTATCTCATGAGACTGCCCAGAGCTCCATGAACTTGAGGGATAGGATGGAATGTTAGCACTGATTATCTGCCCAATATAAACCTAATCATAAAGTGATTAAATTAACCTGGCAGATTAATTCTAAGCATAATTTCTCATTCCCTCATCATTGGCCAGACTGCAATTTACACACATTTTTATGACAGTGGGCAAACTATAGCATACTTGGTAGCCTAAGCTATGTAAGAGAAAGGTCAGCAGAAAATATCAAACAGAACAATTTTTTTAAGGTGGGGGGAGGGGCAGAGGGAGAGAGAGATAGGCTTTTTTTTTTTTTAAACAGGACATTCTGTTCTTTTTTTTTTCCTTAAATTTTATTTACTTATTTGACAGGAAGATAGAGAGCACAAGTAGGCAGAGCAGCAGGCAGAGGGAGAGGGAGAAGGAGGCTCCCCACCGAGCTGGGAGCCCAATGCGAGACTCGATCCCAGGACTCTAGGATTATGACCTGAGCCAAAGGCAGCTGCCTAACTGACTGAACCATCCAGGCACCCTCAAACATAGAACATTTAAAATAAATGCTTTTTTGTTACTTTCAAAAACATGCGTTAGACTGGATTAAGCTATGAAAAATTATTTAGTGAATTAGTAAAATGAGCATAGAAAATTATTTTAAATGGCGATTCTGAAATTATTGAAGTCTCTAAATTTTTTTATTAAAGCGTCTTTGTAGTCCTTATATCTTGTTAACATTAATATTCTCACCAAATTATTTTTTTCAGAGGTAACACAAGTAATTTTAAGGCAATTCAAGGTATCTTGAATTATGAACTCTAAACCAGTGATGAGGTTTAAAAATGCCCAATAAAATAAAGATAAATAAAAAATAAAAATGACCAAAGTACCCTAATAAAAATAAAAAGTTGGCTCTTAAAAAATAGCTGATGATGAAAGCATTTCCACTGAATATACTCATTGCTTCTTTCCGAATATATATATATATGCTGATAGATAATAGATATTGAATATATTCATTACTTCTTTCTGAATATATATCTATATCTATAAATATATATCTATATAGGTATATAGAATATATTCATTACTTCCTTCTGAATAACTGGAAGAAGTAGGTATTAACCTATGGCCATTTTTTAGGCTACTGTGAGCAAAGCACAGGTTTGCTTGGGGGTAGGAAGAAGTATTTTGAGTGTTTAAATATTGACTTCAGCTTTTTCTCATTCTTTAGAATTTAGCAGTGTGGTTATATATTGGTTTTTCTTGATTCTGTGCTGAAAAGGGATGAAGATGTTACACATTTTCTGTTTTGAGCTATCAAAAACTGTTGTCAGCAGAACTGATGAGATCTGCCCCTGGGGGATAAGACATCTCATTGAAAGAATCACAGGGATTTCATGTTTGTAGGAAATTACACACAGAGGTTTCTCTATGAAGATCAAGACACAGTATATTCGAACACTACTTCAAACTGAGGTTTAAGGTTGAATGGTTCAAAATTAAGAGGATGTTATTTAAACCCATCAAGAGTTGGTATTTCAGCAATTATTAAGTCTTCAGAGAAGCACAGCTCTTCTGTAACCTAGTGAAGTAGTGTGGCTCCACTTCAGTAAGTGAAAAAGGAGACAGCATTCCTCTTTAGAAAACTCAAAGGCATTCTTCATTTAATTAATAGGTAGGGAAAGTCTTGAGCAGGAAAAAAGTAGTCCCTGAAATCTATTCAATTATCCTTTTGTGCCTATTCTTGGCCAATTTTTCAAAGTATCTAGTGACATATTTAAGTGCACATATGTGCTTTATTCTTCCTCTTTCTTCGCCTAATAGAAATACACCTGTTTAGTAAACTTTTTATTATTTGAAATATATAAATGTTGCAATAAATTTGTCACTCTCATCTAGTTGCAGACAGTATAATTAGTGGAAAAGGAATAATGTGAATTGTCACTTAGGACTGAGAGAATGGAAATGGGATTCTCAAGATAGAGTCTGAAGGTCCCTGTGCTGGTCAAGGTCAGAGTAGGGGAAAACCGTAATTACAGATTTCTCAGACCTAGCAATTGAAAAAAATTTAGAGTAGCTCAGGTTCTAATTGTAGTTGAATAGGGTGATTCCTTTTCATACAGTGATATTTAATTCATGCATCATTCTGCAATGGCATTAGCAAAATTTGTAGTCTAATAATCATGGCAAAGCCAAAAAGGAAATGAAGCAAAGCAAAATACAAAATAGGTTTCTGGTCTAATAATGTCATGATAATAGCACACAGCATATGACTGTATCTTCTCAAGCAAAAGGCAACATACCACTGCTGGTATACAAAATGGTTTGGGGTGGTACAACATAAAGATATTTTCTTTTTATTAGTTATTGTTTTTGTTTTAATGTGCAATAGCTACAACCCAGAATTTCACATACATTATTATCTAACATGAAGCTAAACTAAAATTTTAATGAATCAAGAAACAATTAAGCAAATAGCATGGATATTTCAAGGGAACAGTCAGAATCATGAAGGTAGCATACAAATGACCGACGTCAGGAAACAACAGAGCAAGTTTTACTTATTCATCCACCCTAAAATGCTTACTGACTACTGTATTTTTCCACATATGTGGAAAAGGAACACATCAAAATATAAGATAGACAAGTTCATTGTCCTTGTGGATTCTACATTTCAGCCTGCATCTCTAATGATTTCTCAGGAGACTAGGATAATCGATGGCTCTATACTGGGCATTCTACCTACCTTTGCAGGGCCCAAAATTAAATTTCCTCTAAAGCTCTGTTGGCTCAAGTCAGGTTGACTGTGGAGCAGCCAGAGGTCTGGTTCAGAGGAGGAGACTAGCCTCACTAGAGGTGCTTCATAAAGAGCCATGCCCAACAAATATGGGCGTTCTAAGGAAACGAGCTGATGGATGCACCATTATAAATAGGAAGATCAAGGGCTGGGTACCTTATTCACTCTGCCAAGTACCCTCCTTCTGAATACTTCCACTACATTGTAAGGCCCATGTACATGCCAACCATTTTGGCCCTTATAAACAAAATCAATCCCAAAATATAGGAACCCTTTAACTCTGAGAAGTCAAATGTGAACATGGGAGATAAGCAATCAAAAATATGTGACATCTTCTTACCCTAAAGGCCTTGGCCTGCTAATCTGACTTGCTAGATTTTTATCACAAATTACGGTTAGCACAAGATAAAAGAAGGATATTGGAGAGTTAACATCCAAGATTGATTTAGGACACAACTTTAGTAGAGCTTCTTCACATGGGGTGGAGTAAAAAAAAAACAAAACGGAAACAAAAAACAAGTGATGTCTCAAGGAATTTTCTAACTAGAAGCTTGCTAATATAGAAAGAAAAGCAATCTGTGCTTAAACCAAAACAATAAAAAATTTAAACCTTAGTGCATACCAATTGGGAGAGGAGGAAAATGAGGTGGAATGAAGTGAAACTGAATTCATTGCAAGTTTCCTCAGGACTGCCCTACTCTAAAATCTCTTTTTTTTTTTTTCTAAAATTTTATTTATTTATTTGGCAGAGAGAGACAGACAGCCAGAGAGGGAACACAAGCAGGGGGAGTGGGAGAGGGAGAAGCAGGCTTCCTGCCAAGGAAGGGCTTGATGGCAGGGCTCAATCCCAGGGTCCTGGGATCACGACCTGAGCCAAAGGCAGAGGCGCTTAACTGACTGAGCCAGGCAGGGGCCCCTGCCCTACTCTAAAATCTTAAGGCTGTCAAAGATTTTCTGAATGAGATCCCATCCCACCTATCCAGTTATATCTGCTTCAGTGGGGTTTCTGAATCAGAATCACTTGGTCGCAAGGGAGTAGGAGAGAGGATACTAACTAAAAATGCATATTCCTGTGCCCTGCCTCAGAATGTGAATCTCTAAAGTGAGGCCCCAAATCTACATTTTTAGCAAGTTGCTTAGTGGTATTTTGAGCACTCTCAAGTTTTAGAATCCCTGTGCTACACTGTAAACTTCTTGAAGTTTACATTATATTTACATTTCCACGTTAAGTCCAACTCAGGACCTTGAGCCCATAGCATCTCTGTGGGAAGGCTACCTCTGTGGGACATACGTACACTGGGCTTTCCAACTATAATTTAACTCCTTTCATTTTATAATAAAGTGAGAGAGGAAAGGGGTAGTTCCTGAAGCATACCAGGAAGAGCCTCTACATTTAACACAGTAAAAGCATAAACATCTTTGAAAAATCTTAGGTAAAGAAAACTCTTGGGGCGCCTGGGTGGCTCTGCCTTTGGCTCAGGTCATGATCTCAGGGTCCTGGGATCGAGCCCCGCATCGGGCTCTCTGCTCAGCGGGGAGCCTGCTTCCCCCTCTCCCTCTGCCTGCCTCTCTGCCTACTTGTAATCTCTCTCTGTCAAATAAATAAATAAAATCTTAAAAAACAAATAAACAAAAACTCTTCACTTTCAGAGTCTTGCCATGGTGGCAGAGGAAGTGAGGCAGCCTCTCAGCACTACATTTCCTTGGGCAATTTGCTGCCTCTCTCTGTTTCCTCTGATGAGACAGGAGGGAGTTGGGTAGGTGATTTCACACCCGTCTATGCTGGAACAAACAGCAGACACTTTCAGAAGTATAAGGGACTTGCATTTTCAGTTCATCCTTCCCTTCCTTTCCTGGTATTACTTAATTTATCAAACTTCATTAATGAATACTGAGCTCAATTTCCTTTTGGTTCACTAATATAAATTTTCCTTACCCAGTTTTTAAAACATTAATAACAGTAATATGAACAATAATAAATTCCACACTGCACAATGCTCTTCTCTATCTCCATTTCATTTCTGCAGAGATTCTAATTTAACTTTTACGGAGTATGCCTCTTGCTCTCCAAGCATTACCCCCATCCTCTAAGTTATGTTTGATTGATTATGGGTCAAATGAGGTGATGGCATTCCAACAAACCTTATGTTTAAAGATAATAATTTTAGTACTGAGGTTCTTTTATGTCTACTGGACTCAAAACCTTTACAGATTATGCCCAGTGATCAAGAACATGAATACTACCTATGAGCTTCAACAACTTACTTATTGTGTGCTTGGGGAAAGGAAAAGCTGGTTTCACTGGACATAAGATTTGGATGTTTCTATTTTAAAATTTTAACCTAATGGATTCCAATATTTTATCCAGGTGAATGTATATAGATATAGTTAGAAATGCACTCACTCTTCAATGTTTTCAACACAAGGAAAGAAGTAAAGGTATAAAGAACAGCTTGCAATAGTACTGAGACTGCCTTAAATGATCTTAACTAAAGCTGTTTAGTTTCAAGACACTAGCAAACTATTCATTAAGAATTACTACCCAGCGACCAAGTTTGTCAACTTTCATCCTTGCAGCCCCATGGAAGTTGAGTGCAAATTTGAAGTGATATATAGGCATTACTGAAATAGCCATTTTCCAATATTAGTCTTCTTAGCCTTATATAATTTTTAAAAATAAAGGCCAAAAGAATATAGATTGAAATCCATGCCACTAAAAATCAGGAATGACAGAAGACAGATTTGTACACTTTCAAAAGTAAATGGAAATTTTAGAATTTTCTTTTCTTTGAATGTTTTTAAGCTTGACCTTTCCATAGTGTGTTTTACATGTATAAATTTCCTTTAAACATTTAATACAGAGAACATGGGCTTTGTGTTAAAATCAAGGACATAAAGCCGTAAGAAATATACGAAGATTTCTTTCAAATTCTACAGAAAACTGGAGCCAATGGATATTAAAGACATTAAAGAGAGATAGTACGCTACCCTGGAAATTAAACATTTAATCTTCTGAATTTCTTTCTTTTTTTTTTCTTTCTTTTTTTAAATTGAAGTATCATTGACATCATATTAATCTCCTTTTAGAATTGTAATAGTGATCATTATGTGCCTTTCATGACTTTTTCTCTTCTAATTGGTAACAGGTCATTGCTTTTGAATGTTCCAAGGAAAACATTTCAGCTTAGAAATCCTATAGATAATTTTTAAATAATTTGTTAGAAAGTGGCACCAGTAAAATTTTCTAACAATAACTTTAAAAAGAAATCTCTACCATCTAACAGTTTTCTCAGCATAATGGTGTCACTATCTAATTCTGCAGTAGTAAGATATTGTTAGTATTTCCTGTTTATATTTTTTGTCAATCTTCTGTAAATTATAGTAATGAGTCAAAACTCAGTTAGATAAGAGATCTATAAAATCCAATATAAAGGTCTCAAATGTGATAAGATTCAGCTGATATATAACAGCAATCATGGTAACTTTTCTAAGCTTTATTATCAATTTTGCACAGAACAAATAAACATTTATGAAAAATATAAATCCAGGGAGTCTATAATAGAATGGATATCTTAATGTACATCCCAAGGTCTAATGATGATATATTTTACTTGTGAGTAAAATTAAACTTTATGCACATGTTTAAAAAAAAAACATTACAGTGTTTAAAATTTTTCCAAAGCAGAATGAGGGGCCATTAGAGAATTTTAAACAGGAGGAGGATGACATGATTTAATTTATATATTTAAAAATTCTGCTAGCTATATGAATAATAAATAAATATAAATATATATATTTATTATATGTAATATAATAAATATATAATCTATAAATATAGAAGAAAATCAGTTATGAAGCTATTGCAGTAGTCCAGATTTTTAAAATATACATATATTATAATATATACATATTTATCATGTATATATTTACATATTACATGTTTTGTATATTTTGTACATATCCGTATATTGCATATTTATCATGTATATGTTTTATATGTATAGTTTAAAAATCTAGATTCATATATATACATGTATACACACATAGATATACACATACATAGGTAGAAAAGGAGGGAGGTTTAGATTGGGGTGGTAGCAAGGAGAAAAAAATAAATACATACATTAGGATAAGATATTTAGAAATAGTGCAGGGCAACCTGGCTGGTGGTTTTGAGGAGGCAAATAAGTTAAAGGAAGAGTCAAAGGTGATATGTCAGTGTTTGATTTAAGCTAGACTGCTGGTGAAGCTGTTGGCTGAGACTGGAAAGATTCAGGATTCACTGGACTCGGGAAGAAGTCAGGAGTGGAATTATGAATTTTAGAGTCATCCATATAGATGTTCTTAAAGCCATAAAAATGGTTGAGATTTCCTAGGGAGAGAGGTGATGAAGAGGCAAAAAGAATTGAAGATGGCGAAGATTAGATCCTGGAGTGAGGGAAGATCCAGCAAAAGCATCTAAAAAGAATGGTCAGTGGAGCAAGACAAGGACCGGGAGAACATGGTGCCATGGAATCTAAAAGAAGGAAAAGAGTCAAGAAGAATAGAATAACCAATTGTGTTAAATTCTGCTAAAAGTGTGAAAAACCTGACTACAGGGAAGGGACAACAGGCTTTGGCAATATAGATGTCCCTGATGACTGGGGCAAGAGTGCTCCCAGTAGGATGGGCACTTAACAGACTTCTTGGCGTGTGTTTGGAGGAGATGTGAGGAGATAAAGTGGAATCAGAATAGATAACGCCTTCAAGATGTGTTGCTGTGAAGGCAAACAGAGCCACGTGACAACAGATGGGGCGGTCAGGGAATGTTTGTACTCTGACATGAGGATGATGTAACAGAAGACAGAAATTGACACTACATGAGAGGAGAGGAACAATTGTAGGAAAATGGTCCTAGGGACCATTTCATCTTCCAAATAAGAGAGTTGACTGTATATGATACAAATGAAACAAAGAAGCTTACAGTTTTGGTATTGGGAAACAGAGAATTTCACTCGGCTTCTATTTCCTCTGATCATATGTCCACATCATCATGGAGAATGGGAAGAGGAGCATAGGAGGGTGGAAAGAGATAGGAGGGTGGAAAAAAGAGAAAGTGTGAAATACTTGTTTTAGAGATAAGAAATATGAAAAAGAAATTTTTAAAAATTTATTTGAAGGAGAGAGAGGGTGGCGGGGAGCAGCAACGGGGAGGGAGAAGCAGACTCCCCGATGAGCAGGAGGCCTGATGCAGGGCTTGATCCTAGGACCCCGGGATCCTGACCTGAGCCAAAGGCAGATGCTTAACCCACTGACCACGCAGGCACCCCGCAAAAGAATTTTTTTTGCGAGAAGGAGCTTGCACATGTGCATGTGTGCAAGCGGCAGCGAGAGGAGTACAGGGAGAGGAAGAGAGAATCTTAAGCAGGCTCCACGCCCAGCGGAGCTGAGGCTGGGCTCAAACTCATGACCCTAAGATCATGACCTGAGCAGAAATTAAGAGTCAGGCACTTAATCAACGGAGCCACCCAGATGCCTCGGTATGCAAATACCATTAAATCATCGTAGGAAAGCTTTGAAATGATTGTGATGTTGATGTGAAATTAAAAATTCTAAAGCATGTGGAAGGAAATCGAACAATATTCTGATTTTCCCAGGGATGACTGCTCTGAAATTTTTTTGAAATATCAAATACCAAATTCTTCAATCTTTTAAAACTTTGGTGCCCCCTGCTTTCTGGTGTCCTAAGCAAGCACTGTCTCTATGAATAAATTTTTTAGGCTCTTTCTGAAAGAAGGAAGAGCCAGGGGAGAGAATACAATGATTTGACTAGGAAGAAGAGGGTCTCCTACAAGGAACAAAGAAACAGTAGACTGGGACGCTAAGGAACACCTTCTTCCACTCCTCATTTTGCTCAGGATCAATTAAGACAATGTCACTGCACCCACGCCCTGTTTAACAGGCAAATGGGGGAAATGTTTGCTTCCTTTAAGTAAGCTAGAATTTGTAGCACCCATGACAGACTGCTCATGGGACTTAAACCAATTTTTCTAGGCATTACCATTGACTTGGGTACCTCTTACAGAAGTACAGAGCAAGAGAGATAACTAATGGGGAAAAGATCAGCAGTGTATTTGTTTAAAAATAGACCTTTATTAACAATCAACAAATTAATACATGGTAATAAGAAAGAATAACTTTAGAAATACAAGAGGGTACATTATTAAAAACATAATTAGATGCAGATTGACCTGTCCATCTAATTCATTTAGTCATACATATTTATTAGGTTCCCATGATGTGTCAGGCACTGTGCTACATACTAGGTACATATTCAATGTTCAACAGCACATTCAATTTCCTGGATCAAAGTTGTCATGCTCTTTCTGAGTCTAAATGCAAAAAGAATATAAAGTTTGCTCTGTATGATCAGAAGCAGTCTCAGGGCATCTATACTTTGCATGTCTGCTCAAAGAGAGAGTTAGCCCAATTCCTAACGGCCTGGGTTCTAGTCCTCAATTTACCACTATTAGTGTGATAAAGGAAGCAGAGACTCTCTGGGTATCAGTTTTTCCCGAGCAAATGAGAATTATCAATGGGATGATCTCAAACACTTCATTTAGATATTCTCGCTCAAAAAGAGCGAGAGTTGATGGTTTGATCAGCTTTATCTAAACTTTCACTTGCCACTCTGATGTGATGGATATTCTCCCCATGTCAGGCACTGCTCAACGCTAATGTGTATATCTAACAGATATGTAGATATCTGAACCAATATAAGGTTAAGAACGATAGATGCCATTTGACTGCAACTATTTATCACACATTTTCAGTTGTTTCTTCAGGACAACCCTGTAAGGTGGAAATTGTCACCATTTCTGTCTCAGAGTCAAAGGAAACTCAGCCTCACAGAAACTGCATGACCCGCCCTGAATAAGCCGCAGAGCCAGAACACCACCCAGACCTTCTGAGTCAAAGCCCAGAGCGCTCTCTACTAAACACAGAGGAGCCCTCTACATTTTGCTGTTCAAACTACACAGAGAAATAATCAATAACCTAGTCAAGCGTTTTTGAAGCACTTTTTAAATGAGAAAACCTTATATGTATAAGACAGGAATTAAAAAGAAGAAAGATATTAATTATTTGTTTGTAATCCTCTCCCCAACTCAACCCCCATGTTGGCCTTCTAAAAAGAAAGGATTATTGTTTGCTTAGTCAGCCATACGAACTTAATTGTGCCTACTGGGGGAAAGAATAGAAAGGATAATTGGAAGATGCCAAAAGAGTGTCAATTACCCCATATAAAAAAGGTTGCCTAAGGAAAAAGATTTTTCAGGAAGTTATGAGATTTTGAGAGTTTATGGAGGAAAAGCATTTGAAATCATCACATACCATGATACAGGGGATTTTGAGGACAGAGATAAGTTAAGAAGAATTTAAATAAATTTTTGCCAAAACTGGCCACAAAACAGCCCTGTTTTGAGTTATGTGTAAAACAGATAAAAGTTGAGCTGCTCTGCTGAGGTATCCAAAGGCAGAGGCTACCTAAATACACCCAAAACAATTGCTTCGGAGTGAAGTTATTTCTCTTTGCCTCTTTGCAGACAGTTTAATCCTCTAAAAGGAAAGCAATCGAATCAGGCATAGCTCTAAGCACAGGCAGGTGCCTACCGAGATGACACTGAGGAAGTTAGGAGGCTGCATCTCCCCCAAATAACTTTCCTGATACTTTTTATTAGTTAAGACATCAACAGGGAAAATAACCATTTGTTTTGCAATAAAGCTACAGAATTAATTTTATCTTCTACAAGGACTATAGAGTATGTATTCAATCTTACAATATTTAAATATAGTGTTTATGGTGATAATGTAATGGAGGCAAACCATCTCCCCATCACCCTACCCCCCCTCAATTTAGCAGGGCTATAAATCTGATAATAAATTTATGTCAACTCACAAAAATCATATTTCTATTATGCTAAGAAAAGTTGGAATATAAAAATCATCAGTTAAACAGATTATGATTTTATAACTTGCATCCTAAATGTCTATACATATGAAAAAAATACATGTTTGAATGTTCACATCAGATATAACACACTAAGTAGTTGGGGTAGAATTAAACAGGAAAGGAAAATATAATTATGGTAACGCAATGTATTCAGAGGAGAACACTATTGGATACCAGAGAAAGATACTATGCTGTCAAATAAGCAAATGAGTTAAGTTAGTAATTTTACTAAGCTTAAATTCTGAGTGCAAAATAATTTCAAATTTTATGCTTTCCAAGGACAGTGAAAGCTGAAGATGCTCAGCTCCCCAAAATGAGAAGGAAAAGAAGAAAAGTCTATAAAAAATGGAAAATCTTGACTCCCACAGTATGTAAGTCTAATTCATTGGTTTTTATAAGTATGTATAAAATGAACTACCCAGCTATGTACTTTGTTTTTTTATCACAGAATATCTATAAAAGAAGATAAATACATATAAATGTTACGAAACAATTTAGAAGTTTGGTATGTATGTACATATTGCAAATAATAAAAATTTAAAATAGATAAATTTACTTATTAAATGAGTAATAATTATTAAGATCCCTGTTCTTAGAATCTATTATCAATGGATTATTATATAACTATCTCAGTTCTATGTTGCTAGTTGTAGAAATTGAAGTATAGTCAGTTGAATGAGGCTATAAACTATAAAATTATGAAATTGAAAAGTCTATAAACTGAACTGTTCTTGGCATGAGGGTGTTATTTTAAGAATAAACGGTAGTCTATAGTTTTAGAAGGCAGTCCACCAGTATATAAATTATTTTGTAAATAGGCTTTAGAGAGATAAGACATGAGACATTTCTCCCACAATTTCTACACTACAGCTCTCAGACTGTAAGCAGGCCTGCTGGGAACTCTTTCAGTACTTGCTATGGAAAAAGCCATTCCCTCAGACTAGCAGAGAGGCAAATGGGAACTCCATGGAACTCCAGGATGCTTGAGAACCTAAAGTTAGAGAGTAGTAATTCCTAAACCTATGAATCTTTATTCGATTCTGAAACAGTTGTTATATTTCTACACCCCATACTTGTATGCCACCTCTAACCAAACTTTGGTAGGATATTTTTCTTTTTCTGGTTAAAGAGAATTTAATTATTCTTTACACAAATATTTATATAAAATATGATTTTATATGTACTTACATATAAAATCGTATTTAAATTAAGAACATTTAAAATAATTATAAGTAATCTTTTCCAATTTTTAGCTTAATCAACTTATTAAAATTATTTCCATGGAGACCTGGTTCATAGATTTCCATGATGTCTCTATTTGTTGCCCATTCTTCTCTCTTTTCCTTTCCAAATATTCTTTCAGACATAGTTTAAAACATATATCTTCGTATTTTGTCCACTGTTTTTTTACACAAGATCTGTTACCTCATATTCAGATTCACAAAGTTTTCAAGCAAAATATTCTGAAATTATAAAGTAGAGGAGTAAAGGTTGCAAGCTGGCAGTTCTTGGGCCAAAGCTGGTCCCTAAATTTATTGGCCTCCATTTATAGAGGGTTTTTTTTTTTTTTTAATGTGAGACAATCTTTAGAAATTAGGAAATTTCACAATATAATAAATCCAAACTCTAGTTCTCCCCTGGAAAGTGATAGCATCTGGCAATATTAGGACATCTTCTCTGTGCTATAAAAAGCCTCTACCCGAGCAAAGAAAACTATTGGACCTATTTAAAACGTTGTCTATATCGGGGTGCCTGGGTGGCTCAGTGGTTTAGGCCTCTGCCTTCAGCTCAGGTCATGATCTCAGGGTCCTGGGATCGAGCCCTACATCGGGCTCTCTGCTCAGCGGGGAGCCTGCTTTCCCCTCTCCCTCTGCGTGCCTCTCTGCCTACTTGTGATCTCTCTCTCTCTCTCTCTCTCTCAAATAAATAAATAAAATCTTTAAAAAAAAAAAAAAAAGCTGTCTATAACCCATACTTGGGTCTCTTTATTTTCTGTACCTTCTCAAATTAAATCAAGCTTGATTTAGCCTGTATTATAGTAGTATTAAATGTAGTATTTTAACGCCATGTTCATATACTTGATCATGGCAACTTACTCTTTACCAAGAAGTCTCTTAAAATTCGTTTGCATAAATTTGTTCTGAAATGTGCATTTCACCCATTTTGGAAGTCTCTGCTTTAGAGTAAAGCTTAATTACATTCTTAGTTCCTAGAACTATCAAGTAATATTCTACATTCTAAGATAACTGATTTAAACTATTTATTAGAAATGATTTTTTTATGGAAAATACCTTTACATACTAGAAATGAATGAAAATGTTGCTCAAAATACAAAGAATATGCACTGACTTGTACCCTAGAATTTGCATCCCATCTGCTCTCTAAATGGACATGGAAAACTTTTTTCTTTTTTTCTTTCTTTTTCTTTTCTTTCTTTTTTTTTTTTTTATTGATTCTTCTTTAGGTGTACCTCAATCTGCTAATCAAGCATACCAAAATAATATAAAAGATCTTGAAAAGGAAGTCAAAGGAGATACCTCAAAGGCTGTGCTTCATCAGACTAGGGCCTTAGGGAAATCTAAGGGAAATGGAGGTGAACATACATCTGCTTCTATGAATGGAAAACAGAATTCCCCTTTCCTCCCTAAAGATAATAAACAACTTTCACCTGACAGCAAAATAAGTAGGGAGAAAAAAAATGATGATCCTCCTTCATCCATTTCTCATCAACGAGACAAAGTCTTATCAGTGGCCATGTTTAATGCCTGTGAAGAATCATTATCAGGAAAAATTACCCTGCAGGATTTACCAAACACAGTGGAAGCCCTTAAACCAGCAAAAGGCAAAATCATTACAGAAGTGAAATGTGGGGCTTTCAGCATGCAAGTAGAAATCAAGAACAGATTTTTCTGTAAAACAGAAATGCAGTTCCCAACAAAAAGGAGATGTCCAGTATGTCACCAACATTACTCTTCTAGACACATTCAGAAATGGTACACTTCCAGAAGCTGCTCTTCTAGATGTAGGAATGTGTTGGTAGAAGAACTAAAACCTGATGTGACATCTAAGTCTGAAGAAATTGCCAGAACAGAGAGACCCTCCCTGAAAGTAAGCATTGTAGGAAAAGGAATTAAAGTTAAATACATGAGTAAGAGACAGAACGTATTAGTTAACATAACTCATCCTAAAAGAAGGGGGAAAATAGCTAAATATGGAAACATTTCCTCCAATCGCTCTACTAAAGAATGTTCCAGGTCTTCTGCACCATCTGATATTAGGCACCCTGAAAAGTGGCAGCTTGAGAACAAGCATCAGAGTTCAGATGGTTTGCCTGTCTCTCCTCCTACTGTGTTTGCTCTCCGGAAGGAGAACGTCAATACAGCTTTGGATTTTCTGTGTTCAACCCCTGGGAGGGAGAAGAATAACTCTGATACAGTATCTCCAGTTTTAGATCACCATGAGGTAGAATCTGCCATCTCTCAGCAGGAGGACTTCAAAATTAGTCAGAGCACCCTCAAAAAAAACCCCTTCTCCGAGGCTGAGACTCTTCTCAAAAACTTTCTTCCTACTTTACAAGACACGCTGAAGACCACAAGTTTAAGTGAAATGGACTTACAGAAAATGCCTTTTGAGGATCCCAAGGATGTGGACAGAGAGACAAAAATCATCTTTGATATGCCAGAAAATATCATATCAGACTTATGTATAAGGCGAAGCACAAAAGAAATAAATTATTTGCCAAGTGCCATGACTGACATCTTCCCCGTTCAAGGTGGCAAAGACTCTGACTTTTGTTCTTCATCTTCTCCAAGCATGCAACTGGTAGGAGAAAAGGCATCCAGCATTTACTACAAAGGCAGCAAAATTCCACCTACAGACTGTTGTGAGAAATCAACTTCTTTATCTTTGCCTTCTAGTCAAGACGCTCTCGAGTCTTCCACCTCATTCGGCCCATCCCACCGGGCCACCAGACATTCAGAACTTAAAGAAATCCCTGGGGATACATTTTCCTTTGGTCGCTGTGTTGAGTTTTTAAAAAACTATGAGGAAGAGCATGTTGATGTGACTGACAGAGACTTTCACAAAGCCACTTTACATAGTGACTCTTGTACAAAAGGGGAGCAACTATTGGAAATGAAGAGTACACAGTGTCCAACTCTCAGCCCTGCATCCTCCAGCAGCCTCTCTGCCGGCAGCCCCCTCGATGGTAGCAGCCACAGCACTGTGGAATGGGGTCCAACAAAATCCCAGACAAGCCATCCAGAGACAGCAGCTCCCAGCACGACAACAGAGCTAGTCATGACCTTAGTAACTGATGCGTTAGAGCAAAGATTAATTATTCAAAACGATAAAGAAGACATGGTTTATTCCAACTGTCCCATGGGAATGAAAACTCCTGAACACTCGCCCAACTCTCTGGGAAACGGTGAAAAAGATAAATTCCAAGTAATGCCAGTGGTAAAGGATGCATGCCATAGAGACTTTGAAGACCTATCAAATGAGAATCATGAAGTCCGTTTTCAAATGGATTTTCCGAACATCGCTGAGTTCAGCAGCATAGCATGTGCTACAGATAAGCTGTTTGTTATGGAGAAAACACTGACCAATGATGCAGATCAATATGGTAACCAAGATGAAAAAGGCCTTGGTCTAACCAGCTTTAAACAGGAGCCAGCAGAGTGCCAAAGGATTGCATCGACAAAGCCAAATTCTGAAGGAGATAAAAATGACCGAAAGGAAACTTACTATCACCACATAGACGTATTGCTGTCACCTCAGAAGCAGAAGGCCTTGACAGGTACAGTGGCTATGTAGAATCTTTAACTTTCATTGTTCTTACATGTTTGAGCTTTGGAAAGTCTTAATGTGAGGGCTTTTTTTTTTATTGCTTGGGAATTTTTTCTTTATTGCTGAAGATATATTGAGTATTTTAGAATTAGATGAATATGGGCAAGCATTTATCAGCCTGCTTCTTTACATTATCACCTACCCCACCCATAAATAGTGCATAACAAAATCACCAAGGCTGCAGTTTAATATAAAGTTTTTAAAAAATCAATTTCTCTTTAAAAGGTTGATGTTTTGCCAAATCAATTTTGTAGGAAACGTTAGCCTTTTGCCACTCTTAAATAATCTACCATTTCTTTCCTTCTTGCAAGCTAAGCATATCTATAATAGGAAGAATATGTTTGTGATAAAGTGTGTTCTTAAACCTTGCTGGGGTGTTGCAGAAGGTTGGTGTACATGTTGCAGGAGGCCATGTGGAATAGTAATCAAAGCAAAGGACAAAAACCAGAAACGGCCATGGCTAATCCTGATTGAGCCATCCATGGGGCGTCTGACCTCAAGCAGACCCCTGACCTCCCTTGTGCATTGGTTAGCCCTGCTCAAAACATTGATAGAACCCAGCAGCTCTCTAGACCTCGAGAGGGCTACGATAGAAGCTCTTTTCTAAGTACATAATACTGCCCTGTCTGCTTTCAATTTCGGGTCGACATTATATCATTTTGGCAACTTCACAGAAGGCCCTCCTTGTTTTTCCTCAATAAGTTAAAAATATTTTATATTTAATGTTAGCATTATTCCACATTGTCTATTAAAATTCATCTTGAACAAGTAAAAACTTCCTTCCAATCCGCCAGTAACATTCCTCGCATGTTCAGGAATGACGAAACCATCTTTTCTTTGTTGTTCCATCCCTAATTTTTTAAATAGAATTAATACGATCTAAAAGTAGAAGTAAAATACAGAAAGCACAGTTATGTAAGTGTTGGCTTAAAACATGAAATTTACTGTACAGAGAATAAATGTCCTAAAATAACACAAATTGCTGTGGTTGCCTGCTTAACAGGAACACCCTAAGCAGAGATCTATCAGTCAGTGACTGCTTCCAAGTGCCAACATACCTCCGGATAACAAGATCAATGGCATTAACCCCAGCTTTTGCCTCAGTCCATAATTATTTGAGTCAGCAAGAGGCAGATCTGCAAGAAGAGCACTTGTGTCTCCCAGAACAGACGCGTTTCTCCCCTGGATGAATATACCTCCCAGGCTGGCTCTCCTTCCCCCAAGGCCATTCTCCTTCTGGACTGCCACTCCCAGCAAGGCATATTTCCTTAAGTATATTAATAATTCAAGTTGGAATCCCCCCAAAGCTGATGCTGCACTTCAGTAGACTTTGAAATTATCTCATTGGGTGAACAATTGCAACTACCAGTTCCCTGCGTTATTGTGATTCAGCAAATGGTTATTCCTACAACTCTCCCTCTCTCACCTTTACTCCTCTTCCCCTGGATCATTCTGTCCCAGCCACATTGACTTCCTTGAGTTGCTAGAACCTGCCAGGCAAAATCCTGTATCAGTTCCTTTGCTTGGGCTGCTTCCACTACCTAGACCACTCTTCCCCCATATGCACACATGGTTCACTCTCATCCCTTCAAATTTCGGCTCACATGGTACCTTCTTCAGTTCTCAGTGAGGACTTCTCAGACCATTCAATTTAAAACTACAACCTGAGTCTTGTCCATTCCAGCCTAGGTATAACGCATCCCTTTTCTGTGTTTTATTTTTATGCACAGTACTTGTCACCTTCTAATATGCTATATAGTTTACTAGTTTATTTGTTCTGTCTTTTCCCACAAGGATGTAGTCAGGAAGGCATGGATTTTTTCCTGTTTTGATCATTGCTCTATCCACAACACCAGAACAGTGCCTGTCCTGTAGACCAGGCACTCCATGACTATTTGTTGAATGCAAGAATTCAGGGAAGTCACATCAGGTTTCTTTGTGCAAAACTCTATGTTTGGAAAACAAAACAAAAAACAAGGAAATGCTTCAGAAATATGTTTGTATTAAAAATATTTAAATCCCTAAATATTTGCAGGGATTTGACTCTCCTAGAGTTATATTTTTACACTTTATTCAATACTATTATTAATTATACTATTGATACCTCAGGTCGGGATTTTGTAATCTTTTCAAGGTATAGATTGCTTTGAGGAACTGGGACATCTTTGTACTGTTTTACCAGAAAATTATAAATTTGATATAAGCATAAACTTATGCCTAAATTTTCAGAAGGGTCCTCTACCTCCTCAGCTTCTGTCCATGTCCCTCAGATTAAGAATCCCTGGCATGAGAGTGCTGACTATAATACAGACAGACAAAGATTCAATTTAAATTTTTCTACTTAAGGATGGTATAAAAATGATACATATTCAGTAGAAAGTATACTTCGAATTTTGAATTTGATCTTTTCCCAACTAGTGATATGTGGCGCCACACTCTCTTGTGATGCTGGACAGTGGCAGCCCCCGCTCCCAGTCAGCCACACGGTCACAAGGAGAAGCAACCCAGATACTTAACAAGCCTTCTGAAACCATACAGCCATTCTATTTTTTACTTTCAGTACAGTATTCAATGAGTTACGTGAGATATTCGACACTTTATTATAAAATAGGCTTTGTGTGAGATGATTTTGCCCAGCCATAGGCTAATGTGAGCATTCTGAGCAAAGCTAAGGTACACTAGGCTAAGCGGTGATATTCGCGAGGTTAGGCACATTAAATGCACTTTTGACTTATGATATTTTCAATTTACAATGAGTATATCAGGACACGACCCTATCATAAGTTGAAGATCTGTATTATGTTGTCCCTTCTACGCATCTGTGTGTGTGCTTTCAAATTAAGTAGATTAGAGGTCACAATCTGGACTGCTTACAGGAGCCAGGCAGATAATGTAAATGAGTAAAGCAGGCTGCATGTGAGAAATAATGGAGTGTTGGTGACCGAGAGGGAGCTGTGTCCCCAGGGAATGAGAATACAGTTCTATTACTGCCAGATCTTCTAATTTTTCAAGAAAGCTGGAGATCTGGAATATATATATATATATATATATATATATATATATATGAATGAACATTTAGACTATAAAACTTTCAAGATGAAGTACGGACTAAACAATCTATGACCTCTGAACTAGGTAAAAAAGAGGCGGTAGAGATGGGCAGGTGGTGGGAGGTCAAAAGCCAGTGATACAAAGGAAAGGATACCAGTCTGAAAGTCTTAAAACTAAATTCTGGGTTATTCCCCTGCTAAGTCAGGTCTCTATATTCCCGGGTAAAGAGCTTTCTCAGGGCCTCATTTCTCCAGCTGTAAATAGACTGAAATATAACTTTAAGATCTCTGCCAAAGAACCAGAAATTTTATATCATAAAATATTTTAATGAAGAAACCAAAACTAGGCTACTCTGCGAGAATGACAAGGAGAGAATGAGAAAGATTAAATGATATTTTACATGGCATAAAATATTTATAATTAAGAAGCCCTTTATATGTAATATGACACAAAACTTGCATGCATATGTAAGATACTTTATTTTGTTATGTTCCAGGGA
The DNA here is from genome assembly GCA_028534135.1 of Potos flavus. Classification (NCBI taxonomy): domain Eukaryota; kingdom Metazoa; phylum Chordata; class Mammalia; order Carnivora; family Procyonidae; genus Potos; species Potos flavus. The sequence continues at coordinate 67,660,704 of CM052895.1, read as the reverse complement.
AGGAGTGATTCTGAAAGCCAACACCAAGGCAAATGGTGGTTCCAAGATATGCACCAAGTTCTAGGGATAAAAACATGAATAAAGAAAATATTCCTTTTCCTGTAGCAGAATACAGCTGTTAGGATAATTTCCAACAAGTTAACTTTTGGTGAAATTGTGAACTTTTCACACCGGTGCCCATTTCAACATTTCTCAGTAGATGAGCAAGTCCAGGGTCCAGGATCCAGGATCGAGTGTCCAGCTTCAATGCCCATCCTTTGTCCAGCAGGGCTCCTCCCGGCAGAGCATCTTCCTCTCCTTGGTCTCCAGCTGACTTTGCAGACCTCCCTTTGGCTTTCAAAGTGATAGCTTTCTTTATTTTCTTTTTTTCCACAAAGTGATACTTCTTTATTTTTATATTCATGCTTGTCTTTTAATGGATTAACATATTACTCCTACAAAGTGACAGTGTATATTTTAATAGAGTCCTTTAAAATACTTGAGTGTCTTCATTCCAGCCCCAAACCAGGCAAGCACTTTGCCTGATTCCTGGAAATGCTCAGTAAACATCCACTGGATATTCATGGAATGAGGAAGAAGTTTATATGTGAATGAAGGTTACTGAGATACAGATTCAATTCATGAAGTAAAAACTTTCTATCAGTTTGAAATATTCAAGGACTGTGCTGATCCAGGTTGTAAACAGGTAATACATTTGAGTATGGGAAGTTTTCAAGCTTAGATCGAATGACTACTTGGTAGGAATCTTGTAAAAATGTTTAAAGCATATAGAGGATAATTAGACCAAATTATATACTTTCGCAAACCTGAGATTCTATAAATACCAAGCAGGACAGTGGGAGTGATACTTTGCACTCAGTGGGCATTACAGTGGTTCTCAAAGCACACTTCAAAACACACTGTAGGCACACGATTTCTTTTCATTAATGTACATAAAAAAAGGCTAGAGGAAAACTTTTCCCACCATATCACAGGGCCATATTTCCATCACACACAGTTTCTTAGGCTCGTAGAACTTCTTTTTTTCTCCAGCAATTTCAGGAAAGAATTGTTTTTAAAGATAAAATTGTTGACATTGGAAAATTTTCCTTCTTATCTCATGGAGGCCTTCAGAGTCCACCTGGACTCTTAATCTCAGCAAAAGGAACTAGAGTGAGCATTGGAGAAAATGGTCAGAGAATTTTTAAAAGTTCTACCACTGTGTAAAATCCCAGAGGCCAAAAAAAAAAAAAAAAAAAGGTAATCTTATTCATAGTTATAGCTCCAGTAACAGTGGAGATTAATATATACAAAGTAAACATGAGGCACCTGGATGGCTCAGTCAGGTGTCTGACTCTTGATTTCTCCTCAGGTCATGATCAGTCTCAGGGTCATGAGATCAAGCCCCGTGTGTCTCTCCCTTTCCCTCCTCCACACCCCCCACCATGCACACATGTGCTCTCTCTCCCTCTCAAGAAAAAAAAAAATAAAATAAAATGATGTATGTATAGAAGGTGAACAGTAAACATAGAATGAATGTCATTTTTCTGCCCCCTCTCACTTCTTAAGAGGTAAGGGTCAACAGCAGTTATAGAAAATGAGAGGAATTGGCTAATGACTCTTCCCATCTTCCAGGTCTTTGTCCCTGACAAGTGAAATTTAAATTGTTATGGAAATGGATCATTAATAATTATTTATAAAATAAAGAGATAATTTATTCATGGATATATTCCATTTATTATTTAAATAGTTCTAAGAGTAAACTTTGATACTGATAAATCAGATTTTATTTTACAAAGACCAAATTTTAAAACTTCTTTGCTCCTTAGAATAGAATAAAAATAAAGGTTAAGATTTGTTCTCTTTTTAAATCGATGTTGCTCACCTTTCATATAGTGTCAAAAAGTAAAAACAAGTAAAATCTTAACCAATTCCAGCCTATCAAATTACCTAATAGGTATAATGTGCTTTGCTATTTTGTTTCTTTTATTTTACCTTGCTAGTTGTTTTCTTAAAATCTTATCTTATTGCAATTAGTTTATTTGTAATTTTCTTTCTGCTAATTAATACAGTCTCATGGCTTATGATGACAGAAGGCAGCAGTTTGGATGTATATCAAGTATTTCAAGTTGTTATTTATTCAAATACAAAATTATCAAAGCCTCATTCATTTTGGGTTTTTTCCCTTTACCTTATTTTGAATCAATACATGCAACAAGAAAAATATCATGAAATTTGCATTCTTGTGATTAATAGAGGTTTAACCATAAGGGACTTGAGTGGAATAGTAAACTTACTATCATAGATAGTCATTTAACTAATTCAGGCAATATCTTGTCTTCTTTTTAAGAATTCAGGGGGCATAATTAACAATTTATGTGCACTTTGCTTCTCCAGAATAATGTATACAATATCAGGCATACTTCTGGTACCCAAGGATTATCAATTGAATTGACTCCAACTGAGGTAATGCATGGTGATCCCCCACCTTCAATCAAAATGTTGTTGTTTTTTTTTCATGTACTACAAGTTTAAAAATTGAATCATGAAAGAGTTGAATTATTCTAGTTCTAGTCTACAGTGATTCTTTTTTCAAAGACTGGAATATTTGAAATTCTATCTTGAAATGTTGTCTCACTTTCATACTTCAATCTAGATTGGAATTTGGAAATAAATAGCCTCCGCAAATTATCCCAGGAATTGGCTCCAAGAGGAACAAGGGCCAGTGATGGTTCCCAAGAAGAAGCAATAGACCAATGGGCCAGAAGGAGGCAGCAATTCAAAGATGGCAAAAGATGCAGCTCAGCAGGGGGGAGTTCATTTACCAGCAACATCACTGAAGGTTCCAGTGAGTAGACAATCACCTTCTTTTCCAAAACCAGAGCAAAGCAACAGGAAAAGCTCACCAGGTCCCCTCCCTCATATCTCCAAATACAAACCGTACTGCTTGAACATGACAATGTGGTGATTATATGCTTTTATATAAAAGATATTTTTGGAATGATCAACTCTTCATTATGCACTAAAGAATCTCAACTTGGTAAATTATCTTCTTCAAAACACAACTGCCCACTAAGTCTCCTTTTCTCTTCAGAAACTGAAATAACTAACTATAGCATTCTTTACAGAATTAAATTTGTCCCCTACTTCAAAAAATTTGAGTTGGCTTACAAAAACATGTATAATAGAAAAAGCTAAGATTGGTATGCTTGGTTAAAAGAAACAACTTTCTTCTTGATTTAATGTTTCTAAAATGAGGAATTGTCTTTAAATGGATGTGTACTTTAATGAGATGGTATTTCTCTTGGTATTCAAAGAGTATTATTAAATCAGCATTATACCTCAGTCCCACAATCACTTGCAACTGAGAATGAAAGGAAGGTCATCAGTGAGGAAATCCAACTGAAGGGAAAATAATGTGTTAAAAGAAAATAGAGGGGAGTATCAGTACATTCAGTACATACCACCACTAATCTGGATCCAAAATTCTAGCAGCTACTTGTAAGAAGATACTTATCCAAGCAGTAGACATTCATCATTTCCATGTTATTTACAAAACATACCAGTAGTTCATGAAAAACACTGATATGGAAACCTGAGAGAAAGAAAAAGAGAGAGAGATTAGAGGGAGGGAGGGAGAGAGGGAAGAAGGAAGAAAGGAAGAGACAAGAGAGGAAAGGAGGAAGAAAGAAAAGAAAAAAAAGAAAAAGCTGATACAATATTGTGATTCATAAGAAATATAAAATATATATTTGGTAATTCAGATTTGTCCTCATATAAAGTTCATCTTGATCCACTGGTTCCTGCCTCACAGCTCCTAAAATCTTTAGAATTTACCCTGAGGGGAGCAATTAAGGTATCTTTTGTTATGTTAATGAAGTGACTTTGAAAAGCCCTAGGTAACCTAGGTGGGGCTGATGACCAGAGCAACCTAACCTCAGTGCTCAGAGGGTTGGAATTTTCAGCTAGGCACCCAGAGAATTGCTTGTTGGTGTGGGGTGTGCCTCGTGCACACGCGTGCACACACATTACAGTTGGGTCCAGGATCCCAAGAGTGTGTTGCAGAGAATGAAGGCTTTATGATAGAGACAGTAGTGACTATTCTAGGCTATTCCTACAGACAAGCAGGTAGAATGACACAAGTACAATTCCTGAAGGCAGCAGTAAAATTCATCCGGAGAGAGTTACAGAGCTGCCACAGATTAGGAATTGAATATAGCTATAAATGTATGGGCAAAATCATAGTAACATTTAAATAATAAAACACTGTACTGTATTATCCCAGCACAGTGTTCTTGCATTCATGTGAACAGTGAAGAAGACAATTTAAGTGGTCCATTTAGTCCTGATAGTGTTTCATTCTTATCCCTTGATCAATGTCTAATTCCTGCAGTTGCATCTTCCTATTTGGCAGCAAGGACTCTGGATCCGTAATCTTAAATTTTTAGTTTCACATATACTACTCTATAGGGTTGTTTTATTATCCCTCTTCTGTTCATAGACTCTTGAAACACCTCCCTGGAGAATACCTTTGCTACATTAGACTTCCAATAAAATATGCCCACTGCTTCACATTTTGTTGTAATGTTCCTGTTCTTACACTTCTAGTCCCCCTTCCCCTCATCAGTTTCTATATTGATATATTGCAGAATTTGGTTCAAATTTTTTAAAAATATTTTAATAATTGATACTTAATAACATTTAGTTTTCCTTATTATTGCTTTATGTACCAATTACTTCCAAGAGAATTTCTTTTTCTTCTTAGTATAACCTTCTAATAATTTTTTGAGAGAGATTATTTGGGAGATAAACTGAGTCCTGATATATCTGAAGATGTATTTACTTGCCTTTTAATTCTGAATGGCAGTTTGGCATAGTTCAGTACAGAATTCTAGGTTCATACTACTGAACAAGCTGGTTTGTTGTCTTACTGAGGCCACCGGTGCTGAAGTCTAAATCCAATCTCTTTTTCAAAACTTTTGTTATTAATCCAACTTTTGTCTCTATTAGGTCTTAAGAGTTTTTGCTTTAACCTTGGTATTCTAAAATTTTTCTAGTATGTATTTCACTGTGTGTATATCAAATACGTTTTCATGTTTGTCATCCCATAGGCTATTACATTCTGATGACTCGTAACATTCTTCAACTCTCATGAATTCTCAGATACAATTTCTTCAGATACTAATTTCCTTGCTCTTCTCCTAGCTTCCTGCTTCAGGTTGCAACAAATGACTTACTCCTGCACTAGATATTCCATATCCCATCTGGGTGTCCTCTGTTCTCAGTGCTTGACTTTTTCACACACTCATTGTTCATGGCTAAAGACAGGTACAATCACTGCCGTTTCCTGACCCACAGTGTAGTTCAAAGTGAATGATGTAGGGACGTCAAACTACCTGCTGTTTCTGCTGTGGTGGTCCAACTGATGACCCCATTGTTTGCACCCTGGGGCATCTTTACCTCCCTCACTCTTGGTGTTCCTGCCATTCTGCATCAAAACTTTCTCACAGATAAGTCAGAGAAAGACAAGTACTGTACAACTTATATGTGGAATCAAAAAAAGCCAAACTCATAAAAACGAGAGGAAATGGTAATTACAAAGGGTTGGGGAATGGGGGAAAAGACAGATGTTGTTTAAAGGTACTAACCTTCGATGAGTAGTAAATATGTCTTAAAGATAAAATGTGCAGACAACAGCATTGTATTATCATCAAACTTGCTAAAAGACTAGAACTTCATTATTCAAAACCACTGAAAAGAATAATTATGAAATGTGACAGAGGTGCTAATTATTGCTACAATGGCAATCATATTACGCTGTATAAATGTACCAAGTTAACACATGGTGCACCTTAAATTTACATAATATTCTATGTCAAATATATTTCAATAGGAAACTTTTTCTTACATGTATTCTCTGCTATGATTTCACTTCATGGCTTATAGTTTGATCCTGGATTTCAGATATTTCCCAGTTACTGGTGCACTAATTCCCTTCTTGCTTTCGAACACATATAGGTCTTAAAAAACACATACTGTGCTACACACACACCTTTCCCTTCCATCTCTTTGCTGATTTCCTCTGAACTTTGAAATGCTATTTTATTATGCAGAAAAAATTCAGCTGCAACCCTTGCTTCTACATATATGTAATTCAATTTATCACACTTTTACTAAAATACGCTGCAAGAATTAGGACCTATCCACACGCATGTTTTCTAGCATTCTTATCAAACTGCGTTTGTGCTTACTCCTCTATCTTGAACCAACATCTACAAATCGCCTCCATTTGCCCCTCTAGCTTCCTTTTCTACTCTTCTCCACCTTACACTAGACCCTAGGTGTCTCACCTCTATGGACTATATCAAGGGGCTAATTTGCCCCCTGGCTTTTTGTGGGTTTTGACCAAGAGGAAAGATCAGCAGGAGCCTGGAAGGAATGAGGAGAGTGAGGTTCTGCTGTTACTGAAAACTCTTCTAGATGCCGCTCTACCTTAAAGGCCTCTATACTGCCCTGTAGTCACCTGAGGAAGCCCTTTAATAACCCTGCTTCCCTTTTATAATCCCCATATCGATTGAGTTCTGTTTTGTCCTTTCTGGACCCTTGCAATTCTTCTCTTCATACCACGTAAGATTCAACTGTAGCTCATACCTCTAAACCCATGTAACCAAAATTATCAAGGTTCTCGACAACCCACTAACACTCCAGTAATCCGAATCTACCCATCTTAAAAGTACTAAGCAAGAGTCTGAGGGAAGGGCAATTTGGTCATAAACAAGAAAACCGGAACCAAAATGTTACATGCAGTAATAAAAATCTATTACTTATAACAGTAGCTTCTACTATTACCTGGAACAATTTATGATTGATCTAAAAAAAAATCAGATTGAATGGAAGCTTTGTTTGATTAACCACAGATGATCTCTATGTGCCATAGCGAAAGGAACCTTTTTCTCTGGTTTTCCGTTTCTTCTCATAGAAGGACCAGTTCGTTCTAGTTCATTGTGTCTTTGAGCTCCCTGGATCCTTTCAGTCCACATCTGTTTCATCCTGTGTTTGATGGACAAATCCGCCACTACCGTTGCTGTTAGACATTCACATCTGCTGTGCACGTCTTGAGAAAGACACTGCCATGGGTGTGCTGGAACCGGCTCTCGGTGGTTCACAGTAGCTCCCCGCGTACACTTTTCCTAATGCTGCAATTCAGTGAGGTCAGGTTGGTAGAAATTGGTCAGGCTGGGAGTATTTATGCAGTGGAGACTGGCAAACATTAAAATCAGGGTTGTTGTTTTTTCGTTTTTCCTTTCGGAGAGCCACTTAATCATTTACCAGGACCCGTGTGAAACAACCCAGCAGTCAGCTGCGTCACTTACACACATTCACATTCAGGCCAAAAGAGCACAGTCATTTTAAATTAAAACAATGACTATGTTTTCTTGGAGGTGAATTCTGTTCGGAATGAAAACTTGAACAAGTGGTTTGACATAAGACGCGAGGGAATTGAACTGTCTGCCATTTTATTTCTCAGTTTATCCAAGCCACAGACTCACATTATGTTTCTTCAGGAACTTTTTCAATAGAAGCTGCAATTCACTCTTGAGGTGCTGGAGCTAACATTGTTTAATGTGTGGCTTAAATTCTATCTCATTTCTAGAGTCAGGATATGCTACTAATCCATGACTTAAAACCTGACAGCTTTATCGAGCGACATTACAGCTGGTGTTTCTCAGTCTGTTAATCTCACTCATCTCTGACTTCCTACATAATAACTGGAAAAGACATTAGGAATGACATATTTATGTATGTGGACACAGTTGATCAACGCATCTAGGCTGTGGGGAATGCTGACTAAGGCACACCAGGTAAATAACTTGAAGGCTGTAAACTAAAGTCAGAAAGGGCTTGCAAAATGGAGCTCTGATTTTTATAATTTCAAGTGGCTCCTGTATCACAAACAGATGTGGCAAGAATTTGGGCCTAATTGTGTGAAGACACTTGATAGCATTTCCTTTATTTCATTCAGCTACAAAAATTATTACGCATATGTATTTTCAAAACCTTAGTTTCCATAGAAATAAGAAAGGAGGGGATGGAGAGAGAGAGAGGGAGGGAGGGAGAGAGGCAAGCAGGCAAAAGAACTCTGTTTTCTAAAACTAAGAGCTCACAATGACATTGTGCTTATTATGTCAGCCTTTACAAAATATTTGTTTATGAATTATGCCAACGACACTATAAATTAAGAACTATATTTTCATCTTCGCTTTACTAAATGAGCACTCTGAGTCAGGGAGAGGATAAGTGACGTGTCCAGTCACTCAGCTATAAATTAGCAGTGGAGCTGGGTTTCAAAGCCACATAGCCTAACCAGGAGTCTATGCTCTTGAACCCAGCCCACCACCTCTGGTTGGACCATTCAGATCTGAACCTGATTCATCTCTGGGAAAGTCCAAACAGGGTCTCACTTCTTGTGATACTGCATTATTATCCTCAAATAATACAGTGGAATCTAAGAGATATGAGAATGTCTAAAGCCATCTGGAACTGAGTTGAGTATTTTATTTTTTGATTCTAAAGTGAAAAAAGAAAAGAAGTATTTTAGTTTTCCAAGAACAAAGAAGCTCAAATCCGGTTTCAGTAATACCAAGCATGTTTAAGAGCTCATTCTGTTTTAAAGTTTCATTTATTAAAAGGATCATTGCCACAAGCCAAATTTTGGAGACAAAGTTTTAGTGACAAAGGTACATTTGGATTTGTTTTTTACTTGACTCAAAATTCCACAGGGGCAGTCGTTGAGAAATCTAGAAGCTCAAAGCTGCAGCAGGTGTGTGGCTTGCTGCTTCATTGGATTTTATCACAAATTTTATGTCTCAGTTTATGTAAGGGTATGTTGATTAGCTCTGTCTTGGTAACCGAATGAACAGAAAACTGCTCATCCACACAATCAAATCTGTTTGTAAATAAGTGAGCTGTTTTAACAGTCTCTTGCATGCTGATAAAAACAAAGATCACTATAATTTAAAGACCGACCTACCTCTTAGGGAAAAAAATAATAATAAAGATAAATCCATGGGCCCAGGAATCTGTACCTTATATTCATAAATATTAAAATGTAACTGAATATTTAAGGCCAATGATATAAGATATAAATCAAATAAGGAAAGGTGCTTTCATACTTTAAAATCCTTTAGGGTTTCTACAACTTTAGCAAGTACCACGTAGAAAGCAGCTTTGAATTAGGCTTAAACCTCAGAAAGATAGGTCAACAAATTGTTATAATTTCTTTAGTTTACTTTTCCTGCCATTTAAACTCAAATGTCACACTCAGACTTATTAAAAAATGAATGCAGGGGCACCTGGGTGGCTCAGTGGTTTAAAGCCTCTGCCTTCAGCTCAGGTCATGATCTCAGGGTCCTGGGATCGAGCCCCGCATCGGGCTCTCTGCTCTGTGGAGAGCCTACTTCCCCCTCTCTCTCTGCCTGCCTCTCTGCCTACTTGTGTTCTCTCTCTGTCAAATAAATAAATAAAATCTTTAAAAAAAAAAAAAAATGAATCCAAAAAAAGTGATTTGAAATATGTGTGAAAGGCATGCTGTATGCAGAGTTGCAGTATTCTAAAGTTTTCATCATTTTTATTTTAATCAACAAGATGTCCGAAAACATTCTCATATAATTTACATTCCTACTTTATCATTACATAGCACTCCAGTATGCCATCCCCTTTATTTTTCCGCACTAACGTTGTACTTATTCAACGAACATCGTCTATCTTCTCAGTACCTACTTCCTCACTGCAGTCCACTTGTCCATATCATGTTTACTTAGCAATCCACAACCCCATTTTCCTGTAGAGATTTTGCCCACTCCCCAACTTCTTCCTTTAATCCTCTCCTTCCCTACATCCAGAATTGTTCTCTCCTTCCTCTGAACTCTCTTACTTCCTCATGAGTCCCCTATCTTATCTTTTCACCCCCCATTGTGCTTAACCTTGCTCATGACAGAAGAACAATTCTTTTAAGTTAATTCAATACATGAGTAAACAATGAATGAATGCTACTGAAACCATTTAAACTGTGGATTAATATCAAATGATTCATGAAATCTCATTTGCAGTACAAAATAAAAACTACAAGAATAAACATTAAATATATTGGGGTTCAACTATATAACATGGTATGTCAATTATGCTTCAATAATAAATTTTTATAAAGATGTTGGAGTTTTTTCTTGACAGTCTGCAAGAGACTATGCTGATGCATGCTTTGTCCTCATACCACCTGTGACCATTTCTACGCAACTGAAACAAATACGTGAGGTAGAAACCTATTGTTGCATTTATCTGTGTGTCAGGACAATAAGTAACATTTACAGTCTTTGGTACTAAGGGAGCAGATGCAAAAATGTAGGGCCAAGGACAGGAACCATTCGGGAGGATTCTCCAGGGTAAATCAGTGAGAGGAGAAGAACCATTCTTCCTGGAGACTTTCTATAACTGACCTTCAGTGGAAGTTCAGCTGGTCATTGCTAGACACAGTGAGGAGAAAAAGGAAGAGATTTTTACCTCTTTTTTGAGGGAAAGGAATAGGAAGAACTGTAGATAGTCTATGAGAAGAGACTGAAAGAGAAGTGTTCTGTTGTTTACAAAGTATAATGTGATCTCAAACCGTGCCCCCCACCCCCACCCCGCCGCTGTCATGATAGCTGAGAAATGCAAGTAATAGATTTAGGCTTTTCTTGAAATTATATGTTAGTTCTGAAATGCTGCTTCTTAATTCTGCACACTTGAAAGACTGAAAGACTTGAGGCATGACTTTATTTAGCTTTGAATTACCTAAACAGGGCAACGAAGAAGCCCTTAGAAGCAAATACAGAAAAGCGATGTTATTGTCTTAACTAGCACAGCCTTCCACACTAGCCAGAAGTCTTCCAAATAACATCGAAACTCGAAACTGCTATGAATGAAACTGTCAAATGAAACTTTACCTGCCTCCCAATATGTCTTATTCTACATATAGGACCACAGCGAATTTTTTAGGAATGTTTTTGCAGTGCCTTCTTCAAAGCACAGAAAGTAATAGAGTTTCTTCTCTTGTGCTTGGAATTTTGAAGCAGATTCTCATTCTCAGTCTTACATGGCTTCGTCTTGACCCCTAAGAATTAATACGTAAGTCTCAGAACAATTATTTTCTCTATATTTTCCTCAGCAAAAAGATTCACTGTGCTATCTCTAATGTACTGACTTTCAGCATCTCAGCCCTCAAGCAATGTCTGTTTTATTTATGATATTTTAGGATTCGCTAAGTTTTTCCCAAGGGAACTAAAACATAGCTCCTTGTTTTCAAGGATGATACTCTGCCTTGAGTGAAACACTTCGCCCCTGCACATGTTCAGCTGCTTTCCCACCTTGCCCATCAGCGTGTGAGCATCCCCTTTCTTGCCGGAGCGTAATTCACCTTATCCCCTTTTCTGCTCCTCAGTCACCTCAGAAGATGGCTGTTCTGTGGATCTTGGCTTTCGAGTTGATCTTGAAGAGAAAGGATTCTACACAGAGAATTTCCATTCAGCAGCATGGGTTTTCCGAGGGGATGATGGGAATCCGGAGGACAGTCCCAGATGTCTTAGTAAAAAACCCCGTCCAGTAGCTGGTAAGGACTCTACAGTTATGGTATAAAAGAAACACCTTAGAGAACTTGTAACCAAGCTCCAGGCTAGTTTCTGAGGTTGGCAAAATGCACACAGGGTGGAGTGTTTGAAGGGAAGTATATATACATATACAATGTATTCCTTAATATTGGGAAAGAATCTGAAGCTATTAGAATAAAAACTGTCTTAGGAGCTCATTCAAACATAGAATTGTAATTCCAAAGTTGGAATAAAGATTAACATAGGAGGGGTCCAGTATTTTCCATTCTAGGGGTAAAAATACTGTTTTTAAAAAATGTACTGGAGAGTATGAACAAGTAACATCTATTATTCCAACGTCAAAATATAACCATTTTATTGTTTCTGGATTTTTAAATTATTATGTATTACACATAGGTCTAGTTTTGTTTTTAAATATACATGAAATATGCATTTTATATTATCATATAGTCTGATATATAAGATTTTATAGCCTGTTTTTCACATTTAATAATGTGATTATTTAGTCATTATATCTTCACTTAATATAAATATTTTTGCAGACTTTATTAATATTCTAATAATTTCATAATTGTTATGAAATTTTTAGTTTACTGACAGTATGTATATTTCCTTAATGCAATAACAGCTTAATGATTAAAAAAAGCTCATACCTGAGTGACAAGTTTTAATATATAAAATTATTTCATTCAATCTTTGCTAGAAAATTTAAAATGTAGAGTTTTTGTAAACTTATGCTTTATTGGTATAAATAAATAACATTGATGAAGAGTTAACAATTTAACTGGAGCAAGCAAAGATTCAGGTTGAAATAATATTTTAAATTAACTATGCAATGATGCATTTAACAAATATCATGCCTACTATGGTCCAGGCACTAGTGGAAGTTGTTAAAGATACACAGTGAGAAGTGACAGATTTTACAAAGATGTACTTATCATGTTCAGTACAGGCAAAGTTGTAAATCTAAATGAGTTCCTGCGCACATGCATAAAATAACACAAGTTTTATATTTTGTACATTTAGAATATTTATTTATATTCATATTATAATAAGTTTAACCATTCATTGAAAAGTAAGTATAAGACTCTAAATCTAAAAATTTAAAGAATTCAGAACAGAATTTTTGAAAATTAAAATAGATGATAGGATCTAGGAATAAACTTTTTAAAAGATTTTTATATTTAACTTTTATTTGCGTAATAGAATAGTTTAGGGAAAGGACACCAGGCTGAAAGTAAAATTTGGGATGTTAGGATTTCTGTCTATTTGTTCTCTGATGTATTCCAAGCACCCGGGACAGTGCGTGCCTCATCATAGGAAGCCAATACATATTTGTTGAATGAATAAATAAAAAGTCCTGGATTGCAGTAATATTCGAAAATTTACCAGCTATGTGACTTTAGAAAAGTCATTTATTGTTATTATCTCCCTGCCTATCTTACAGTGTTATAAAAAATGAAATGAAATTACATATGTGATCATTATAATTGGCTATTTCTATCCATCTTGACTATTTCTATCTCTCACCTGGTTTTTTTTAATTTTTATGAGAATTGTGGATGAATATTAAATATATATTCACATACATGTTTGTATATATTTGTAGATATTTTCTATGAATCCTAAACAATTGCTATTAAGATACTTATTAAATTTATGAATATCTATTGCCTATTTGCTTATGGCAGGCAGGTATGAAAACATGAGATGAATAAATACAATTATTCCCTCACAGTATTTTGGCTAATACATGATATATGATATCTGTAAGAAAGTACAATTATCACTATTTCTACAACTGCTTATGGTCATCAAAAAATAAAGCATTTGGTTGATTCACTATTATTTGCTTTGGTTAAAAAAAAAGAAAATTTGTTCAATTTTGCCAAAAAGTTTCAGACACACACATACATACATACTGTCATATATATGTGCATACACATATGCATATACATCTGTGTTTGTTCAATTTTGCCAAAAAAATTTCCATGCATTCATGTGTGTGATATACATATCACATATAAGAAAAACAAAATGTTTAAATGCTGCCATTGAGTTTCATAATACCATTTATTGGACTGAAACTTAGTTCAAGAATGTGGCAGTTGTTCTTTCTTACTTACACTTGAAGTGTTAGCAGATGCTTATGTTCTTAACTACATGACATTGAGAGATCAACAGAAGAAAACGAAGACTGGGAGGAAAGGTGAGCTGGAGGCAAATGAATAATTTTTAACTGAAAAATATCTTAATTAACCTAATGTCATCTTAAGGTACTGCAATACTAATTTATATCTATCAGCATGTATTTTGTGAGAATAAATTTTACACTTAAAAAAGAAATCAATCTTAATCCCCTAAAAGAGCTCTTCTAGAAGTTTGAGACCTAGATAAAAGTTTGCATCACTATCAAAGTATATTGAGGGGCAACTTGGTGGCTCAGTTGGTTAAGCTTATAACATCTGATTTTGGTTCAGATCATGATCTCAGGGTCCTGGGATCTAGCCCCGACTCAGGGGCTAGGATTCTCTCTCTCCCTTACCCCTCCCCCCACACTTGTGCTCACTGGATTGCATACACATGCTCTCTCTCTCTGTAAAATTAAAAAAAAAAAGCATATGAGGGAGCAACAAAAAAAGTTAAAGGTATATTTAATATATGAGTAGTGTTACGTTTATGGAAATATTTACCCTTCACTTGAACTTTTACATCTAAAGAGATGATTCCAAGGAAGTGTATTATTTGAGGGGATAAATTACTTGAAGATGTGCCCACAAAATCTCTGAAAAGACAATGATATTCATTTGTGGCTTTTCAGCAGCTGTGTGGCACTCATAGATTATCCACCAGACAGTGGCAGGGGAAACCAGGCCTGTAAATCTTAAAATATGAGAAAATTGTCTTGAGAATGGGAGGGGAACATATTGCAAAACATTTTGATTGTCTTGTCTCCCACAGGAGAATGCTACAGTTGAGTTCACCATTTAAAGACTTCATTGAATTGTTTATACTTTCGCATACATTGTTGACATTCAATTTGCCTGATTGAAGAAAAAAAAAAAAAGGCACCATCACAGCAGCCTTGAAAGCAGTAGCTATCTTCACAGTCTCATGTAATACGAAAACAAAACAACAAACATGATTTGATTTGCATCAACACAATAAAAATATTCCATTAAACAAATATCTGTTGGGTAATCAATCTGTCAAAAGCAGAAGACAGTATCAAGAGGGTAACCTAGAGGGAGCAAAACGTTTTGACAAGTGGGGATGTTAGAAATTATTTCTACAGAGGTCAGAAATAGGATTTCTGATTTTCTTTCTGCCCTGATTGGCTACCAGCCTGTTGCAGATTATGAAAATATCCATTTCTGTGTCCTTGAATTTCTTATTTCTGTCCCTTAAATTATACTGAGATCCAGTAAATGGCAATCAAAACAGTGATATAAAATGACTGCCAAAAGGAAATTAACAAAATGATGGAAATCTTCCCAAGAGCATGGAATAGAGCAGAGGACAGAGTTTCAGGGCTGGGTTACACTAGTCCCTTCCCAGTAACTTTGGCATGTTTTCCTGATACGGTTCTCAACAGCAGAAAAACCGTATTTTCTTCAGACATTTTGGAAAGTTAAACATTCCTTCAGGAATGCACACAAGAGATTTTTATTCTTCCTCTCTTTAAATGTATGCCAATTTTGGCAACCAGTGTCTACATGAAAAGTTCATGAGAAAAAATCTCTTGTCCATCTTTACCATTACAGTTGTAACAGAAAGGAAAACACCTGGACACACAGTAGATATTCAGTAAATGTCTGTGAATGAATAACCCACTATTAGGCTATAATGGATCACTAAAGACAGAGACACTTATTTCCTTGTTTTTAGCAGATATTTCTGTTCCCCAGCTGACCAAGCAGAAGGTCACATCCAAACACATTTGGACATATTGCCTAACTTTTTACTGTATTTGTCACTTCTTATAGGAAATTTAATTTAAAAAACCCCACTCATTTACCTCAGAATATCTGAGTGAAAATTTAATGAAATAAGGCACATCCTCTTACAAACTTTGTAATCAGAAATCTTTAAACTATAATGTAAATTTATAATAATAGTATCTCCAAAGATCAGGGACTCGCCCCCCCAGATCATCTATCAGATGGTAAGGAAGAGATTCCTCATCAAGTAGAAAGCTGGAGTAAGATCTTTTCCCACTCAAAATATAATTAAGTCAATCGTTTTAAATTCTTAAGAGCTCCTTTGACCTCTTAGTTGCTTCTAATTCTATCTATAATTTGCCTACATTAGGCATTCCATAACAGCCTTTGAATGTGGCTCTAAAGAGGATGCAACCCTGCAAAGAGGAAATGTCCTTGATCTCTAATTCGGACCAAGATCTCAAACTCTCTGAGACATGAGAAGTGAAATACAAAAATATCAAAGAAGGGTTGGAAAGCAGCAGCAAAATATATTACCCATAAGTTCTAATGTACTCCTACTTTTTAATAAAAGGGATTTTATTAAATTATAATTTTAAGGTGTGAATTTGCCCTGTCCTTATGAATAGATGAGTATTCTTATTTTATAATTAATTGTCTGACTTTTTTCCCTACAGACTTAACAAGAGACTTATTACTAATAATTCACTTAAGGAGCTCAGAGAGTTTATCATTATACTTTATTATGATTTATTCTTTATCATTTTTAGATATTAACAAATAGAAAAAGAAAAAATCATTCAATAAAGTATACCACAATAAAATATAATTGTTGGGGACAGATTAATTCTCCCAGTATTGGGTGAGTGGTTCTCTCTGGCGAACCTGACCTTAACTACAACCAAACACTCAGTATTTTGAAGGCTTTTGATTATCATTCTTCATTGGATAACTTTGTCAGCACTTAAAAGAATGGATCTTTTTAAGATAATGCAGGCCCTTCAGATGTTTTATTTCAGTTATATATTCTAGCATCACTTAGGCATAACTTTTTTTTCTAAATAAAAAACAGGAAGTCAATATACAGAATAAGACGAACTGCTTACAATGTCCACATCTCCCATTATGTAAATTGTCCTGCCACAAAAAGAACAGTCCTGCAGAGACATATTTTCTGCCTTATAATCCTGCCCTTTTATCGCCTTCGAAGAGTAACAGCCCAAAGAGTTATGAGCAGAGATGTTTTCAACCTGTGAGATTCTCACCTTCAGAAATTTGAAGGGGGAAGATGCCCTTATAGTAGTGAGCACAGAAGTTAAAATGTCTTGAGGTAGAGAAAACTCAAGAGGGTCCACAAGTGAGCTGAAGTTATGAATAAACCCAACTCATTAGTGAGAAGATGAAATAAACACACACACACACACATACACACATACCCAGAGCCCTACATATATACAGAAAAGATGCTGTGAAAGTAGCAGGAGGAAAAGGGAGAAGATACATGGAAAAGCAGACTGAGAAATAGGAGGGCCACATTAATTAAAGATCATTAAACTAATGTAAAAATCCATGAATTCTTACTGTTAAGAATTTTCCACCTTTAATACAATACAAGCTTACAAGTACAATATCTGCAAGGTCCACCCAGCAGTTCCTGCTTATTCTGAGAAACTCAGTTGTTCAGGCTTCCCTGGGTTCCTGTAAGACTTAAATGTACGGCTGAAGATTCTGTTTTCTTATTTCCCTGTATAACTTTGTAACAAATGTCCTATTGTTTATGGATTTGAGTGACTCAGACCTGTAAGGCTCAGCTGCCTTTTGGGAGTCATGCTGCCTTGGGGTGGTGAGCACTGCCCCTTACTCACCACATGAGTCAGGCAAACTGTTTAACCACTCTGTGTCTTGGGGCACCTGGGTGGCTCAGTTAGTTAAGGATCCAACTCTTGATTTCGGCTCAGGTCATGATCTCAGGGTCATGAAATCAAGCCCTGCATCAGGCTCTGCACTGGGCTTGGAGCCTGCTTAAGATTCTCCCCACCCCACCCCACCCCCACTCTCTCTCTCTTAAAAAAAAAATCTCTATGCCTCAGTTTCCTCTTCTCCACAAAAAGAATAATAATAGGCTGATATAAAGATTAAATTAGATAATACTAGTAAGTGGTTAAAACATTTTTATTAGGACTGGCATGTCATAAACTAGCAATAAATACTAGCTACTTTTATAATCGTATTTGTGGTATCTAAAAAGTAACTCAAAAGAATGCCCTCTTTGCTTCCTCTTTAGTTCGCGAGCGAACCGTGAGACTGTTCAAAGGAACTGGTGATTATCCCTGGGGATTCCGAATTCAATTCTCCAAACCAATCGTGGTAACTGAAGTGGATGCTAGTAAGTCTCACTATAGCAGCTTTCATTCAGACCAAAACGACTACCTCAAACTTCACACGAGATAATAAATAGCCTTTGATACAGTCCCATAAAGCACACACATGCAATAGAAGCAATTTCTAAATCTCAGTCTATCGAAAACTCATGGTGATTGAAAGTGGCCGCATCATGATCAAATACTTTTTAAAGGACCATGCTTTCCTGATGGATCACGGTTCCCCGGTCGCCAGAGGGCCTTGGTCTCCCTACAAAGAAGAGCCCTACTGGTAGCTGGGGAAACAGGGCTGAAGCTCTGGAGAAAAGAATGGTCTTAGAGGAGGGCAGCTGCCAATCTACTTGTCCTTAATTGTTTCTGGCAGGAGTTCCATTCCCCCTAAATTATTTCCCTTTCAGCTTCTCAGATTTCCTTATTTCCTAACAAGCAAATTAGAAACTCACAGACACCTAATCAAAGTTAGAGCCTTTGCTCCCTGATCTATATAACAGGAGAATAATCTAAGATCAATGCTTTGAAAAAAATTGGAGCCAGAACTAAGATTGGAAGGACTATAAGATAAAGATATCTACACCCAGCATGTTGCATTAAGAGAGGCCTAATGAGCTTATCACAGAGGGAGGCCCAGGTCCACTAGGGGGTCTCTGAATTATTTTATGGTCCCCATCCAGACTATGAGTTCACCAAGGTCAGAAACTATTTTATACATCATTTTATCCTCAGTACATTGTGCAGTGTCTTAAGGCAGCAGAGTAGATGCTCCAAAATGCTTATCGGACGACTGTGAGAACCTTTGAGCTAAAGGCTGGGGCAGCATGGGGCAGAGAGGAAGGGAGGAGTACCACCCCCCAGGATTACAACCCTTCCTGCTTTGACCTGGTACCATAATTCCTTCTCTGGTGCCATTATCACCCAGGGTCACATTTCATTTTCCTTTGCTTGTCAGCATTCAGGTGTTCCTCCATTATATGCTCTGTGATTCCACTGGGAATGTGTTCTCATATCTGTAAAGAAGTGGATGACCACTCAGCTCTGGCGAAGGCCAGAGGGGTGAGAGCTGACCACATGAAATTGTCACCTTCTAGTCCAGCATTCCACAGTCCTGGGGGATGCCGGTGGGAAACAGTGGGCTCAGACGATCACATATTTTTTATCTGAACAGAATTTTCCAAACAATTCTCAGTGCATGGGAATAGAGGAAAGAAATATTAAGTATCCAAGTAGAATGTGAAATATTCCTAATGCAACACGGAAGTTTTATAGTTTTAGAACTCTTCTTAAGGAAGTTCTTTGTACAAGTTACCACTTATGCCAGGTGATCAATGGCATAGATTTTGTGTTATGTAGAGGATTAGTGTCCCTTAAGCAAGAGGGGATTAACTTAGTGCTAAATAATTTGGATATCTATTACATATTCACTGATGTTTTATAAAAGGAAATTTACTTGCTTATTTATAATATCAAAATGGAAATTAAATTTACTTTAAATATAAAAGCCATCATATTCATTGGATACCTACTATGAGCAGGGCATTTGATATATGTTCTCCCATGTAATCTATGCAACAGAACTTGAAACTTGACATTATCACTTCCATTTAACGGATAAATATATGACAGCTCAAACCGATTAAGCAACTGGCCTGAAGTTATACAACTATATCATGACAACTCCAGGATTCAGATCTCAGAATTTCTGCCCCTGGAAACAGAGTTCTTTCCTTATGACTTCTATCAGTTAGGACCCTCTGTTGCAACTCGAAAGAAATCTGACTGAAATGGTTTAAGCAATGAAGGGGGTTGATTGACTCACAAAAGTTGAAGGTTCTTAGACAGCGCAGGTGGTTGATTTGTTTCTGTAGCTCAATTTCATCAAAGGTATGAATTCTTTGACCCCAATTTCCTTGGTGTTACAAGCTTCCCATTTGGATTCAAAATGATTTCAGCAGTTCTAGCCTTCTCATGGCACATCAGAGTCATAAAGAGAGAGGGGATGGGCTTCAACCCTCAAATGTCCTCAGGTTTCTGGGCCCCTATGGAACAATGTGAACTATTTCACTTAAGCTGAATGCAAGGGGATAACATTGCCTGCCTGAGTTGCTAGGAAACCAGAGTACGCTCCAGACTTGAGAGTAGAATAATGCTGCTTTACCTACTTCAAGCCACCACAAAATGGAGAAGAGATGAAGATGTGAGAGGACCTCAAGGAACTCTATAGCCACTCAGCCTCAAGTCATACTGCTGCCATGACACTCTGCACCCACAGAGTGACAAACAAGTCACACAAATCAACGAAGTATTACCTAGTACACACAAAGGTGGTGTTCCATCTCTTCTTGTTTATTATTTCCATCTATTCACATTCTTTAAAAATTCTATTATTCTTACCAAGGAATTGCCTTTGAATGTTTCATGACTTGATTTGACCTGGTCCATTCTCAGCTGTTAAGAAAAATATTCAATACCTTAAAAACCACATCAACTCCTCTTAGTTACACAGTTGAACTGACATTATCTCAAATACCTGCTTATGGTTGAGTATGATTCAGTGTGTTACATGAAATAATTTTTTCTTAATACTCTCCATTAAGCTTACTGTATAGACCCATTTTTCACTGCTCTGGGTGAGTTCTGGGATGGATCTTAATTTTCTGTAGTCTCTCTTAGACAATAAAAGCACTGTTGTTTTGTCATTAAAAGTCCACACAATAATCATAGAACTACAGGTTAGTCTAGTGTAATAATTAAAATTTTTGCATTTTTATCCAATTTAGAATTTCTCTCCTCTGCCTGAGTCTGCCTCACAGGCTTGCAAGCATGGTTTATCTTCGCTATTTCTCATCTCCATTTTCCATTCATCAGAAATCTCACCCTGACACTTTCAAATGAGCCTTCTCATGGCTTACAGAAACATTAGTAAACAGGGAATTGATGCAAATTTCTTTAAGGTAATAAAAAGAGTTCCTTTTTCTCAGTTCCTATAGTCTGAGAAATAGTTACAAATATGAAAATAGATGTGCAAAAGAATGGAGGAAATCACTATGACAGACAAAAGAAAGAGAGCATACATAGGCAGAAAAAGTTTCTGAAGGCCTCACAACGGTGGTCTGGCACCTGTGAGGGGAGACAGAGAAGGAATCAGGATCATGTAGTTAGAACCTCAAACTTCAGTGTAGCTCTGAAAAATCCTGACACAGGCTGACAGGAAGCCCCAGAGCAAAGAGTATTCTTTCAGGAAGTCTTATCTTGGCCAGAAAGATCCTGGCACTAGTATCCCCCTCCAAATTCAGTCACTGGCTGGAATTGGTGAGTTCCTGGTGAGAATGTAACCTCAGTGTGAGGTGAGACTATCAGAAAGTGTGGCAGGTGAAGGCCATGTCTGGAGAGTATAGATCCAAGACCTCCATATAGGGTATGGAACAGAAAGCCCTTAGAAAGAAAAAAAAGCATATTGACAGTGATAGTTCTAATAAATGTACAACAAATACTACTCTGAAAATAATAAAGAAATTAAAGAACACCTAAATTAACAGCAAGAAAAACTTATGTATCCTTTTTAAGTCTTAATATTGAAAGATGCCAATTCTTCCTTAAATTGATCTCTACATGGAATCCTAATTAAAATTCTAGTAGAGTAGCTGCTTTTGTTTTTGCTTTTGTTTTATTGGTAAAAAATTTTTTCAGTGAGATTCAAACATGTTTATAGGAAAGCAAAGGGCCAAGTTATTAAGCTGAAAATTCTTTCATCTGGGGAAAAAGCCTTTTTATTCTATAATTATACATTAAAATACAAATGCATGGATATATTTTTACTTTTTTATATGAATGAATTTCAATTGAAGTTTTTTTCATTTTTTAATTAAATTTTAATCAGTTAATCAAATACATAAGTGATTATTTAGCAATTAAATCCCTTAATGATTGTGGAAGAGAGGGGTTTTACCCAAATATTGGTGGAATTTGGGGGTAGAAGTGTAGACCCCAAGTAAGTGTGAGGTGGAGAGCAGAAGAGGAACTCAGGTGACAAAAGATAAAAATTGCAAATTTTGCCAGGGTCAACCTTGTTTGACCTCTAGTGCCCTTCAAATTAACAAGAGTGAAAAATAATTTGGGGCTTAATTATTTCTATATAGACACAAAGATAGGCAAGTTTTTATCATAGAGTGGCTTCTGAGTTTTTACTATGTTTTTGAAAGACCTCTGTCTTTAAGGAAATAAATGTTTATTTGTAGGGAACATATACATGGATGTTTCCCATCTTCCCCTTCTGCTTTATCCTCTCCTTTCTCTCCATTTTCTCTTCCCACTCCCTTGCCCTTTCCCTACTCTCTTCTTTCTATCTCTGACTTTACAAGATTAGTGTTAAACAAAGAAATAAAACTCATAAGGAAAATAAAAAGGACTATCCTTTAAAAATCAAACAGGTCTGACTTGATAAGTTGAATCAGATTTTTACACAATATCTAGAACACTTTTCATACCTGTCTTTCTAGATAAAATAACTAAATGTAGTTTAATAAAATGTTATAATTTCTTTATTTTCTGATACTTTTGTAACTGTTCAGATGAGATAGTTAACTGTATCTCATCCATTCAAATGGAAAACAAATCGGAATGTTTGCCTTGCAAGTGACTTTGTATTTAGGAGGCCCTGAGGTTTTGTAAAAGGAAAAGCTGAAGGATCTCTACAGTAGCAG
Organism: Potos flavus; assembly: GCA_028534135.1. Classification (NCBI taxonomy): domain Eukaryota; kingdom Metazoa; phylum Chordata; class Mammalia; order Carnivora; family Procyonidae; genus Potos; species Potos flavus. The sequence continues at coordinate 67,638,067 of CM052895.1, read as the reverse complement.
AAACAGTACAATACAGAGTTAATCTAGGATTTTATTCAACATCAGAAAGTGCTGCCCTGGCAGGGATTCATGTAGCTGCTGAGTCTACTTCTCTCTCTTTTTTTTTTTTTTTTAATGTATTCCTCAATGCTGAAGAGCAACCTCTGAAATCCATTGTCTAGTCAAATCTGCTAAATGAGGGGTTGAGGGACTTTAAAATTACACGTATTTTCAGCACTTCTGAAAATCTCATTCACACCACAAAACATTGTTCGGGATGCACTAGAGAGGCTTAATTACACACTGAAGATAAAAAGATAAAGCAGGGAGACCTGTAGGTGGGATGGAAATGATTATCCATAACTATACAGAGAGGGAGTTTGCTTGTAGCTTACATAACTAATTGCCCACACCCGGCTGGCATTTGCATGAACATTTTCTATGAAAGCCTAAATGCTTATGAGATCTGTTGGCATAAACAAAAGAAACAGATGTTCCAACTTTGATACCAAGCAAACTTGAAAAGAAAACTATACATTTAGGGATGGGTAAACCATAGAGGAAATTATGGACAGGCCCATCTTTCTGGAAGTTGTAGAATTTAAAAAGCTACTGTTATAGTACAATTTTTTTTAAATGGAAGGACAAGCCACCCCCCTTTTAATTATAAGTTTTTCAGTTTCTCCATTATATGTAAATATGCATCAAAGGATGGAGTAGCTCAGCATTTAACTCTTTATAATAAACACAAAACTCTGCAGTCAAGTGTCCTGTTAGGGAAACAAACTTAGAAAATCATGGTCTTGTTTTCCTACCACCTCAATCCTTCCTGTGCAATGCAGGATATATAGACATCCATCTGCTCCCTAGAACAGCCTCAAGTAGGATTACCTACTGTGTGGTATATTACCTATCTCTCTCCTCCAAGAAGCCCTACTGCCTCAAACTCTCACCATGATTAATAAAGGGAAAATTTGTAGGTTGCATAGCAGAATAGGGGAACATAGTCAATGCAATCTATAATTACAGCTAAAAGCAATCAAATGAGCTGTCAAGAAGGGTTACACTGCAGAAATAATTTTCTACAAACAAGGATCATTTTCACTTGCAAAACAAAATAATACAAAGATAAATAACCCAATTTTAAAATGTGCAAAGGATTTGAGTAGAGATTTCTCCAAAGGAGATAAAAGAATAGCCAATAAGCTCATGTGCATGTGTACACGTGTGTGCATGCACACACACACACACACACACACACACACACACACACACATGTTCAATATCAGTAGTCATCAGGGAAATGCAAAAGAAACCACAATGAAATATCACTCCAGACCCACTGGGATGGCCATAATCAAAAGTAAAAAATATCAAGTATTGGCAAGAATGTGGAGAAATCCACAACAGTCATACAATCTTGATGGGAATGTAAAATGATATAGCTACTTTGGAAAATAGTCTGTTCACTCCTCAAAAAGTTAAACATAGAGTTACCCTTTGACCCAACAATTCCACGCATAGGTATATACCTAAGACAAATGAAAATATATGTCCACAAAAAACTTGTGCACAAATTTTCATGGAAGCATTATTTATCCAAAAAATGAGAACAACACAAATTCCAGTCCACTGATGAATGGATAAACAAAATGTGCTAGACTCTGGTAATAAAACATTTATTTATCAATTAAAAGGAATATAGTGCATGATACAACATGGATGAATCTTGAAAATATTTTGCTAAGTGAATGATGCCAAACACAAAAGAATAAATATTGAACAATTTCATTTACATGAAATGTCTGCAATAGACAAGGCCATAGAGGCCCAAAATAGATCAGTAGTTGCCTAGAGCTTAGAGGTTGGGGGAAATAGAGTGACCACTATGGTTATGGAGTTTCCGAGGGAACAAAATGATCTAAAATTAGACTGTGGTGAGGGTTGCACAACTCTGTGAATATCCTAAAGACCATTCAATTTTACACTTTAAATGGGTGAAATATATGTTAATATATTTCATATTAATATATGTTAATCATAACAAAGTTGTTAAAAAAATGAGTTATTTCCACACTGATGGGTTATTCATGTCAAAAAGTTGTTGTTTACTTGGGAGAGAAGACCTTTTATCAAAGTCTTCTACCTTTGATTATAGCAGTTTATGACTCTAGTCAATCATTTAGCATGTATTGATCAGCACCAACAGCTCAAACATGTTTTCCATTTCCATCCTACTCCTTAAAATTATGTAATTATCATTTACTTTCCCATCTCAAGATTTAACCACTGAGAAGTGATTGATCCTTGTTCCTGACTTCTCGAATAGACTAGGATTTAAAATGTTATCATGTGGTTATTTTTGTGCTGTTACTGTACAACTGTTGACCATTTCCTCCATCTTAAAATTATTCTCTTGCTTTTACTTATCTTACACTCTTGCTTCCATGTTCTCTAGGATCTATTTGCACTTTCTTTATGTTCTTCGGCTCTTCTTTATTCTTCAAGATTTTGTCCCCAATGTTCTTTATTTTTCTCCGTATACTCGTCTCTTTAGTTATAAATTCTAAATCAACTTCTCTGGCCCTTCTCATATCCTAGGTTTCAAAGTTATTTTTCTACCAGCTCAATGAACATTTTCTATTTTTTCCTCTATGGTCATTTCAGTTTATCAAAAAACACACATACATCCGGCCAACGTTTTAAGCCCCTACCATGTGCCAGAGATTATTAGGCATGGGAAATACCTAAATAAACAAATAAGAAACTTTACATGCCCCTGAGCTGCATATATTCCATTAGGGGTAGAAAGGCAGATATGCAAATAAGTACAATGAAAAGTTTTCTGTCCTATGACAGCATGCTACACCTCCCATTCATTTCCAGCTCTTATTTTCCGAGGCATATTGCAGGATCATATTTAATTCTTATAATAATAATAGCCTTGCTTATCTGCTTATCTTAATCTTTTCCCACTCTAAATTAATCTTCTAAAAACCACTGCGTATATATTTTCTGCTCACAAACTTTTAATGGATTTCTATTGTTGATGTATTGAGTATAAATTTATCTTTACATTCAAGACCCTTTACAGACTGGCTATCTTTCCAACCTTATCCTCCACACTGCCCCTACCCACTCACAACCTCTGCTCTAGTTACTCTGAGTCAGTAAATTCTTGGCATGTCTTAAAACATTTTGCTCATGCAACTTTGCTCAAAAAACTTTTCCTTCATGGATAGCTGACTGAGATTATGCTAGCTTTGGTAACAAAACTATATTAATGACTTAAGATAATAAAGCCTCATTAGTCTCTCACATTAATTGTTCAATGTGGATGTTCTTGGTTGGAGGTTGGCTTTGCCCCACATAATGTTTCAAGATCCAAATTCATTTGTTCTTGAAGGCATGTGCATCTTGTAGGAATTTGGGAAAAGAATATGAAGGGTGGTGCATTGGATATTTTTATGGGCCAGGCCTGAACGTGGCACACACCACTTCTATCCACATTCCAATGGCTAGAGCTCAATCATATTGCCTACTCAGCAGCAAGAGAGCCCGAGAAAATCTGTCTGACTGTGATCCCAGACAGAAGAGGAATTGGGTTTGTGACTACCCAACAGTCTTTCCCACCATGTTCTCTTCATTACTCCCCATTAAGGAGAATCTATGTATTCATCAAGTTCAGACAAAATTCCACCTTCTTTGGAAAGCATTTCTTAACTACTCTGTTGGGAGTGAGAATTCCCTTTTTTGAAGTTTCACAATACCTATTATGTTTGTTATTTATTTTACACTTGCCACTCATCATATTGCAAAGTTACTTTTCTTTTTGATTGTGCATGTCTTATTTTCCCCAGTGTAATTCTAAGTTTCTTGAAGGTATAATTTTTAGGTCATCCATTTGTTCACTCACTATGTATTAACTGGAAGGCTACTATACATAAGACATCAGATATGGTTACCACAGGGAGTACAAAAATTGGTAAGAAGTTATTTCTGGACATATATTATCATTTTGGAATTCAATTCAGAAGGCATTGCCATGAACAAGTCCTTTGAACCCTTTAAGACTATGGGAGGAATTTATTCAAATGATCAACCATACCAAGAGACTTTAATTTATTATAAGGATGATATTATGTAAATGAAGGCTATATCAATGATTACTTTTTAGTTAACCTTCCTACATTGATCGGCCACTGCTTATTCAAGCACAGAAGACCTCCCCTACTATTATAAAGAGACTTAGACAAAACCTAGTCATTGCTAAAAATATTCAAAGTCATGTTACCTCACCAATTGAGTCATGCTTTAAGATTAAAAGTCTTTGAGGACACTTTAGATAATGACAGCCAAATATTGTTGCATAATGCTCTGCAAAGTCCATGAACATGCACCCAGCACTAAGAACTAAGATAAGAAGAAAAGAAAAATGTTGCTATGGCTTATGTCAAACAAATTGCTACCTATGCTTCCTTCTAGAATTTTTATGGTTCCTGGTCTTACATTTAAGTCCTTAATTCATTTTGAGTTTATTTTTGTGTATAGCATAAGTGGTCAGGTTTCATACTTTTGCATGTACCTATCCAGTGTTCCCAATGCCATTTGTTGAAAAGACAGTCTTTTTCACATTGCTTATTCTTTCCTCCTTTGTCAAAAATTAATTTCCCATATAATTGTGGGTTAAATTCTGGGCTCTGTAATCTCTTCTATTGATCTATGTGTCTATCTCTGTGCCAGTATTAAACTGTTTTGATTATGACAGCTTTGTAATATAACTTGAAGTCTGCAATTGTGAAACCTCCAGTTTGGTTTTTTTCCTTTTTTCTTTTTCAAGATCGTTTTGGCTATTTGCCATCTTTTATGGTTCCATACAAATTTTAGGATTGTTTGTTCTTGCTCTGTGAAAAATGCTGTTGGTATTTTAATAGATATTGCATTATATATGTAGATTGTTTTGGGTAATACAGACATTTGAACAATATTTGTTCTTCCAATCCATGAGCATGGAATGTCTTTCTATTGTTTAAGTCATCTTCAATTTCTTTCATCAGTGTTTTGTAGGTTTTTTTGGTTAAGTTTATTCCCAAGTATTTTATTATTTTGGTGCAATTGTAAATGGGATTGTTTTCTTAATTTCTCTTTCTGCTGCATCATTATTTAGTGTACAGAAATGCAACAGAACTCTGTACATTGATTATGTATCCTGCTACTTTACTAAGTTCATTTGTCACTTCTAGTAGTTTTTTGGTGGAAAGTTTAGGGTTTTCTGCATATAGTATCATGTCATCTGCAAGTAGTAAAATACTTCCTCTTATCACTTTGAATGCTTTTTACTCCCTTTTCTTGTGAACAAAAATATGCAATGGGAAAAAGACATTCTCTTCAGCAAATGGTGTTGGGAATACTGGACAGCTACATGCAAAAGAAGGAAAGTGGACCACTTTTTTACACCATACACAAAAATAAACTCAAAATGGATTGAAGACCTAAATGTGAGACCTGAAACATTAAAAGCCTAGAAGAGAGCACAGGCAGTAATTTCTCTAATATCAGCCAGAGCAATATTTTTCCGTATATGTCTCCTGAGGCAAAGAAAATATAAGCAAAAAGAAACTATTGGGACTGGCTCAAAATAAAAAGCTTCTGCAGAACAAAGGAAACAATCAACAAAATGAAAAGGTAACCTCCTGATGGGAGAAGATATTTGCAAATAACATATCCAATAAACACTTAGTATCCAAAATATATAAAGAACTGATACAACTCAATACAAAAAAAAAAAAAAACAAAAAACCCAAAAACAAAAAAAAACCCCGCTAAAACAAATAATCCAATTTAAAAATGACCAGAAGACATGAACAGACATTTCTTTTAGAAGACATAGATGGTCAACACACACATGAAAAGATGCTCAACATTACTCATCCTCAAAGAAATGCAAATCAAAACTAAAATGATATATCACTTCACTCCTATCAGAATGGGTAAAATCAAATCACGAGAAACAAGTGTTGACCAGGATGTGGAGAAAAAGGAACCCTTTTATATTATTGGTGGGAATGCAAACTGGTGCAGCCACTGTGGAAACAGTATGGAAGTTCCTGAAAAAGTTAAAAATAGAACTACCTTATACTCTAGTAATCGCATTACTGGGCATTTACCCAAAGAATATGAAAACACTAATTTGAAAAGATATATACACCCCTTTGTTTATTGCAGCATTATTTACAATAGCCAAGATATGGAAGCATCCCATGTGTCCATCGATAGATGAATGGATAAAGAAGATATATAGATAGATAGATAGATAGATGGATAGATAGATCTATCTATCTATCTATCTATCTATCTATCTATCTATATATATATATATATATATATATATATAATGGAATGTTATTCAGCCATAACAAAGAATGAAATCTTCACATTTGCAACAACGTGGTTAAAGAGTGTAATGTTAAGTGGAATAAGTCAGTCAGAGAAAGACAAATACCATACGATTTCACTCATGTATGGAATATAAGAAACAAAATAAATCAGCAAAGGAAGAAAAGAAAGAGACAGACAGATAAACCAAAAAACAGACTCTTAACTACAGAGAACAAACTGATGGTTACCAGAGGGGAGGTGGGTGGAGGGGTCAGATTAAACACTAAACATTAAGGAATGTCTTTGTTGTGATGAGAACTGTGTAATGTACAGAACTGTTGATTCATTGTATTGTACACTTGAAACTAATATAGCACTGTGTGTTAACTATACTGGACTTAAAATTAAAAACTTAAAAAACTTTAAATAAGAGTCATTAAAAACCATTAAAAAGAGGAAATAGGCTTAAGCTGATGTAAAAAAGGAAAAAAAATGGATTTAAACTGCTACAGAAAGAATCTTGGTCCCATATATGGGAGAGCTTATTTAAAATGAATTAACCTTGAAATGGCTTATTACGCCCTTTCTTACCCTTAGAAATATTAGGTATGTTACAGTAAATGCAGATGCTAGAAAACCAGGAGATAAAATAAATAGCCTCTGGAGAGGTCCTCCCCACCTTCTGAAGCCTAAATCCTAAGGCTTAGACTATTTTTGGTTTCCTTTCTGAGATGGCTCAGAAAAGAGCCTCTACAATCAAAGTAAAAGCAGCTCTCTATTTCTTTTTTTTTTCTTCTGACTACTCCAAGATCTGTTTTTGCCACAACTTCGTAAGTATTTCAATTACTTGTTCCCTCAACAATCCTGCAGAGAAGCCCTGCCCCCAGCCCCCTCTTTATGGATGAAGATATTGAGGTTAAGTGATTTTCTCAGGGTTACAAAGAGACCTAGCAGCAATGAAGGAATGAGAACTAGCAGTTCAACCTTCTGGTGGATGAATAGATTGAGTTTCTGAGCAGCCTGGCTATTATATTGCAAAGAGGCCACGCAGACGCCTGGCTGAATGTGCAAAGAAACTGCGTCCAGGAAATGAAAGGGAGGCGGTGAGGATAGCGTTTTCCTTCTTATTAATGACAGAGGCAACTGTCTAAAGTTGGAAAGAAAGGCCCTTTAGAGAAAGAGCCTTTTAAAAAGAGGACAAACAGCAGGGCACTCAATTTGGGACCCCTCCTCAATGAGACCCTTGTTGTCTGTCCACTTACAGACAGCGCGGCGGAGGAAGCCGGGCTCCGGATTGGAGATGTGGTGCTGGCTGTCAACGGCACCGAGGTCACCAGCGTGGAGCACGCCGAAGCTGTGCACCTTGCAAGGAAAGGTGGGTGAGCTGGTCAGAGTTCAGAGTTGAGCCGAAGACGCAGAGGGCGTCGGTACACCAGGGAGTTCCAGCATGGGGGAGGAGGCAACAGCACAGGGGGTGCAAAGGCACTTCTCCCCGGAAGCCCTCCTTTAATACCTTGCCATCGACATGGTATTTCATAGGAATTAAATCGTATTTCTGCCCCCACGTTCCTTCTGGATCGATGAGCAGCTACAAAAGTGAAACCAGAAAATGGCCACAAAGCGTGCTCTATTTATTACAAAAGTGTGTCCTTTAACTCCTTGCCGTTGAAAAAATGTCACTGTAATGATATTCTCATTACGAGAATGTATTTACTGTTTCTCTTCCTTCCTTCCTCCTGTCCTCTCTCCTTCCCTTGCCTCTTTGTTCCCTCCTTTTTTCTTGTCTTCCTTTTCCATCAGTTTTTAGAGTTAAGAGCCTCGAGGTTTTAATGTTAAAAAGAGAGAGAGGAAGAAGGAAAGAAATCACAAATCTAAAGCTTCTCAGATTCTCCTAGGGCCACTTAAGGGCCTGCCTTGAAAGCAATTCTGACACGGAACCACCAAGAGAACAATAACAATACATGCCCCTGCCTACCCTGCCTCCACTCACATTCTCTGGAAAGGTCAATACCATCTTCCTCTCTGCAAAACAAGTTACTTTCTTTGACACTGTGTTACAAATCCTTATCTCCCCTCAGACCTAAAAATACACAACTGGTAAATGCTGGGTTCCACCCAGGGATTATTTGGTGAGGTGTCCTATTTCTGGCCTCCCAAGGGCTGCATACACACATCCCTGCTCCTGAAATGTCTTCTCAGGCACCGAGGTATAAAAATTCGAGCATTTGGTGTAGGCCACATGTGCCGTAAGTGTAACTTACTGAACAGTAAGTATTGCTTGTTCTTACTCGTGATGCCATCATGCTTGAGGGGTGGCAACAGAGAGAGACTTCTTTAGTGGAGACCAGGACAAGAAAATCACTAATAAATCTTGTATCCTGATAAGCTATTCTGGACCTTTTCGATGTAGAATTTAGCTGAGTATTTGGCTGCTCTGTAGGACTTGTCATGTGCTGGGTGCAGCAGAAATCCAAGGACGCTATCAGTGAGCAAGTTCAGCAACTCCTTGTAAATCCTACACAAATATTTATCCTACATGCAGTAGAGATAAGAAATCGAGATAATATGGTAACAATTATACTCATGAAAAGGCGGTGTCCCCTATAATGAGGGGATTTTACCCCTTTCTTTTGGATTTGGCTGTCCTAGGTTCTTTCTCACAAATAATTACTTCTCTAATTTTTTTTTTTTAGTTAGATAAAACCTGATTTTATTTCCACTCTTAGGTCTTCATTTTCCCCCAACAAGCTTAATGTTCTTGGTACTACTGAACAATTCAGCCTCACTCTATCAGTTAATGGAAAGCAGAAAACATCTCTAAAACTTAGAGGATTTTTTGATTCCCAAGAGATGATGAACTAATATCGATACTGGAGAAGAGCTAAACTCAACACCCTAGCTTGTGTTATTCCCGGTGGTTTCCTGTAGGATGGCTTTATCTGCTGTTATAATTTGGGTTCTACCACGCCCTGCTTGCCAGCCTGGCCTCCCTACCCCAAGAAGACCCTGACCCTCAGGGAACCTCCCCGTATCTTTGCTAAACCTTCTCAAACACAGCAGTGGAAATGCCTCAGAAGCAGAAAGGTGAATTGTAGATCTGAAACGCTGTGGTAAGGACAGTAAAAGACTTTTAGGGAAACAAAACATTTCCTACCTGTGTACGTTCGGGGAGATGGGAAGTGTGGCCGATAGCAGAAGACAGTCCCACACCTCATGCAGGGAACGGCTCAGGGACAGCTTCTTAGTGCTTTTCTCCCTGGCTTGGCTCTGGGCAGCCAAGACCAAATGACCCCCACTGAAAGCCGGACAAGTGGCAGCACCTGCTCTGCGTGTCAGTGGGAAATATCTAGGTGGCCCTTGAACCCAGCTGGATTAGGGTGTTGATCACGTCTTTATTGAGAGAGAGTGAATGAGAGAGAGCACAAGCAGGGGGAGAAGCAGAGGGAGAGAGAGAAGCAGGCGCCCCACTGAGCAGGGAGCCCCACGTGGGACTTGATCCCAGAACCCTGGGATCATGACCTGAGCCGAAGGCAGACGCTTAACTGACTGAGCCACCCAGGCACCCTATAACACAGCTTTTGATTGAGAAATAATAAAAATAAAAAAGATACAAATGAATAACATAGAAGAGAAAAAAGAAAAAGCGGAAGTTTTTAAATAATAAAATACTACTTTGAACAACTATGTAACAATACATGTGAAAACTAGATAAATAACATTTTCCAAAAGTATTTAAAGTGCCAAAAGTACTGCAAGGATAGAAATTTTGTATACACCACAATAAAGGTATTTATAAACAAAGAGACTCCACCTCACTTTTCTCCCATTTCCACCCCCACTTCATCCTCCATTCAAAAGCGCAAGTTACTACTTTTAGAGATGACATTTTCTCAACTTCCAAAGAACAAATAATCCCTATTCCACAGAGTTTCTCCAGAAAATAGGAAAGAGTGAATGCTTCTCATCCCATTTTATGAGGCTACTATAATCTTGATTCCAGAACAAGATAGGTATAGTATGAAAAATAAAAGAATATATCCATTTTACTTATGAGTGTATAGATGCACAAAACCTAAAACAAATAAGTACCCGAATCAAACTGTTTATTAAAATTACATATAACACGTCATAATGAAGTAGAGTTTATCCCTAAATAAGAATGGCTTTCTAAGAAAATATTTTAGTACAGTTCATCACATGAATGGACCAAAGAAAGAAATTGCATGACAATCTCAGTAAAACAAAAAATCATGTAATAAAGTTCAGTACAAGTATATATACATATTTAAATTCCCTAAATAGTAGGAAGAAAAGTTTCTTTTCATAATTTGATAAAGGTTATCTCTCAAAAACCTAACCATAAAAAGAGAAAAGTATGTAAAAGTATATACACATTGCTAAGGTCCTGACTTAGTCAGGATCCACACAAGAAAGAAAAATAAAGGTAAATGGTCTTGGAAGGAAAGAGATAAGGCTGTTATTATTTGCAGATTATATGATTATAACAAAATCAATATACCAATGCTTAGAAGTAAATAGAGAAAGATTGACCAAACCTAGGTCTCCTTATAAAAATCAGTAGTGTTCTTCTATACCAGTAATAACCAAAAAGAAAATAAAAGGAAACTAATATATGATTAATAATAGCAGCAAAACTACCAGGTAGGAAAGAATTAATCAAACCAAGAACACACAAGAGCTTCATGAAAAAATATTTACAGCTCAACCAAAGTACATCAAAGAAGACTTAAATAACTGGAGATATATAGTATCTTTATGGGTGGAAAAACTTTGTAAAGATGTTAATTCCTCCCAAACTAATCCAACTACTCAATAAATTTTCAATAAAATTTTATTAAAAATGTTTGAGTAGTTTGTCAAACTTATCCTCAGATATATGTAGAAGAATAAACATCTACAAATAGCTATATCATTTATGAATAGGGCTAGCAATGACAAAGGAACTTTTCATACCAGATATTAAGGCATATTGCAAAACCATAATAATAACTAATAAAAAGGGTAGCACTCACAGAAATAGACCAGTGGAATGGAATGGATTAGAAAGCTAGAAACACACTCAAATATTTATTAAAACTTGATACATGATAAAAGCAGCACAGTGAGGAGGGGACAAAATTTTTACTACATCATTTTTATAGAGAACCATAAATTGGATGGATTCATACCTTCCTACGTTATGCTTTATATTTTATACCACATACAAAGGTGAACCTCAGATGTATTAAAAACCTGAATTTTTAAGTTAAAAGCATAATGTCAATAAAGGAAACTAGGAACATAACTTTGTCAGTGATCGGAGAAACACAACGAATAACAAGATGATACTTTAGATCCACCAGATTGAGGGGGAATAGAAATCTGATTAGGGCCAGCTTTGGTAAGGCTCTGAGGAAATGTACTCTTGCACATTTTGCTGTGCTATTGGCACAGCAATATACTCTTGCTGTGCTATTGGCGTCTCAGAGAGCAGTCTGGCAACATCTAGTGAAGCACCTATAAATCCTTTGTTCTAGCAATTGCTCTTCTGTGGATACAAGCCCAAAGAAACTGCTGAGAGGACATACACGAGGACATTCATTGCAGTGTTCTGTGTGCTAGAGAATAGTTAGAGGCGGTCTGAGTGACCATCACGGGGGCAATGGATAAATAAACCAACAATGGATGCATACTCTGCACTTCGATGCTTCACTTTGAAACAATACACAAGATGTGCATCTAGCCAGCAACATGGGTAGACCATAAAAAACATGGTTTAGATTAAAAAAGAAAAAAAGAGAGAGACAGAAATAGAATGAGATCTTAGCATAATACCATTTATGTGAAATAAAAAGACATACACAAAAGAGTGCATCCATAGTCCTATTTCAGACACGTTTTGTGAGTGCCTGTTGTGGGGAGCAGAATGTGTGAGGAGAATTAGGAATGGAGGCAGAAAGTAAACAAAAAAAAAGGAGGTCTGCACTCCAAAGACAATTGTGTGCAACGACCTGAGTGTTATGATGGGCTCAGCAGTCTGTACCCAAGTTCTTGAGCAACGGAAGGCCTCCTAAATGGCACCCACCCACCGTTTTAGCTTCATGCACGTTCTACAATTTATGGGCAGGAATGGTGAAGGAAAGCAAAAACAAAAAACAAAACAGGATTGCTGAGAAGCAGTGGGGCTGGGAGAGGGACATCCATGACCATGAAACTAAAAAAAAAAAAAAGGAAGGAGAGAAATAATGGGAATAATTTAATTTTTATGTAGTGCTTTACACATTCAATTTTAGCATGCCTGTAAATTGGTCAGGGTATTTCTGGAACATGGAGAATTTGAAACAAGCTCTTGGGGGTTCTCTTTAGGAGAGGAAAGTCACCAATTTGTTGAAGAAAGCAATAATCATGAAACAAAAAATAGAGCCTTTTGTTAAATTCATATAATATATAGAGGTCTTGAAAAATATATTTCTGCAATACCCAACAAGAGTAACAAGTAAACACGAGGTTGTTTAAAAATCTGCATGTTTCCACTTGCCTTTTGTACCTTTTGCATAAACTTCTTAAAAGTCTGGTATCTTTTTTTTTAACCACTATATATTTCTGTACAGTTTCATTCCTACGTATTTTAAACTTTGGTAAAATCTTATTATGTTACAGGTTGCTACTTTGCTGATTTAGAGATCTAAACATCAAATCATTTTCCTTAAAACATTAAATCTGAAAAATCTAGCTTTCCAAACATTCGAAAGGGGATCTACCGTATGTTCCAAGATCAAGTTTTCAAGAATTCTATTCAAATAATAGTCCTATTCAATAATAATATCAAATAATATATTAATATATATTACATTGTAGAACATAGAATAACATAATATGACATGAATCAAATAATAATCCTCTTCAAAAATACTAATCCCACACCCCTGTACAAATTACCTCCATTTTGCTGAGGGGAAAACTAAAACAGACTTAACCAAGCTTTCAGGATCACAGTGGGAATACCAATAGTTCCGTGTGAACCTTGATTTCATTAAGTCCCTCATCCTTCTGGTTTGGGCTTTTGTGGGGCTAGTTACTCGCAGGCCAAAACAGAAGATTTAATCATCAAGGAAAAAACGCGGAAAAAAAAAGAGGAAAGGAAAACAATGAAGCTTAATCAACCCAGAAGTCCTTTGGACCCGTTGGGTTCCTTTGTTTCGCCAAAAGCAGCTTTACTAACAACAAGTACAGACGTCTGGGCCCTGGGCGGCCCGACGCAGCGCCAGCCGACGCGCAGCCCCAGGGAAGGCACCTGTCTTGCACATTCCTCTTCCACGCCTGTGAGGGTGGTGGCGTTTGTCTGACAGCAGAGGTGCAACTCTGACACAGTGTAAGATTGGTGGCATAATAAGAAGACAGTGATCCAAGGAGAAAGTGTGAATTAGAAAAAGAAATCATTTTTCTCTCTCCTGTAGCTGTAAATAACCTCACTCGCAACTCCTTACTTCCAAAACTCTAGGCCAAAGTGCTAGGGAAAAAGAGTTTGCCGGAGAGCTTCTCTTTTAAAGGACGTCATCACCAAAGAACTGTATTTGCCAAAGACATGGATTTCCAACCTCATTCATCTCCTGAAACAAATAGTTCTCTTGACTCTCACTTCAGGCCGTTTGTCTCCCCGTGTCCCGAAAAGGAAGCGAGATTTCTGGGCTGTCCAGGAGAAGAAGGCAATGGCTATGTGTTTCCTTTCTCCGGGGTGGGGAGATACTTAGAGAAGGATTTAAGTGGGGGGAAAGCTAATAATATTGTTGTTGCAAAATATTGCAGCTGGAAAGGGAAGCATACAGGGAAGCCTAAATCCTAGTCAAGGAAGAAACTTAGTGGTCAGTGACAAAGACTACGCTCATGCGCAGAGCCTCTTGGCAAGTGAGGGATGCCCGGCTACTTGCCTTTGAAATTGTGGTCCGACATCGAGTGAGAACTTGCTATAAATACGGGATCTCAGGGATCATCCTAGACCTACTGAATGCAGAGAGCAGTTTAACAAACACACCAGGTGATTTGCATCTACATTTAGTTTGAGGAGCACTGTACTAGGACATTTCCCTATTTTTAGCTCCCAGTAAATAGATAAGTAATAACAAAATCAGGAAGGTTTAATTGTGTACATTTTATAATTAGTTCTTTTAACACACACACACACACACTCACACACATATTATAATGACTATATAAATAATCTAATTTGGAGATCATATAAAAAAATCTAAATTCTATCAGACCCAGGTCCTCCTGGCCCCTGATAGGACCTGCAAAGGATGTCAAACCACCATCACAACATCAGCAGCTGTTTGGAACTCAGCAACTCCCTGTGTATCGGGATCATGTCCTAACTCTGACTGTGAAAAACTTTCCTTTAATATGATGACACCACGCCACAGCAGGACCATCTGTATCCCTGACCCAGAGAGAATTTTCTGGTGGACCAAGTTATGTTTATGGCCAGCTGAAACTCAAGCTTAGCGTGATCAGTATCAGAGAAACCCATATGCGGTCTGTGTAAGCAAGAGGAAAATGACCTCAAGGGGCAGCCCACTGCAGCAGTACATAAATAAATTGGCAGATGTGTCAACTATGCATATTAGTCCAGAGTGCAGTTCTTTGGGGACTAAAGTCCAAAGACAAAGACATTTGTGGGTTGCCGGTCAATCTGGAGCATTTCTTCTAATTTTTCTGGATGTGTTTTTGACAGGAGCTTAAGGGCAGTTCAATAAATTAAAATGTATTTACATGGCAATGAAGAATTATCTTGACACACAGAGTTATTTAATTACCAAGGTGCTTTGCGTGCTGCTAAAGTTAAGACTGTGTCAGCCTTTCTGGGACAAATCTTTATTTTCAGGGCCATGTGGCTCAGCCAGGAATGATCCCCTGGGTTGGAGCTTGTCATTTATATAAGAGGAGTCTCCTCACTGACCCCCATTTCCATAGACAGCTCTAAACAGATCGGTAATCTCAATGTCAGACATCCTGATGAAGTCAGCGCTGCTAAGGCCAAATGTCCCCCTTCAGGGATATGGCCTCCCTCTCAAAGGAATTGTAAATGAAGTCATACCCCCTTTGCAATCTTCAAAGCATGTCAGGGTTGCTGTCTGTCTGAGTGACATTCAGAGAATTTTCTTGAGGCATCAAGAGGAAGGCATATGATGAAAGTCTGTTTCCATGCTGGCAGCATCAAAGCACAATTGGTAAATGGTGACCTCATATTATTAGGGACAGGGAAAGTTTCCCCCAAGCTGTGCACCATACTGATCATATAGGAAAGGGGACACCTCTGAGTCCAGGCCCCAAGGAAGTCACTCTGAGAAAGAGGACAGGTACCTGGAAGCTCAGGGTCAAACCCGCAGCACTAAGTTGGATAGGAAAGAAAAAAGGATGAAAACATTTGTGCCTTAGCTTTCCTAGAATTTCTGTGTACTTCCACATTCAAAGGTTTATCATTGATTTTGATCAGAAATAATATGGGCAACAGATATATTAGCATGGTTAGGTCCTCCCATTAGCTAACCCAGGTCATGGAAGCCAATTATCTTGAATAAAAGCGAGAGAGGAAAGCCAAACATTACCCATCTTCCTTCCTCGGATGTAAATAAAAATATGTTAAAGATTTAGCTTGAGATTATTACAGACAGTGAGAATGAACAGACTTGAGTCATCCAAGATGAGCGCTGACAAGACCACATGATAGAATACAAAGTGTTCTGCACGAAGAGCCAGGAATCTTGGGTCCCACATCTGACTCAACCCCTTCTGAGCTGTGGGTCCTCACAGAAGTCACTTTACCTCTCCAGGTTTCATTTTCCTCATCGACGTGAGGGACTGAATCCCTAAGGAACTCTCACATTCATTCCAGCTGTAGGATTCTATTTCATTTATTCTGTGTATGTGAACAATAACCCCCCCCCTTTCCTCCATTCCTTCTGAAAAGCAACAATATTTCCAAGTGGATTGTAAGATTTTTTTTCAGCCACTAAACTGTCCCCAATTCATTTCTCTAGGCCCTAACATCTTGACTCTGGTGGTGGGATCTGACATCAGTCGCTGTCCCAACACCCCTTGGCCCACCTGCCGCGGCTACCTACATAAAAGGACTCACTCGGGTTTTGTGAAGGGTTGGAGGAAGAGGTGGTTTGTGCTGAAGCATGACGGCTGCCTCCACTATTACAGACATAAGAAGGTAAACTGGGAAGTGCGTCTGTCCATTACCTAAGTATTTTCTCATAAGGTACCATGTTGCGGAATTCTGGAAACAGTGTGCTCTCTTGTGACTTTTAAAGTACTTTTCCTTCTTCAGAGGTACAGAGAATTGTAATTTATTTTCTCTGCTGCTGCATAAATCAAGGCTGGCATAAGTTTCTATCTCGTTTATTCCTATTTTCAGATCCCCTGTGAAAATTTCCTTATCAAAGCCAAGAAAATAAGAACCAAACAGCATACCTAGTACCCTGGAGAAATCAAAGTGGGCTAAGGCAAAGTGCAGCTAACATCTCGCTGGACCGCAGCGCCTGAGCACTGTTCCCTAGGTTACAGGGATTGATGTTAGCGAGGCTTCTGAAGCGTCCGAGAAGCTGCCCGGAATACCTCGTTTCATTTCCCAGATTTCATCAAAGCAGTAATTTTTAACTATAGGTGAAGGTTGGAATATTTGGGGAATATTTGGGGAAATGTGCAGATCCGATCCTCCTCCTCCCAGATGTTTCTCAGTCAGCAAGCGTGGGATGGAGGCTTGGCCCATGGATCTGGGGAAGGCACTTGGGGTGATTCTAGGGTGCACTTCAAACTGCCAACCTGAGGGCCATGTCCTGCCTGCAGAAGTGTTTCCTTAGCCCTATGTGATATGGGGTTTAACTTGTTTAATCAGATGCAAATATCATAATAAATGTCAGAGATTTCCCACAGAAGTCCCAATTGCCAACTTCTCTTGAAAAATTCCCCAGCAACAGTTGGTGGGAGCTGAAAAGTGACTCCCTCCTCTAGGAGCATGTGAGCTGTCCGGTTCAAGAGAGGGCTCACTCCTTCCCCCTGTCTTCTGCCCTGTTGGCTTCACTCTGAACCACAGGTGTGGTCTACCTCTAATAAGTGTAAAGAACAGGAGTTTGGGTTGTTTCCCTTATATACAACACAATCTTACTTTATTTTACATTGCCCTAGTTTCTTACTGTCAAGCTGCTTCTTTTTTTTTCCTTTTTGTATTACATATATATATATATATATATATACACATATTTAAAACCTTAATTCCTTTCTCAATCATGGAAAGGAATACATCAATAAAGAAATCAATACCTTTTTAAAAATGAGGAATAATTTTGCATATCGAATCATTGCGAAGAATCCCTTTTCCTAAACTGTGAGTCACTTATTTGTGACATACAAGGAGAGGTGTCTGCCTCTTGTGGGGATGTGAGCGGTTGCCGCTTTGAAAAAACTTTGTCTCCCTCCAGTGCAGGAAAATAGGATTCTCTGTAATCAGGATGAGAAACGATGGTCCAGCCTTATTCTCTCTATTCTGACGGTTAAAGTAAAACAGACCAGAAGTTTCCAGCCTGGGTATTGCTTCGGAAGCCCCTGAAGAGTTTTCCAAAGTATATGCAAAAACCTGGCTCCTTCTCCCTTCCTCCACCTAAGGGAGTCTTGGAAACTTTATGTTCTTTTTTATGCTTTTTCAGGGTAATTCTCATGGAACTGATCTGTAACCTGGGCGAGTCCCATGGCAAAGCGTGTTCCTGTCTAGAGTCAGAAGGCAAAAATAAAAACAATAATGCAAGCTTACCAGTTTTTCTTTTATGGGATAGATAGTTCTTTATCCTGAGAATGTGTCCTTTCTACCTTTTCGGTGATAATTTTTGTTTCCTCTTGTGAAACAGTGACAAGGCAATGCTAGCTCTTCTGTGATGGCCTTCCTCAGCAAAACAAATAACATAAAGCAGCCTATGTCAAGCACCCCATATTTTAAGGTTCCTGGTTCTTAAAACTCAGAATGGTTCCTGGATCCAGTGCTCCAGGTCTGGATTTGCCAGGTGGCAGTCTCGGGACGGGTGCTGCCTGCAGATGTTATGTTTGGCTTGCACGATGTTTTTATAAATTTTTTAATTAAATGCATTCAGGTGAAGCATGTGCTGTCCAATTTGCCATAATCCCTACCACTCCTTATTTCCTTACACTGAGCCCAATCATTTAAATTACCCAGTAGGCCCTGTAAGGATTCGAGTATATGAATCCTGGGGTAGAATTTATGTGGAAAATTAAAAGTGTGGTGGTATCGTGGTTAAAATGAAAATAGTTTTTTTTTTTTAACTCCTTCTAGCCCTCTTTGGGAAAGAAATGTAGATCTTATATAAGTTTGGATACAGACCATCATTGCCACAAGTAGGTTTTAACGTAGAGATGGTAGAATACAAAAATAAGGTTTTATTTTGTTTATAAAGGACCAAAATCCAATCCCTTGTGGAGCTGTGAATTCCAGAATATATTATGTCTGATCTTTAGAAGAGATAGCAATGACGGAGAAGAGTTAAAGGGGCATAATAAGAACATAACAGAATAAATTAGCAGAAAATGAACTCAGCTATACAGTATTCACTCAAGCAATAAATATTCATCGAGTGCTTTTATGAGCCAGGCATTATGCTAAACTCTGGAAACACATACTACAAAGACACGGTACCTGCCCTGTTTGTGCTTATGGTTACATAGGAAAGACTGATATTAAGGAATATATTCACAAATAAATTGCAATTGTGAGTAGTACTGTAAGTAAGATGACAGGGTGAGGGAGAAGAACAGTAGCAGTCTGAGTAGCAGTCTGAGATACAATAGCGCAGTGATTTAAACAAGTGAAGTTTGATATACAGAATTATGAAATTATGATAAAAGAATAACTAAAGGCTATTAAAAAAAATCAACAACTATATGGTACCAAGGGGGAGTAGTCAAGCAAGGACAAACTTAGAAGTAGGACCCTCTCCAAGGCTGGGGGTTCGGATCTCCTGGGGAGATGTAGTTGAATCCATGGGCTGGCAGGGCAGCCCATTGGTTTGCTGGGCCAGACTGAGCGAGCAGTCACGGGGCAGACAGGAAGCAACCCTTTGGATCACAGATGGGGCAGATGAACAGGAGCTGGTAGCCTGTGCATGGGTATGTGACAAGAGTGAGGATGCCCGGGTGGACAGGAAGCCTGGAGCACAAGGTGTCCTTGTGAGGAAGACTACATCTGGAGGGTGGTGGGATGGGGAGGGCTGCAGGAGACAAATCTAGGGGGGAGGAGAAGTGAACACAAGGGAGCAGGACACCAGGGTGGGCTGGAGACCTGGAACATAGGAAGGATGTCCACGTAGAGAGGGTTACAGGAAGGTGATCACTAGGCCACCCTGGGGCTGCAAGGACTCCAGGGACAGCACGTTGGGACAGAACAGCCCCAGGTGTCCACATACCCACACTGCAGACCCAGTCTGAGCCCCTGGGAAGACCAGGAGCACGCTTCCTCCTGCAATGTGCCTCTAGCGCCCTCTACTGAAAAAGCTGAGCACCACGTTTACTATAAAAGAACTACGGAAAGGCATTTCATCCACTATTGTGGTGCGTATATGGAGAAGTAAATTTGGAGATGAGAATCAGTAAGTTCACAAGGGGCACAAAAGTAAAATGAAGGGTCTAGTATAAATTAAGAAAATGGGGACTATGTAATGAATTCCTTCTTGAGGCTATAACATTTTACCTGAGGCTTGAGGGTTGAATAAGTTAGCCAGACAGGAAGTTGAGATGAACATTGTCCAGGCAGAATAAATATGTGTGAGGTCCCCGAACTGAAAAAAAAAAGCTTAGAAGTCTGAAGCTCTCGTAGAAAGCCCCATGTGGTTAAACCAGAGTGCAAGGAGGTGGGCGGGAAAGGCAGCAGGTCAGGTTAAAGAGTTAGGTAGGAGGCTGGAGATGTGGGGCCCAGAGTCAGTGACAGGGATATTTGGATGTTCTTCTAACTACAATAGAGAGCTACCAAAATATCTTAGGCAAAGGAATTTTCAAAAGATCTTTCTATTCTGTGGAGAATAAACTGGAAGAGGACAAGAGTTGAATACAAATACCAGTTAGTTAGCTAGTGCCATCGTCTTAGCAAGAAGAGATAGTGGTCTTGACGAGGGTGGGAACAATAAAGCTGAGTGGACAGATCTCCAGGTATTTTAAAAGCTAAAATCAACGGATTTGGCAATGAATTAAATGTGGCAGAGAAAGTAGATATAAGGGACATTGAAGGATGACTTCAAAGTTTCAGCAAAAGTAACTGATTCCATAAGGTATTGTTTACTGAAGAGGGAAGAGGTGACAAGGGTACATGATAAGGTGAGATCAGTAGCTCAATTTGAACAACTGTGGAATATAGAGAATTTATAGTGCTCTATATTCTGCATATGTTATAGTATGGCATATATATAAATATATATTATATAATATATATGGAAATACTATATATATATGCATTATTAATTTTCTTTTATATAATCAATATTCTTTTATATTTATCTACATATCTACCTTGCTCTATTGGCGTTCATCTGTCCCTGCATCTTCAAGCATTTCACCTGGCAACATTTTCCTTAACTTCTCCATAGAAAGCCAAAAGAACACTCTCCTTGTCTCTTTGTGCTTTATTCTGCATATATTCCTTTCACACACTTCCAACTGTCTAGTTTAATAGCAAATTAACCCCCCAAAAGTCTTAACTTTCGTAATTGTATTTTCAGTTCCAGCTTCCATTTAATTTTCTTTTATAGTTTCCTGCATAAGCTGAAATGTTTAAACTTGTCTTTCATCCTTGAACATAGTAATCATAGTCATGCTAAATTTCATCCTTTATCAGGATCCCCTATAGGTCTGCTTCTGTCATCTGCCATTTCGGCAGTTTTGTTTCTGCTAGTTTTGTTGATAAAGGCACCACTCCCAGGTCATCTTACTCTAAAATCAGCATGAAAATAATTGTAAGGCAACTTTTAGTCCTTGTGAGGGTTGGCCTTTTTGCCATTCACCCTAACTCCCAGGGTCATTCCTTGGGATTCTAACTCAGAGCCTGACTTATCAGGACCAACTGCTTCATGGGGTCTAAACTCCATTAAGTCCTTGAAAGTTGTTTTTAGCTTCTCAGCCTTTTCAGATGAAATGAGCCCAATGTTGGGCTCCTCCCCTGCTGGGTTTTAGCCCCATTATACTTCACTGTCTTAGAAGCTTTCTGAAGTATTTGAGGAGACTTTTATATATACACTTCAACTTTTCTAATTTTCTCATCCATAGAGTTTGTATTCATTAATTAGTCTGCCATTACTAAAACGACAGTTCTAATGACAGCCGAAAAGGAAGTATGAGGGAAAACTTGTTTTGTTATTGTTTTTCTGGTATAAGATACCGAAGGGTGAATGCTGCTGAGGGTAGAGTCAGACAGAGAGAAAAAAGTTGAAGATATAGATAGAGGAATAACCGATGACTATGTTTGCCCTATAAGCCATCTATCCTAAAAGTCGGATAAGACTGAATGTTCAACCAGGTTAGAAACAATATGAAGCTGTCTCTGTATATTGTAGCAGAACAAGCCAGCTTTTGTCTGTTCTATGAATCTATGTATGCAAGAACCCAAATGTGGGTGTGGAGGGGGAGCGTAGTGCGGACTGGGAGACACTTCACACACTGGGCTTTACAATGCTATGCTTTAAATACTTGTCTCTATTTCAGGAATTCTGATCCTCACAGCATATTTACTTTGCTATGTTGGAGGAGGAACCCAAGGGACTGAATAACACACAATAGTGTGGGAGACTTCATTTTGAACAAAGAGTAAAATTTGGAGCATGAAATAAGATTAATTATTTTTTTTATGTGTCTTGAATCTCTTTGTAAATGAGACCTGTTTATCTTTGATTTCATTTTATGAAAGGAACTAAATGGAGACAAGGTGAAATAGAATAGAGTGTGGGCTTTGAAGGGCTTTCTAGCTCTACAGCCCCCAATTTTAGAATAATTTTTTACTACGACTTTTAGTAAACAAGAGTTACCGAGAAATGAGTAACTCTTAGTGTTTGCCCTGGAATTGATCCAAGAAGCAGACGAAAACCAGGCTCACAGAATTGGTTTGATTGGGCGGTAGAAGGAAGCAATATAAGTGATTTCTGATGGCACCTTCTGGTTTTGCTTATTACCAGAATGTTTCTGTGCCTTTAGATGCCCAGGTGACTATATGAGGTGACAGGATGTTGGAGGTTTGGGGAGAAGTCTGGCAAGAGATTCAATTGGGTTAATCATTTGCATATGGAGTTGGCACCATATGCCATGAGATAAACTAGGAAGAATGGAAATTACAAGAGAAGAGAGCTAAGGTCAAAGCCATTGGTTTGAGGACAGAGCTAGTGAGAATTCTGGTGCAGCAGTGAGGATCCAGCATTAGAGGTTGATCAGGAACAGACAATGAGACAAGAGAAGTCTTATGTTCCCAAAGGCCAGAGATGAATGTGTTTCAAAAAGGTAGGCGTGGTCAGTGGAGTCAAATGCTGCTGTGAAGTAACTTCCTGTTAGACACAAGCCTCTTACTGAGAGGACGTTCCCTTGCCAACTTCCCTTGCTATGGCTGGCCTTGTCTGCATACAGCTTTGATCTTACTCTTTCCAGATCTAAAGGCATATTTGTCTCTGCCATCCTGAGAGGAAATGTCCTTGAATGCATATTTCTTGTAACTTTCTCTCTTCTCCCCCTTTTAAGGCAAACTCTTAGAAAGAGTTGTCTAATAGCGTCTTTTACTTTCTTTCCTAACTCACTGCAATCAGGTATCTGTTTCTGTTCTCGTATGGCTGTTGGAATTATAATCATGGCCAGATTTTCTAGGAAAAGAGTGTAGGATGATAAAAGCAATGGGCCACCAACATTTCGTGGGGCATGATGTCTACCTCATAAGGCTCTTATGTGGATTAAATTAAGTAATATTTGTAAACCAGTAATTATAGGGTCTTACGCATAGTTTCAAATACTAGATGCTATCTCCTTGACCCATTTTACCCTATTCTAAGTAAGCTGCCTGTGGTCACATGGCTCCTAAGAGAGTACAGATTCAAACTCAGGTCTGCTTGGCTAAAAAGGTTGCCTGCCTGCCAACTCCCTGGAAACCACAATCCCTGACCCACTTCCCAGGTTCACAACTCCAAGCTGGACCTTACCCTGCAAATCTGCTTCTACTCCAGATATCAGCCTTCGCTGGCTGCCCATCGCACTTGTCCCCACACCATAACTGCATCAACCCCTAGAGAAAGTTGCAGGAGAAAAGAGAGGCTAAGGTAAGAACTATTAAGATTTGTGAACATTGTTTATCGAGTTCACAGGAATGGAGCAAATAAATATCCAATCGATGGAAGAATGCTCATAGCATTCAGAAAGGAGGGAATGAGTCAGTAAATGCACATGGTCAGTATAAAATGGGCTCTGCAAGTTCCCAGTAAGATCTATAATAAGCTCATCTCTAAGTTTCAATACCTCGTCGAAACTTTCATTTGTAATTTAAGAGATGCCCAGTAGGTGGTGGGGCTTACTCACAGATGGTTTTCAGAACTAAGCATGGAACATAGTTTGAACCATAAAATTCTTGTTAATGCAGGAAGAGATTGAAAATTAATTTAGGGCAGTTTCCTCCTTTTCCCAAATAGGAAAATGGGGATTAAATGTAACTTACAACCAAAGGTCCAGCACTTGAACCAGGTGGCTGATATTCACCTGAAATACTCCTACTTATACTAGATACCAGACTCCAACTTTGGGTAATTTCCCCTAAGAAGACCATGCAATGTCACTAAGCAGCTCGTGCTGGGTTAGGAGAGTGTAAGTGTATGTAGGAAAAGTTTTCTGCCATGAAAAGACGACATTCTTCCGGTGATAATCGTATTGGAGCTATTTATCCAGTATTAAGAAGTCCTAATTTAAAAAGGACATTTAAAATCACCTTTCACCACCTTCTGCCTTTTCCCCTTCAACAAAACCCCACCTGCCAAGTGTTTGTTCAGGGTGTAAGTTAGAAGAAAGCCAGTTTCCAAAAATGGCTTACTTCCCGGCTACCCCAGTACCTGGCATTCCGGGAGCTAGAGGCAAGGTCATTGTGTCATGTCCACTTCCAAAAGACATTCCTGGGAGAAATTCACATCCATCCCATTATTGGCAAAATAATTATTGAAAACTTCTTATATGCCAGGGATAGAGCTGTAAAAATAGTAGTCAAGGCCAACAGTTCTCGTAGAGTTTCACTTTACTGTGGGAAGAGATGGAAAAGAGATAAGATAATTTCAGACACTGACAAGTACTTGGATGTGACAGTGGCTGTGAGGAGGGATGGGGTTGGGGAGCTATTTTTAAGGAACAGTCAAGAAAGCTTGTCTGAGAAGATGGTATTTAAGATAAAACAAAGATCAGGAGGAAAGATTTCAGCAGAGGAAACAACTAATACAAAGGACCTGAAGAGGGAGTATTAAACGGTTTTCAATCATTATATCCTTAATAAGCGTTAGGTAGTTCATCCTACTGCATCTTGAGACCTACTACCTGGCATAAAGAAAGATACTGAAGGCACTAAAGTTTAAATGAGGGAAGGGGGAGGGGCCATCCTGGAACAGGGCAGGTGTGTCTCTTTCCCCTAGTGCAGAAGTGGGGGAGAATCGAAGCCAGCAGTGTGACACTGGGCTGCGGAGATGTGCCAGAGAGGAGGCATCACAAGAAAGCAGGAAAGATTTACTAAAGGGACAAACAGAGGGCACCAAATACGCACGGTAGGTGCTACAAAGTAGCTCTTAAGAGCTTTTAAAATAGCCTGCTTATTTCCATCTCATTGTTTTTCAAAATGTAGCCTGAAACCCACAAATTAGAATCACCCAGGCATTTGTCACATACCTTTGGGCATAACTTCAGGTTTTTCAAATCTGAATTTATGGGATGGGGATTATAATAAGCATGGATTTATTATAATCAGAATATGCATAATACATAGACGCACCACACACACACACACACACACACACACACACACATACCATTAATATCATACACACTAAAGTTGAGAACTGATGCTTTGTAGAATTTACATTTTACCAGTGCTTTGCCTCCTCAAATAGTATGGCCTTCTATTTCTGCTAGCACAGGCGGGCACTGTTCTTCAAAGTAGGAAAAGGCTAAAACACCTCCGAGAGAAAAAGGGAAGATGAATGCATGACAAAAAACCTGCAAAACATTAGGGAGTTTTAAAGAGATCTTTAATAGTTCCCTTTATAAAAAAGCACATAGGTCTTTGATAATTTGTGGGGCTTTTTATCTATAATATATAAAGGAGCCCTTTTCTTTCTGGATTTGAATAATCAAAGGACCTTAGGCTTTCTTAAGATAGGTATAGGATTATTTTTCCTATGAATGGTATAATTTTGTGGGCAATAATATTCTCTTCCTGAATCTCAAGAGCATTGAGCTCTCATCTTATCCGGTTCTTGGGGACACATAGGAAAGCAAGTTCCATTAGTGAAATTGTGGACTGGAGGGTTGTGATTTTAACTCCTGCAGTAGACAACAATGAGGATGTGGCAAATGCATTTGGAATGGTGAAGAAAATTAGTATGTTCCTCAATCCACTGGTATCTTTCTATTTGATTTAGAAACTATGGCCAAAAAAGCAAGAGTAAATTTGGACTTCTTGCCCACCCACCTCCCATCTGTAATTAGGTACTGAGGTTTTGGTATTTTTTGTTTCGTTTTCTTTTGTTTAACTAACTCTTGCACTTACGCAACCCCAGTAAACCAACAAGAGAGGAAGATTATCTGGTTGCCTGATATAAACTGATACATTTAATGCTTGATTTCTTTCTTACTTTTTATCATCAAAATTTTGAAAAGAAAGCATGTAACTTCTTTCTTCTATAGATTTTTCTAGTAGGCTATAGTGCCTAACAGTAGCAGCAGCTGCAGCAGTGGGACTTTGGGAAAGATGTTCCAGAAGCCCAACAACCCTTGCTTACAGACTTTTCGACCACTCTTCACACCCTTCAAATGATTTGATCAAAATGTCATAGGCTTCATCAGGGTGGAAATTATTTTATGACTCCATAATACATTATTTTCCCCCCGGAACAGACTTATCTCCTTATTTCAGTAAAACATCTGCTAGACCAGCAAAAGGAGAATCCATCAATTAAACTTTGTGTATTTGTTCTACACAAGAAATTCTTCGGGTACAAGTTTAAGAATGGACAATTAAGGCAAATTATTTAGAAAGACATACCCTATTTGCATTTTTCCCTTCGGCATACATTTGTCATCATCATTTACATGGAGGGTATTTGCTTACAGATCTGCCCTTTGCCTCAGAACTAGGATAATGTTTCCATTTAAACTGAGTCATCTTTGTCCTAAATATTGCATAGTGGCACGGACTGCCCATCTCCTGTTTCCCTGGGCCAAACACGATGACAAGGCAAACTGAGCTGTGGTCCCCAAATCTCTTGTTGTGTGCCATTTTGTGAGATGGTCAGAGGTATTTGTATATTGCAAAGAATTAAGATATTAAATGAGTTGCCTGGAATACTACCCCACAAATTTTAAAATAAAAAGCTTGTAAGTGGAGTACCTGCTCTCGCTATGAAAAATGTGTTCTGAACGCACAGAAGGAACATTTGCAACTTGAAACTTTTCATCAGAAACTGAGAGAACTCAAGGTCAGTTTAATATTAATTCTCACCCAGCTCTTTCATCTAACAGATATCAAGTTGCATTTGAATCTGGTAAAGAGATACGAATTTAGGTCAGGTTAGCCTTCGCAGGACAAGTTTCTTGAGAAATATTCTGTATCCATGTATTTAGCCTTCGGTACCATTGGGTTATTTTAAGGTGAAAATGACCAAAACTTGCTTTTTTCATAGACAGAGAAATTCATTTCTGGTAAGTTGAAATTGCCTTTGAATAATTTATAGGGAACAGAGAATTCATCAGATCTCATATCATCAGCAGCCACGAGATTGCCTTATTCTGTAATGGGTGCTATGGGAACTGGAAAGCTGGAGTTGGTTAGTATAATTTCTAACCAGAAATTTAGGTTAAAGGCAGGCAACATAAAAGAAATGGCATGTCTGGAAAAAAAAAAAAAAAGAAAGAAATGGTATGTCTGAGTCAAAATTATGTAAAAAGGAACCTTAAAAAAAGTAGCCTCCATATAAAAGATATTCTCTGGACTTCTTACCCCGATGCTAATATTCATTCCACTATAGTTCTTAGCCAATATGCCCCATTCTCTCCTCCTTTTCACTAGGTGGGAAGGTAATAATAATAGGAACAACAAGATAAAGTATTACAGCCAAATAAAATGAAAACAGCTTAATCCAAATAAAGTGAGAAAAGACCTCCAATTCATTGCTGATCAACTCCCTATTTTTTCTCCCAAATATCAGAATTCTTTCTCCCATTCTATTTTTTTTTTTAAAGTAAACTCTATCCCCAATGTGGGATGTGAACTCATGACCCTGAGATCAAAAGTCATACCCTCTACCAACTGAACTAGCCAGGTGCCCCTCTCCTACTCTTTCGAGTCTAATGCTGAATCACACTACCTTGAATCCCATTCAAAATTTAGATATTTATAACCTTGTGTCTTTGCCAATATCCCATGTATAGTCCTCTTGTTCATTAATTTCAAATGCTCTTATTGACCACCTTTTGTGTGCAAGGAACATGGATAATCATTAGTCTAAAAACTAAGTTGAATAGGACAAAGCTCCTACACTCACAATGGATGGTGACTGAACTTAAACTTTTAGCTTGGGTAGGATTTCTGCACACATACTGTGGGAAAAAAATTCCAGATGGAAGCCACAGCCTGAGGAAAGGCTGGACAAGAATTGGCTTGGACCCAACCAAAGAGCTGTCAGTGGACCAATCTGATTGCACCATGAGGTACTTGGGGAAAATCAAAGGAGATTTAGGTTGTAAAGATAGACCAAAGCCAAATACTAACAAACCTTAAATTCAGAATAAAAAGCTGTACCTTGTTTGGTGGCCATGAAGAATCACTCACTGCGTTGTTTTGAAACTCAGAAGCATACTGAATGATAAATGGAGCTATTCTTTAGGACTGTGGGGCAGTATTGGGAAGTTGAGTTATACAGTGAGTTAGAAAGTCTTGCATTAATTCAGGCAAGAGATAAGAGGTTGAATTTGGGGGATGGCACTAAGAATCAAAGAGAGAAAATCCAACTCAGATAGAGTTATTCATCTGCCATTCCAGACTTTTTCTTGCTATCCCATGCTGCTCTCACCAGTCTTATGTCCTCTATCCCACCACAGACACCGTCCTTTACAGTGCCGTAACCAATGTCTTCGGCCCCTGGATATGCCAGTTCTTAACCTGGAGTCCAGATATCCCTGGGAGCTAACCTCTGACTGAAACTTAAAATTTTCCTCAACTATAAAATAGGAAACATACCATTATAAAATGAGCTGTTCTGTCAACTTTTTGATAACAGAAATTATAGATAGCTTATGTCATATTACAGTTATTGTTCATATATTAAAATATAGTTTATATTCATCACTATTTTAAAAGTAAGGCATCAGTTAGAATCATTACCGGATCCTATTGCTTAATAGGATCTTACTAAGGAAGCACGTGCTACCATATCACAAATTTGTCTTTAATATTTTGATAATGGTATTTCTATATATAATTGATTTCCTTTGTAATCCTATGTGTTTTGATTAACACATTTTAAAATGTTATTCTTAAAAAAGATACACAAGCTTCTCCAGACTGCCAAACATCAAGAAGCCTTGTAGAGATCTGGATCATGTGAGATCATGACCTGACACAATTTCTTCACCATCTTCAAGGTCTAGCTCTCTATCTTTGAGAGAAAATATTCCATCTGTCACTCCTCACCTGTAGACCAGGGAAGGAAAGATATCCCCTTACTTGCCACTTCATTGCTACTTTCACCTCTTCCATCCCACCCTTACCTTTTTTTTTTTTACTTTTCTATTATTTCTATTTTTATTTCTATTTCTTTTTCTATTTCTAGCATCCAATATGAACTTTCTTTCATACACCTTCAGAATGCCAGTGCTTCTATAACCAAGCATAATCTCAATCTTTTTTCTTCCTGGGAGAATTCTTTCTATGCTAAATAAATACTACGCTTTCCTGGATCCGATCAGTTTGTGGTTGCCGAATACCAGAACCCAACAACTTCTAGGTGAATGCCAGTCTCCATTAACTCACTTCCTTGTAACCGGGAGCAGGAGGTGAGAGAGGAATTTCCTGCTGGGAAATTAATGCTGCAGGAGGCACATTGACAGGACTGTTGACTATCCAGTGGTGGGGGGAGAGAAGGCAGGAAGGAAACTGTTGACTGAACAATGGGAAGAAAGTATTTTTAGGGGACAAGATGTGCACCAAACATGAATTTCATCTAGGAGTGACCCTGACTGTTCCTACTGAATAATCTTGTGTGGTGAGAATCCTGGAACATGTGCATAAATTGATGACCTCTGTTATGTAACTTTTCAAAGGGCACAGGCTTAGGCCCCACACGGAAAATGAAAGCACAATTAATATTTTCTTGGTTGACATTGTGATGAAACGGAAATAATGTTAACAGGTTTTGTTTCCAATTTACCACATTTTCTATAAAAGATGGCACTGGTGATGGAGAGAAAATAATATGCATACTGTAGAACTTTGTGGAGATTTCAGTGTGGTTTTGTTTTGTTAGGTCTTTATTTCTTTTAACATACACATGAGATGACTAATGAAAAAAATAATTAGCCAGAAATTGTACACAGAATGTTCATCAATAGTCTCTCCCATTATTGCAAGTAAATAATGAAGTTTTAGGGGTTGTTTCCAAAAATCTGTAACTTGACATTTTCAATAATAATCAAGAAAATAGGTATGTGAAGTTTGATCATTAAGACTAGAGTCATAGATGCAAGGCTTTCTAGTGTCACAAAAGGTAGGCTTGAAATTCTAATAGCTTTTATAATTGGAAACAATTGGTGAATGGGGACAAATGTATGCTGAGGGAGGAGGAGCCAAATGTGTATTTGTGTGAGACCAAAAATGTGAAAGGGTTAGAGTGGGCCATAAGCATCCAGAAAGCAAACTAAAATGGGAAATGCAAAAATGTTCGCTCTCTGGCTACTGGTGAAGCCACTGATTCACTAAGGATTGCACCAGGGGTGCTTAACTGAGCCCTGTGTCTAGGAGGACATGAAGGAGGAGGGTAACTGTCACAGGAGAGGTCAAAATCCATGTTGCATTAAGAAATGAATTACTAAAAAAAAAAAAAAAAAAATCCTAAGAAAGTATAAGGATATGACATTTGGAAAAAAGAAGACTGTGAGAATTAGGAAGTACAGGCTAGTACCATTCCATGGTGGTATTCAAAGAGGCCGCAGAAAAAAATTGTTTAGAGGACAATCTATTAAGTTGTTCATAAGTAAATTATTTTCAGTTTAAGGGTCTATCCTTCCTCTTGTAAACACGTCCTTCCTAATTTTCTGGTGTTAAACTGCCTTTTCTTTTTGAAATACAAAATGATAGCTTTTTCTGAAAACCTCCTCTTTGGGATAGGAAAATTGTCACCTCTGGAGAACAGTATGGATGTTCCTCAGAAAGTTAAAAATAGAACTACCCCATCATCCAGCCATTGCATTTTTAAGTAGTTACCCAAAGGATGCAAAAATACAGATTCAAAGGGGTACATGCTCCCTGATGTTTATAGCAGTATTAATAACAATAGCCAAATTATGGAGAGAGCCCAAAGGTCCATCGACTCAAAAATGGATAAAGACGACGTGGGAGATATATATAATATAATAATACTCAGCCCTCAAAAAGAATGAAATCTTGCCATTTACAACAACGTGGCCAGAGCTAGAATATATTATGCTAAGCAAAATAAGTCAGATAGAAAAAGACAAACACCATATCATTTCACCCATATGTGGAATTTAAGAAACAAAACAGATGAACATATGGGAGGGGGAAAAAGAGAGAGAAAGAGAGGGAAACAAACCATAAGTGACTCTTAAAGATAGAGAATAGGGGTACCTGGCTTAGTTTGTTCAGCATCTGACTCTTTTTTTTTTTTTTTTTTTTTTTTTTTTAGCATCTGACTCTTGATTCTGGCTCAGGTCATGATCTCAGGGTTGTGGGATCAAGCCCTGTGTCGGGCTCCCCACTCAGCAGGGGAGTCAGCTCGAGATCCTTTTTCTTCCTCTCTCTCTCTCTCTCAAATAAATAAATCAATGAATAAATAAATAAATAAATCTTTAAAAAAAGAGAACAAACTGGGTTGATGGAGGGAAGCGAGTGGGGGATGGGCTAGGGAGTGATGGCTATTAAGGAGGACACTTGTGATGATGAGCACTGGGTGCTGTAGGTAAGTGATGAATCATTGATTTCTATTCCTGAAACCAATACTGCACTGTACATTAACTAACTAGAATTTAAACAAAAATTTGAAATAAAAGGAAAAGAAAATTGAAAAGTATATCCAAGGTCCTGAACTCATTTTCATTTTCTACTTTTAGAATGGGTAGTCCAGACTAGGGATTCCTGAACTTCTTTATTACATAATTCTTTCAGAAAAATTTAAGCACACATCCCCAGTATATGGGACTTTACTTATAAATTACCTTCTTATGCTGCTCTGATATTATTAAACGTACACAAAAAAATATAAATTTAAAAGGATGAAAAATAAACATTAAAACCTTTTATTTATTAAAGATTCTAAAGAACCATTATGTTCTCTCTCATCTTAAAAATATTGTTGAGACCAACTCATTTAATATATCTTATTTTAAAAAAATCTTGGTTTAGCTCTTTGTGAGACAGGAATTCAAAGGCCTAGCCCAGCATTCAGTTTATTTTCATGCATAGTTTTAGTGGCTGTCATAACTTAAATACATGCTTTACAAAGCTAGAGATCTAAACAGAAGAAGTGCCTTATTGGCTGCACTTCCTAAATCATGGTACTCATTTTCAATCCTATTCACCGATTATGCAAAAGTTTTT
Organism: Potos flavus; assembly: GCA_028534135.1. Taxonomy (NCBI): domain Eukaryota; kingdom Metazoa; phylum Chordata; class Mammalia; order Carnivora; family Procyonidae; genus Potos; species Potos flavus. Next base: position 67,605,606 of record CM052895.1, on the reverse strand, counting down.
CATTTAAATTTGACTAGTAAATTTCTGTCTTCCCTGATGTCAGTCACTCTTCCATGCAAACTATCTGGGCAGTGTTGCATTTTACTATTTTTAACAAATGGGTTCAGAACATCTCATTTGGAAGATTTTTAAATTCCAAGTCCCTTAAATGTGGAGATATGAGTTTTTATAGGTGAAACCCACTCTCTGTGGCAACTAAATCATTAATGAGAGAAATACTCCCAAAATACTTTCCTTGTAACATAAGTTTCTTTCAAAAGCAGTCCTTTCTCATTCATTATTAAAATGTGACCTTTACCTAGCAGGGCCAAATCAAGTCTGCTTATTTTTTCAAATATCTGCTAGGTAACACACTACTGATAGCTACTTGTCATCACAAAAGGTCAGAAAGCTGCAAGTGAGGGGTTTCTGGTTGGTTTGTTTGTTTAGTAAAAAAACAAAAAACAAAAACAACATACGATGAATCTTAAATTTGACATGTTATCTTCCTGTAACATAACCAGCAAAGCTCTGTGTTGTGCACGATTTTCAAAATCACTGCCCCATATCGTTAGAAAGTATTATAAAGATTTTTTTAAATATAGTTAATCTAATTTCTTAATTCCCTGACCCATATACTAATTTGACATTGCAATATGCTGAAAGTGAACACACAGCCATGGGCATGTTGTCAGTGCCTCTGCGTATGGAACTCACACTCTGTCCTTGGGAGGTGGAAACTTGGGTACAGGCTGCTAACTCTAACTGCTTGAAATACAGGCTACATGACAATATATAGCAGGGACAAGCTATATATTAAATATTAATCAAGCTTAATTTATAATTACACTTGTGGATAAAGTTCTAAAAACAGAAATTCTGTTATTTTCTTCTCGTATCTTAGTCCCTGAGGTGTACGTATGGTGGATACCAAGGTCTTAATCAGTTTGGATAATGTCCTTTTCAAATTTTTTTAAATTGACTGCCAAAGGCCAGTAGTTTAGACGGCAAAGATTATTAGTTAACATTTTTTTTTTTTTTTTAGTTAACATTTTCAATTGTCTTTATGGACTATTACATAGAGAATACTGTTTACAAATTATTTAATTTTTTCAAGAATAAATTAAAAGTAAAAGAACATAAAGCCTAGAAAATAACTATGTATAAATTAAAATAAAGAATGTCTTTTAAGAAACACTGTTGAAACAAAAACAATTGCGAAAAAAAAACTTTCTCTACAGATCTTTTCTAAAATATTAAACTGCCTGAGATGAAAGAAAATCTATATTACAACATGGTACTGGAGCTAGACTTTCCTGCTGATCTATGAGCACATAGTCTTTGGGCTTCTGTGTCTGAGTTTTCACAAGAAGAACCTAGACACAGCCTTTCCTGCTGGTTCACTAAGAATGACATTCTCGCTGTTAAAAGATGTATTTGGTTTCTATTAATACCACCATTATCAGGATTTTGTGACTATTACTCAAAAAGCTCAACCAATTGAAGTTAAATACAAACAAAAACTTAACTGAGAGTTACTAAGGCGTAAGTAGCCTGAAACAAACATCCAAGGAATAAAATAATGAAAACGCTAGCCTTTTATATACAGTTTTAATTGATTTTTCATGAAATTGATAGTATAAAATTTGGAGACTGTAACAAAGAGCTAAAAAAAGCATAAGCAAACAAAATAAGTATAATTGTCCCACAGAAAATGACCAAGAAATAACAAACTGCCAGGAATTTTAAGCAATGTTTTTATAATTGCATACTTATTGATTAAACAACTAACACACCACTTATGATATTCATGGTTTTAAGGACAAATTTCAAAAATACAGTTGATTCTCATTATTCTCAGGAGTTCTCCACATGACTGCAAACACTGAATTAGTGAGTACTGAACCATTCCTCCTAGGGGAAACAGGGTTAGTTACGTTCCCACACACCTCTGGTCACAACACTTTCATCAGCCCATCAGTATGTATGTATGTTTCTGTTCAAATACACTTTATTTAATATATACTGTTAATTCTTTAACATCAAATTTGCAGCCTGCAGCACTATAACTTAAGCCTGAATGAAGCTTATCTAACAGACAACAAGCTCTAACAAGCTCTCCACTGAGGCACATTGTAGCCTCCTTGCACTTAGGAACTCTGGCCAACAATTCCACAAGAGCAAAATCACCAGAACACAAAGAAACAAAAACAAAATTTCAAAATATAAAAATACAAAATTTATGGCCTAAATAGACCAGGAAAAGGACTCATTTACAAAATAAGAGCTGAAACAAGAAGACAGAACATTGCTTTGTTCAGCCTTAGCAGGGAACACCAGACAATTTTTCGCAACTTTACACATATTCATGAATGACCATGAAAGTGGTGTGAGTATTAATCTGGGGGTTACAAATAAATTCTAGCAGGTATGCACATTCACAAATATGGAATTCGTGAATAATGAGAACCAACTGTTCTGTTCCACATAAAACTTTAAAAACTCTATTAACAGGGACACCTGGGTGGCTCAGTGGGTTAAAGCCTCTGCCTTCGGCTCAGGTCATGATCTCAGAGTCCTGGGATCCAGCCCCGCATCGGGCTCTCTGCTCAGCAGGGACCCTACTTCCCCCTCTCTCTCTGTCTGCCTCTCTGCCTACTTGTGATCTCTCTCTCTGTCAAATAAATAAATAAAATCTTAAAAAAAAAAAAAACTTAACAAAATAGGTACGTGAAATATGGAAGATAATAATTTTTTCAATGTCAATTTTTATTAAAAACGGGAGGAAAGTGGTATAGTAAAAATGGCAAATATTTACCAGGAGTTTCTTATGAACAAATAGAACTCTGTTAAGCTCATAACAAACTTAGAATTTCAATGACCCACTTATGTAGTTAACATTATTACTCACATTTACAGATGAGAAAACTGAGGCTTAGAAAGGAGAGCATATTCCCCAAGCTCACTCAGCTGCTAGTTGGCTTGACTTAGCTAGAACTCAATGTAGCCCCAAAGGTCAGAAGATTCCTGCACTTCCCTGAAATAGGACTTTCCTAAATTTAATTGAAAGCTCTTATTTCGAAAATGATTGATAAATTTGCTACAATGGCCTTTTTGGGCTAGAACCTAGTTGCACTTTTTGAAACAGCTTTTCTTCCGGTTCAAATTCTTATAAATTTTCCACCTAAATATTACCAATCTTAACCAGGTACAAATATTCTGTTGACATTCTTGTAAACTCAGTTGAACATAAAGAGCAAAATGTAGACAACACAATCCTTTTTTCTTGTATTTGTTCAGGAACACACTCTTTTGAGCTTATAATACTTGCTCGGAAAGAAATTAGGAAATGTATTCTTTGAGAACCACCTATGGTAAATAACTTATGCATCTGAACCATTCAACCAACTCTTCTGCATATTTTATTATAAGTAACGGGAGATCGTGTCACTTCTCTGTTCCAAGCCTCAGTAATTCCTTACTATACATAGAACAAAGTCAAATGCGTCAGCCTGGCATTTAGAGTCTCCATAATATGAGTACAACTTCCAGACTTACCCCCCATAGCATTCTTCAAGGCTTACTCTGCTCCAGCCAGTGCCCTTCCACTTGCTGCTGCTCCAGAATACTCCTTCGCTCCAATTCCTATGCCAGTCTTCACATCATTCCTTCTGCTTGGCTCTCTTCCCTCTAACATCTATACGTGCCAAAATATGGCCTCCTTCATGAGACCCTGTAAGTATCTCCAGATCATAATCAATTTATTCCACCTCCATACTTCTATGTGTCTGTGTCTTTAAGAAAGTGCCTACACATCATAGGTGTTCAAGAAAAGTAAGGGGAACCAAAATGAAAGAATAGAGGCATGGATATCTAGGACTTGGCATATCTCTTAGGACATCTTCTACACAAGAAAGCTGAGACATCATTGCTGACTCTTGTTGAAAAATGACCAAATGACTGAACTTTCCATGAGGACAGACTAGCTATTTGGTAATCAATCAATAAATTGACACTTTAAATACAAGTTCTGAAGCTCTTTGCTTTTGTTGGCATTCTGTATACCATCTTAGCTGCCTATAAAGATATATACTACCCATAGGTTTGGTCAGTCCAAATCTTGAGCTAGTGAGATCTTAGACCACATTAGGAACTCTCTTCTCATCTGTAGAGGATGTGGGGATAAATTTCATTCATGGTGCTCTTGCGAACATAAACATGTCTACATTCTTGTAGTTAATTCCCAGTGTGAGAATGAAGAGCAACTAACAGCACCTTCTTCATAAAGCAGAGGGTGTGTTGAGGCAGTAGTGATGGAATGGGGAATAGTGCCAAGAAATAGAGCTCTGAAAAGTAGATCAGAAGGAGATGGTAGAGAGCCTTATCAAACAATGAATGGTTTGGGCTTTATTCTCAAAGTTATGGGGACTCGTTGGAGACTTGATGCGAGGATATGACATATTCGTATTAACATTTTTCATACATTTGTCTTTTAAACATGGCAGCATTAAGCATTAGGTGGAAAAGAAATTGTTAACAAGGGAATTTAAGATAAGTGCTTTATATACCCTCCTGGTGGGATAGGAAAAATATAGCTTTCTAGAAATATTTCACTAGGGAGACAATCTTATGTGGAAACAAGAGCTGATGGGTCTCAGGACATTTTCTCTCATACACTTGGAATATTGCTCATGATTCAACTTCCAATGTCCCAAAAGAACATCATTTCAACAACTGATAAATTTTGACTTTTCCATGCAGATTGTGAGTGAGTTACAAAATATCCATTCCTGTTGGCGGAATCTGTTTCAGTGAGTTTCAGCTTGAGAATATTTGTGACAAGAAGAAGTAATGATAAAAATACAGGGGCATTTCTTTCAAGTTTTCTCACTCAAGCTTCTTTTATTTTTAAAATTTTAATTCCAGTATAATTAATATACAGTTGTATATTAGTTTTAGGTATACAATATAGTGATTCAACAGTTCTATACATTCTTTACTCAGGGCTCATCATGGTAAGTGAACTCTTAATCCTCTAAAACTATTTCACCCATCTCCTCCACCCACGGCCCCCCCCGGTAACCATCAGTTTGTTCTCTATAGTTAAAAGTCTATTTATTCGTTTCTTTTTTCTTTGTTCGTTTTTTTTTTCCACATATGAGTGAAATCATATATCTTTCTCGGACTGACTTATTTCACTTAGCACTGTACCTTCTAGATCCATCCATGTTGTTGCAAATGGCATGATCTCATCCTTCTTCGTGGCTGCATAATATTCCATTGTATAAATATATACCACCTCTTCTTTATCCATCCATCTATGGATGGACACTAGGGTTGCTTCCATAATTTGGCTGTTTAAATAGTGCTCCAATAAACATAAGTGTGCATATATCTTTTTGACTTAGTGTTTTCATATTCTTTGTGTAAATATCTAGTAGCAGAATTACTACATCATGTGGTAATTCTATTTTTAATTTTTTGAGAAACCTCCATCCTGTTTTCACAGTGGCTATGCCAGTTTTTCCTCCCACCAACAGTGCAGTAGGGTTCCTGTTTTTCTACATCTTTGCCAACACTTATTGTTTCTTGTGTTGTGGATTTTAGCCATTCTGATATCTCATTGTAGCTTTGATTCGCATTTCTCTGATGATGAGTGATATTGAGCATCTTTTCACGTGTCTGTTGGCCATCTGGATGTCTTCTGTGGAAAAATATCTGTTCATGTCTTCTGCTCATTTTTAAATTGGAGTATTTGTTTTTTTTCAGTGAAGTTTCTTTTAAATTAGAGGGAAGCAAAAATGCCTCTCTTCTTGAGTAGCAGGTTTCTATTAATACTATTTTAGACCTATTATTTGTTAAGCATTTACTTTACTACCAGGCATTGTGCTACACACTTGGTATATCTTATTTCATTTACTTTTCCTAACAAAGATATGAGATGTGGAAATTGAATTTCAGCAAGATTAAGGCACTCACTCAAGGTCACACAATTACTAAGTGGCATTGTCAGGATTCCAGTGTCAGTCCACAGTCCAAGCTTTCTTCTGTTGGTTACGCTATCCATAATATACAGGTGTGTACAATAGTAATGGTTCTGGGTTTGCTGTCAGACAGGCTGTAACCAGATTCCACTCTACTACTCACTAGCCTTGGAAATTTAGGCAAGTTACTTAAGCCTCAGTTTCTTCTTCTGTCAAGGGGGACCCACGATGCTAGACAAATGGGGCATTTGAAGATTAAGCAATAAAAGGTCCTAGCCACATAATTAATGTTACATTCCTTCCTTCCAATAAGCAATGGATTCCATAATTAGAAACTCTTCTGGTCTATACTTGCCATCTCTCAGAGAATCTGACATTTGGCCGAAGATCCAAAGTAAGAGAGCAAACAGCTGTGTGAGGAGCTAGGACAAGAACAATCTGGCCAGAGAGTAACAACCACTAAGACCCTCAAAAGGAGAGGGTCTGGAGTTTTCAGAGGAGTAGGCACAAGCCAGTGTGACAGGGGCAGAGAGTCAGGGAAAGACTGGTTGAGAAATGGCTGGAGGTGTGGGCAGGGTCTTGGAAGCCACGTGTTGGAGTGCGGATTTATTTTACATGCAACAGGAAGTCACACACTTTAACGAGGTGAGTGACATGATGCCTGGGTAGGCAGAATAATGTATCCCATTCCCCACACCGTGCCACCTACCCAAAGATGTCCACACTGCATTCCTGGAAACTGTGACTATATTACCTTATATGCCAAAAAGGACACTGGTATGATTAAGTCAAGGGTCTTGACAGGGCGCCTGGGTGGCTCAGTCAGTTAAGCGTCTGCCTTCGACTCAGGTCATGATCTCCAGGTCCTGGGTTCCAGCCCTGCATTGGGCTCCCTGCTCAGTGGAGAGTCTGCTTCTCTCTCTCCCTCTGCCCCTCTCCCTGATCCTTTCTCTCTCTCGTTCACTCTGTCTCTCAAATAAATAAATAAAGTCTTTAAAAAAATAGGAGTCTTGAGATGGGGAGGTTTTCCTAGATTATCCAGGTGGGCCCAATGTCATCACAAGGATCCCCATAAAGGGGAGGTGGGAAAATCAGACTCAAAAAAGGACATGTGACAAAGGAAGCAGAGGCTGCAGCAAAGTTGGGCCGCGAGCCTAGGAATGCAAGCAGCTTCTAAGGCCGGAAAAGGCAACAAAGAGATTCTCTTCTAGTGTGTCTAGAATGAATGCATCCCTGCCAACACCCCAACCGTAGCCCAGTGAAAGCAACTGTGCACTTCTGACTTCCAGAACTCTAAGAAAATTAATTGATCCTGTGTTAAGCTGCTACAAGTGTGGCAGGCCCCCACAGCAGCAATAGGAAATGAATACAATGCCTCTGGCTTCTGAGTGGAGAATGGCTTGAAAGGGGATCAAGGGTAGAACTGGGAGGCTGGCTGAGATGCTATTACAGCCATCCGGATGAAGTGGGTCCGTCCAACAGTAATGGTGGCTGCACAGACCTGCAATAAGGAGACACGCTGGAGATGGATTTTGGAGGTAGGGCTGCTAGGACTTGCCAGAGTCCCTTAGCTCCTAAACCAGTTTTTGTTTTGGCAGGAGCTGGAACCCGTGGGTACCATTTGGCACACTAGAGTCATGAGTCCTAGGAAGCAAGTGCTGCTTTACTAGGTAACTGACTTGACAGATAAATAATTTACTCACCAACCAGAAACATCTAGCCAATGGGGGGGAAAAAAAAGGAACTCAGAGCCTGGACTGAACAAGTCTAAAGGCAAGCTCTTTGGTTTTGTACTGTCATAAAGAATGGAAAAGGAAGGCCCAAGACAGCAGCAGCCACAGAAGTGAATGACCTTGAGGGGAAGAATGTGCTTCTGTCTAATTCCAGGCTCTGCAGAATTTCTTTCTTATGAGAAGTAAGAAGAATGATTCTCTCGGTGGCAGGAAAGAAATTGCCTCATTATCCCGGTAGCATTTGTCAGACCTCTCCAAGCACCATCCTCCACTCCTTTGCACCACCTGCAGGCCAGGGGCCCACCTGCTATCACAATGAGGCACTGCCACAGGCAAGATTTCAGACTGTGGCCTCTGCCCACAGTCCTTGCACTGCAGCCCAGAGCTGTGTGGAATGGCAGCTGAAAGGACTGAGGACCCGGGGAGAGGGGACGTCCCATGGGAGACCAGCCATGCTGCCTTTCACACAATAGGCATTTCCTTCCCCAGGGGGAGAAGACTTAAATAAGCCTTCACTCCACCAAGGCTTCTAGGACTTTGCTGGAAGGATTTCCCAAAAATCCCCTCCCCAACTCTGGCTCCACCAGCCCAGGTCATCACATCTTTCTCCATCAGCACCCACAGCCAATCTTAGCCTCCTAAGGAGGTACCTGAGCCTGGCAGACTGGTCTCAGGAGCTGCAGCATGATTCTCAGATGTCATAGTTTGCATAGTTGTGTTTTCCTATGTGTGCCACACACTGCCCCTCCCCTCCAAGAAATGCTCTTTGAATCCCGAACTTTCCCCAGGAACAAAACCACTCGTCCTCTCTTTGTAGAGGCTTCCCGTCAAAAGGTTCTGCACAGCTGAGGGAGGAGGGAAGCCTTCCTCACTCTCATCGTGGGCAGTGTGAGTGCCCTCAGGGAAGCCGAGGGCTCAGCATCTAAGCCATTCTGTGGGATAAAGGGAAGAGGGAGCTGTGCAAATGAGTTTCAGAACATTGCATGTCCTCTCTCTGGCCTCCAAATCCCTCGGCTTATGCTTATTCACGCTGTTCTCCATTGCCTGAGGGTAATATGCTGCTCCCTACTTTCATCACAGAACTTAAGAAGCCTCACCTCAATCCAGAGGAGCCGGTCAGTAGGCCTCATGTTCTCCTTGCCCAAGAGAGTCAGTTTTTTTCTGACTCTTCTGTTTTTTTTTTTTTTTCATGTACCCCATCCCATTTCTGCCCCAAACTTGTCACTCTCAACTAACGCCACACCTTACCTTCTTCACACTCCCTAGATCCTCAAAATGATTTGTGGGTTAGTATCTCCATTTTTATCAACAATGAAAAACAAACTACTTTGCCAAAAGAATAACCCAGATGCCCGATGCTCACAAAAAAGGTGCCCTCTAGCTCTGACCCCTCCCATCAGAACTAGACTTCATCCCTGGTCTCTATTTTAGGAAGCTTTTCATCCCACAGGCCACAAAGGCAACCAATTGCCTGAAGAGAATAGCTTTGTGATGAACACAGAGGTCACTCTGGATACGATGTGCTGTTAGTTGATTACACACTTTTCCAAGGCTGTCCTTGGTACAGAGGCAATAAATGCTAAATGCCATGTGCTTCTCGTTCCAGCAATTAGTTTTGATCTCTCTGGCTTAATGCTGTGTCCAGTTGTTCTGAAAGAGAAAAGAAATGCTCTGCCTCTGCACCATTTATTTTTATATATGCATTCAGTGAAGACTTATCAGAGCCTAGGCCTCTCCTAGGCATTGTGAGGGATAAGAACGAATCGTTCCTCACCCTCAAAAAGCTAATAGCATACAAGAGGAGGGAAAACATGCAAGGAAAATATGACATACACAATGCTGCAGCATTTGGAGGAGGGAAAGAGCCCTTTCTTTGTTCAACAAGTATATGCCAGGTATGCTTAAACCGTTTAAGGCCTATGGAAGTGAAGAAGGCAAAAGAGGTCCCTACTCTTAGGGGACAAATGATCATTGCACTAGTAAAAAAAAATAAATATACAAAGTTAATCTAAATAGTGATAAATACAATTAATGGAATAGGAATGGGATGAGATGGAGGTTAGTTTCAAGTAGGTCTTCAGGCAAGCCTCTGTGGAAAGGTGACCTTCTCTCTGAATGACCAGATGACTCTAGCTATACAAGACCTAGGAAAGGAATGACATGGGCAGAGGAAACAAGTTCAAAGGCACTGTGGTAGACACAGGCTGAGAGCTTTAGGAGAGAAGTGACAGTTCGGCCTCAAAGAATGGGTAAAATGACATTTCAGGAAAATAAAATGACTTAAGCATAGGCACAGAAGTAGGAAAGCATGAACTGCACTCAGCTGGAAGCAAGCACAGATTTGAATCAAGGTCTGGTAAAACCTGAAATTCCAAAGATAAGATGAGGGTAGATTATTTCTGGAGACCCACGGGCCAGGCTGTGACTACGGACTGTATTCTGTGAGCAGGGAGCACTGCAGGTTTTAGAGCCTCTGACTTGATAAGGAGGTGCTTTAGCAAGATTTCTCCGGCATTAGTGGGAACTATTTTTGCCTTTGACAAATATTCCTCTGTGGTTCTGTGGAAGCTTCCTATTTCCTGATAAATATTCATCTTCATGCCTAGGTTTCTTCTAAGAGGCTGGGCTATAAAATAGTTTTAAGTAAGGATGGCAATATAATTTGTGGGGTCCTGTGCAAAATGCAAAAGTAGGGCCCTTTGTTCAAAATGCAGTTTATAAGCTTTTTCTTCTCTTCAGCCATCTCTGTCTTGACCTGTTGTGGTGTTTTGTATTATTCAATATGATATAACTCCCTCAAACATGAGGATACCTGCCGGGCAAGCACAGACCCTTGCAGGCACCAGATGCCTTCCCCTCAACCCAACACTCTGGCTCCCACACCCAGCACCCCACAGCAGGGGAAGTCAGCAGTGGTCCCTGGGGGAGAGCAGGAGAGCAGGAGGCCATCACCGCATCTCAGAGAGGCAGGCAGGTGGAACACCATGTGAGCAGAGGCTCCAAGCCCCCGGCACATCTCTGTTGATCCATCCTCACTTACAAAATGTAAATCCAAAGATAAAATACTTAAGAATTCCAAGATGCTGATTGCCTCCTTCTTGTGGGGCCTTGTGAGAGGGCCCTGGTGGCATGCCCATGACCCAACCCGGATTGAAGCCTGAGGAGAAGGTAACTGTATCTCAGTATATAGATGTGTTTCCCTCAGAACTTAAACCCAGTGAGCTACTGACCTTCAGAAACACATGTGCTACCAGAATTTTATAAGATGATTGTTTATGTGTGTGTTAGGGGGACTGAGTGAGGGTACTATTTCTTTAACTTGCTGTGACTCTACAATTATTTGAGAATAAAAAGTTATGTACAAAAAGCCTTCACACATGTGCTAGTTTTCTGAAGGAAAGAAGGAGGGAGGAAGGAGTCTAAGAGCAAGATTGAGAGGATAAACTCGAAGCCACTTAGAGGTACTTGGCTGGACAGGAAAAGTTCCCGCCTGTATCCTCAGCTGGAAATGTAAACCTTGTCCATGACCTAGGAAGGGATGAAAAGCGAGTGGTCAGGCTCACGTGCCAAAGGTGAAGGACTAACCAGCTTGTTTCTGACCACATTTATCCTATTCAAGTCCACTAAATGATCATTTACTAATTGCTCCCCACATACAAGGAACACACTGCTCTTGGCTCTCTGGTATTACAATTCAAGACAATTTTATTTTATGCAAGGAATGTTTTCCCAAGAGTGGATGGAATCCAAGACTGATCTTGACAGAGAATGGCAGGCATTTCTAATTACCAGCTAAAAAAGCAGTACCTTGTGGCAACCGAGTAAACAGGGTGCTCTTGGTCCAAAAGTTTTGAAATTCTTGTTGATTTTTTTATTTTGGGAGTATTTACCTTATTTGTGATTTTTGTGCTTGATGTTTACATAATACTATTCAAAATTTGCATAATTCAAATTGGCAATGAAAGGATATACACAGATCCAAAAGGGATATTGTTGGAATTTAAAATATATATAATTTTTGTATGAGATATATATAATATATAAAAAAGCATCTAGCATAATCTTTGGAACAAATGGGAAGAAAATTAAAGAGGCCCATTCTTATTGCTGTTATATTCAATAATATTTCCAATAAATCACAGTCTCCAATTCCAAGAATAGTATCTCTAAGCTACAAAACTGGGGCAGGTTTCATTTTTTTATCTGTAGAAGTAGAATAAAAGTAGAGCTCATGGAGTTAAAGCATTTCATAAGAAAATACCATTTAGCACTGAGGTTCTAAATGTTTTTCCACTGAAGAGAAAATTAATACCTAGTCAATTCTGCTTCTGTGCAAAAGTGGAACAGGGTAACAAATTAAATCAACATATTATCCCAAAGCTTGGTCTACTCAGCGGTTAGAATACCTCCTCCATTATATTATTTTTCTTTGCCCACATCATAGGAGAAGGACTAATAATCAATGAGATCGCTGAATTAAAGTCAAGCAGTGGCCAAAACACTCTGCAGGATCATTCCCGAAATTGAGATAAATAGCCCATAGTGTCCTTCACTCCTGGATGACAGCTAGTGAGAGACCCCCGAAACAGCGGAGCCAGGACCAGGGCAGCAGAGTTCAGAGCATGCAACACCATCTTCATGGCCACCCTTTGGCTCTAGCCATCGTCTGTCCTGAGTAGCACGTCCTCCAGGGCCAACCTTCTATCTTGGTGGGGCCTCAAGGACTAAAAAGGCCAAAGCCACCAGACAAGTACGCTTCACACAATTCTAGGGAGGAGAAAAAAGAACTAGGAAAATTTGTCTCTGAAGAGGTTACGTCATAGCTGTGAAGAAACACAGCAAAACACACCTATTCCAACAGAGACTGGTGCTGGATACCAGGACTATGGGCTCCTAGACAGTTGTCTGCTTCGATCATTGTGTGTTTAACTGAGTACTTCCTCTGGATTCAGCCCTGTCTTAGCTACTACCTGGGGAAAAACACATAATCCCTGTTCAAATGGAGCTTGTATCTACCTGGGTCCCTAAGACCCACATGAAATAGTCTTTTGAACAAGAGATTAATAAGATTACTAGCTCTGGGTCTCACAGACTGGGATTCAGCCTCAGTCCTGCTAACCTGCTACCTGGGTGGACCTAGGTAATTCAGTGAGCTTTTCCAAACATTTCTCCTGAACTATAAGATGAGGATAATAATAACCCTGACCTCCCAAGGTGAATGTGAGCATGGGACACACTGAATCTGGCCTTTATGGAATAAATCTCATTTCACTGAGACAGTCTCACGCTGTGATTCAGTAAGTGTTGGTTCACTTCCTGGATTTACCACCTATTACCTGCATTTCCTTGGTCAAATTACTTAACCCCCTTGTCCCCACTTCCTGGTTTGTAGAATGTGGATAATGCAGCCCTCACGGTGAGATTGTTTTATAACCTAGCCAAAATCAGCAAGCAGTATTAAGACAATCCTTTCAGATGTGAAGAAGCAGGGCTTGTCTGCTTTCATTTTATTCTTCATACAAGACAAAGCCAAATGACATTCAGAAATCATCTACATTATTTTTAACAATATGTTGGTGAAATTTCTTTTCCCTCTTCCAAAGCTCTGAGCCATTTAGATTTCTTTGGTTGTAGAGAAAGGGATTTGCTAGAAACTCCCAGTCAACTCTGTGGACCTGACAAAGCAACTAATGCAGAGGGGGAGGTGTCTGGATCCTTTCTACTATCTCCAAGGAGTTTCACAATGGATCTCCCAATGGGAGATTGAGAACCTGTCTCAATCAAGGCAGGTTCAATGGGAAGATTTCTATTACTTACTAGATACACTAAACCAATAGGCAACTATAATTTGCAGATGCACAGAGAGGTTTTTCACAGGACATATTACATGTTCTCTCTTCCCAATATGTATCTGTTGTTTTTCTTCCAAGAAGGGGGTACCCTGGTCTTGCGGCATCTTACTTAAGAACAAGAGATCATAGTTCTGATTTGCTAATCTCATTTGGTTCCTTAAAGAAAGAAGAAAAATTTTAATTATATAGTGAGTGTGAGAGGAATAAATAGCCCCCTACAAAGAGTCTGTGATGGAAAAACCTCCTAAATGAGATGATCAGATGATTAAAAGTATATAGCACAGGGCCTGGTTCACCATAAGAACTCCATCTCAATAAATATTAGTGCATACACACATAGACACACACAAGCTAAATGAGGCACTATATAGTTTAGCCCTCGATGACATGGCACAGGCATGGTTTGCAGGAAGAAAAGTATGGTGATGGCTGCAAGAGATAAAAAGACTTCATGAAGGTAGAAGAACTTAAGGTTGGCTAGAATATGAACAGGAAGAGGAGAGACAGGAAGGCATGAATGGTGAGAGAAACTGAGTGCAGGCAGAGAAGGAATGAGGGGGGTGTATCCCTGGGATGGACACTGAGAATGATTAATTAAATTGATAGAAATAGTGGGTCAGGTTATAAAGGGGATTGGGAGTCATCAAGTCAGGAAAGACTTGATGGGATTTTTAAGATTTTATTTATTTGAGAAAGAGAAAAAGCATGAATGGGGGAGGGGCAGAGGGAGGAGAAGCAGATTCCCTGTTGAGCAGAGAGCCCATTGTGGGGTTCGATCCCACGACCCTGAGATCATGACCTGAGCCAGAGGCAGACGCTTAATGGACTGAGCCACCCAGTGCCCCTTGACAAGATATTTTTGATTTGTTCATGAGTCTATCAATCTCAGTCCAGTCAGGAGACAGAAATAACACAGTGTATTAGTCAGGGAAGCAAAACCAACAGGAAGTGTGTGTGTGTGTGTGTGTGTGTGTGCACGTACACATACTCAGAGGGAGATTTTAAGGAATTGGCCCATTGTAAGGGCTGGCAAGTCTGTTGTACAGGGCAGCCCAGCAGGCTGGAGACCCAGGGAAGAGTAGATTTTGCAGCAGGAGAATGAAGGCAGTCTGGAAGCAGAATTCCTTGTTCCTCTGGAAGACCTCAGTCTTTTTACCTTGAGGCCTTCAACTGATTGGATGAGGCCCACTCACATCATGGAGGGTAATCTGCTTTACTCCAAGTCTACTCCTTTAAATGTTAATCACATCTAAAAAATACATCCCACAACATCTAGAATGGTGTTTGACCATATATCTAGGCACCATAGCTAGCCAATTTGACATATAAAATTAGCCACCGCACACAGTAATTTAAACAGAGGAAGTTTAACATAAAGAACTATTGACCAATGATAGGAAACTAATTATAAAGATAAAAAAGAGAACTCTGAAAGTGTCTTCAGGTAGAGAGAGAGAGTACTCAAGGAAGCATAAACTTGGAAATGGGTTCAGGCCTCATTAGAGAACGTTGGTTGCAGTTACTGGTTGATGGAAGATTTTGCTGGGTTGGCAGGGCAGAGCTAGCGCACAGTCTCTGGGCTAGCAGAAACAACCCCTAGGGCTCAGGTGAGCCAACGCTGCTGGACAGGTATGCAGGGAGTCAGGAGTATTGAGGGTATTGAGCACTGCTGCAGGTGTGAGGCCCAGAGAGCTTGGTATCTGCCTTGGAACCGTCACAGAACAAATGTCCAGGGCACAGGTGAGCTGAGGCTGATGCTTGGGCATGCAGAGTGAGTTGGGTGCACTGAAGATGCTGGAGTGCCACTGTGGGGGCTGCTGAAACCGGGAGTTGGAGAGGCCTCTCTCTATAATAACCTAGTATACTTTAAGTACCTCTTGGGCACGGGGGTCTGTTTCCTACCTATCCAGCTGCACAGGACTGAGGACACGGTGTACAGAGGCACCCAGGCCTCAGTGTCTGGGGCTCCCCATTATGCCACCAACACCCAAACTGAGAGCTGGGGTACCCTGGGGAAGCTGTATCCTACAAGCACTTAGCACCAGAAGAAACCTAAAGGGCTGAGGAATAGAGAAAAAATGCAGCACTGCCCAGAGGAACTAGGAGGAAGAAGCCTTCTTCCTGCAATGCCCCTCCAGAACGACATACTGGCAAAGTTTGATTTCATGCCAGCTGGCAAAGGAAAAACGTTCTAATTTTTATTTATGTTTAATATTAATATTAAACTATTAAGGACCCAGGTCCATTTTCACAAACCAGGCAATGAAGGATAAATCTGGAGCTGAGAGGCAATAAAGTGGCAATGAGTACCATGGGAAATGCATTGGAAGCAGACCTTGGGTGAGTGATATCGGGCAGTTCAAATTACATCGTCAGGACTGGACTGGCATTGGGAAACCCAGCCAGGAGGCTGCTGTAGCAACACAGGCATAAGATGCCAAGCCCCTGGACCTAAGTGCTATTGCTAGGATGAAATGCAAGTTTGGAATGAAATATTTCAAAGAAAAACCAGAATTCTTGCTTTAGGTTATCACCCTGACTTAGTCTGTTCAGGCTACTAAAACAAAAATACCATAGATGGGGTGCCTTAAACCACAAATACCAATTTCTCAGTTTTGGAGACTGGGAAGTATAAGATGAAGGCTCTGGCAGATTTGGTGTCTAGAGCAGACCCACTTCCTGATTCATAGATGGCTGTCTCTTGTGTGTGTCCTCACATGTCAGACGGGGCAATGCAGCTCTCCGGAGTATCTAAAAAAAACTCCAGAGCATGGATCCCATTCATGAGGGCTCTATCCTTATGATTCTATCACTTCCCAAAGGCCCCACCTCCTAACACCATCACACTGGAGGTTAGAATTTCAACATATGAATTTGGGGAAGGACACAACCATTTAGTCCATAACACACCCCAACTTACGAAAGCAGGGGAGATCTGCAAAGAGATTAGAGAAAGAGAACCACATTCCCTCTACTCTGAAGTGCCGAGTATGCTTTTGTGTGTCTGGATAAACATCTGAATCCACTGAGAACCAGAACACTCCCTCTCAGAAGAACTGGGTCACCCCTTTCATAATGAGAGTCAGAATAGGGTGGAATGAGGCAGGCAAAAAACCATGAGTAATAATGGGCACATCGGGTTTGGGAATCCCAGGACCTAAGCACATGGCCAGAAAGGGGGCCTAGGAATTGTTGTCAAGAATGAGACTGGCTGAACACCAGCAAATCAGTCTAAGGCTGATGAAGTCCATGGTGGGTCTTTGTGCCTAGCACGAAGTCTGGCAGAAGGTACAGACACATTCAGTAAGTACTGGAGGAAGGAAGGGCAAGAAAGGAGAAAGAAATTCATTAAAGCCAGGATGTTAATCCAGGCATGACTGGGCCAAAAGGCAGCAGCCTCAGGACATGATCAGAGGAAGGCAGAGCCCTAAGTAAGTGCCTGGCTCTTGCAACAGACAGCCTCTACCTGTGGGAGATTCTAGGTCTAAGTATAACCAGAGGCAAATACTGAATCCTCTGAATCTCTGAGTAAGGGGCAGATTAACAAGAATGCAGGCACAGGAGCCAACCACTGAGATCATCACAACTTCTTTCTAAGATAAGACATTTTGACATTACCCAGACTCCCTCCCTTCTCTTCCTTCTTCCTCTGCTCCAACCCCATCTCCACCCATGCCCTACCCCAGCCCAGCCCTCCTCTCAGTAACAACCACTGTTGGGTCTGGAGCAGAACTTTCCTCTCACAGCATCTTGAGTCCTAGGGATATTGCAGCAATGTTTCATTTGCACTTCAACTGAAAGTGGAGCCCAGATGTGGGAAAGAAAAATAAAACCTCATTTTTAGGTGCACTTTACACAGATGATCTCATCTCATCTCCTCCTTAGAAAGGAAGATGCTGGGGGAGCCCGAGTGGCTCAGTTGATTAAGCATCTGCTTTCAGCTCAGGTCATGACCTCAGGGTCCTGAGATCAAGCCCAACGAGGGGCTCCCTGCTCAGCGGGGAGCCTGCTTCTCCCTCTCCTTTGCCCCTCCACCCTCCCCACCCCCGGCTCATGCTCTCTCTCAAATAAATAAATAAATAAATAAATAAAATCTTTAAAAAATAATTTTTAAAAAAAGAATCTCGGTTAACAAGTTTTCTAGTTTTAACTCTCCACTTTCATCAAATTTCTATATAATAATGAAAGTTAACAAAAAAAATAAAAATGATGAAAGTTAACATTTGTACATCACTTATGAAATGTGCAGTAGTGCTCTGAACAGTTTACCTATGTATTGACTAAATCTTCTCTCATAAGGAAACTGAAGCTCAGAGTTTAAGGAAGTCGCCCAAGGCCACAGATGTGAGGCTTCCAACCCAGCTTGTCTGGCTCTAGAATCCATCCCCAAACCAAAAATATACCAAGCTCAGAGAGAAAGCTTGTAGGGCAAAGATTCAGTGGCAGAGCCTAAGATGTAGACTATCGTGGTTTTACAGTTCACCTGGTCACTCCTTGACAACTTTGGAAAGGTCACAAGGATGACTCAGATTAACTTCTTCCCAGTCTTGCTGTTCTGACTGGGTGGTAGTTGCTGTGCTCCCGGGGACAGTTTAGGAGCCAAGGAAAATGGTGACAAGTGAGGCATGTGCCTGAGGCCAGAAGCGTCTCTCCAAAGCCGCAAAGCCTGGGCAGCTCGGACCCCAACATCACTGCTGCCCCTCCACTTCGCTAACTTCCCCGCAGGAAGCCTGTCTGTCTGGGAGCAGCGTGACGCGTAGGTCTGTGTGCACATCAACTCCTCCAGCCCCCAAAGCTGCCTGTGCCTCCTGGAGCCTCGAATCTCCCTGGTGCCAGGAAACAACGTGATGCTGCCAGCATGTATTTATCATTCCTAAAGCATCGTTCCCCTCTCCAGGCAAACTGAAAAGAAAAGCACAAAATTCCAAATCTGCAGCCAGTTACCTCTGCTGGTGTTGGTGGCAGCCAGGCACTTTATAAAAGCAGGAAAAGAGCAGGAACTATACTTCTATTCAGACAACAGTTGTTGCAACTATGGGGAAGAAAATTGTCATCATCTCAATTTCTTGATAAAAGCAAAACAAGAAATGTTATACTCACAAAGCTTGGACAGGGAACCCAGTACCACCCACAAACAATTGTTTGACTTGCGTGCTCTCTTTACCTTCTGCCCTCTGTTCTTCATCCATGCTTTCTTGCCTGCTTGGAGAGAATAAAGGAAAGTATAAATAAACAAATACATACATACATGTATGTAATAATGTTGAGTGGCGTCGTGAGGGGAGTGCAGTCCCTAGGGTCAAGACTTCCATTTAATCAAGGACCAAGACAGCAAATGTCACTACAGTGAAAGCACTCTTGTATCTCTCCTTCTTACCTTGGCAGGCTTTGCCACCCTCCTGATCCAATCAGCTATGACATGGGTAGAAGCCACCGTCTCACAGCTATCAGAGAGGGATGGTTTTCAGACACCAGTGAGGAGGGGATGCCTCCAAACTGCTGCCTACAGATCAAAGGCTCTGATCATCAGCAAGGCTCTAAGAGACACTCATCAATTTTGCTTCAATCTGCTAGCTTTTCTTTTTTTTTAAAGATTATTTCTTTATTTATTTGACAGAGAGAAAGAGATCACAAGTAGGCAGAGATGCAGGCTGAGGGAGAAGGGGAAGCAGGCTCCCTGCTGAGCAGAGAGCCCGATTCGGGGCTTGATCCCAGGACCCTGAGATCATGACCTGAGCTGAAGGCAGAAGCTTAACCCACTGAGCCACCCAGGCGCCCTTCAATCTGCTAGCTTTAAATATAGCTCTCTAGATGTGTATTTTATGCACCTTTCATGTGCTGTTTTGCTTTAGAACATGCTTTCTTTCCCTCTAAATATATTTTGGCTCTGTTTTCTCCACTGAGAATCAGCTCTTTTTCATGGCTAAAGATGTCTTTTTCCTCCTTCTTAGTTCATAGATTTTCATGGCTGTGCCTTCAGATACAGTGAAACACGCTGGTATAGTGTCCCTACATTTTCCCTCTCCTTAGACAAAGAGGCACAACCACAAAATATTTCTACCAAGCTTAAACCAAAATTTGGACCAAAGCAAATAACTAAAAAACTCTGTAGGTAATTTTATTTTACTAGAGAGCCCGAGTTGCAGACAGATACAAATGTCCTTGTCTGTATTTTCTTTATAGAAATAATTTAATTTAGAAGTTGATTCACTCTGGGTTGGGTTTTGTCATTATTATTATTTACTATTATTTATTACTATTATTTACTATTTCCCTTTCTTGAGCAGTCTGACCTTTGGGATTATTTCCATAGAAATCTTATTTCCACGATAGGCAATGTCAACATTATCCAAGGCCACTTGGCGTCAACAACCCAAGTTCCTTTATTCCCAAGTTGATAGCTTCTGAACCTCACTAAACAATTCCGTGGTATTGTTCTATTCAGCATCTTTTCTCAACCTTACACACATGAAGCAGCTGGATTTCTATTTTGGCTCAGGAAGAGAAAAATGAAGCTAGAGCCTTTCCATGCTTTGGAAAGGAGAATATGAAGTTGTGGGGAAACTAGTCTTAAAGAAATCTTTATTGTTTTCAATACTGACATAAGTGAGAATTTTGGCAGAGCCAGAGGGAAAGAATCAAACAGAACCCACTTAAGAATCAAACTGAGAGACTGAGTTTTGCTTAAGGGAAAAATTGACGGTCCCAAGGGCATGGCAACAAGACAAAATGGGGTTCTAGTTGTTCTTTATCCCTAGAAAACATTTGAGCAGAGAGTACCGAACTACAGCACTGTTAGGATCAGACTAAAAGGGGAACCTTTTCCAAACCCTGTATCTCCGTAAGAGTGGAGTTAAAGGTTCTTGGACTGGTGAAACTAAGAGAAAAGAGTAAGACGAGTAAGCACAGCTGCAAGAGTACCCACACCCACTACACAGGCTCTGTGTCTATGGTCTTACTGCAGCTGCTCCCAGGGCCACAGCAGGCTCATAATCATGGACAATGAGGCAGCAGCTGAGATTAGTCAAAATGGAATCTGGGCCAGGATGGAGGCCATGTAAGAGATAGTAGCATTCATTTTTTAATCTAGTCCATTCATCAATCATTCATTCTTCCACAAAGCTGCTACTTAAGCAGAGGAGAGAGAGCCTCATAAGTGATTTTAGGCGCTGTTCTTGGTTATGTGTCGCACGCCGTGTGAGTGTAGTCCTTTGCATTCTCCTACAGCAAAGGACGTGAAGGACATGGAATGTTTCTAGAGAAACATAATGGTAATAATACTGAGAGACCGACATATCATCTTATCTATACAATGGGCCCAAAGGAAAGCAGACCCAGTGAATGTATGCTCTTAGTAAATGAACACATCTCTCACTTCTCAAGAGAATAAAATTCCCAAGCTTTATTTGTTTCCCC
The DNA here is from genome assembly GCA_028534135.1 of Potos flavus. Classification (NCBI taxonomy): domain Eukaryota; kingdom Metazoa; phylum Chordata; class Mammalia; order Carnivora; family Procyonidae; genus Potos; species Potos flavus. The sequence continues at coordinate 67,584,642 of CM052895.1, read as the reverse complement.
ATTTCTTTTTGTAGCTTGCAATGTGCCTGAGAAAATAATATAAATAAATCAAAATTCTGCATCTCTGTCTCTATTCCAGAAAAGTTGATAGCTTCAGGAAATACTCTGTCTCCTAAAATGTTGAATACTACAGCCTTCAAGTGCTGACACTAAGATCCAGCAGTGTCCCAAATTTCCATGACCCAAGAAACCAAACACATGGGAGAAATAGTGTAGAAGACAGAGCCAGAAGACCTGTGTTTAAGTTCTGTTTCTGTCTATGTAACCTTGGGATACATTATTGAAACTTGGTTTCTTCCTCTAGAAAATGGGGATAACATTGGCTTCCTCTTTTATAGAATAGTCATAAAAAATAAAAAAGACAGAGCCCATTGAAATGTTTTATATACTAAAGTGCCATACAACTCTGAGATACCACTTTTAGTCGAAGAATATTCTTATATTTGTCTACTCATAAGTTGCAAGAAAATTTTTGCATATGCATTTACATGCACACACGTATGTAATCATATTGCCCACGTGTGTGCATCCATGTGCATGTATGTGTTTACACACATGTGCACACATGCATGTATTGGGAGCGGGGCGAGAGGGCCCATAGTTTTTATCTGCATCTCAAAGAAATTCATTACCTAAAATTGGTTAAGAAGCTCTAGTCTGGATGATGTCCCACACCATCAGGCATCAAAAATAAGCAAATTTAAAATCACCAGGAGATTCTACTAAATGCCTAGTAGGATGGCAGCTTTATCAACAAGGCAAGCACTATAGAGCATTGGTGAGGGTGTAGGGAATCTAGAATACTCATATACTACTGGTGGGAATGTAAAATGGTATACCTACTTTGGAAAACGGCTTGGCAGTTTCTTGTAAAGTTAAGGATAAACTTACTATACGGCCCAACGATTTCACTCTTAGTAATCTACCAAGGAGAATGAAAACATGTGCCCAGACAAAGACCTGTGAACAAATGTTTATAGTAGCATTATTAAAAATAGACTAAAATTGAAGGAAAAAAATCTCCATTATCTTGTGAATGGATGAACTAAATGATTTATATCCATATAACAGGATATAGCTCAAAAATTAAAAGGAATGAAGAACTAATAAGTGCTACGACATGGATGAAACTTGCAAACATTACATTAAGTAGAAGAAGCTAATCACAAAGACCACAGTCTATGATGCTACTTACATGAAGTGTCCAGAAATGGCAAATTAATAGGAACAGAAAACAGACATGTGATTGCCTGTGATTGAGGGAGCAAGGGTGGCAAATGACTACAGATGGGTTCAAAGAAAATTTGGAGGTTGATGGACAAGTTCTAAAACTAGATGGTGGCAATGCTTTCACAACTCTGTACACCGACTAAAACAATCGCCGAGTTGTACCCATACAATTAGTGACTTGATGGTATATGAGTTATACCTCAATATAGCTGTTTTTAGAAAAGACATGAATAACAGACAGGGTGTTTTAAGATGTCATTGTAAAATAAATGTAACAAAATACTTAACCTGGAAAATTATTTAAGTCTTGCATATATATATGGTATTTTAAAATACTGTCATTTAAAGAAAAGTGTTCTTTATTCTCTCTGTGCTGCAGGTTCCCAATCTATAAAATAGAGATGATAAAAGCAACTACCTCATGAGCACTTGTCAAGAACAACCAATTAATAGATATGAACAATTTAGAAGAGGGCCTGCCACAATAAGCATCTCATTGTAGACACTAACTAGCAATCTCGTGTCACTACCAACCACATATATTTTGTAAAATAAATTTCTTTTAATGTTTTTTTCTCATGGGAAAAATTAGCATTAATGGTTAATTATACTTTCCCAAAGTGGCATAAATAAAATTCATACTATTAGAGGCTATTCAAAAGGGATGTAGAAAAATATCATAGCTGGAAATTTGGAATTCCATGGAATATATCATGGAGAATAATCAACAAAACCTCATTTGGGTTATATTTTCATTTCAGAACATACAGTCAATTCAAAAAAATAAGCTTAGTCTTCCTTCCCTCAGTCATCTTCTCCTTATCTGCCTAGTTGCAGTGCCCATGCTGAACCTCTTACTTTTCAATTACAGGATGAAGGAAAATGCTCACCTCTGGAAATAATAAAATTAGAAGGTGCAGAAGTTGCCATTGATAGCAGTTTGGGAAAACCATTTGTGTTTAACTGTGTGCCTCAGTCTGGAAATAGAACTTTTTGCTTCTGTGCAACCTCAAACCAAGAAATGAAAAGGTAATTCATTACTCTTTGATCTTATGAGTTTCACTTTGGGTGGAGGAACGCTTCTTCAACAGCAGTCTTACAGATTTGGGGGATTGGAAGTAGAGGAGGGAATGGCAAATTCACAGTGTGAGTCAATCAACTTTTTCTGAAGAATGAGAAGTTTGGTTCTTCATTATTCCCTCAATTTTTTTAACACTTTCTAAAGAACAGAAACATCTTCTCCTAACTCATTTACTTTAGATCTCCACATTTTCTAAAAAAGCTTAATACTGTCATGGTTCACATTTAGCTTCCCAAAGTTATCAGATTTATAATTTGAGGCTAATTGGATGGATAGTCCCAGGTATAAAAATAATGCAGTAGGGTTGCCACTTAGCACATTACAGGGAGATGAGCAAAATAAATACTAATAATACTAATAATATAGTTCTGTGGGAGCATGAATCCAGCTGACATTTTTAAACATAAAACCCAACTGGAGGGGTAGGCTTTCTAAGAGGGGAGCCTACAAACTCTAAGACTTTAGCACCTTATGATCATTATTCAGTGTATCAGCTTAAGGGAATAGAGATCATCGGTCAATCCAGTGAGACAAATGAAAATTTGAGTGTAAGTGTTGCCAATTTAGGGTGAAGGTAGGATGGAGTGAGAAAGAATGAAAAAAAGGTAAGAGGTCAACAGTGTTTAGTGTCAATAGCATGTCTCTTTAAGAGGATTTGGACTCGGGGCGCCTGGGTGGCTCAGTGGGTTAAAGTCTCTGCCTTAGGCTCAGGTCATGATCTCAGGGTCCTGGGATTGAGCCCCTCTTTGGGCTCTCTGCTCAGCAGGAAGCCTGCTTACCCTGCTCTCTCTGCCTGCCTCTCTGCCTACTTGTGATCTCTCTCTCTCTCTGTCAAATAAATAAATAAAATCTAAAAAAAAAAAAAAAAAAAAAAAAAGAGGATTTGGACTCAGCTCAAATTTTAAAGAGAGGCCTAGCTCTGAAACCTCTTAGGCAAACAATATACTGTTCCTATTTGTGGAATATTATTTATTCAAATACATGCTGCTTTAAAGGACAAATAGGGAAATATGATAATAGTAACTTGATTATAGTTAATCATGGACAAAGTATTTATTGGGTAGCTAGCTAATGTGTCTAAGACACTGTTTTAAGTTCTCCACAGACTATTAGTATGTTTAAATGCCAATTCTTGCCTTTAAACAAACTCTGAACCAAGAAGAGAGGGCATGTAGTTGAATATTTGTAATTTGAAATAGAAATTAAGAAGTGCCGTAGGAGAAGACAAAATGGCCTAGGAATTAAGGGTGGGGAGTGAGGATCTCTCGAGGTGGGGAATGAGGGAGGAGTTGAGGAGGGGTGTGGCAGAGGATCAGACAAGCAAACAAAAGAAGAAATGGAACCAGGGAGGGCAGACTTTGGGGAAGAGAGCCAGCAGTAGGGTTTGATCGAAAGTCACAGGGTTTAAAAGAAAATTGAAAAAGGTTGGCCAATGAGGTGGGGTAGATAGGCTGGAACTTGGCTAAGGAGACATGACTAAGAAAATGCAGTCCTCAAGTAGGGGCTCTAATGGTGCACTAAAGGTGGCTTGTCCAAGGAACGCTTGGGGAGGGAGCTCAGGATAGTGACTGTGCCAGTTTTTCCATACTGTAATACCAGTGTGTTCCAGTTAGTAACAACAATTGTTACTAGCCCTGCTCGTGGTCGTAAATTCACATACCTTGGTAAAATAAAAGAATGAATGAATGCTCTCTTAGGCGCTAATGAAACTATAGTAAAGGAGAAGGATAACAATGATTTATTTTAAATATGCCTGGAGGGGGTGGGATTTTGCCCTCTGGTAATACCAATTTTGCAAGAATGTATGGCCTTTCAACCATGATCTTCAAGCAGTGAAATATCTCTGAGCCTCAGGACTGTTCTGTCTGGAAGATGGGTTTCCAGGGATAACAGCAAGCCCCTCCAAATGATACTTATCCAGGCCCCAAAGGAGAGTGCCTCTCATTTGACTGTCTTTCAGGTGGCTGGAGGCAATGGACAAAGCAACTCATCCTGTCCGCCAGGTAAGGTATCTGTGATATTCATCTATGCCTTCATCTGCTTTTCTCTCAGAGGGGGGAAAGATCAAGTCAGATGTCATGCAGTTCACCAGGGGACTTCTCAGATCTCTAAAAGCTGGGAAAGAGGATTTTAAGTTAACAGGGTTTTCTATTCAGATTCTATGAGGGAACTTGCATTCCTGCTGTTCTTTTTATTTTCACGGGTTTGTGTGACATTTCTCTCAGCGAACTCGCTGGGTAGTCACAAATTGGGGTGGGATTTCCGCTTCACACAGAGCAGTCCAGGAGGTTAACCCACTGCTTCTGTTTTCCTTGCATTCCCTAAGTACAAAATCTCAGGGATGTCTTGGGATTGTGCTGTTGGCTGAGCAGCTTATTAGAAAATGAATGTCTTATGTTCAGAAATGCAGCAGTTTACATTCATATCCTTGTTTCGGATACATACTAGCCCACCTTTCACTGTTCCTACCTGTTCACAACTCCCGATCTTGAAGCAATATACTTTTTAATTTAGGCTTGATCTATAAAGTGATAGATAACTTCATAACATCAACAGGTGAGTCATCACTTTAGCCCCTAAGATATTTGATACCCCCCTTTCTGAGCTAGTGCTATCACCTGGCTGGGGAGGGGGGATTGCTTTAATACCCGTTTATTTCATTTTTATGCTATGTACAAGATTTCTAATAAGGTTATAGATTTCCTTTAAATATGCGACTTTCTCACAAAATGCCACACAGGCAAAGGATATTTACAATCCGTTATCTTCTCTAAAGATTCTGGCTCTTGCACATTCAGGAAAATTTGGGTTGTTGGAGCTTACATGTACTTCTCTGTGTCCTATAACTGTCCTTTCCGAACAATCACTGGCATCATCCTATGACAAACAGCAGGACTTGTGTTTCATTTTACCTGGAACACAATGCTTGATGCACTCATCCATCTCTCCAGTGCGTCATTCTAATGAGCTTGATATTTTTAAGAGGGCTCTGTTCTGCTAATGCACTCAGAGTGTCTATAGCAGAATGAAAAAGGCACACCCAAACTCCCACCAGGCTTCCACTTCACAGCAAAGAATACAGTCAGCTCTGCATCCTGAAATCTTCTGCACTGCCTTGTCAAAACCGAAGTGCAAAAATGAAACCAAATAAAGAAGGCCTGGCCAGCACCTGGCAGGGCATTATGATGAAAAGATGAAGCACTGTGTCCCTTGCCTCAGGTCAAGCTACAGGGGAAAGCCTGCCCCTCAGGCCTGTGGACCGAGGGCTGCCCTCCCAGAAGATCTTGATTTATCATGGCCTTCCACATCACTGACCGTGAGAGCCTGAGGCCAAATCTGGCCTGGGGTGTTTAACTTGGTCCTTTACACAAATAGGAGTTCTAAAGTGAAGCATGACCCACAGGCTGCTGTTAGACACAGTAGACAGGCCAGGAATAGGGCTAACAACAATCCCAATAGTCAGTGAAATAGCACGTTGGGACCAGCATTTATAGACAAGGCCATTGGACAGTCTTTTGTGAGGTGCCCATTTCCACTATATATTCCACTCTATACCACTGATATTCTTTCGGCTTCCTCACACCAGAATAGAAACCAAAGAGAAAGATGTCAATGGACATGGAAAGGAAGAAGTTCTCTATAGCCACTGGATAAATTCAGGTTTTCTGGCTAGTTGCTCAAGTATTAGACTGACTTAGCAATAGAAACACTTAGGGCAGTGTCTTCTCTGAAGTCAAACAGTCTTTGCGCTGGTATCATCGGCTCTGGGAGTCAATGGCCACCGGCACAGGATGACCACTCAGATGATCCCTTTGTGCTACACCTGCAGACCCATGTCTGGGAAGACGTTACTCTGCACAACAGTAGCCTCCCACCCCTGGCTATCAAGAACCCAGAGTGCCTGGGCCTTTTGCACCAATCGGACGGAAGCACAGATATGTGGGTCCAGCACTATTGCATTCTGAAGGACGGCTGCTTGTACTTCTATGCTAGCATTCGCTCCACCCAGGCCTCAGGTATGGACTCGACTTCCACTTGAAATAATAGTTGTTACAATAATAGTAGTAGTGACGTCCTGGCTTTAGGGACCTTTAGCCAAGGCTTGTACTTGGTTAGTTACTTACTTACTTGGTTGGTTCATTTATCCTCCAGCGAAGAGATACCATTATTATTCCCCTTTTACATATAAGAAAACTAGCTGGAAAGGCTACTTCACTCCATAAGATCACAAGTAGTAAGCAATGAAGCTGAGATCTAAACACAGCCAAGCTAACTCCTGATCCTGTAGATTTAATCTCATGTTTTTATTGCCTAGAAAAGCAAAACATAAGCTCCTTCATTCTTTTTTTTGAAAGAGTTTGGTTGTTGTTTTTTTTTAATATTTTATGTATTTAACAGAGAGAGAGCACAAGCAGGGGGAGCAAAAGGCAGAGGGACAGGGAGAAGCAGGGAGCCCAAAGTGGGGCTCGGTCCCAGGACCTGGGATCATGACCTGAGCTGTAGGCAGAACCTTAAGTGACTGAGCCATGCAGGCGCCCCAAACTCCTTCATTCCTATGGTCACTGATGACATTCAGAATCAATACCAATATCTTTCTGAGGTAGTAACTGCCTTTTCTCAGAGTATTCCTAATGTTGGACAAGTGAGTAAAAAAAAGAACATTAACTGTTAATTTTTCTCGGGCAAGTTACTTAACTTCCTAGAACTTACTTTCCTCATTTGTAAGATGGAAACAGCTATCTATTTTATAGGACTGTTGGGAAGATTACATGAGGTAACTGCTATTAGGGTGACTTAAGCTCTACATAGAATGCTGTCTCTATAAAAAATGTATACATCTTGTATATTTATTAAATTATATATTTTAAAAGCTATATGTACAAAATGGGTATATAAACAATATAATTTAATAATAAAATAATTGTGCCTGGTTTTGACAAGAAAGATTATTTATCCTTCTTGTAATTTTTTTTAAGATTTTATTTTTAAGTATCTCTACACCCAATGTGGGGCTTGAACTCACAATCCTGAGATCAAGAGTCACATGGTCTACTGACTGAGCCAGCCAAACATCTCTAGTAATTTCCTATAATTTTTTTAAAAGATTTTATTTATTTGACACAGACAGAGAGATCACAAGTAGGCAAAGAGGCAGGCAGAGAGAGAGGGGGAAGGAGGCTTCCTGCTGAGCAGAGAGCCCGATGCGGGGCTCGATCCCAGGACCCTGAGATTATGACCTGAGCCAAAGGCAGAGGCTTTAACCCACTGAGCCACCCATTCGCCCCACCCACTAATTTCCTATAATTTTTGGCAAAAGAGATTATTGGCATTTTATCTGTGTGTGGCTGGATTTTTTTCACCAAATGAATAATCCTTATATAGTTAGTAGTAGTAGTAAATATCCTTGAGTCACAGTCATTTATTTATTTTTTTTTTAGCATTAATGCTTGTGTTTAATTGTGTGTAATTATGTTTAGCATAATGTTTAGCATGCGCTTCCATGCCAAATGGCAAGGAAGTTAGTGATCATTTCAGCCTCCTTGGGAAGTACAAAAGGAGTACAAGGTGAATGTCACACTGTGTTCTATTTCTTATCACTCAGGATGAACGATACCATGATTCCCTTTCACTTATTCATCTTTCTACTGAGAGCGTTACAACATAACCCGAAATATCATTCAACTATTAGGAGAGAGCCAGCATCTCTAAGCACTCACAGAGCTGGCTGTTCCTATTCAACTAGAAATCCATAGTTTTAAGTACCTGATACCAGGATGGGAATGAAGGTAAACAAAACAAACCTTCAAAGCAGTCATGGACTGGGACTTTTATTATAAAATATCACTGCAAGGGTGCCTGGGTGGCACAGTCAGTTGAGGGTCCAGCTCTTGGTTTCGGCTCAGGTTGTGATCTCAGGGTCATGAGATCGAGCCCTGAGTCAGGCTCTGTGTTCAGGGCAGAGTCTGCTTAAGATTCTCTCCCTCCCTCTCCCCCTGTCTCTCCCCCATGCACATGTCTCTCTCTATTTCTTTCTAAAATAAATAAATAAATGAATAAATAAAATAAATATTACTGCAAAAGTCTGAATCATTTTAATTACCAAATCAATGAAGCTCATTTTTTAGAGACTGTTTCCAGAGACAGAAAGAAAATGTTTAGGATTGAAGGCTCAGATTACTCCAAACAGATTTACTAACAAAGTGCTTCCAAATCCCTGGGGCCCAGAGATTGCTACTGACTCCGAGTTTAAAACAGTAATGACAACCACTAGGTGGCTTCCCTTATTCTGAAAGGTTAGAGGTGGCCCTCTGGAAAATGGCTACTAACAAATGGCCTAAAAATAATAACAATAAAAGTAGAGCTTCCATTTAGTAAGTGCAGCTTTTATACTGGCCACTCTGTTAAATGTTTTTGCTTATCATTTCATTAAATTTGAATAACACTCCTATGAGACAGGTTACTTTCCCACCTACCACTTGGGAAACCGATACTTAGCAGGGTTAGATCATTTGCTCATGTTCCCCTGGGTAGTAAATGGTGAAGAAAGAATTTGAGCCCAGGTAGCCTAAGTTACACCAAGGAAAAGAAAAAAAAGATGAGGAAAAAAATGGAAGTCCTCTTTACATTCAGCTCCTATCATCTCACATATCTTTCTAGAATCTTCTGTTGTTCTTTGTTGCCTCCAGAGCACTCTAGAGTTTTATACTTCATCCCCAAACCCTTTTCTCTGGTTTTCTTTTCCATTCCTTGTGTTAAAGTGCCTTGCACTCTAACCCAACATGGTCATATTCTACTTCATTAACACACCCCACATTGAGCATTTTTCTGACGCCAGGTCTTTGCTTGCTCTAGTTCCTTCCCCTGGAACAGTCTATACTTACTGATTTCTCAGCTCTAGTTGTCCAGATTCCACCTGTCCTTCAAATGCCTATTCAGTCACCAGCCATGTCTGCGATAAAGCAATCCCAGATGGTCCTAGACAAAGCACCTCCCCTCTCTGGACTTCCACACTTACCCATCTTGTGACACCTATCACCCTCTACCTGTATGTTACCTCTGGATAGCCATCTTATCTCTTCTAAGGGACTATATGCTCCAAAGATGATTCCATATTATGTATTTTTAATGAAGGAATGAATGAACAATCAAGTCACCCCGAATGGCCATCATTCCCATGAAGTGTGAATAGTTTCTTTCCCTCACTTAATGGTAGAGAAAGGTTAGAAGATTAGAAAGCCAATTCAAAGGCAAAACCAGAACTCAGGCCACCAGATACCTAGCTCTTCTGCCATATCACACTCTTTCTAGCCCTAAGAAGTTATCTAATTTCTATCTACTTTTAAATTCTTCTCTTGAAAATATATCATTCTATGGCTAATAAAAATATTTAATCCAAATTCATCCATTCTTACCCAGCTGTACATCTTAAATATGCCTATGTCCACAGGCCCTCAATTTCTAGCTTAAATTATCTCAAATATGGATTAAAAGAACATTTTCTTACTGAAATTCCAAAAGAAAATGTTATATCTAGGCCATGTTCTAAAATAGAGGCCTGCGATTTGGTGTTTTACATGACTCTACTCTTTCTTGAATAAAAAATACCACTTGCCCGAGCATGCACCTTCTTCCAGAAAATGCGCTTTCCTGCCACCTCCTCCCCCGACTCTCACCCTGACAGATGCTGGGTCCGGATGGAAGCTCTCTGAGGGTTAACCAGCTCTTCTCTAGCATGAAGGTAGCTGTGCAGGAGCTCTTCTGGAGTGCTTTCCCCTGCCCCAGATTGGAACTGTGAATTGAGGTCCACATCCTTTTTCTAGGACTCCTTCCCAATCTTCTTGTACATCTTACATCACAACGTGAGGCCTGGAGCCAACGATCTGGAACAATAAAATCCAAGCTACAGTGGAGGCATAGCCAAGTCTCCCGTGGGAAATCCCCCAAACAGAAATGCCTCTCTCTACTGACCACTAAGTATCACTGCCCTGGGGAGCCACAGTTTTTTTGAGAATGCTGGATCATACTGCTTGGGTGTATTGGAGGGGGAAAGTTAGCATTTATCACTGCTTCCTATGTCTCCAGGACTTAGATAAGCACTTTATGTTCATTATCTAAAACTAATATTGACCAAACATCCACTGTTATTGTCCCGTTATAAATGAGAAACGAAGGCTTAGAGAAGTTCACTAACACGCTGATGTGGTCCCCCGGCTGGTAAGTGAAAAAATATGAACAAATACTATCCAAACCCTATGCCCAAACTCTTAGCCATAATGCTAGAGAGAGCACTCCCTGCCAGAAATCAATCTTCTTAAAGTAGTACTCAGTGCTGGGTATCTAGTCTCTGGAAATTAGCACAATGACCATTGTAGCCACGATCTGTGCCGTCCAACTATTTATCACAAGGACCAGGAGTTGTGAGGACAGGCAGCAGAGAAATTTACTGAGAATGGTTGAACCCATGCTGTGCCATGAACACTGTAGGCACTAAAAGAAATAAATTAATCAAAAATAAAATACTCAGTTTAAAATAATCATTTTTATATGCATTATATATGCATTTTATATGCATTAAAATCATTTTTATATTCATAAAGATTATACAGAGTTCTAGTACTTATTTTCAGTTCTTCTAGGTGATGCTAAGTGAATGACATTTGCACTGGTCTGATCACTACTTCCTTCCTTACTTGTATTGTCCAAGCTTTTCTTGGCTCTTGCATATCCCACCCTTCTTTGGCTCCTTGTTCTCCAGCCCTGTGAATCTGGTGTTGGTTGCTATTTACAGCATTATTCATCAAACTACAGGTTTTTACCCCATTACTGAGTCATGCAGTCAGTGTAGTAGGTTGTGACAAGTATTTAAAAATACAACAGAATCGAGTTTAATTGCATAGAAAATATCATGGTACATCCCAGTGCTTCACAAAACTTTTGGGCTAACCATATGAAAATTACAAAATGTAGAGCTCTGCATTTATTTACATCTTTGGATCACAGCCAAAAAGGTTGGAAAAACACTCAAGTACAAAAACACTGTCTCTGCATTCATGCTTGCTAAGTGGGCAGTTTCAAGTTCAGAATCTTAGGGTATTTAAAAAAGGTTCTTCTCCTTTCCGTTATCTTTGTCCTACGTCTACTATATTTGTTGCTTTGTTATTAGGCTCAGCCTTCTGTGGTCACCACTTCACAGAGACATGACACCCCCTGACCACAGCATCTCGGTTGCTTATTTTCATTTCATTTTATATTTATTTTATTCCATTGGTTGATCTTCTTGATGAGAGATCCAGGAGACCTCATGCGGTATTTCTCACTTCTAAAGGTATCTGTAGTGTTTGGGACATGACTGACTGACAGTAACAGTCACCTGAGGTAGCGAGGCAATCCTGGGGACAATAGACAGGAGGCCGGGAAAGATAACAGTGAAATGAGGGGGGAAAGTACACGACGTGAGAAGCAACAGGGCCCTAATTTCCTATGAAAACCACATTAGATGTGAATCTCACATTTTACTTTCAGCTAGATAAATGTGCCTCTAATGTGTATTGTCAGAGTTGTAGAAATAGCACCAGTCAGCTCCCTGAAGTCTGTGCTTTCTGTCAAGGAAAGTGCTCGTACTTCAACAGCACGCATTACTGCCTTGCCTGTGCGGGCTAATATTAAAAAGCCACTGTGTGAGTATTCCAAAAGCCCTTTAGTCAAATGCCTCTTCACAGGCCTGAAGCCCCTTGTCATTCACCATATATTTGGTGATTTTTTTTCCTTTTATTTTTCTCCAGCAAAAGCTGAAAGTAACAAATTCTGACTATTAACTATTGTTCTTGAATAAATCACATCAAGGTCTGTGTGCACTTCTCAGATACATTTTACATTATTGCAACAAATGGAACACTTAATGCTTGCATAGTTCTTGTGAGAAATCTCTGTCCAAATGTTGTGCCAGCCTGCTATTTATTGCTGCTACTTAATAACAGAGAGACTGGCCCAATGAGGTCACCTCAAATGAGGTAATGGGGTTGTAATCAGATGTCTTTACTGCCAATCATTTCTACCCTATAACTGGTTAGAAAAGGGGCCAGAAACTCTCCCGTTTGTAGCAGACACCTTTTTGGACAAAACTTTCCATTTGCTCTCAAAAAGGGTAGGGCTGGGAGAGGGTATTCATATCTGCTCAGACATATGAGAAAGGGAAATGTCACCAGTAGGAAGAGGTCAGAAACCAGTGCAGTAATATAAAAGCTTTATACTATTGTTGGAAGCAGAGAATTAAGACAGCCAACTAACCCTTGGTATGTCTTTAGGTACCCCTCAGTCCTGAAACAACCAGCATATTGCTTATTCCACTTCTAGTATATACCCCAAAATATATATCTATGTAAAAATCTGTACACATTCATAACATTATTCATAAGAGCTCAAAAAATGAAGAAAACTCAAATGTCCATGAACTAATAAATAAAATGTGGTATGCCCATACAATGGAATATCACTTGTCAATAAAAAGGAATGAAGAACTGACACACGATGCAACATGGATGAACCTGGAAAATGGTGTACCAGATAGAAGCCAGTCACAAAAGACCATATAGTGTATGATTCCATTTATATTAAGCACCCCAGGAAAAGCAAATCCATGGCAACAGAGAGGAGGTTAGGTTACCTGGTGGTAGGATGGGGCAGCAAATGGGGAGTGACTGATAATGGGTACGGAATTTCTTTCTGAGGTGAAGGAAATGTACTAAAATTAGATTCTGTTGATGGTTGCACAACTCCATAAATAAACTAAGAATAACTGATTGCGCACTTCAAATGTGTGAATTCTATGGTGTGTACATTAGCACAAAGACAGCAGTCACTCTCGGATTTTGGCAAATCCCATTTTACTGGGGCCTACTAAAGGGAAAAAAATCTAACCATTTCTAAAATGAGTGCTTTCCTAGAAGTTAGCTTTAAAGCTGACTCTTCAAATGAAAACATTTTTAAAATTTAGTACTGCACCTAAACCCCCTCTATAAAATAGACAAATTTCAACATCCAAAAACCACTCTTTGTGTTTAAAAAGAAAAAAATGTATGACTTCTTGGCATTGGTACCAAATATAAAAAAGAGAAAACAAAAGTCAGTCACATTCAAAGGAACCAAATTTTCCCTTTGCAGTCCCTTATTGGCATAGGATGATTGTCAGTGCACTAACGTGGATCCTGGGGGGGAAATGGGAGATTAGAACAAGAGTTAGCAAGAGCAAGAAAGAGGTTTAAACGTCTAATCATCGATATTAGTAATGCTGCCTAGAATATCTACAAGAGATTCAGATTACTGCAGAGCATCAAGACACTACAAAACACAAAGGGTTTTAATTTTCCAGCATCTTCCCCAAACTGATATGTTCTCCCTACCCCCAAATAATGGAAATAAAATTCAGACCAAGCAATATATATCCACTAACATGGATTCAAAGGACCACGGGGAAGAAATTATCTCCTAAAACCAGTCATGCATTCTCATTTTACTTCATGTTGGCTCCCTCATATCACCCTATGGGTTCATATTTTAAATGTGCTTTGCATATGCACAAAGAAGGTAAGAATCTGTGTTGGTTTTAGAAACTGCCGGCAATCTCATTATTCAGGAAGGATGTCTTAATGGTTCTGCCCGATGAAATATTATTTAATTTTCCTCTAATGTGACAGTGCAGGTGTCACTCTTTGATACCAAAAAAATTATTTCAAAATGTGTCCTCCAGGTAAGGTAGCTAGCTTGGACCCACAGGAACCCAAAGCTAAATAGGGAACATGCAGTGAGAAGACCACAAAAATGAAAACCAGGAAAGCCACCTCTATTACCAGTCTTGATATTAATCATCAGTGGAGGAACTTAAATTACTTACTCTCCTGAGTCTGTTCCTTCATCTGTAAAATGAGACACCTAGATTAGAGGTTCCTGCAGATAACAATTTTTCTTGGTGCTTTTTCAGATTCCTTTTCTCCATTTAACTCTTTCCCTATTCTTCTCATTTTTTTTTCCCTTTCGCCTCTAAAGGTGGCCTGTATCTACAAGGATATAAGGTGAACGAGCAGACCCTAAGCTTCAAGCAGTCAGTAATTGAACTCAAACCTCCATCTGAAGAGTTCAAAACTTTCTATTTCTGTGCAGAAAATAAGACAGAGAACCAACGGTAAGTCAAGGTCTGCATATTTCTTCCTCTTCATCTGCCCTGATCAGAGTCGTCTTAGCAAAACCTTTATCCTTACTTTCCAACTTCAACTCCCACCTTCAATTAACTCTCTCCCTTTCTTTGCATAGTCTATAGAGTTAATATTCTCAAGCATTTTTTTCTTTCAACGCACAGAAGATGACTCTTCCAGAAGTACATTTTTTCAATGGAAAAGGAATCCACCATTCTTCCCAAGGCAGCGGCTGACTCAGATTTCAACATAAAAGATCGAGTAACACAGTCACCCATAAATATTATGTTATTAATTTAGATTTACTGTCTCGCCTCCTTTCATATAACTTCTTATTGATACATCCATCTGAATGTGGTCAGTTGTTTCATTTTGCTATAAGCCACTGAAAAATACAGAGCTTACATCTCTAATTCAATATGTTCAATATCCAGCTTGGCAAGCACAAATGAGTGCTTGGGTTTATGATGATTTGAGGGAAAAAAGAGCAGTAGAGTCAACAGAGACAAAACCATGAGGCAAAGGAAGTATTCTCTTGGACTTAGAGGATCCTCCTCCATCTAATTTCAATCCCCAAGATATCTGGTGCCTTCCATCTCCCATTCCTACCCTCACCTACTTGATGGCCATCCCTCACCTCATCCAGACGCTTTCTCCCAATTGTCTGGGTTAAAAAGATCTAATAAAGAAATTCGCAGTCATTTATTAAAACAGAGAACATGGTAAAATTTTCAGGGGTATTTACAAGAACCAAATACATTGCTTTAACCCAAAGAAATAAAACTCTTGAAAAGTAGAATTTCAGGATTTCCAGCAAGTAACCATTTTAAGGAATGGAGGAGTCTCCCTAGGCCTTCTCCCATTATGTAAACCCTGTCTTCTCCTCTCATTCCTAAGGATAGGCTAGAGTGGGAGGTTAAGGAATATAGAATTGCTAGATATTTTGCCAAGATCTCTTTCCTTGGGCTTGTGCTCTACAATCTGGGTGGCGGACTAAGACAGTTCCCTTGAAGGTGAGGCTCCAGCTGGCATATTAGAAAAGGGGTCAGTGAAATAAAGTTAACATCTATCTGATAAGAGTGGAGTTTGAATAGTTGGGTTTCATTGCCAAATCCATGAGTGGATATTATCAATAGGAAACAATACTGAATCACTAGAGAAATATTTCAAAGCCTAAGAGCAGAGTTTCACAAAATGTGGTTCATGCAATTCTGGCTCCACAAGATGCCCTACTCCCCAAAAATAGTTAAGTAAGTTTAAGAAAGGATACAAATTACATTCCCTCTCAGAAAATCACAAAGGATATTAACTTCCTAATGTTCCTGACACACTGCGCTGGAACAAATCCTTAGTTACCTCTCTATACCTCCACTACCTGAACTTACCTGACCCAAACCATTCTTTTAAAAAAATAACAATTAACCACCTTTAGAATAAATTATATATGGGTACATTTTGTAGAACATCATCCAATAAAATGAAAAGAAGGGAGCAGAAAAGAGAGAGGAGCTAAACTGCAGAGAGTTTGCTGTGATTTACAGAATGTAAAAAAGAATATTTTGCCCTAATGGCAATATTTGATTACTGTACATTTGACCAGTTGAACTTGAAATTTAATTAGAAACAGTAAAATACTAGTAATGATTGTAAAAGCCTTATAGTTCCACCAATCATGGTTTACAAACATTGTGCCTTCTTCTGATCCTATTATTTACATCAATATAGTTTTATTTCTTTGCTACCAATATATATTCCACATTTGACATTTTACCTTTTTGTTCAATCCAAACCTAAGGATCAGGGTTTCCTATATTAGTTTCAAACTAAATAACCAGAGAAACAATTAGGAAATAAATTTAAAAGATTTTTTAACATTTCACCTTCCTACAGCCAGTAAGTGTTTTAAATGACCTGTTTGTTTAAAAATTGCTTAAGTGGCCTGCACTGTTATTTCTGCAGCTGGATTACAGCTCTGAAAGCATCCATCGAAAAGTGGCTTCCTTTGCATCAGGCTATTCAAGACTTCATGAACCGACCTCTAGAGGAGACCAGAATGTGAAAGAAACCCTCATCTTAAGAGAAGGGACCCATAAAATCATCACCGACCTGCTGTGGGAAGAAACAAAAGCATTTTTCATTATATAGCATTTAACTGAATGCTCCTCAGATACACTAAAACTTTGTTGTAAGATCATAATTTTGTTTTTGAACCAAAGCACCAAGATCTAATGTGACATTCAGGAAATACAACTTACGTCAACATCATTAATCCCCCCCATGTTTTTGCCCCTCAGGCTACACAGGTTAGCATCAAAATGTAGTATGTCCCATATCCATCTTCTGAAAGCATAAATACAATAAAAGTTGATTTATTTTCTCTTTCGCATTCTTTGCTAAATGTTCCGCTCTGTCCTTTGACTGTAGGCTTCCTAGAATGCCTACAGGCCAGGATGTGGGAAGCTGATATTTGAAAAAATTAAGATCATAGAAATGAAGCGGCTTAAATGGTGAGTAAATAATTCAACTCAACAAGGTCGTCTCTGTCCAGCCATCTTACAATCGACTGGCCTAAGCGCCTCCCAGGACTTTCCAGAGGAAAGAAAAGAATAACAATCATTGTTATAAAAACAAAATAAAGCCCCCTTCTCACTATTGCACTTGACTAAAAAAAAAAAAAAACAAAATAAAGAAGGAAGTAGGCTAAATTTAGGGGAGAAAACTCAAAGGCATGCATCATAATATTACCTGAATTATTACCTGAATATCTGTCACACGACAAGGGGACAACACAAAATAAATCAAGAATATCCTGCTCTTAAACCTGGAAGTAACATTCAGAGAAATTCAGAAGTGAATTCTAAGCATCGACTTCGTTTCTTAGTGGAACAATCCCCGTGTGTACCCACGATGCTGTGATGCACTCAGAAGTCCCATGCCCTTAGTAATGGAACACGGAAAACAAGTTTCAGGGAGTTCAACTGTCAGATTCAAATGCTCTGGAAGAGCTTCCGACAACAACAAAAAATTTGAGGTCTTGTCTTTTCACAAAATAATAGTATTTCAGAGCTCCCAAGACCCTTACAGCTCAACCCCTCATCTTTATGGCTGCAGCTCAGGAAGGGAGTCACCTGTTGAAAATCACCTAGGTCGTTCGTGGCTGAACCAGAACTGAACCCAGGTTATCATCTCTCCTTCCAGTGTTATCCCACTCATCCTATAACCCTTCATTGTGACGAAGGCTATAGTGTGGTTTCACAGGATGATGTAATCACCCACTTCCCAAAGTTGTCCAACAGTTCTGGTCTTTGCCTGAGAACTAAAACACATCGATCCCAGCAATACATCATGTTTATATCTTTACGGTCTCACGGAGGACTTCGTGGTTCATGCAAATGATATTTTACAGAGAATCTTAAATGTGAAAAAGATATGAAAATTCAAGCCATTCTCCTATACTCTTCACCTCCGCCCCCCCAAAAAGCCTGTGAACTCTTCAAATAGATGGCGACAGCTTGCAGCTGTCGTTCACCACAACTCAGATGGAGGAGGCTTGTGAGTGTGTGAGCATGTGCTACTTAGTGCCCGTATCAAGAGAAGCTGCACAAATGAACCCATGCCCAAAAAAAGACATGCTGTAATACTCTAACCAACTTAATACCATAATCAAAAATATTCAATGAACAATAACAGATAGCCCTCTGTTCTGACAATGGTCCCTTTGTTCCCCCGGTATTTGCCATGATAATAATGAGGTCTTTCAGCAGGGGCAGCATCAGTAATGTTCGTGTCAGAAACCTGGAGCTCATACAGCCGCTCCCCAGCGGAGCGCTCGGCCCTTCTGGAGCCCCGCCACGGAATGTACAAACTGTGCCGTTACCAGGCAGCCGGCTAGTGACCACAGCCAACTGTAACACTGGCACGGAGCTCTCCCCTGAAGGAGAAAAACAAAAGCAACCACCTCAGTAAGATGGGAATACAATTTTCCCTGAATTAAGTGGTCGTATAACTCCCTTGAAGGTGAAGGTATCCATGTTCAAAGTTTAAAGATACTCCTCAGGAACTACTGTTGTTATTCCTGGAAGGTTCTAGAGATCTAAACCATCCCATACATTATGCAAAACAACAACATTGTGTGTGAGCATTTCTATGTGGAGAGAATTTTAAGCTTTATACAATTTTCAAGGGATGTGTGACTCAAAAAGAACTTTTTAGTTCTAAGATTAAGAACATTTCTCAAGGGGCACCTGGGTGGCGCAGTGGGTTAAAGCCTCTGCTTTCCGCTCAGGTCCTGATCTCAGGGTCATGGGATCGAGCCCCGCATTGGGCTCTCTGCTCGGTGGGGAGCCTGCTCCCCTCAACCCTGCCTGCCTCTCTGCCTACTTGTGATCTCTCTCTCTCTCTGTCAAATAAATTTAAAAAAATAAATAAATAAAACATTTCTCAAGATCCACAAGGTTTCCATCTTTAATCGATACAAGAGGGAGGGGAAAGTGTAGAGCCAAGCTTCTACAGATGCACTATCTCACTGCACATTTTAGGATTAGCCCACCTTTTGGCAAATCAAGGAGAACTTGCCATGAGTCCAATGGTCAGTTAGTCAATAAATGTTCATTCAGCACCTAATGTGGGCCACGAACTGGTTGCCACCAGCCCACTAACATTAAGGAGAGGCAGAAAAATTATTAAAGCATGTCCTCTGCAGCCAGAAGGCCCCAGTTCAAATTCTAGCTCTGTCACTTTGTGGCTGTGACCTTGGATAGGTTACTTTAACTCCCCCTGCTTTTGTATCCTCATCTATACAAATTATAGATGATTTGTATAGATAATTACAGTATCTGTCACATGTGTTTATGGGAAATGAACAGCATACAAAAAGCAGTGGAACACTGAGTAGCCCCAGTGAACTCTCAACATGACTATCAGCATCGTTAGCAAGGTTTGTCAGCTGGCTACACATAGACCTCACATCTCTGTGGACTATTCCTGAAGGAAGACATCTTGTCTCCTTCACCTCACTACCTACAGGTGGAGAGGATGAAGGAGCATTCTGTCAGGGTTTCCACCTTAAGTAGACTTAACAGAGAGGGCCAAATAGTTTCAGGCTTTCTGGGTCATATGTCACATAGTATTGCTATTCCGAGCCCTACAGTTGTCAAGACTGGCTTGCTGTCGTCAAAACTCTGCTAGCCCAACTCCTTGATAAACTTGGAAGATTTTCCTGGAAGCCCTAAACTAAGTCCAAATAGTTCTCAGGAGGTCCCTGATGGGCCTGAGTCGTGCTGGTCTCACTCCAATTCTTGTTCTGCCTCATCGGTTGACTTAATGCTCACACTATAAAGGAAAACCCCTGGACTGTTTTGTACTTGGGAATTACATTTAGTGAAGATAAATTAAGAAATATCAAAGAACACAATAATTTAAGAAAGGAACGCCACACGCGATCAGTCTATTTCCTTATTTGCCTCGCCCACTTAGCCTGAGAACATGATCTCAATGATCCCTTGCTTCCAAATCACCTCTCAAGCTTCTTCCTGGGCTTGGACTTGTCTCTCCCCACCCCACCCTGACTTTTTGAGAAAAAAGGCTTTCTCCAGAGGTTTGGCTCACATAGTACAATCCTGTTTTCTAGGTGTGCCTGGGTGGCTCAGTTGGTTAAGTGGCTGCCTTCGGCTCAGGTCATAATCCCAGGGTCCTGGGATCGAGCCCCACATTGGGGCTCCCTGCTCAGCAGGGAGTCTGCTTCTCCCTCTCCCTCTGCCCCTCCCACCTGCTAATTCTCGCTCTCTCTTTCTCTCAGATAAATAAAATCTTTAAAAAAAAATCTGTTTTCTATTCAAATCCATAGAACAACCATGTAAAACCATTTCAAAGACATGTCCAGAGTGGGAGGTAAAAGCCTATTTTTAAAAAAGTAACCACTCTAACGATACCTCACAGCTCACATATACAATATTTATGCATGTATATTTTTGGCTAAAAATATCCCTCATATGTTTCCAAACTGTCTTTTTTTTTTTTTTCTTTGACAAAGCAGGAAAGAATATCCAATGGAAAAATTCAGTCTCTTCAACCAATGGTGCTGGGAAAATTGGACAGCCACATGCAGGAGGATGAAACTGGACCATTTTCTTACACCACACACAAAAATAGAATGGAACCCATTCTTGAGCAGAGTTTTTCACTTCAGTGACTTGTCACAGGCTATGAATACCCAGGATGCACAAACAAGGTTTGAATTATGCTAGTGGATTATTTGATCAATCTTTTGAAGACAAGTGGGGAGGATCTCACATCTGTAATTACTGGTTTGATGGCTGGAGGCAGGTAGGAATACGTCTGTCTGACTTACTGTATTCCCTGAAGGTAGCACAATGTCCAGCATACACTAAGCACTCAACATTCATGTGGAAAAAGCATAAACACATGAATTCCACTACTGACCTGATCACTGATGAAAACTAAATCTGCTACCTTTGAGTTTAGATTCTGATTTGGATTTGGACTTTAAGGATTGCTAGTTACAGAAAGGTTTCGGAGAGAACTTAAGCCTGAAGGTATTATAATTATGAACAAATGGTGGTCTCTCTGGAAACTAAGGCAAGAATGCAACTCAGAGTAGCCTGTGGGGATGGAAACAAAGGAGAAAACCTAAGTCCTCATCTCTCTGTGTTCTCCTGCTTGTTGTGCACCCACTTCATTCTTCTTTCTGCCTGCAGGTTGACTTTAGTGGACAGAGAGAATGAATGAACTTTGGTCAAAATCCCAGTGACAGTCAGCCTCTCACCAGCACCCACACGTAAAGATTGCCTAGCTTATTCATAAAGTCAGCAGCCAGAGCATAAGGTAGAATAGCCTTTGTAACAATCATATCGAGGGTCAACACGTTAGGCTGAACTACTCTGCATGTCACCAATAACACAGGGCCTACCTAGCAACATTTACAGGAAACCGAACTCAAAAAGGAGCTCCTCCCTTTCCATAGATAAGATATAGGAGACTTCCAGTTCAGAGGCACTTGCTCCCACAAAGCAGTAAATGCTGTCCCTCCACTCTTTCCAAGTGCTTGAACGTTATGTCTCTCAGTTTGGATGGTGGAACCCATAATGATATCTAGGCAGCTGCTGTCCAAGTCTAGCTTCTATCATTTGCCATCAGAATCTTGGGTAATCAGGGTGAAAATATAATTTAGCTTCCAAATCAGGACATTTTGAGAGAAGACACTATCCATAATCACACTGAGACAATGGATATAAGCAGGGAATGTCTCGAGCAAAGTAAGACATATGTCATCTTATGAATAATGTGCGAAATGGTATTCTCTGCTCTGTCATCCACACGGAAGAACATGATTGTAGCTCACAACTTTCAGTATGTATGTTCTCAGGTCCGGTTCCCCATGAGAGAATAATTTCTCTCTTTCCATACCAATTCTAAGAAATTCGAAGAGACCAATTACTCATGACCCAAAAGGTGGGTTTACATTGTAAGAAAATAAATTCGGGGAGCTCTGAAGCCCTAACTCTGTGTTTGTTTGGAGGGAAATAGGAGGAGGAAGGAAAATGGAATTTCCAGGAAATGGAATCTTTGGGAAGATTTTCAAGAAAATGGAATCTTTGAGAAGTCACTGGTTGAGATTTTATCCTACTTAAATAAGTTTAATGGTGTAGACGAGCCTTAGAGGCCAAAGAATTCCTATCAAAATGACTATACAATTTAGTGAGGAAGCCTTCCATAGTTCCATGGATGCTTGCAGGAAATGGGAGAGTCCTGTGTCAGAGACAGGACTTTCTTTTTCAAAGCAAAAGCAGCCATTGATCACTACTATTAACTGATAGCCTATGACATTATTCCAGCTCTGTCACCAACCAGCTGTATTGTCCACAAAGTCATTTGGCTTTTCAAATATTTAGTTTCCTTACCTTTATTTTTGCACAATGCAGACTCAGCGCTAAAATGAATTTCAAAACCAGTATACTTAAACAACTGTGCTTGAGAAATGATTGTTCTTATCTGAGCTCGTAATAGTGTAATCAATTACCCCATACTTTAAAAACGTTATGTTACACAAGAAATTACAATATAGTTTAAGATCATGAGAAAGGTATAGTAATCTGTAATTAAAACTATAAATATAAAACAAGAGACCCCTTTTGGTAGACATTGTTCAAATAATACAGGATTCAAGCTTGACCTTTTACGGAGCTCCACTACTGTGTGGATTTAGCAGCAAAGCAATGAAGTGTTACGTTGTGAACGTGAGTTTGAAACAGGAACTCTCCTGAGTGAATGCCACTGAACCACACCAAATCCTTTATTTCGCTAAAATCCCCCTCAGACAACTTTCCCACTGATTATACATATTTGTCCTTTATGCTTCACAGGATTCTCAACTTGTAGATATAAATAAAATGTTTTGCTCAATGAATCTGTTCAATTGTAGTCACTGTAATTTTGACTTTATTTTTAAATGATCTTTGCTGTATTTTTCTATGCTGCAAAATAAATAAGAATTTTGTTTGGGGAATCTTTTATCTGTTCTTTGCAGCAACATAAGGTAATGTGATCCAATAGTTTCGCTCTACTCTCCTATGGACTTTTCATTCCAGCTTCTCTCGCCTTCCTCTGGAGTGTTAATTATATATGAAATCTGATACTAATTGGACCGATGAAGTTATATATAGCCCTAGTTCTTTCAGCATTATTATATTTACTGTGAATTAGTTAATTACGGACTTCCACAATAATATACTGATGATATGATGTTTTCCATTCCCCCCCTTATTTCATGAGAACATCTTCCTGATCTTTTGAAAGGAATTTGTGTGTGTGTGCACATGTGCATGTGTTTATCGTCTTTTTCAAAATCTTACCTAGGAATTCCTAAGCATTGAAGTAAGACAGACATTTAAAATTCCATGACAGAGTTTTAACTGAATAAAATATCCCTTGAAACACAGTAACAATAATGGAGGTACCCTTTCCACAACAATCCTGAAAGGAAAAGTATTTTAAAAGTAGCCTCTTTTCACCTATGGCATCCATTTTTCAGTTCATGATATGGTGTTTTAACTCCAGCATCTGTTTATACCTGGTTTG
This sequence comes from Potos flavus, assembly GCA_028534135.1. Classification (NCBI taxonomy): domain Eukaryota; kingdom Metazoa; phylum Chordata; class Mammalia; order Carnivora; family Procyonidae; genus Potos; species Potos flavus. Next base: position 67,561,047 of record CM052895.1, on the reverse strand, counting down.
AAATGCAGCTTAGAATTGTGTATTCATCAGTTCAGCCAAAGAAGTTACAGGTGCCAGTCAGTGCACTCCTAAAAACGGGAAAAGAAAAAGAAATAGTTTAAAAATTGCCAACTTTTTACCTAAAAAAAGGCAAATACGCTATATCAAATAAGATCATCATGACTTGCTGCAAAGTTTAATGCTCCAGAAACCAAGTAAAATAAATGTGGTCACCTGATGAACCTATATGGGATTTATTTTTTTTTCCTTCCGAATATCGGTAAAAGCAGCAATAGGCCATCACCCAACTGATAAATACTCTATTTATCCGGGAAAAGGGATGACTATATATCCATATATTTAGTGAAAAGATAAAATTAGTTTTTAAAATTTACTCAGGAGTGCCTGGGTGGCTCAGTCAGTTAAGCGTCCGACTCTGCATTTTGGCTCAGGTCATGATCTCAAGGTCGTGATATCCAGGCCCACCACTGGGCTCCACACTCAGTGGGAAGTCTGCTTGAGATTCTCTCCCTTAGCCCCTCCCCACTGTGTTTCTCTCTCTCTCTCTCTCTCAAATAATAAATAAATACATCTTAAAAAAATTAATCGAAAATTTAGCTCTATAATCATTCATTCACTCATTTGTTCTCAGTGTAGGTCAGGCCCTGGAAAAGAGTTGCCTGGTATACAAGATGTCTGTCCTCATCAAGGACCTGACCTTCTAGTGGAGGAGTCAAGCCATAAACAAGCAACAAAATAAATCAATGAATTTAATAAGTATGAAAGATAATGAGTGCAAGGAGGAAAATAACCAGCTTGTGCAGACAGAGAATAAAAATTATGCTGGTCAGATGGGATGGGCAAGAGAGGTGTCTCTATTAAACTGAGACCCAGATGATGAGAAGAAGCTCCTCTGGGAATAGCTGGATTTCTGCTGGAACAAGAAAAACAAGTGCAAGTGAATAATCAGTAAAGAGTTTATAGGTACAAGTTTGCTGACCATGAGCAGGAACTTTGGGGGCACAAGAGAGCAGGGAAATGGAGTCAGATTGGCAAATACACTGAGCCCAGAATGGAGATGAGGTAATAGTAGATACCTGGGGGGCTTGGCCTTCAGACCATAACTCAGGTGAACTGGGAAGGGGGCATGATTAAATGAATTATAATAAATTCTAAATTAAAAGTAAGCATTGTTCTAACATTGAAGTCTCAAATATTTTGCTAGGTGGTGTGGCATCCTAAAGGAGCTAACTAGATATTAAAGCATCATTAGTCAAGCTGTGATGACAAATTTCTCATTATTTTCAATGAATTGCCATAGTTTAAAAAATGAAATGTGCTACATTTTGCATGACATATTCTTGACACTACCTAGTCTTTATACCTCTTGTTAGGCTGAACATTCAATGAGATAACTGGGTGCTGATTCTCTACCACTCCTGGAACTTTTACCATGGATCAATACACTGTCATAGAATCATTTCAGGATAACAAAGTGTTGTTCCTAAGTAATTTTTTCCTTACTCACAACTATTTGACTTAGTTGATTACTGCCAACGTTAGTGGGTCTTTTAATAGGTTAAACACCTTCATGAGTTAACTTTATTCTTTTCCAAGGCCTCGAGTTGCACCCCTAAAACTGCTGGTTTTCTCAAGAGACCATTTTTTTTTTGTTTTTCCTAAATAAAAAATAACTTAAATCACAAGTCCTAAAATCATAGGTCAATTGTGTCATAGGCAACAGACATTCAGTGAACTCTTTTGCCAGAGAGTAAAATACTTGCTTTGTACTGAAGCAGAGACACAAAAGGAGACTCCAAATTATCTTAAACATAAACCCTACTATAGGAAAGAACTGCCTGGCCACTTACAGGCGAATGTGTTGGAACAGGAGGAGAGAGGCTCCAGCAAATAATTCATTTGATGTTTTTATCCCCTTTTAAAAAAAAGTGAAAAGAATGGGTTTTTTTAATTCTCATTTTTGAAATAAACTGAAATCTATTAGAAGCTATAAAATCTAGTTGTCTGGAGCTTACCTGGGAATAAAGGAATTGGAGACACTAGCTCTCTTTATAACATAGAAGTAGTGGTCTGAGAGGCAGAGATTTACTTAGAGAATGTGATGGCAAGAAACTCTAGTAAAAAGAGTAGAAACTCTACTCTAGCAAGAAACTCTAGTAAATAATGTAGAAAAAGTAGAGAGAAGAGAAAAGACAGTGACCTTCAGAGAAATGCACTGGGTTCCTTTTTATTCCTTCCTAAAGAACTGAAGTCAGTTCACAGATACAGAACCACAGTTTGAACCCTGGCAAACTGGAAGCTCCATCATAAGATGGTGAGTTCCTGATATTCCTTCTAGAGGAGATCTGTCCCCAAAGCATAATGACTTGGTCACCAGGAGCAGGAATTCTGCTATGGGAATGGCTGTATTACTTCATATGAAAAGGTATCCAAATATTAATTTTCCCCCAAATCCAAAAACTACTGACCTTGTATTGAGAGCTTTCTATAATGACAACAAGAAGTGGTAGCAAGAAAGCACTCTGAATTTGGGGCACAATAGATTCTACTGGCCTCAATGACAAGCATGTTGTACTTACATAGGACATGAGTGACAGGAGCTATTACAATTTCAGGCAGCACTGCCGGGAAATGTGATAAGTAGTAAATATCTAGTACTAGAGGTACTGACCTTCTGTTCCATGAAGGAGCAAAATATTTGAATTACTATTTGGCTAGGAAGAAAGAGCAAATCCAGGCTGCATCTAAAGGATGTGCAAGTTCACCATTTCACTAATACGAGAGTAATGGGAAAGAAATACCTCTCCACATTATAGTTCATGCGTCAAAAATCCAATCCGATTAAGGTTATCTTTCAAAGAAATAAGCGTCCCAGGGTGGTTGGTATCAAGAAGTCTAGGCTAAACCAAATCAGTCATGAAGTCATCCTTAGCTACAACATTGAGGCCGTACATGGCTAAAGACCCTAAAAATACTTAAGTCAGAGCAGAATGCATGGTGGTGCCATCAGCTTCTTGCTACATGTCCACACCACTGGAAGAAGTGATTTAACAGATTAATTCCCCTTCCACAGACCTTTGGGTTACAGTGACACAAAACAATGAGTTCCTAAGGACACGACACTGCCACATTCCAAACCAAGTAAGCCGTTCTCTTCAGCCATAGCAGCACTGTCCAACAGGTAGCCTCCAGTCGCATGTAGCTATCGACCACTTGAAATATGGCCAGTGCTGTGTTCTTAAGGTAAAACATATACTCAGTTTAGAAGAGTTACTACCAAAATACATAAAATATTTATTAATAACTCTTCGTATTTGCTACATGTTAAAATAACAATCTATTGGAAAAAATGAGGTAAGTAAAATACATTCTTTTTTTTTTAGTAAAATACATTCTTAAAATAATTTCACCTGTTTTCATTTTTTAATGTAGTTACTAGAAAATTTTAAATTATGCATATAGCTCATAATATATTTATATTGGACAGTACGAAGATACGGCTTTCCATTTGATAGGAAAACAAATGGTAATGCAGTCATGAGTTTCCTCTTCCACAAAGTGTTGGCTGGATATTGAGCTTGGTCACGCAATGTGTGTATCACTAAGAAGCAGAAATATGGAAAACTATACTCTTCCAGGTGACTGAGAAACTGGCAAGTTTGTGATTCTACAGAAATTAAGTAAGAGAGCTATGAAATAAACTATTCATGTTGGAAATTGCTAGAGCTTTTAAAAGAACAAGAGTAAAGGTGCTTAAAGAATCCTGAGACTAGACCTCATTTGGATAGATGTACTGAAGATAGTCGATATGAGGATTTTGGGAATTCAGAGGTAGAAACTAAAGTGAGACATACTCCAGAATGCATTTGTAATCTTGCTGTAGGCACACGTCTGCATAAACCAAGCCCAGCAGTGAGGTTCTGCTGTAACAAAGCGAGGATTAGTTTGGTCCGCATCTATTGCAATGCCCTTCCTGTGGTCCTTCCTATACTACAGAGCTAGAAAGTTAAAAAGTCCATCTCCCAGACTCTGTAACAGCTTAGGTTCCAGACATGAGGTCCAGTTCTGTCAATCAGATGCACGAATAGGAGACTTGCATTTGGAAATGAGGATTCAGGAAAAAAGCAGAAGAGAGCAGTCAAGTTGTGAGCCTGGTTCTCAGGCTGATAGCAGGAGGGGCAGAGCTTCCGTTGGAAAGGAAACTTCCCCATGGTGGCCAGGGCAGCAGCTCCTTGGCAGCCCAATTTTGACATGAAGATTTGGGGGTTGTTCCTAGAAGCTCAGTGTAATATCTGTCTCTTCAACTATAAAATGTACGTAAAAATGGTACCTATCTTTTGAGCTTGTTGTGAGGAGTAATGAACCAATGCATAAAAAAGGATTAGCAGAGTGATTGGCACCTAAGAAGAATTAATAATTATTAGTTATTATTAGAATTTTAATATTAGTTATTGGGATTTGAATTCAGAATTGATCATGGAGGAAGTTCACATAGCAAGTCAGATTTTGGTCAGAGGTAAAACTGATGAAGTTTCCCACTCACAAAGAACCAAGAAAAATCCTTTAATCTAGAGTCATGTGTTAAAGTTAGAAAAGCATCTTTTTCCATCAATTCTTAAGATATGGTAACTCTCTCAAACAGGTAAACATAAGAAAGCTAGACTAGAGGAACCTGGCACATAGCATTATATTTCAGGAAGCTAATTACCTGGGACTGTTCAGGAAAATGTATGCAGCTGGAGAGGCCATAAATAGAAATATCTCATTCAAAATAATAACATAGAAAGCAAAATAAACAACAAATTTTTGGCTGCTTATCTCTTTAACTAATGGAGAATTTTAAATGAAGGCTGAACTAACTGATTTTTTTAAGACTTCATTGCCGGCTTCATGTCTAAAGATGATTATTAATTAATCTTTGAAATGGCTATGGAACCTCCCACATGCCAGGCACTGGGCTAGGCAGTAGGGATAAAATATCAAAAAACAAATCAGTGGCCTGTAGTTGCAATGGTGAGGGTTGATAGGAGCTGAAAGGAGAAAGGAATGGAGTTTCAGTGGAAAACAATCAAATCCTGGGAGACAGTTCTCAGGATGAGGGGAGTCAGTGGCATGACATTCCCCATCAATTTTTATTCCTTCACTTTGCACTTTCCATCAGCCTTCTTCCACATCCCCCTTTGCCCAAGAGGGTCAACAACCAATCTAGAAGTAATGCTGTGAGCTATTCGGCAAAAGCTGAGGGAGTCACTTGAATTTTTTTTTAAACAATCTCAAATTTACAAAAAAGTTACATATATTATGCAAAGAAATTTATTTCTGAATCATTTGGGAATAAGTCAGTGACATGATGCACCATCACACTCCAAGAAACTGATGTGCATTTCACAAGGATATTCTATTATACAACCACAGTGTAATTATCAAAATCAAAAAGTGAGCACTGATGAGTTATTACCAACTAACCTGCAGACCCCCTTGAATACCACCGGTTGTCCCAGTAACATCCTCTAACAGGGCCCGCTTCAGAAGTAATTGTTGCATTTAGTTGTCATGTCGCCTGAGTCTCCCTCCACCTGGAACAGTTCCTAGACTTTCAGAACCAGGCACTTCCAAGGATCACGGGTCAGTTATTTTGTAGTAATTTTGATTACTCTGATATTTTCTCATGATTAGACTAAAAATATCACCAATGGGAGGTTGTTGGGAAACTCCCATCGTTTCCTAACAAGTGGCAAACGGTCCCTATTTTTACCATTACTACTAATGTTCACTTTGATCACTTGATTAAGGTACTACCTGCCAAATTACTCTACTACAGCCTTATCTTCTGTCCCCCTGGCCTAGGTAGTTTGTGGAGAGTCACTTTTAAAATATGTGTATCTCTGTTCTCATAAAAATTTTAATTTATTCACTTACTTATTTATGTCAGTATGGACTGATGGTTTCTGATTTTATTCATTATGCTCATTACTTACATGGATGTTCAAACTGTCTCAGATTTGGTCAGTGAGTTCATGCAAAACGGCTCTGTATCTAGTTGATACCATTCATTCCTTGAGCATTTTTTCACTTTCTTTTTTTTTTCACTTTTTCGCTTTCATTTTTCACTTTCAAAAAGGCATTCTAGATTCATATTGGATCTTCCCTGCTTGGCCTGGAATAAGCCATTTCTCCAAGAAGCCTTGGGTTTCTTGTGGTTGAAAGTTGGCTGTCAGCCACTTCAGAGAGTACCTTGACTCAGAAGCTACCTTGCCCAAGCTTACTCCCCTGGGCAGCCCTGCTGAGGCAGGTGTGAGAGTCTGTGTTAGAGTATACCTCCGGTAAAATCCAAACCGCAACTGAAGCCAAGTTTAGTTGCTAGTTGTATTCATTGACATTGGGGTGTTAGGGAGCAGAGGTATTGTGTATGTACATGTGTGTGTGTGTGTGTGTGTGTGTGTACATACATTCATTTACAAGCATATTCTTTTACGTATCTATGGTGGACTTAAATATAGTCCCCCAAATGTTATCCACAACCTCATCTTGAAACCTGTGAATGCTACCTTATACTGTTAAAAAAAAAAAAAGGAGGAGAACCTTTATAGATATAAAGTTAAAAATCATGAGATGTGGAAGTTATCCAGGATTATGCAGGTAGGCTGGATGTAAACACAACCATCCTTATAAAAGAAAGGCAGGAGCATCAGAATCAGAGACAGAGATATGACAGAAGCAGAGGCCAAGGTGATACAGAGCCACGAGCCAAGGAATGCTGGCAGCTTTTAGAAGCTGGAAAAAGCAAGAAAGTGAATTCTCCTCTACAGTTCCCAGAAGGAATGAGGCTGTGCCAATGGGACATTGATTTCAGCCCAGTGAAACTGATTTTGGACTTCTAACCTCTAGAACCTTAAGAAAATAAATTTCTGTTGTTACTGCTGCTGTTGTTTTTAAAAATTTATTTATTTATTTTAGAGAGCACGAGTGTGAGTGGGGGAGGGGCAGAAGGAGAGAGACTCTTAAGCAGACTCCCCACTGAGCATGGAGCCAGAGGCAGGGCCACATCTCAGGACCCTGAGCCAAAACCAAGAGCCAGACACTTAACTGACTGAACCACCAAGGGGCCCTTAAATTTCTTCAGTTTTAGGGCACTAAGTCTTCGGTAATTTTTTACAGCAGCCATAGGAAACTAATCCAATTTCTATCATGACATAGAAGCCTTCCTCACCCAGCTCAGACTCTGCTACCACTCTCCTCATGCTTCTGGGTTCTAACATCCTATAGCAAAAAGCCCCCCTAGAGAATGACCTTCTCATCTTGTTCAGACTCAGAGACCTCGTACCAGGCCACACTCCGTATAAATGTTCACTCCACTGAGATTCCTACTCACTACACCTCACACGAGGCTGCCTTTCTGTACAGATGTTCTCCTTCCTTTCTTGTTGCCCTATAACCATTCCAATCTGCTTCTCCTGGGATATACCTTCCTCCCACAGTTTCCAACCAATAACAACCTTCTCTCTTCCCATCATAGAAGGCCAGATATTTGTTCTCTGAGAAATTGAACTAGTCCTCAAACTTGAGCATACCAGGCCTGGGGGATTCAGGGAAAGTCTTCATATTCTCAGAAAAAGAAAAAGAGAATTCTGTCATAGAGAACAAGAAACAGCTTTTAGAGATTAAAATAAAATTGACTGAATTTTAAAATTCAGAGGAAAATGGTAACTACACGAAATGATGAATGTATTAACCTGATTATAGTAATTTCACAAATTATACATATATCATATGAACAAGTTATGTACTTTAAATTTATGTAATTTCATCAATTAAACGTCAGTAAAGCTTGAAGGAAAATAAAGAAAAAAATTTTCAATAAATAAAAATTCAGTAGAGGAGTTGAAAGTTAAAATTGAGGCTTTCTTCTATAAAATAAAGCAAAAAAAACAAAGGAAATATAAAATTAGAGAGAAAATAGGAAAAGATTACTCCAGACTATATAACATTGAGCAAATAGGAATTACAGAAATAAATATAAGCAAAATTATTAAAAGTATAATATGAAATTTATCAGAGATGAATAGCACAGATCTTAACGTTCACTTTCAATTGATAAAAGCAAAAAAAAAAAAAAAAACCCAAACAAAACAAAAACAAAATAAACAACCGGACTCACATCAAGATTCATCACAGTAAAATTTCTAAACACCAGGGATAAAAAGAAAACCCTAAAATCTTCCAGAGAAAGAAAGTTAAGTTGCATACAAAGGAATAGGAATTAAAATAGAATCAAACTTGTCTATAATCTAGAATTCTATATCGAGTCAGGTTATTAATTAAAGGTGAGGGAAAATAAAAATCTTTTCAGATTGGAATGGCTCAGAAATGTATTTCCCATGAGCCCTGTTGTATCAGTCAGGAGAGACCAGAATTCCAGGAATGCCAAATATCTCAATTGCTTAATAAAGCAAAGTTTTCTTTTTTGGCATATTTGGAATTTATGTGAGTACAAGAGATTTTCCAGGTCAACCATCTTCCATGGCAATTTATCAACCTAGTCTTAATTTGGGTCTTATGACCTTCTCTGTATAAGGCATGATATCTTTCTCCATGGGGAAAGATAATGTTTTTGCCCAAACTGGCACATGTTACTTCTACCCACAACCCACTGGCCAGAACTAGTTAATGACCTACATAGCTACCAAGAGGCAGTGAAGTGTCACCCTCTCATCTGCCGAGGAAGGAAGGAAAGCAGATTATGGAGAGGTACTAGACATGTCTACCATATTTATTTTAGGAAGCCACTGTGAGATGTGTTCAAGCAAAACAAAGGAGTATCCAAGAAAAGGGAAAACATGAGATCCAGAAAACGAGGATTCCACACCATCAGGCCTGGAAAGCAATCAGTCCAGATTAAAGCAAGAGGATTCAGTGCTCTGGGCAAGAGGTCATAAAGGGAGAAAAAAAAATGGAATTGACAGCCTGTGGGGGGGGATTCAGAAAAATATATCACCATCAGCAATGAAAAATATCCGAACAAGTTCTTAGAAAACAATGTAAATAAAAAGATGTGATAATTGGGAGAAATAAAAGTTGTGTAAGAAAGAAAATTTAATTATAGTCACTACTTGGCTGAGCGGTAACATAATTTACCTGGTCATGACAATGTAAACACTGACTATTGCTTGATACAAAAAATATTATAGAACTACATTGGAGTAGGAATGAAAAGAGATTTAAGAGAGTTAAATGCTCATCAGCTCATATCAAGAAGTCAATATTTAATGTCCAAAGTCAGTAAATCAAGGAATAAATACAGTATGTGTATTATACAACCACTCACATTGACCCTACTATCTCCTTTCTAAAGATGCTGTCTGCCTCCTAAGCTGAGCTCCCCACTCCCATCTCTACCACTTTGCCAAGCTCCCCAACTGGCCAGAGTTAAGGTAAAATCCAGCACCTGGATGACCCACAGACCCCACAATGTTGAGTGCCTATCCACGCCAAGTCACCCCTCCACTCCTGAATTTCAATGGAATGCAATACCACTGGATAGGGAATAAGGTTTCTGGAGGGGCCACCAAATGGCCAGATAGCATGACAATGAAGGACAGAAGAGGTAGCTCCCCATGGAGTGAACTGTGACCAAAGAGAAAAACGAGACAAGAGGAAACATGCAGGTAAATTTCCCTTCCTTTTCCCATCCACACAGTTTTTAGGGTGGGGTGACTCCCCACAGCCCATGTGCAGAAGACACATGCAGAGCTGATATGCATATTGAGTTTCATCATGTAACAAATCACATGGCAATGCTTTGTAGCTCTCTTTGCTTCCCTCCTCTTTTGCCTTACCTTCTCCTCTCTTGGCTTATACCTCCCAAATGAAGTATCAAAGTATTAATTCCTGAGTCAATCTGTTTTTAGAAAATCTAGGCTAAGACAGCATATTATTTTTAAATATAGAGATAAATACTTGAAGAAATGGCTAGCCTCTCTCTGGGAAGTGGGACTGTAGGATAGGGAGGGTGAGACAGAAGATTACTTAGGAGTAATCTTCTAAGCTTTCTGATATTACTGATTTTTAAAACTATCTCTGTTCTACTTTCATAAATAAAAAATAATGTTAAAAGAAAATAGGTAATGGCTACCATTATGTGGATTTAAAATTGCTCACATACCTTTCCTAAGTTTTCCTCATAAATCAGAGAAACAAGCTAATAATTATTTTAGTAGTATTGTAATAATGTGACTTAAACCTCTGCATTCATACACATTTTATAGATCTGTCTAAAAAAATCCTTTTATGAAAAATGAAGAAAGATGTCACCTCAAGATCAATACCTCCTTGTATCCTGCTTAAAGTGCTATATTCTTGAAATGACAGCAAGTGCTTTATGGCAGAATAGCAATAAGTCAATCTATAGACTCATCTTAATAAATTATAGAGGAAAGAGAAGCAGCTAAAAAAAGAAACCATTTTATTTTTACATTGACTGTCTTTTGACAAATGGAACTGGGGGTGGAATTAATGATTTAATTAAACCACTTAATGTTTTATTAAAGTCAATACGGCCTAGTGTTCCTGTGCAACCATCAGCTTATCAATAAAACCTCATATTTGTTTTTGCCATAGAATTCTTATTTTTTATTAGATGTGCTGTGTTATAGAGCCTCTAATTGTTTTCACGAAATCATAGATGCCCTTATATTCTAAAACCTTTCCATTAGGGGATCACAAAATTCTGCTGAAAAAAAAAACCAGGTCAGGTTCTGAAGGCATGATTTATTCAACTTGGTACTACTCGCCATGAGGAACTCTGTTTCTACTCTATTCAGCAGAATATCTGTTCAGCTTTTACAGCAAAGGAGGGACTCAAGGTCACCAGTGCAGAACCCAGTTGAGACTGATGTATTCAGCAGGAAGCACTGAAGGACCGAAGATAATTTTCTTGCTAGACCCTGTTAGTTCCTCCCCTTTCTTTAGAGTATGTCTTTTCTCATCCCCAACTCCCCCATTCTGTATCCAGCATAAATTATTGAAAGTAAATAGCCAGTTAAAGGAAGAAGAAAGCAGATAAGGAGAGGCCTCCAAGACAATTTACAAAGAGGAACCTGTCTATTTTCATTTGAAGCATTGCGATTAGATGGCAACAATCCTGGCAGAGAGAGGAAGAGCATGGAGATACGAATCCAAAGACTAAAACGTGATCCAACACGTATGCATTCCCTGCCACCCTGGATGTGGTTCCCCTTACACGACCTTCACTTAGAAGGCCTGGCACAATGTGAAGCTGTAGACCAGGAGCCATCAGTTGCAGAGGCCATGTCTTCATGCCCACACTATCCTATTATTATTTTTGCTTTGGTCTCTGTATTGCTAGAGGGGAACTTTTCAGATAAAAACTGCCTTTTAGCCAGAAAGGAGTGTCTGTCCTTGCAATGATGAAGTCTGTGCTTATCTATCGTCAAAGCCTCTGTGGATGGGTCATATTCCCATACTCTCTTAGAACAAGTGGTTTCTCTAGCACCTCATTTCACAGAAAACACAGACACCCAGAAGAATGTTTTAATCAAATTATGACACACCTGCTTCAGGTTGACCTGATGTGACAGGCTCATTTTCTCCATATTTTAGCCTAATGGATCTTATGATACTTAGTTAAAATTTTAAAATTCACAGGTTTCACATGATTTGGTTTACAAGATATTGACCAACTGGCTTGACTGCCTTTTAACATAATTGGCTTGCTTCATAATACGTATAAGCTTTCAACCATCCTTGATTATTCTCTTTGCTTATGTTCTCTCCCCTTTTTCTTCTATACCGTTAGTCCCTTATGTGATTTATTTTCTCACTTTTAAACCTCTGTCCAAGTGTTTTCATCTCCTTATTTTTACCTTGATTATGGAATATGGAATATGAATTCTATTCTTTTTTCTCATTCTTTTCTTCACCTGTTTGTTTCTAAAGGATACCTGGTAGGGAAACAGGAGATTGGTGTTAACACCGGCGTTTTCAAAACACTGAACAATGATATAGATACATACATGGCTATAGATATAGACACACAGATATGGATCTTCAGCAAATTATCTTTTGTCCCTAAAACACAGAAAAAACAACACACATATAATCCTACCATCAACTCTCAGAATTAATAACTTTTAATACCAAATTAACTGTTCCAATATTTTCCCTGTGAGGATAATTTAAAATAAAACTGTGCAGGCAATTTGTGCTTGCATTCTTTTAAGGAAAGAAGGAAGGGAGGGAGGGAAGGAAGGGAAGGACTAAAGTTCTCTTTGACAACTACCAACCTCATTTCTCATTGCTCTTTATTCTCTGCCCTACAGGCAACTCCCCCACACCAGGCAACCAGTAGCACAATATACATAATTTCTTCAAATTTTTCATGCTTATCCAGAAATAACACACTATACATATCCTTCTGCCACTTGCTTTTAAACTCAACATTAAATTTTTGAGCTACATCCCTGATGATTTATATAGATCTAGGGCACTGTCATTCATATCTTTGTCAAAAGTCCCCTCACTACTTGCTAAGATAGCACCATTTGCTAAGTATATAGGGACAAGCTTACCTCCTTTATCCAAATGAAAACCCCTCTTATATATATATTCACATCACTGAAAAATGGAGGTTACTTTGGCAAATTCATAGTGGGACAACTTTACAATAAAGTCCATATTTAAAACCAAAATGAAAATCTTTCCTTTGGAAAGTTTAAATAATTTTATACTTGGAAAAAAAAAAAAAAAGCATTTCACCAGCTGGCTAAATTAAGGCACTACAAAAGTTCAGTCCAAGAATACTCCTTGGCTTTAAATCAGTTGCCTTTTCTTATAGTTGGAAATCGGATACATTTTTTTTTTCCCAAAAAGTCTTGCCAATGTGTACTTTCTTCTAAAAGAGTTAAATAAATGTCAATAGGCAAGCCAGCTCCCTTAATAATATTTCCTTCACTCAGATGATCTATTTTGGTTGAAGTTTGGCATACAGAGATGCTCTCAATCTTTCTGACACATTTCCAGAAAATATGTAAATAAGGCTTATATCCTTCTAAAGCCTTTTGCTCCAACGATATTCAATATAAAACATTCCTTCTCCCCACTGTCCTAAAGACTCACTGTCTATTTTGATGTTCTCAGAAAAGGGAAGATGTTTTTAAAAAGTTCTTCCTTTTCATCCCATGCCCTTATTCAACTAATGATTGCTTTAGGAACTGTTTCAGATAGTATTTACCTAGTTTCACATTTATTTTGCTTCTTTAATCTCCCTTCTGGGCCCCACTGGTCCTTAACTTTTAGAATTTAATGAAAGCTCCCAGGAAAGGCACACATAGGCACAATGACTACAATATTATGCATAGGTGTATCAGAAAGATGGTGGATCTCTCAATATTTGCCTGGAGCCCACGTTCAGGTCCCTGAATCATGCCCAGCCATTGTCAATCAAGTCTACCTCCCTCTGCTGCTGTTTCTAAGATATCTCATCTGGAACAGTGGCACTGACCCTTCTCTCTTTCCTCCCACTTTCCCAAACTCTTGCATCTTGGTCACAAAATGAGCTATTTCTGCCCAAAATTTCAGGCAAAGTCGCTTGGTGGTATCATTTTAGGAACCACAAAACCTGTCCTGTGCAGCCTAATGGAGATAATGCTGCCTTTCTATTGATAGGATAAAAACTGATATTTGCTGAAGAGAAAAAGAAGCACAGTGAATGAAACAAAGCAAATCCACCAAATATTGAAAAAGTATGCCATTTCTGTACAGTTAAACACCTTGGTTGATCCATTCTCTCCCCTCCAAATGTTTCCTGCCCTTTTGCTATCCATTCTTTAATTCAAAATACTTCTCTCTAGCTTTTCTACAACATGAACTTGAGTGACCTGAAGGTTAAGGCCTGCAGGTGTTAAAAGAATTGCTGGTCATGCAAGCTGCCAAAAACTACCTCACTCCAGCTACTCTGGAGAATTCAGTACTGAAAACAAAGAAACGTGACCTTTCTGTTTTGGGATACCACTTATTCAATGTATTTTTTCCCCAGTTTTACCAGAAGCTCATTGGTGAAAAGCAGATGACAACTAAGGTAATACCTGTATAGATTCCCCTTAAGACTTTCAATAACTCATCTTTCTTTCTGTACAAGAAGAATAAAAATAGAGTGATTCCTTAATTATCTCTATGTATGTTATTTTCCTGAAAAAATAGTATTTAAGCTGATTTCGCTTCAACATGCTTCCAAAGGAAATTCCTCAGTCACCAATTGACTCATTGAGAGAACACAAACTTATTTTAAAACCAACCTAAGAAAAACACACTGTAGAAGATACGTATGATGCCTCAAATTACGGAATGTGTTCTCAAGTCAAAGGTATGTCACTTAGGACTTAAAAATTTATTCTGGATGATTTGCGTACATTACTCTCCATCTGGATAGATAATTGGGATCTTACTATCCATTTGCAATGTTTCTATAAGGACTGCTTTTAGAGTCAAAATGAAAAGAGATGTATGTATATAGGGCCTGCTCCATGTAATCTTGCCACTGTGTCATAGAGTAAGTTGTGCTAAGTCTTTGATGGTCTGGATGATGCAGCCCCATAGCAGCATGGTAATACCGAACCCAACCTCCTCAACCAAACTCATTTTTCAAACGCATTATCTCATGCAACCTACTACCCTCTTCCACTCCCTGTATCTGCCAGCAAATCTGGTCAGGTATTCCTAAACACTTTAATTGAAGTCCATGTCTTTCTTATTCTTACTGTCATTGCCTTCGTCCATGCTCTCATGCTTTCATTTTCTATCAGAGTAGCACCCTCTCACTGTCTCCCTAGCCCTATCTATTCTCTACCTGACTGCTAAGAAATCTTCCAAAAATGCCACTTTCATTACGTCAGGAATTTCTGAAATCTCTTCTCCCCAGCAGTAGTAGGCAGCATAATGTCTCCCAAAGTTGTCCACACCAGATATCTATGACATGTCATATGTTATGTGACAAAAAGACCTTGCATACATAATTAAGCCTACAGATCTGAAAATGGGAGGTTATCCTGGATTGTCCTGGTAAGCTCAATCCAATCATATGAGCTCTTAAAAACAGAGGACTTTCTCAGGCTGGAAACAGAAGAAATGCAGAAGAGAAAGTCAGAGAGATTCAAAACATGAGAAGGACTCGACTCAACATTCCTGGCTCAGAAAGAAGAGCAAGGTGACAAGGAATGCAGGTGGCCCGAAGGAGCTCTGAGAGGTCACCAGCTGACAGCCAGCAAGGGAAAAGACCTCAGACCTATGTCCACAAGAAAATGAGTTCTGACAACAACCTGAATGAGTTTGGGAACAGATTCTCCCTCAAAGCTTCCACCAAGCTAAAAACTTGATTTCAGTCTTGTGAGATCGAGGGCAGAGGGACCAGATTTCTGATGTAGAGAACCATAAGATATTAAGTTTGTGCCGTTTTAAGCCACCAAGTGTGTGATCATTTATGAGAGCAACAGAAGGTTATTGCACTACTAATAAACACAAACTCTCTTCTTACTCTTCAAGACACATCAACATCTAGGCCTACTTCACTAATCACAACTAATTTCAGCTCACAAACACCGGCTTTTCATTTGTGCCAGGCCAAGCTCAGCTTTGTACACAGAGCTTACATTCTTTGGTGAAGAAAACAAAAATCAATAGAGAAATGACTAAATAGTATAAATTCAGGAAGTGTGTGTAGACAGAGCTGTGCTGTCCCAATCATCCTCAAAAAAGGACTGTCCAGCCATGGGGAAGGGAGTTAGTGGGCAGCTCTCATCTCTTTCGGGACCCATTTGAGCTGCAGAGAGCCACCTTTCACAAAACCACACCCTTTCCAAGAAAGTCTGCATCTGGTAACTAAGTGGGGAAAGGGAGCAGAGAAGCCCAGCCTTTTTGGCTCAATATGGGCCCCTCTCACAAGCAGTATTCACCCTAGAGCTCCCAACATGGCTGGCTGAGGCTTTATCAGGTCCACATTGCAGGTCAAATTCTTCCTGCGCCCAATTCTGCTTTCTTCATTGTTTAATTTTTAATACACAACGTTGACCCCAAACTCTACCTCAGCATCCCCTTCTGGAGAATTCACCCTGTGACAGAATAGTAAGTACTAATAAGAAAACCAAGGCAGGTTAAAGAAATAATGTCTAGGGGTGCCTGCGTGGCTCAGTGGGTTAAAGTCTCTGCCTTTGGCTCAGGTCATGATCTCAGGGTCCTGGGATCCAGCCCTACATCGGGCTCTCTGCTCGGCAGGGAGCCTGCTTCCCCCTCTCTCTCTGCCTGCCTCTCTGCCTACTTGTGATCTCTCTCTGTCAAATAAATAAATAAAAATCTTAAAAAAAAAAAAGAAGGAATGTCTAGGATAGCAACCCAAAGAAATAGAACAGCAAAAAAAAATGTCATGCTACAAAGATTCAGAAAAGTCATATAAAAATATAAATATTTTTGAAATTATGGTTAGGTTTATATGAAAGTAATGCATATCCCAAAATGCAAGAAATGAAGTCGAAACTGAAAACCAAGATAGTAAGAATGTAAGCTGACATGGGATGAAGCATGGGAAGTAGTTGGATTAGGAATGAGGACTTGATGGCTAGGGGCTTTGATTTTAATGCACACACAGGAGCAATAGAAAAGAACTTAGGCCCATGTGAAGCAGAATTTGGAGCTGAGACCTTGAATAAACCTGGGAACCTAAAAGAGATGAATCCTCAGCAGAAGAGGAACTGGAGAAACTAAACTCATCTGCCAATGAAAACTATAAAGAAGCCTGTTCTGACATAAGTAGGAGAAAGAAATAATCCCCTAAGAAGCCAAATACCCAACATTGTACCACATATGACTTTGGAGTTCCACTTGGGTAGTATAAATCGCTTCTCGGCCTTTTGGCTAAGATCAAGTGCACTTGGGTAGTATAAGAATTTTCAAAATGATAATTCAGGTAAGTATGTCATGAGCCAAAATATCTCTGAAGAATCAGTCAGTAGCAAATCAGTCTGCCCTAGATTCTCTCAGGAAAGATCAATGCCAACAGAAGATGAGCTCACAAGTTATGACACATATTAGGGAACTATCCAGGATGAGTGTGAGGCAGACAGAATAGATTATAAACTAAGCATAATTAAAATAAAGCAAGAGACTTTTAAAAAAAAGGTATAAAAACTATTAGAAAATACTAAGATACTAAAAAAAAAGGAAACTTGACAGATTTGAAAAAAAACAAACACACACAAATAGAACACCTAAAAATGAAAATGTTAATCATTGACAGTAAAAATTCAGTGACTAGGTTAACCAGCAGGTCAAACTGAACTGAAGAGAGAATTAGCAAAGTAGGAAATGGATCTGGGAACATTTGTTCAATGCTCCCATGAAAGTGGGCCACTCAGAATGCCCTTTGAGATATGCTGTTGAAGACAGCATAGTTGATCAACAGCCCCAGGTACTGAACCTCTGGTTGCACCTCTTTATTCATTCTGAGGCCTAGTCTCCAGGGTATGAAAGCCAGGACATTCTTGCTCAACAGGTAATTCTTCCAGTGGGCAACTTTTTTTCAGGAATTCTCCATCAAAACTTCCCCAGAACTACATTCAAGTCTAAAGTTCTTCCTACGGACTCCTCCTTTCCTTCTCTCCTTTCATGGTTCTCAGCTGTGCATGATGATCTGAAGACTTGCCCCGTCTATTCTTGCTCTCTCACTCTTTATCTTTCATTTCTTTCACTTAAGTTCTTGCATATCTAATCCTGCCTTTGGTTTCATAGAAAAACCAAACTCACACAAAAATAGAACTAAAATAACCAAGCAACATTAGCATTGAATATAGGAGGGAGTGATTAACATTAGGACATTTAATAGCCCTTTTATTGTATAAAGGCGAAGAGTTTGCCAGAGTTTGGTTAGACCTACATTTTGCTAAGAATGCATGTTTAAAAGGTGGGGACAAACTCTTAAAGATTACAAATAGAGTGCATTTTTGCAAATGCAGAAGAGAGGAGTAAAGAGAACTTTATTAATCTGGTAGAAGTATAAAATAAGAAAATGCAATGCAAGAAAAAAGTGAGATAACTAAAAAGCAAAATTTATGATGGCAGAACAATCCAAGTAAAGTTTTATCATGATAAAACTGTCAGTGAAACAGAAACTATTATATAAGCTTATTTAAAATCAAGTTGTATATGATAATAAGAGAAACACCTAACCTTAAGTTCCCCCAAAATAGAAACTAAAGTTATGTAGAAAGATTTTGTAAGAATAAACTTCAAAAAGTGAGGCGACATTTTTTTTTTTTACTCAACACAAATAAAAATTTATTGAATGCACAAGGGTTTAACCAAATTGCATTACTTTAACTTTACTGTAAAGGCCCTGAACTTTTAACAATGGCATTTTTAAATACATTGTCCTTTGGAACAAAAACCATCCTTTCTTTTCAACCATAGAACTCCTAAACATTATTTAACCCTCAACACCCAAATCAAATGCACTGTGCACATGATAACCTGTTCAATGTACTTAACTATAAACAGTCGTCCTTTCTGAATTCCTACAATCATTTCTTTGGACCTTAAGTGGGACCTTCACACTTACCACATTTCTGTACAGGATATAAAACTGATTTTGAGCTAAAAGAGCTGAGAGCAAAACTGGGGAGTGAGACCAGAAAATAAGGGAAAAAGGAGAGATGAGTATGGAACACAGTAACAGGATAGTGAAAGTAAAGTCAGGTGTGAAAGTAAGATCAGGAAACATGTAAAGAAAGAACACCACAATGGGGTGTCTGGGTAGCTCAGTTGGTTAACATCTGACTCTTGGTCTCAGCTCAGGTCTTGATCTCAGTTTTGAGTTCAGAGCACATGTTGGGTTCCATGCTGGGTGTGGAGCCTATTTAAAAAAAAAAAAAAAAAAGCCACTGACAGAAGGCTCATGAGCCAACTTGAGTAGAAGGTAATGGAAGAAAACCAATTGTTTGTCCTAAATTTATTCTCCCCTTTTTCATAGAAAAAGACTTATCTAGACATTTGGCCAACCAGCTGAAACCTGCATTTCTTCAGTTTACTTTCTTTTTTTTTTAATTTAATTTTTTCAGTGTTCCAAGATTCATTGGTCATACACCACACCCAGTGCTCCATGCAATACATGCCCCCCTCAATACCCACCACTAGGCTCACCCAGCCCCCCACCCCCTCCCCTCCAAAACCCTCAGTTTGTTTCTCAGAGTCCACAGTCTCTCATGTTTCATCTCCCCCTCCGATTTCCCCCAATTCACCCTTCCTTTCCTTCTCCCAATGTCCTCCATGTTTTTCCTTATGCTCCACATGTAAGTGAAAGCATATGATAATTGACTCTCTCTGCTTGACTTATTTCACTCGGCATAATCTCTTCCAGTCCTGTTCATGTTGATACAAAGTTTGGGTATTCATCCTTTCTGATGGAGGCATAATATTCCATTGTATATATGTACTATATCTTCTTCACCCATTCGTCTGAATTGCTAAGGAAATGTTGAAAAAGAAAAACAAAGCTGGGGGCATCACGTTGCCTGATTTCAAGCTTTACTACAAAGCTGTGATCACCAAGACAGCATGGTATTGGCACAAAAACAGACACATAGACCAGTGGAACAGAGTAGAGAGCCCAGATATGGACCCGCAAATCTATGATCAAATAATCTTCGACAAAGCAGGAAAAAATATCCAGTGGAAAAAAGACAGTCTCTTCAATAAATGGTGCTGGGAAAATTGGACAGCTATGTGTAGAAGAATGAAACTTGACCATTCTCTTATACCATACACAAAGATAAACTAAAAATGGATAAAAGACCTCAATGTGAGGCAGAAATCTATCAAAATCCTAGAGGAGAACATAGGCAGAAACCTCTTCGACAGCAACTTCGGCCACAGCAACTTCTTTCAAGATATGTCTCCAAAGGCAAAGGAAACAAAAGCGAAAATGAACTTTTGGGACTTCATCAAGATAAAAAGCTTCTGCACAGCAAAGGAAATAGTCAACAAAACAACAGCCAACCCACGGACTGGGAGAAAATATTCGCAAATGACACTACAGACAAAGGTCTGATATCTAAGATCTACAAAGAACTCCTCAAACTCATCACTGAAAAAACAGATAATCACGTCAAAAAATGGGCAGAAGATATGAACAGACACTTCTCCAAAGAAGACATACAAATGGCTAACAGACACATGAAAAAATGTTCATCATCATTAGCCATCAGGGAGATTCAAGTCAAAACCACATTGAGATACCACCATACACCAGTTAGAATGGCCAAAATCAACAAGACAGAAAACAAGAGTTGGAGAGGATGTGGAGAAAGGGGAACCCTCTTCCACTGTTGGTGGGAATGCAAGTTGGTGCAGTCACTTTGGAAAACAGTGTGGAGATTCCTTAAGAAATTAAAAATAGAGCTACTCTACGACCCTGCAATTGCACTACTGGGTATTTACCCCAAAGATACAGATGCAGTAAAAAGAAGGGCCACATATACCCCAATGTTCATAGCAGCAATGGCCACAATCACCAAACTGTGGAAAGAGCCAAGATGCCCTTCAACAGATGAGGCTGCATTTTTAATATCAGAAAAAGAATTTTAAGGTTTTTTTCAAAAAGTGTTACAAGGAAAAGGAAAAGCATTTCATAATGATAGATGACATTCGCTGGAAATAAAATACTCCTGAACCTCTAAGCACCTCACAACATAACTTGCAAATTCATAAACAAAAATATGAGGAAAATATTTGCAAGAGAAATGAAAAAATACAAAACTATAATGAGAGAATTTCATATACCTCCATCAGGAACATAGAAATCAAGTGAATAAAAATTATTGAGAATATAGAAAATTTGAACATCACAATTAACAAAAGTAATCTAAAATGTATGTATAAAATCCAGCACTGTTAGAGAATATATATTCTTTATAAATATGCATGGAACACTTATAAAAATGGACCAAATTAAATACAACTCAGCAAAACTGAGCAAATACCAAAACATTGACATAATACAGACCTCATTCTCTGATCATGCAATAAAACTAGTTATCTACAACAAAAAACCCCCAAATCCTGCACATTTAAAAATCTTAAAACACATGTTAATCTGTGGCTCAAAAAACTGAATCATAATGGAATTTTGAAAATAATTTAGAATTGAACAGCAATTTCTAAAAAAAACACAGTATTTCAGAACTAGTAGAATACAGGTGATGTCATTTGAGAGGAATCCACAAGCAATCTTTAATTCAAATATTAAAGGAAAATTGAAAAATAATGAGTTAAGTATCCAATTCAAAAAGGCACGGTAAAAATGAAAAGGCAGGGGCGCCTGGATGGCTCAGTGGGTTAAAGCCTCTGCCTTCGGCTCAGGTCATGATCTCGGGGTCCTGGGATCGAGCCCCGCATCGGGCTCTCTGCTCAGCGGGGAGCCTGCTTCCTCCTCTCTCTCTGCCTGCCTCTCTACCTACTGTGTTCTCTCTCTCTCTCTGTCAAATAACTAAAAAAAATCTTTAAAAAAAAAAATGGTCCCGACCCTAATATGTGTTGGGTGCTGAAATTACCAATTTCTCTTAAAAAGTTGTGGGAATTGATTCTTAGATTGTAAATGCACTGAAAGATCTTCTTTGGGGCGCCTGGGTAGCTCAGTGGGTTAAGCATCTGGTTTGCCTCAGGTCATAATCCCAAGGTCCTAGGATTGAGTCCTGTGTCGGCTCCCTGCTCAGCATGGAGCTTGCTTCTCCCTCTCCCTCTGCTGCTCTCTCTCGCTCAAATAAATAAATAAAAATCTTTAAAAAAAAATCTTAAAAAAAAAAATTTAAAAGGCAAATCCCAAAAAAGTGAAAGTAAAAAAAACAAAGAAAAGAGAGTGGATGGGTAGGATGGAAGTGGTTTTTTATTTTACACAAGAAGATAAGAATGGCCAAAGGAGAGGTCATTTGAAAAGAAATATGCAAAAAGGAAAAATTTCAGATGTTAATAAAATATTTTTTGCTTAACCATATGCACATTTTGCATCCTGCCCTACCATGGAAGGAGACAGAAAATTGGCTTACCCATCTGTAGTTCATAGCAGGTATATATATAGAATGGAAAAATCACGCATGTCTTGGCTCATGAATCCTCCCTCAGGGATAAAGCCATAGATGCAGCAGGTGCTATGAGAGTAGATCCCTTGAGGAGAGGATGATGACAGACTCTGCAAAGGGAGTGCATCATTTCTGTCACCCAGCTGCCCAGCGAGAGCCAGCATCTACACTTTATGTCCCATCCTACACAACACTATACCTCTTACGGGAAGAGGTTCACCCTGGCCTCCTACCAGCAAGTGGGACTACCTCTCCTGCTTGCAATACCACAGGACTTCAGTACCACTCAGAGGCTTGTGCTCCCAATCCTAAAGTAACTTTTGTTTGTCCCCTTTGCTCTTCATACCCTATTGAAAACCCTATCCAGAGTAAGCTGTTTACTCATGTTCTCTCATCATAGTCACATCATTGTCAGCAATGCGGGCAATCCATTATCACCCAGATTTTCACACTCGACTATTCTGTACTCCACTAACTGGATCCAGTTTTCTACACCTGCCAACCTTCAGAAACCCCTACCAAGGAACTCCCTATTACATCAACCTACTTCTCTCCAGAGCACCTATCTGGTCATTTTCTTGCTTATTTTTTTTTTATTGTTTTTTTCACGTCTTCCCCCAGAAGAATATAATCTCCATGGAAGCATGGATCTTCTTTGTCTTGTTCACTACCTTACTAGCTGGCAGTAGTGACTAGCACATTGTGGAAACTCAATATTTTTAAAGAGGTAAGTGAATTTCTCCATATATACCCAGGGAATCTTCTCTCCATATGAAGACAAGAGGAATGATCACTAGGTCTAATGTCCATTCTTTAGTACAATCCTGCCATTTCAGAGTTTGTAAGTGAGATAATGTTGTGCGCGCTCTCATGTCCGTCTTTCTCTACCACATGAGAATTATGCTCCTGCTATCCTGGCCCCATGCCCAGATTCAAAGGACTGTACTGCATTGATTTTAGCTGGGGCAAGATGCCAGCCAAGGACCATTTGGGAAGAATTTCCCACAGTAGGCAGAAAGTGACACCTCGGATGCAAGTTTAAACTGCTCTCAGCAGCAAGTGATGCTAAACAGCCTCCATTTGAGACTGCACTGTGGGAGAGCACACCTGAGCATTCTGGAACATGACATCAGCAGCCAAAATTGTTTCTTGCTTAAACCCCAACCCAGGAAAACCTAGGAAATCCACTCACACAGCAAGAAACCTATTGAACCTTGTTAATCACAAACAGCTTGCGGCCCCTAATTAATCCTTGCCTCCTTGAAGGGTTTTCTTTTTGGCATTCACTTACTTCACAGTTGCCTGAAAGTTCAACAATCGGCAATACTCAAGTCAGCTTATTCACACTATTGTTGGTTTTTCAGCAAAGGCGTGTATGTAGAGCCACAAAATAAAATGGCACTTGAGAGAAGATGGCCATAAGATGGAAATGCTATCTTAATCAACCAATAATTTTTCTACCATTTAAATATTCATATTGTGGCAGAAAACTAATCCTAACATGTACCAAGTAGTTTGGTAGAAATGGCTGAAGATTCCATTTTAACAGGTCAAACTGTTAGAATCCCCACCAAGTCAGCTAAATTTTATTGAGCACCATAAAGCCCATCAGAATTAAGTCTAACTGGCTACCCTTCAGCCTTTCCAAACCACCTTCAATTTTGCTTCTCATAGAAGAATCTACCAAGACTAAGTGTCCATGCTTGTCATTCTTATAGAATCTTTTATGGACTCCTGCTAATTTTTATGAACTCTTGTTTCCTCAGTAAAATATAAGCTCCCTAAAGATAAGGATCACGCCTTGCTTTCCTATTACATCCCTAGAGCTTAGCTCATAGGCTGGGATGGAATGAGTGCTAATAAGTGTGTTTAGTCCAAGAGATGGATGGACATCTCTTTGGAAGCGGATAGATGGGTAAAAAGAGGGATGAATGAACCAGAGGAAGCATTACTGCTTACTCCTTAAGTACCCTGCATTACAGTCCCCTCTGGTTTTAGGATGACTGCAGTGGACAGTACATACAAGCTCAGACTAAACCCTCTAGCCACATTCCACATCCGCCATCATCTGCACGTCTTTCTGCTATCCCTCAGGGCCTTCTCGGACACTGCAGGTGTCCATTGGGCACAAGCACAGGCACAGGCACGGTCCAGTCGGGAAGTGCCAAGAAGTTAACACCCCGCAAAGTCCTCCGCCAATGAGGTGTGAGAGCCAGTGGGTGGATGCCCTCTCCTCCTACTCTCAGGCAGACAAGTCTCAGAAGCGTTCTGCACGTGTCTCATCAAGTCTCAGCAGAATCAAGCCCGTACACGTTGCCTACAGCAACGTCCTCAGTCTTTATGCCGGCTCTCACTCCTCTCACTCCTTCACTGTTTCCTAAGATCATCTCCCAAATAAACTGCCTGCACCCAAGTCCTGGTCTCAGGCTTTACTTTTCATGGAAACCCAAAGAATGTGTCATAATAAATCCAATGTCTGACTCTCAACCTGACAAAGACATCCGAGGACAAAAATGACCTAAAATGTGACAGCCTCAAAGAACAGGGGTGAGAAAATACATCATATCCGGTCCACCATTCACAAAATAATGAAAGAGAAAGCACTAAACACAGTCCCTAGATCTTGGCAAACGCCAAGTAAATTGTTCTTCCCCTCTTTCCTAGTTATTTCTCATCCTTTCTGCATTGCTTGGTTTGTAAGCTGTGGGGAAACCCTGTCAAAGACATCAGTCTCCCAACTACTCCCACCACCTTCTGTGCAAAGGTCTCAGAAGGTTTCTTACTCTAAAAATGAAGGCCCTTGGTGAATAACTACATTTACACAGAGACCAAGAGAAGTAGTGATCAACAAAAGAATTTTAACAGCTGATATTCAGTGTAAAAAATACAAGTTATACTCAAGCGTTCATATTTATATCTTCCACTTTTGCAGAGAGTAGTACTTGATTAATAGTATTGAATGACTAAATAAATAAAATCAAGAACCATCTTACAAGTACCAGAGGACAGTCTGTGCCATCAGCCATTCCGGTCTATACAAAGCTTGGCTGCTTGATCCGTAAAGTTAAAAGTAGATGTAGTTCCCAGGATAAGCACATATAGAAAAGACTTACAAATCTGAATCTGCAAAATTAATGTAGATATTGCAGCTTCTCCTGGATTGCATTTTCATTTTACCGATTTTACCCAATGATATGAGATATCTTAGGTTTTCAGGTACTGTGGGTAACCAGATCAAGAGGTTTTTGGGGACAGAGATACCTCAAACCAAATCTCATAGGTATTCTATCTAAAGATAAGACCTAACTTTATTCCCAGTGAACATTATTGCCCCTTTGAAATGCTATACTACCTTTCATAAAGTATGGAAAATACTATAATTTGACTGTCACTTCAGCATAGAGTTTAAAAACCCTTATTTAAACATCCAAGCTTAAAGAGAGCAAACATCACAGATCCTGCAAACATATCGTGTCCTAGGAAAGAAATCACAGCACGTGCACAGCTCTGATA
Organism: Potos flavus; assembly: GCA_028534135.1. Classification (NCBI taxonomy): domain Eukaryota; kingdom Metazoa; phylum Chordata; class Mammalia; order Carnivora; family Procyonidae; genus Potos; species Potos flavus. The sequence continues at coordinate 67,535,401 of CM052895.1, read as the reverse complement.
TCACATTTGCAATTCTCAACTACTTTTTCAAACACCTTGTTTCTGCAAAGAGAAAAATCATTCCAAGTCTAGGAATTAGTGGTGAGTGAAATTGGCAACATTGGAATTCTTCACATGTCTAATCTTAACACTGTGTTTTAAACAAATTAAACTTAAAACAGAAGCCCTAAATATATCTTGAACAGAATTTACCCTCGCTGGTAGCAAAAATGAATTGCAGTCCTACCACTAGTCTCTGTCAATACACTCAAAGTTCCCAATAGGCTTACCAGTAAGTAAGGACACTGGGCTGGCTATGCAAATGCAACTTTAAGGGAAGCCCCATATCTTCATCAGCATCAAAGTTGTCCCTGATAAGCATGGGTAAAACCACCAGGCTCCCTATAGAAACGGAACTTCAAAACCAACTCTAGCCCTTTCCTCCACCCAGACCGTCATCCTAAGTCTGCTTTTATAGACTCTCTGGGACCATTATCATTCCTCACTTTATTTTCTAAATATCATAAGTGAGCTGAAAAGTACAATAAGCATACTTAGCCAACAATAAATTTTGTGGTATTGTTTTCAGGACTTTATTTTCTATTATTATTATTACATGAAATTCTTCAAGAAGTGCTTTGAACCTTTTCAGAACATTTATTTTAATTAAAATATACAAAGAATTCTTTTGTCAAAACTAACAATTTAATACCATCAGATTGGATGCCGGATCCAGACCAGTTTTGTCGAGTGACCTTTCCCATCAGTTAAAAATATGCTCTGATCAATTCCAGGATGCATATTTTTGAAACTTCAGCACCGGTTTTCCTGCTTCAGTAAGGACATCAAAGAGAAAATAAACTGAAATTTTTCAGCTGTGTTGGGTGCTCTGCCAACCCCACATTCAAGGAGAATTAAACTTTGCTTCTGTCTCTCCATTTACAAATGAGTAGCCCAGGATTCCAAGTTGTTTCATAGCTTCCTCAAGATCACAGTGACAAAAGCAAGAGAGTTTGAAAATCACTTGCTAGTATTTGCTGATGATGATACAGAAGAGAATTAATTGGGTCTCTCTCTCCCTTTCTCCCTCTCTCTCTCTGTCTCTCTCATTGGAATTCTAGGAGGAGGATGTCAGAAAGCTGTGACTAGTATGTACTACATGTTGTCAGAAGATGCTCAGAGAGTTTACTAGAAAGCCTCCCTGGAAACCAGGAGCTAGAGGTTATTCAAACGAATAAGAAGTAAGATCATTGCTCAAGTGGGGAATAGCAAAATCTAGGAGTGACACAAAGAACTTGTAGAACTTTGGGCAGAAAAAGAGCATTCATTCGGCTAGGGGTAGGAACAGAGGGTCTGTGCATGGACAACAGTAAGGTGGGAGTTAGAAGCCATGTCTTGCCAGATGCTTGTTTAGTTCAAACCTGTCTGTGAGTTTCAAACAATCAGTGAGGGAAGAAGAGAAGTGAAACCGTCTTTTCTCTAAATTCTCAACGAACAGCTGCTCCAAGATTCAAACTTTCATTAACGATCAAGGGCAACAATTGCACCCAGTGGTCACCTCTGGTCCAGGTCAGGAGTGTGGCAGGATTTGTGAGCAAGAGTCAGAAGTCCTCTCAGGCTACATACCTTCATGGCTTCATGGCAAGGTCAGCGCCACCAAAGGACAGAGGAATGGTACCAGGAAAGGGATGTTTCTGTCCTCTTTCTGCTTTGGGAATCTCCCCACTTGAGAGAAAATAATCATTAAGTGGTTAGAGAACAAGATTAAATGAAACAAAGGTTTCTTCCTGGGGTCAGGGAGGACGGGGAGCACGTAAACTGCAAAGTCTTCATTCCTCAAGGCTGAAGTTCTAACAAAAAGGAACAAAACATGGCATATATCCATGGAAAAGAGCACTGCGAGCTGAGGTTTGCTGCGAACAAGCTGCATCTTAGAGGTCGATATTCCTCAGCCTCTTCAGCCTGCCAGTCTTTTCACCCAGGAGTTTAATTTTAGCTCTGTATTAATTATACATTACAATTACACATAGACATGGGCATGCACACACTCTGTAATGATTATGCCACTATCGTGGACTCATTCTGGAACTTATTCAGGTCACCTCAGCCCCTGTGGGATCACGAGGTTGTTTACCATCTAGTACCTCACACTCGATTTTCTCTGGAGATGGCTGCCCGGAAACAAGCCTCTTCCTCCAAAAGGGAAACTCTTTGCCAACGCTTTCTAGTGGGAAAGATTACAGGTCTCTATGTCAGATGCCATGCAGGGACCCAAAAAAAAAAAAAAAAAAGTGTATATGATGATAAAATCAAAATGTTCTGACACTCCATCTTAGGTAAGTGTGGCTTGGTGAGCTTGGAGAGCCATATATGTGGTCATGCCTCACAAAGGCAATCCGATTCAGAAAAGTGGTTTTTAGGTTGCACAGGAAATGGATATTGAAGGCTTTTCCTGTCGTCGCTGCAGTTTTGGTGATTGCAGTTTGGGCTGGGGAACAAAGGCTCAGCAGAAATATCTCTGCACTTCCCCCAAGCCCAGCTGCTTGCCCTTGACATCTTGAAACTGGCACTTCAGTGAGCTCTTAGCCTCTGAGAGCAACGCGTTAAATGTAAGACCAGAAACATCTATTTATTAAGCCTGGTCACTAAATTAATCTTTCCCTATGGCCAGCTATGAAGTGGAGTTAATGAGGATGAAGCAGAAGCTGAGCTGGGACATATTTAGCCACAGGCTGCACCTCAAGGCCTCACTCTCTGGCAAAAGAATCAGGACAGCTCCCTCCTGACATCAAAAGGGCACAAAGCGGACCTACGGCAAAGAACTCAGGCACCTTTTACTCCCCGAACCCTCCCTTTATCTCTTACTGAAAGCCTGGCCATGTGGGGGCTCCCACACAATGCATGCTTCCCAGGACTACAGCCTGCCCACAAGGGTTGGACTTCTTCATTTGTCAATCGGTCAAGTATTTATTGTGCCCCTCCCACACCTGAGCACCGGGCCGTGTGCTGAAGACACAGAAGTGAACAAAGCCAAGTCCCTTCTCTGCAAGACCTCACAGAGCAGTGGGAGTGACCGTCAGGGACCCAAGCAAATTCACACACGATTTCAGGTCGTGATAATACCTTCATGGCAGCTGTGGCGTGGAGGCTTAGCAACACCAGGAAGGGTGGGGAGGGAAAGCTTCTCTCAGGAAGGGTCATTTTAGCTGTGCCCTGCCAAGCCCCAGGGTAGAGGCCCAAGTACAACCTCCAAAGAACACGAAAGAGGAAAACTGACCAGAGTTACATAATCCCTGCCTTGATAAATGCTCTTGCCTTTTATCTCCCCCATAACCTAAGGTGGGGTGTTTATTATTGGGGATCATGGCTGTGGAACGGATTCTACTTGCTTGGCCACTCAAACCCCAGGGAGGCCACAGCTTATACAAAGGGACAGACACAGGTCCAAATTTCCCAGACCCCCAGTGGCTGTGTAACACGAAACGTGTAAAGTGAACTTCTAGGAGCTTCAGTTTTCTCACTGGGAAGATTGGGTTGATATAGGGAGGGATTACACTACAGGGCATGCAAAACTTATCTGGCCTCGTTCCCGGCTCATAGTAGGTGTTCATCAGAGTTGACAGTGTGTGTGTGCCAGGTACGAAGTTAAGCCCTTTGCAAACTTTTAAAAATGTATTCTCACCATAAAGTGGACACTCTTGTTATCACCCTTTTAAAGATGAGGCAACAGATGCCAAGAAGACTTAAATTGCTCTATTTGTAAAGCCAGTAAGCAGCAGAGCTGGCTCTCACCCCTGCTCAGGCTCCAGAACCAACAATGAACTCACTTCCTTAGCACAACACAGGCATGAGGAAAGTTCTAACCCCCAGCCAAGTCCTCCCTCCTCCAGGTGGAATCAGAAGCCGTCCACCTTAATATTCCATGGTCGTCCCAGTTTCCTTTGAGAGGCTCCCCAAGGAAAAGGGGTTCTATTCCATGTTGACCTTTTCTTTCTGGTTTCTTTTCAACTAACATGGCACAAAGCTGAAAGATCTTTTGGTTAACTGTATTTATTAAGGAAAATAGGCTGGAGTGAGCCCAGCTGGGGTCACTGTACAGTGAGTGGTTTATCGCACACACAGACACACACAGACACACAGACACACACACACACTTTGACAGCTAGGGTCCGGGGCAGAAACTGCCCGTGAGCAGCATACAGCTGTGCCACTTATCTTCAGAAGAAAGCTGTCTCCATAAGGATGATGAAAACTTGGCCTGACAAATCAACAAAGTGCAAAGTAACAAAAGTTCGATGAGACTATCCATGGAAAAAATCCTTTCATCATTCTATAGTCCATTGAAAATTTACGCTGACTTAGACAGCTGACTACATAACAAACATAAGCAGGAATAAACCAAGAATTAGTTATTTTAATAACAACAACTCTGAGATCTGTATTCTAGAAGAGTTGTAGGAATACCCAGAAAGGTATACGAAAAAGTACTTTAAAAATGACAAGTTTTTCATTTGATCCACAAAAATGTAGTAGGTGTATTTTTATATTCACAGCACCATCATAAACACTGGTAAACAAAACAAATAAAAATGCATACCATCAAAACAATAATAGTAATAACCATAAATACTTACCATAGTGGAACTTACCCTATTTGTGTAATTATTAAATATTATGGAAATATTAGTAATTTGTCTCCTTGGCTTTGAAGTTAATGCCTATCTAAATGTAAATATCTGACAGTATGTTCCTTGTACTGGTTACCTGTCAAGTAAACCTTCCCCGTTGACCAATTTCCTGAGAGTTCATTTTGTTAAGAGAAGGGGGAAATAAAAAGGACCATGTAATCTGAAGGCAGTAGGAGTCTGCACCAGGTGAGTTTGTGGGGTGGGGGCAGGAATGAGGAGAATGGTGCCTCTCACAATTTTGCCTACCAAAAACATTGGCAACACAAAAGTAATTTCACTATTATTCTCAGTAAACCACCTGCTACTGCTTTCAGAAAAGAAAAAAAAAATCACATAACACATTTCAAAGTCAGAAACACTGTGTACGGTCTGAATTACTATTCCTTCTATTAGCATGGATAATCAAGAGTTTACTGTGTGTGTTCAATCAAAGCTAGCCCCAAGCGAGTTCTAAAATATAGCAATTATATGGTTTCCTCCCACTCCTGCCCCGCATAATGGATCCTGAAGGAGAAAGGGTGTTCAAACAGGCTGCAGCATAATTCTTAGCGCATGGGTAAATCTGAAAAAGTGCAGCATTTTAAAATAGGTAGGAGAAAGGAGCATGGGTGTGTCCTTCCCTGAAACACCAAGAGTCTATTCCCTTTTTCAAGGAAGGAAGATGAGGCCAGGGTGACAAGATGGGATCTGATTGGTTGGTTACTCTGTACTTCCAAAAGAAGATTCCAGGGATTGAGAACATAGGCCAAACCAAAACAGCAATTAGCCAAAAGAAGAGAAGAGAAGAGGGGGGCAGAGCGGGAGAAGCAGACAGTCCCCAGGGATTGTCAGATCTCTGTGATAAGGAATGGCACCATTATGCTTGCATTTTCAGAAGTGGCCCTCCTCTTATCCTGGTTTCAAAAGAAGCCCCCTCTATTCACCTTCTCATTAAAATAGCCTCTCCAGAAAAAATGCTGAGACCACACAAAGCAGGACATTCATCACTAGGGCAACCCGTGTACTCAATGAAAGCTGGCAAGCACAAAGGGCTCACTTAAGGCTTTGCAGGGAATCTGGTTCTCTTTGCCTCAGACCATATTTCAGATTTAACACTGGACTAGGGAAGCAAATTCTATTTTTTTTTTCTTTTGTTTTTTGTACCAAGAGTACTTATGAAGAATGAAATCACTCTTTAAATTTCATTTTATTTTTTAAAGCAGGCAACCCCTTGGGTAGTGTTCAGCACCCAATTTTTATTTACCAAGGCTCTACCGCCAGCTACATTCCAACCCATTTATACCATATGAAGACAATGTGGTTAATTGTCTCCCAGGATGCCCTGCATACTACATCTGCAAGGACCATTCAGATATACTTCCCAGCTTTGCCCCTACCTGCTCCCCTCTCCCGCCTCCCACAACTGCCTTTCACCCATCTTTCCTGTCAAAGACCACACACACACACACACACACACACACACACACACACACACTTCCTCAGGGCCAGCAAAAACCTACCCAGCTATAGCTCCAGTATAATGTGTAAAATAACACCAGAATCTGGCTACACAGAATCACACATATAATGGCATTTATTGCAAGCCATTTTTGTCTTATATATTATTTTTAAGGACTTTGAGATATTAAAGTTACAAACAACAACAACCCTCCATTCAGTGGAAGTGAGGGGCAGCCTGTCTTATAGCAAAACCATCGTAAACTATCTTTCAGTTACTGTACGTAACTCATCAACCTTGCTTTATTCCTGTACTTCCTTCTGTATCTCTTTCTTTTCCTGGAGATGGAATAAAACCACTCCATGTGGCCAGAATAATAACATTGTATCTCAGCTTTAATTTGCTGTTGACAAAGCTTTTTCTCAGTCACTTTTCAGAAAAATAACATCTCCTGAGAAATCATCTTTAGCATATTAGAATCTCAAGCAGAAGTTCCATTGTGGACACCTGGGGCAATTTTCTCAGATATAGGACAGAATTCAGCTGGAGTGTGAAATTGGATCTGTTTAGGGTTTTTTTTTTTTTTTTTTTGGTCTTTTTCATGTATTCCAAGGAGTGGGGTTGAATTGGTTTTGCACTCCTGTTTCATAAACTATTCTTTCACCTTGTTTTAAATCTGCACAAAACACCTAAGAAACTTAAAAAGCTCGGCAAAAATACTCACCAACTCTTTCATATTTACTAACAAAGAATTTGAGAGATCAGGAAAATAAGCAGATAGAGTTAATAATAACTAAAAAGTAACAAGTTCTGAGTTAGGTACCAGGGATTCCAAGATTAGCAAGACACAAAATTCTACTCTATGTTCACTCTAGGTAAAAATAAAGAGGACAGAGTATTTATCCATCTGGAAAGAGAAGCTAAGCATCTCAGAATAGGTAATACCTTGTGGCTACCCAACTAAACAAGAGCTATTTGAGGTCCCTGTGAATTTTCAAGACTCTAAAAGAAGTCCTAAGATCGAAATGTTTGAAAACTGCTATTCTAGCAGATTGAGTAGGAAGTGAGGAAATAGAGACAGAGAGTAAAAACAATGTTTTCAGGAAGTTTGGCTATGAAAAAGAAAGACATAGTATGTTATTTAGTTCAGAAGGGAACTTTGGGGTCTAAATGTGTGTGTGTGTCTGTGTGTCTGTGTGCGTGCCCATGTACGCACACATCATTTAAAATAAATAGGATTTAAACAAGCATGTTTAAATACTAAGATTAAGGGTCCATTAAAGAGAGAGATGTATAGATGGGCAATGGGGTAGAAAGAATACAATCCCTTAGGAGAAACAGAGGAATTGGTTTTTGACTGGAGAAGGGACAGCTCAGTCCTTTGAACAGGAGAAAATCAGGAAAGGATTGATTCTGATCATGAGAAAACTTTTTTGTGGCAGTAAGTTGAAAAAGCTCTCGTTTTATGGCTATTCCATACTCTATGAATTAGGAGGTAATGTTCTGTGCTGAGGAAGAGGAGATAGGTTGGGAGCAGGGACGAGTAGGGGACTGGAGAATATCTGAATGCATTCCTATGGAGAATGTTAGGGACATGACTGTGGAAAGCAGACAGGATTGCCAGGAAGCACTGAAAATCCTGCTGACTCAAGTTGAAGACATAACTTACAGAGGACTCAATCACTGGATTAAAAACTTTTTGACTCTATTGTGAATTAAAATATACATACAGAAAAGTACATAAGATATATATTTGTACTTAAATCAAAATTTCTAAATTTTATCAATACCTTTATCCTCCTGCCAGATAGTGAAGACCATAGAATGCTTTCACTGAATTTATTCACTCAGTATATGACATTATTAACATGTATTTTAATAGTGTGTTGTAACTTCATAAGACATTATTGTTATTTTACATAGTAACTGTTCATTTACATTTACCCATGTATTTACCACGTTCTTTACTCTCCCTTCTTTCATTTTAGGCCTTTCAGTTGAGCTCATCCTCCTTAGCATTTCCTTTAGTGATGGTATCTGGTGCAAACACTCCCTATTTTTGCTTGTCTAAAAATGATCTTATTTCATTTTTACTTTTTAAAGTTTTTTCTAGGGGTATATAACTCTAATGCGGCAGGTATTTTCTTCCAGCAATTAGGAGATATCATTCTACTGACTTCTGGCTTTCATAGCTAGCACTAAGGAGTCAGCAATTATCCTAACTGTTGTTCTTTTAAAAGTATTCTGACATTTTTCTCTGGCTTAGATTATTTTTTTTCCTTGAATATTTTTTTCTTTTTCATTGGTGTTCTGTAGTTTTATGTAAGGTATCTAGGTATGCAGGTCATATTTATTTTGCTTAAAATTTGATTTTTTTAATTGAGATAAAATTTGTAAATAACATTACATAAGTTTCAGGTGCACAAAATTATAATTCAACATGTGTTGAACATACACAAAAAGTGATCTCCACCAAAAGTCTAGTTCCTATCCTTCACCCATAGTGCCCACCTTGCTTGATTGGTTTTTGAATCTTTGGACTGGTGTATTTCATCATTTCTTCATTTTTTTAAGATTTTATTTATTTATTTATTTGACAGAGAGAGAGAGAGAGAGAGAGCACAAGCAGACAGAGTGGTAGGCAGAGGGAGGAGGAGAAGCAGGCTCCCCACTGAGCAGAGAGCATGATGTGGGGCTTGATCCCAGACCCTGGGACCATGACCTGAGCCGAAGGTAGACGATTAACTGACTGAGCCACTGGGGCACCCCAGTCATCATCTCTTTAAATATTGCCCCTGCCTTACTCTCTCTCTCCTCAAATTAAACATACATTATACCTTCCTTCATGACCTTTACTGTATCCTTTTCTATATTTTTGTCTCTTTATGATTTATCCTGTATATTTTCTTATCATTCATATTTCCATTAATCTTTGCATTAATTCTGTGGATATTTGCTGCTAAATCCAGACACTTGAGTTTAATCTGAGTTATCTTTCGCTTTTCATTTTTAGAAGTTTTACTTGGCTCTTTTTTCAACCCTGTTACATTAAGTTTTAGAGTTTCCTGTGTTTGCCATTATTCTGTTAAGGAGAATAAGCAAAAATTTTTATAATTTGTGTCCACTGATTCCAATTTGTAGAGATTTTGTCAACCTGTTTTTATGTTATTCCTAATGTTTCCTCCTCATAATATTCTGTTGCCTTACATACTTGATTTTGTTTATGACTCCATGCTTTTCACTTTCTCTGAAAAATATTTACAGGGATTCCTTGAAGCTTTGTACTAAGTTACCTACCTCCAAAGAGGATCTGAATTTATTTCTGCCTGGAAACCAAGGGCATTACCACTCTAGAACCACCTTACAACAAATTTTTGTCTTGCAGTTTCCCCAGACCCCTCAGAATATGTGAAGTTAATCTGTAAATCTACACGAAGTTTGGCTTATGGCTACAACTTTTCAAAAATTTTTTTCCTTTCCTTTTTCTTCTTCTATGTGTAGTTTCAAGGCAACCCTTCCAGTAGTTTCTTTCTGATTCACACTTCCCAGCCCATTGTGATTATGACTTAATGTGAAGAGAGCCTCTTATTAGATTATCCACTTGCATTGGCCCTGGGCCTTAAATAATACTCTTATTATTATTTAAAAATAATATTATTTTATTACTAAATTATTATTTTTGTGGCTTCTTATGAGCCACCAAAAACAAAGTGCAATTTTCCCAACATTAGAATGCCTTCTGGGTCAAGTGAGTTGAGTATTCAGCTTACCTCTGAGTTTCCAGTTTCCCTTAAGCTTTGGTCTGGTAATTCCTTAATATCTTTTAAAATTCTGCAATGTTTAAAAGAGATGTTTTTAATATTATGCCCAGCATTTTTAGTTATTTTCAAAATTTGTCCAAGTCATCTAGTCAACCATTACCAAAGTAGAAATCATTATATTTCTTCAGGAACACTCACCATCTGAGGTATGGGTATAGAGAAAAAGACCCAGGACTGGGGTCTTGCCAAGTAAGAATAGAAAGAAGATGTGGTAAGTCAGCTTACAGAATTAGTAAAGAATGTCTTAAGTCTTGAGTTATATGAATTGGATGAGGAAAGAAAAATAGAGGAAATGTTTGAAACACTGAAAGTAGATGATAAACAGAATAGAGATCTCAATGAGGTTAAAGAATTGATATATCGGAACAACTTAGTGAATGACCTAAACAGACAGGAAATTATAAAAAGAGAATGTCTAGGTATATGATTTCCATGATGGAGAAGTTTATTGTGACTATGGCAGTAGGCTGTGAAGTACAGAGGTTGGGAAGGTTACTTTGAAGATGAAGAAGTAAAAAAATCTGAGATTTTGCAATCAGCCAAGATGAGGTCAGAACTAGAAATGGAACAAAAGACCATGGGACAGGCCCTCAGTCTTCAGTAAGTGAATGGATGTGATCATTACAAGTGGAGATTTCAGGAACAAGGTGAAATAGAAGATGGGTACCAGATATTATTTGTCTCATGAGATCAGGGGGAATTTCATGAATGGGAAGGAGTAATCACCTGAAATAACTTAAAAAGTAAAGTGATGTAGATTTACATTCAATTCTGAGGAACATCACAAGTAAGAGAATTTTGACAAGGCAAATTTGAAAAACAACCAAACAGAACTTCTAGATAGGAAATGGTTCTCAGCTTTTATCATATCAGTGTGGATCTCACTGAGATCATAAGAGTCACTCTCCTCATGGGGCAAATGCAATAGAATGCATCATGTGATGTGTGTCTGACTCTGGATTCTTGTCTCCCCCAGTCGCTGTCCCCCTTTAGTTATTGTATTTGTCTGGGCTTTGTAGGGCTTCACAAATAGAGGATTAGGTGACTGCTAGGTGACCTGGTTTGTGTAAATATAATGTGTTGGTCTTCTTCATGTTCTTTCTGTGTTTTATTATTTATAAACTTCTTTTTGTATTGAGAAAAATAGCCAAAGATCTTTGACAAAAGGTCCTGTACCAGGAAAAGAATCTGGAACAGAGTTTAGCAACCCCTCTTGAAGTGTGGGGATCTTGAACCATCCTTTCTTTTGCGTTCTCCTTCCCCATTTCCTATTTTGCGCCAGATCCTCTATACTAAAAATCTGACTCCTACCCTAACCCCATGTCTATCTTCCCTCTCAAGAAAAGCCCCCACACATAACACATTTAAATCCTGAAGAAGCTAAAAACACTCCACCCCTTTTTCACAATCTCCTGTGTCAAGACCATTCCTTGAAGTGATTTGTATTAATACACTTATGTTTGGATGGATCAAACCCACTTTAATCTCTAATCTTAGGGTAGAGAGAAGCAGAAGCAGTGAAGGGGTCATTCCATGTAAGAAGTAGGGTCAGGAGACCAAGAAAGGGAAGATGAATGTATATCCAAGTCACTCAGGTACTTTTATGCAAATGCAAGAAACTTATGTCAAAGTGGCCACAACACTGTTTAAGAGGAGACAGAGGAATGTAATTCCATGTTTACTGCTAGAAACCAAAGCTTTGTTCGAAATCTTGAATTTATGAGGGAAAAGTAGGAAAGACTGTACCTATCTGTTCTTTCCCTGATCCCTTCCCCTCATTTCTGAACTGCAGGAGACTGAACCCCCTTGAGATTTAGTGACTTCATCTCTGGGGAGTGTTTATTTGATGGCTGATTTTGCTGTGCCAGGTACATTTCCTTTCCCACTCGCTATTGTTTTCTAATACACATGCTGATCCCTTTCCCTTCTCTCATTACCCTGGGAAATACAATGAATAAACAAAAACTTATCAGTACTGGAAAAAAAAAAAAAAAAAAGATTCACTTTCCTGTCTTCAAGAATCAAATCAAAAGCACGAAGAGATTCTAGGAAATGATAGGCAATTTTACATAAAAGAATTAGCTTTATTAATGGTCCAGGCAAGTGCTCAATAACCTCCACCACGTGGAGATCTCTAGTGTAGCTGGTGTGGTTAGAACATGGCTTAGAACAACACTCCCTGGCTGTTTGGTATGCCAAATACCCTGAACAACAAGCAAAAGTGCTCAGAGTTTCCATAAAAAAGGTCCAGAAGCCCTGAGCTCACCATTAAAAAAAAAACACAAAACTTGCAAGTAACTAAGCAGCTTGAGAGCCAATGAGGATAAAACAGCCGAAACACACCTACGGCAGTTTCAAACACTAGAATTAGCAGTATAGAATTTAAAGTTTGATATGTTTAAAGTTAAATAGATTTAAAATAGGAATAAGATGTCCAGCCATATTTGAAAAGAAACAAACAGAACTTCTAAATGTGAAAAGGAGAATGTAATAATGAAATTAAAAACTAAATGACATGTTTAACATCTGATTAAACACAACAGAAGAAACGGTGATTCCGAGATCTAGAGGACTCCCCAGGATACAGCATGGAAATCCTGAGAGACGGCAAATCTGAGAGAGCGGTAAGATAAATGGAGAACGGGATCAAAGATTATCACGTAAATCCGACCACAGTTTCAAGAGCAGAGAAGAGATGGGGTAGAGACATTATTTAAAGAGTCTACGGCTAAGAAATGGTGAAAGAACAACAAATCCCAAGCAGGAAAATTTTTTGAATCAATTTGCACCTAAACTCAATTTAGCAACACTACAGAACACCAAAGAGCAGATTATCTGCGAAGAACAACAGCAGAATTAAATGAAGTTTTTTTTCTGTAGAGGACCAAATAGTGACTATTTTAGACTTTGCAGGTCCAACAGTCTCTGTTGCAACCATTAGACTCTGTGCTTTTAGTGTAAAAACAGCCACAGACAACATAGAACTAGCTTGTGTTCTAATAAATCTTTATAAAAACAGGAAACGGAAGAGATTCTGTCTGGGAGTCACAGTCTGCCAACCCCTGAACTACAGCATGACCCCATTTCTCTACAGCAACAATGGCATCCAAAGTAAAAGGCCTAGATTGAGGCCAGTTAGGTGTCTCCTACTCTCTTTCCCAGGACCGCACTTGCCCACCCAACCTAAAGAACGCAGTTCAGCCTGAGAAGCTGCAACTAAGAGCATTCCTGCTTAGTCTCTCACTGAACCTGGAACTGCAAAGCAGACCTGTTACTAAATGTGGCCCAATGGATATCAGGTGGTGCCAATCAGAAAACGGCTTCAACTTCTCCAGCAATATCCCTCCAGCAATAGTCACCCAATACTACCAAGATAGACAAAAGCTTTAACCCGAGAGCTCGCAGAAAGTTATCTCGAATCTGCTTTCTCTCTCCCCCAGCCCTCACACGCCCCTCCACCCCAGGTCAAAGATGGCAAGGCCCATGGCCACATAAGCACGGACCAATCCTTTTCCCAGTGGTTACCAATACTACTTTCAACAAGCTAAAAAAGAGACCAGTTTATGGAAGAGAAATTATGCCCACAAATTCTACAACTAACAGTAATGCCGGAAAGGTGACTCTACCTCTAGACATGTAGTCATGGATACCCGATAAGATGACAGAGTGGGAAAAAGAGCGCTTCTAAAGAATGTCTTTTCCAGTCAGTGCTCAAAGGCGGAGGTGGGGGGGTGGGGGTGGGGGTAACAAGAACCTCAACCCAAACTGCATCAAGCTGCAGAGCAAGAACAAGGAATAGCGTTGCAAACGCCAACACACTGTGATAAGCGCGCTCAGGCAGGGTTCCCAGAAGTTTAGGTTAGCATTAATCATTGCTCCTAATTGCTGTCAGTTAACTCTCCCGAGCCCCTCCAGGCCAAGCCATCATCCCATGAAACATGTTGTCTTCCCTTATAATGCATTTTCTGTCTTGCCAGTAACAGAATCTGTGGCTTTGGTGTTCTTTACAGAAACACTGATCAAATTACCCTGAGACCTTTTTGTGTGTTCTGGGTTACTGGGCAGAATTCCAGAAACAAATGCTTACATTATCCTCAAATAGAATACCTAACTTTCCAAGACTGGTCAGAAGTAAATGTTTCTCAGTCATTTCAGGCTTGGCCATTGATTAAGGCCCAGCGCACTTGACATCCTGCTCTCTGGCCACTATGTTACACAGCCCACATGTCATCTCCTAACTTCTAAGACTGTTCTAGTAAAGGCCCTTTCCTGCCTGAGCATCCTGTGCTCTCCACTACAAATGCGAATAGGCCAAATTTCTTTGTTCCTCCATCCCGCAGGCTCCTCTCCCAACTTTGTCGGTTTCCTTGTGACCTGCATTCCATTCAGTCTATTCACTTAAGAAACTGCTGCCTACTCTATTATTTAAGTGCTGGGGGAAAACACACACACTTACACACACAAACACACACACACACACACCCTTTTTTCCCTTACTGTGTTTCAATATTTTGCAACATTTTGGAAATTAATTCTAATGGCATCCTGAAAACCTATCATTCAGGGAAACGGAGATCTACAGTTTGCATGACTTGCCTGAGATCAACAGTGTCAGAATCAACTTTATATTCCTCCTAGTGGTTTTCCTACCATATCCCTCATATCTTCAAATTTAAGCTTTTTTATGTTCCCTATGATTCCAAGATTCCCAACTTTTCCTACAAACACTGCTGATTACATGCTTTGCCTGCATCTTTACAGAAAAAAACAAAAATTAAATCTTTTTAAAAAATGTATGGGACTGACAGAAGCTTCATAAGTGAATATTCATATCAATTTGACTTTCATTTGACCTTGAAGTGTCACTGTTACTGAATGTGAAGTTATCAAGATGATAGCCCAGCAGATGCTGCCAAATGAAAATTTTGCTGCAATGAGCTTTTTATGAAATATTGAGGCTAAGCAGAGAACCAGTTCCTCTGACAAAAATACTCTCAGTCACTCCCCTCACTAAATCACAGTGTGGAGGCTGCAGGCACTCCAGGCTTTCCACTGACAGCAATGACATCCTGAATGTGCTTAGCTGGGAAACAGTCAAGATCAAGAGATGACCTTTTTATTGCAGATTGTGAGATCATCTTCATTCCCACAGGTTTATATTCAAAACAAAGGTTTGGTTTTTCTGGGTTTTTTTTAATCACATGGTGTTCAAGGAGATAAAAAAAATCTCCCACTGAGCAGGAAAGGCAATAGCGGACTTTCCTTCTACAGCCCTGTGAATGGCTGTCACATCCCAGAAGCAGACTGCATTCTCTCCCCTCTGTGACAGTCCCTCTTGGTCCCCCAGCCTCCCCTCGGGTCGAAAACATATCACACGCACTTGTCTAGGAACACAGTTTGCTATTCAGTTGACACCTTTGACCTACATGTCAGTGAGGTAAGCCTCCATTTGGAGGAAGGAAAAGAAGTGATAATGATAACTAGCAATACTGCAAATGAGACACCCAGGATGTTCTATGCAGAAGGAATGTGACGCTGAAGGCCACCCGAGATGCTTTCGGCTCTTGCTGTGTCACCTGGCCGGTGCACTCTCAATCAGGTGACCTTCACTGAGCACCCAGGAGAGACCAAGAGCACATTCACTATTCTGTAGAGGGACTCAAGGTTAAGCAGCCTTCTGCAGGGACAGGTTTAGGAGAGAAGGGATACATGGCATTCCCCTGGGGATATTGAAAGTCAAAGGCTTCTCCGTGCAGGGGCATGGAGCAGAGGCCGGGTGGAATGAGGCATACGGCGCACTACCCTTTGAGAACACTCCCTGACAACATCATGGTAACCTTCAGTTTCACTGACCGCAATGGCCCCTCTATTCTATTCCTGGCACAATGCTCAGTGCTGGCCGGGATTCATTTCTCCCTATTCAGCTCAAGTTGTAGTCACATACTAAAATGCACAGTGACAAGATTTCCTAAGGCTTTCAGGTGCGTTCAGCCTGCCGGGCTGCAGGATGCTACATTACTAGGTCCAATGGCTAAATGAAGGCACCTCTTGCTTCCAGACTGCAGTCAGAATCCAAGCAGATGCTGTCTAGAATTAGTTATTCGGGAGGCAGTTAAGGATCCTTAAGGATCTTTTGAGTCATTTATGCAACAAAGTATTTTTAGAGTGTCAGCTATGTCCCAGGCATTATGCTCCAGCCCAGTTGACACAAATATAAATAAGACAGAGCCAGGACAAGCTCACAGAGAAGTGAGAGAGAGAAGTACACACATAATACAATATGGTGAGTGTCATTAGTGATTAGTAGTAAGTGGAGGTCCTCAGAAGAACAGAACATCTAATGTAGTCTGAAATGGATGAGAAGATTTTCTTAAGAAAGTCTGGCAAAAAAAAAGGGGGGGGAAGAGAGGGGGATTAAAAAGTGGGTATTCCAAGCAAAAAGAAAAATACAAGCAAAGGAAAATGGGCATGAAGTAGGAGATTGTGTCCACGTACTTTGCCATTGCCAGCATGTTAAATGTGTGTGCATCAAAGGCATGGCAACTAGCCAGTAGTTAGAAAGCCAGGTAGAGGCTGGGTCAAGAAGCAAACTATGTCCTCTGTAAGAAGCGTTATTTTCCAGGCACTTAGCAGCCAGTGAAGGCTCTGAGTAGGGGAAGAACATAGGCAATTTGCACTCCTGAAAGATCATTCTGGCAACAGTGTGGAAGAGAGGGCTCAGGAGTAAGACTAAAGGGAGAGAGAACACTTAGGAGCTTTTTCCAAAAGCTGAGATAAGTAATGAGGAGGGCCCGTCTCTTAACCCCTCAGATAGCTGACCACCAAGTCTGGAAACCAGAGCCTTTCCCAGTTGTGTATGGCACACAATTGACTTTGAGCCTGGGACAAATTTTCTGTGTGAAGCGTGTCAGACTTAACCTGGGAATATCCTCCTAAAGTGCATGGAAGCCAGGGAGGAAAAGGTTGAGAGATGCCACCCACACCCCTACTCCCTTCCCATCTCTTCCCCAGTTGCTTAGGTGTGCCTGTGACCCCTTGTCATGAATGCCCAGACGGACCTACACCTGGCTGTGCCCTGGCTGGCTTTTCTAGCCTGGGGTGGCTCTGCCATATCCAGGCCCATCACTCATTTTCCCTGTCTCTGCTAATGTGTGAGGACTTGCTTCTCATCTGTTTTGAGTCATTGTCATTTCTTCCCCTTTCCAAATAAACCCGCAGGGCTGACCGCTCCTCACCGGCTCCATACTGTGGCTGCCTAAATTCAATGTCATATAAAGCCTGATGGGGTAAAAAATAAATCCTAGGTCCATTAGAGAGGAAAGTGTACTGTTTGCTTCCTTCTAGTAACAACATCAGGCATTTCAGGCCTACAAGCAGAGTGTCTTCCTGTGGTGAGGCCAATCCAGTCTCCTTTTAATCCTTCTGAGGCAGGGCATCATTCTCTCTTCACAACCCAAAGGGTAGTGGCATTCACACTTCTCAAACGGTAAACCCTCCTCAGTCTTCAGTCACCCCCATCCTGCTGAAGGGAGCCTGTGTCAAGGCTCTTAGCTCCTCACTTGGACATTGCCAAGAACATTTTTCTGGGCTGCAGACTGTCCCCTGCTAGGTGACTGTCACACTGCCACCACCTCAACGCCCTGGTGATGAAACTTTTTCTTCTCCTTTTCTGCCTTTATTAAAAAATCAGAGAGAAAGAGAGCATACCTGGACACATTCTTGTACATGTTCAGTTCTCGTCTCACTTCTCAACTTTAAAGAGAACCAAGGAGACAAGGATCTATATATCACCCCCTTCCCATTCCCTACAAAAGACCCTCAGCTCTGCTTTCTGGATGCGAGCATCAGGGAACAATGGCTGAAACACACAACCGTGATTGCCCTCTTCTGTCACAATGTCCTATGACATTATAACTGCCACTTGATTTTTGTTTCCTCCCCTAGACTATAAACTCCCTGAAGAAACTGGGGCTGTTTCCCCATTGTCCTCAGTCCCAGCAGGGTGTCTGGAGGTTGTAGTTGTCCAGTTGATGTTGGCTGAATAAATGCATAGTGGCTACCTCCAACTTCATGAGCAAAGGACTATTCACTTAGGCCTATGACATGAGCCGAGGCATTTTGAGGGCTGTACCTCTGAGATACTCATGACCTACAGGCTGCACTTGCATGAAGAATGCTCTGGCTTTGAGGTTGATATTTTTCTTTCTAGGAGAGCTGCAACCCTGGGCAGGTACCCCTGAATACCAGTTTTAAAGACCTAAGCAAAAGAACAGAAAATTCTCCAGAGCTATTGGAAAGCAAGAACAAGAAAACATGTTCACCCTCTAATAGGAAGTCAGCACACACCCTGGAGAGGAGGCATTCGTGGCGACTTTAAGTGACAAGGTTGGGCTGATGGACAAAATTGCAAAAGGCAGTTGTCTCTCACACCCCCTCTTCTTCCTACTGGCACCATTTCCCATCACAGTCCCTGCTATGGGGCTCATGACATTGGAAAACATTCACAGCAATATGGAACTTGTGGGGAGGTCAGAACTATCAGGTCATGCCAGGCCTGGCGTGAGGCCAAGCATCTGGCCCTGGAAATAGGGGGACTATCCCAGCTGTACCCAGACAGACTCCACAGTGTCCAGAGTGCAATTAACTTCAGGCATAATTTAGAAAACAACTGGCATCAATTCCAATCTAGCAATAGGGAGACTGACTTCTGGCAGAGCAGAGTGAGGAGCTCTGCTGACCCACACACCAGTGAAACTAGTGAACGTTACTTTAAAAAAAAAAAAAAATCATTTAATGCTTCTGGAAATGGTCCTAACAGCAAACAGAAAGTACAATATCTACTCAAGAAAATCTGAAAATTTGGTAAGAAATGTGAGAATCTGTAGAATTGGACCAAGATCCTTCCCTCCCTCCCACTCTCAGCTCAGTGAGGCAAAGATTCCATTCCACGTGACCACAGTCCCTGCCCCAGGGCTCCCTTTTCCCCCAGCTCCCAGCCAGAGGGCCTTTCTTCCCTGGAAAACAGGACTTCAGCATTTCTCATCCGGCCCCATGGACCTGATGCTAAGTGTCAGATGAGTGCCATCAGGAGGTGGAGGCTCCCTCCTTCCACCTAACCACTGGGAGGGCTGTCAAGAGTAGAGGCTCTACCTCGGGCACTGCAGGCCAAGGACAAGGCGGCTCTGCTTACCCCTGCCCTGGCTCAGGAGACAATGGTTCCATACCAGAAGAGGCAGTCAAGAAGACTTCAAATTGCTGCCTCTACATTCCACTGAGCACTGAGATCCTGGAATGGGGTTATCACACAGAGAGAAATTCATTATTTACCCCACCCCCAGTTCTAGAGCCCTGCTTCATAGATTTTTGTCTAGAAGGAGAAGCACTGTCAAACAGAGAGCCCATCTCATTCCAAAGGAACTGACTTCATTTGCAATGGAGCAGGGAGAAACTCAACTCTAAGGCTCTCTCATGAACAGTGGAGGCTGTGGTGAAAGGCAACTGAGAGGAGATCTGTAGATTTCATGAAGAGACAGCCTAGACTGTAGGCTGGATAGTTTATAGGACAGAAGCAGGGAATAAGGCAGCAGGGAGGAGCCCTCCTGGGGTCAGAACAAGGATCAAGCAAGGACCTGGGGAACTATACCACCAAAGGAGCCACAATTTGATTGGATTGGTGCGTGGGGCAATTTAGACCCCCAGGTTATTGTTGAAAACAATAGAACAATCATCAGGCAATTAGTGGAGGTCAACAGCAAGATGAGGTCAGGGACAGAGTCTCCCTGTCCAGAAACTCCTACCAATACCAGTGTCTTCTCAGGGTCACTGTGGGTATACCCAAAGCTGCATCTTGCAGAAGCAACATCAGAGGCTTAACACTGCTGGAAGGAAAAACACTTTACTAAAATAATAGTAGCCAGTCACTAAAAAGTAAACAAGCAAGTAAGAATAACAAGTCCTGGGATGGAAGCTGTGCCCAGAGTTGCTATAACATATTACCCAAAATTTCTGGCATCTTCCCACTTATGAGACAGGCAAGCTGAAGTTCTCCCGCGGGAGCAGGAATCAGAGTCCCCCGGATGGCTTGTTCAATCGCAGATTGCTGGCCCCAGCCCCCGAGTTTCTGATTCAGTAGGTCTGCAGTGGGGCCCAAGAATCTGCACCCCTAGTGAGTACCCAGGTGATACCCGATGTGATAGTCCAGGCACTACAATTTGTGAACTACTGGCTGCCCTAATGTGTGAAGCCCATGATGCATAACTAAACCAAAGCAGGTGGAGAATGTAGGTCATAGCCTAAAATACAAGAACCTACTTCCAGATAAATGGGGGTGGTTAAGTACAGCAGGAAAATAAGCACAGCAAACATCTAGTTGTTTTGCCACCCCAAATCATTTCGCTCTCCTTCTGGTAACTAATACACCAATTTCCCTCGGGGAAACACTTTCCCCCCTCACTTTTAGTCCATACGCTTTGGAACGACTTCATGACTTACCTTTGCCTCAGGAAAAGGGGTGTGACAGACTTCACATTTTCCCCCAGCTCCAGTAATTAGTTCAGAGATGGGTAATCAGAGCTAGTAAGATTTGAGGAGACTTTTTCTTTGAGGAGACAGAAGGAGAGAGGGAGGGGGGGAGAGAGAGAGGGAGAGAGAGAGAGATTTGCGTCTGCAACTGCCGCTTTGCCACCACATGGAGCCTAAAACTGAAGCCATTTTGGGGTAAGCCGAGTTGGAGAACAAGCAGATCCTTGTGTGGTCATTTGAGGCCTAGATCAAACACACCTCAAACTTGTATTGCCCTGTAAACCAAGAAAATTCCCTTTTCATTTGAGCATTTTGGATTGGGCTTTGCAATTTGCAATATAAAAATCAGAAATTTTTTTAAAAGGAGGGAAAGCAATTTAGTATGACAAATTTAGTAATGACACATTTAGAATGACAATTTAGTAACCAACTGAATAGACAAAGCAGAACAAGCCACATATCATAAGTGAGAGTGTCGAGTCTTGAAGAGTGCAGAGTCACGAAGAGAGACATTCTGAATGGTAACAGGGCACAGGCTCCTGAAAGGCAGCAGACCAAGATTGTCAGGACCTGGATGAATAGTGTGACCACATTAAGTACAAAGACAGAAGCCCAGGTGTGAAGATTCAGCCAAATCTGGCATTCACAGGAGTGTGGGAGGCAAATAAGAGGGCAGGGACTTGGAACAAACAAGGGACCCGGGGTAACCTAGGAGGAAACTGAGGCCAAGGTGTGGGTGATATCAAAAGGAATCACAGATCAACTTACGTATCCACCCTTTAGGTCCTCCCCCATTGCCAATTCTCTGACCTCATATCCTACCATTCTCTCTCACCAACCCCACTCCCGACATGGTAGCTTCCTCACTGGTCTCCATCTATGTCAAACATGCTCCCACCCTGGAACCCCCGCCTTTGTTTCCTGTGCCTGGTAAGCTCTTGCATCAAATACTTGCATGGTGGGTTCCCTCATTTCCTTTAGACCTCCTCTCAAATGTCAATGTATCAGACCAGTCTTTTGGAATCAGTGTGTATGAAATAGCAAGACCCCACCTCCAACCTGGCTCACTGGAACTCCTTTTCTTGCTCTCTTTTTCTCTACAGTGGTTGTTACTATCTGACGTGTAAGTACTTGTTTGTTAATAGCTTCTCCTTAATAGAATGTAAACGCCATGATGGCACAGTCTTGGGGTTTTGCTGCTATATTCCTGGTACTTAGCATAGTCTATACCATAGTATGTGCTCAATAAAATATCAGTGACTAAATGAATGAAAAGATGAATTAATTAACAAACCAGGATTTAGCAGCCACAACTGGGCCACTGAATCCTAAGTCTGTGTGTCTATTATTATCACCTAATAAATCTTGGTGTTATTATATCCCTTATAATAAATCAATAAATGTAATTAAGAGTTTCTTTGAGTTATATGAGCTGTTATAGCAAATGACTGAACCTGGGGCGGGGGCGTGGGGTGTGGGAGGACCCATAGCCAGTTGGTCAGAAATACAGGTGACAAATCCTATGAGTGCAGGTGGGACTTGTGCCTAGAGTCTGAAGTGGGGGGAATCATGTGGGACTGAGCCTTAAACATGTGTGGTCTGTGCTAACTCTGGGTAGGTAGTGTCAGGATGAATTAAATTGTCGATTATAGGACATCTAGTTGGAGTCCACAGAGAACTGAAGAATTGCTTGGTGTGGAAAACCCACACAAAGGATGTCAGAAGTATTGTGAGCAGTGGAAAGACTTTTCCTTTCTTTAACCTGGCTTTACACAAAAACTTCTGAGAGATTCTATAATCTACATCTATGAGTCCACATAGAACTTTATAAAAAATGTGTCATAGGATCATCCACATAGCAAAGAGTAAAAACAGTCTGGAATGGTATTTTTTCTCCCCTGCTGAATATGATGAAATTAACGTAAGTGATAGATATAAATAACTTAAATGATAGAAAATAAATTTGCATATTCTAATAATCCTTTCCATTTAGGTTTTTAAAGACTCTTTTCTGTGATAAATCATAGTAACTACAAAATTGGTAGATAGTGTATGATTTTCATACAATTCACATTTTAATATTCCTGCTGGTGAAGTACGTGCTACCCTACATAAAGGCATAACGCACGTGTAGGTCAATGTGCAAATCAAGAAGTGGGTACTTGAGCATCTCTGGCTGTGCTTTATGTCCCTGCAATAATAATTATCATGAAATACAAAATGAAATAGAGCTTGGCTATTAAATGCAAAAGAACACGATGTTGTAACTTCGACAAGACTTTTTGAAACACTTGTTTTGCTTAAAACTCAAAATATGTTACTACATGTGTTTCAATTTATGTAACTATTATGTCAAAGCTATTTTATTTTTGTATCACAGGAAAGTATTTGCACTTAATCCATTTTAATATATTAAATATTAATATAAATATTAAAATAATATTAGATATAAAATAATATTTAAAATAATATTAAATAATATAAATATATTAAAATCTATTTTACTATTTAATATATTTTTAATATATTAAAATAACATGAAACATTTTAATTTTATCTTCCAATATTTTAAAATAAAACCAAGAATCCTCTGGGCTAGCTTACTGTATAAGCTTCTTTTTAATAACCAAATATGTGCTTTGACATCTCCTTTCTGATGGACCCACACCAGCTGAGCTACCTATAGATGAAATTATTCTACATTTTTGGGAGATTCTCTAAGAAACAAGACTATATAGCAATTAATCCTTCCTTATTACCTATACTGCTTGTCTGGCCTCAGGAACTCACTGGCCAGACATTCTGTCCATTCAAACAACTGCTTCATAATAATTACCAATTGACTGGCTGATTCAGTCCTACAGGTTAACTGGCTTGAATGTGCATAGCTGGCATAAATTCTCTCGAAGGAAGTTTTCTGGTTGAATTTTCCAAAAATTAGAAGGCAATTCCTAGAAAGTATCATGTGCCTGGCATTTATTTCCTCTACCATTTTGACAAAGCCTGTGTCTGCTAGACTTCTGGGCACCAAGAACACAATGTCTTTCCAGGCTTTTTGTGTCTCTCCAATGTATCGCAGAGATGAACTTGGCTCTGGAATATCTTTTCATCTGTGTCTCTGTGATGACAACCAGCTGAAAAGGGAGAAATTAAGTCAATCAGCTGATTGCTTTCTTTGCACAACTCCAACAGTTTTGGCAGATTTTCTTCCTCCTTGCCTTGCCTGATTGTTTGGAGACTGTGTCAATAAAGACATTGCTAAATGTGAGACTGAGGATTATAGAAGCGAGTAGCTTTAATAGGAATGTGAAAGTCTAACTAAAATTGAACTAAACACTATAAAGAGTGCATAAATAAAAAATAACACCAAAATGATTACTACAGACATGGTAATGAGGAAGAGAATGGCCAAAAGATTGAAGAGACAATTTTGTTTTCAGTCTTCCATGAAACATCTTTTTAAAGGAACTGTCTGCTCATCGTTCATGGTGGCTGTTGGACTACTGAGCTGGTGGTCTAGTAAGAGAGCTACCACCTTGGTCTGCTCTCTCCAAGCACCAAAAGCTTGTCTTTACTCATAGGTGTCATACTGTTTGATATATATGGTTAATCTGAGGGGAATTTTTAATGTGAGTCTTTAAAAAGAAAAAAAGTGGGTGAGAAAAAATGAACTTCACCAAGGAACAAGAAAACTTGCTATAGACTATATCTAAAAATAGCAATAATAATAATAATAATGGCTGTGATGGTTAATTTTATGTGTCAATTTGACTGGGCCACAGGGTGCCCAGCTATTTGGTCAAACATTATTCTGGGTTTTTCTGTGAGGGCGTTTTTGGATGAGATTAACATTTAAACCAATAGTCTGAGTAAAGCAGATTGCCCTCCCCAGTGTGGGTGGACCTCACCCTTTGTTGAAGGCCTAAATAGAGAAAAAGGCTTACCCACCCTTTAATAAGAAAGAATTCTCCTGCTCCATGGCCTTCCAGTTAGAACATCATCTGTTCCTGATTTATAGAAGCTTCTGGCCTTTGAATTCAAACTTCAGATTTGGACTTGCTGGCCTCTGTTATTATATGAACCAATTTCTTATACTAAATCAATCAATCTCAATACACACACACACACACCCATATATGTATATATATGTACATTCTATGTTGATATGTAATCCATATTGATCCTGTTTTTCTGGAGAACCCTGACTACTACAATGACTATAATGTATTGAGCACTTGCTGTGTATCCACCACTGTGCTATGGTTATTACCTCTATCGTCTCGCTTAATCCTTTCAACAACCCTATGAGTTGGGTCTCACTCATTGTGCCCATTTTATGCATGATGAAACTGATTTAAAGCAGGTAAATTACATTACCAGGATCAATGAACCAATATGTAGGATAGCCCAGGGCTAGAATAAAACATGTTGCTCCCTATGTTTTATTTTTGTGTATTTATTATCCTATCCTTTATTGTGGGAGAAATTCTCAGTGCTTACCAAAGATTCATATGCTCCTCTACATTTTCCAGTCCTCCTTTCAGTTAACGGAGACTGTGGGAATAGTGTTGTCCAATGAAGTATGTGTAGCTATAACAAGTGACCTATGGAGCAAGACATAAAGAGCTGATGTGCCTCCTTCATTTCTCTTCGACTGCCTGTTGACCCTGGAGGACACCTGTTCCAGATGGCATAGTTACAAAATGAAAGCAGCCCAGGTCGCTGAGTCATCTTTTGGAGGAGAGCCACAGAGGAAAGTCGTCTAAGCCACATCAAACTCTAAGTGAGTAGGAAATAAACTTCTATTGGGTCAAGCCACTGATATTTTAGTGTTGTTTTTTATCCTAGCATATGGTACACCTATTAAATTCTAATTTATACCAATAAGATCTGATATCAAAAGTGATAAGTGTTGGAAACATAATGATATGTTTATGAATATAATGTGGCACAGTGAAGCTTTGGAACCAGGCTACCTAATTCAAATCCCAATTCCACTAGGACTAGAGCTTAGACAAGTAACTGACCTTGGCTGTTACTTAACCACTCTGTGCCGCTCATGTGTAAAAAAGGGTTTTTTCTAACAGGGGGATTATGATGACCAAATGAGTAAATGGACCTACAGCTTTATGTTGGCTTCTATTAACACTATAAAAATGAGCTATGTATATAAACAATAATTTATATTTGACAATGTAAAAAAAGTTTTTACTCTCATTCACTCAAGTTTATTACACAAACAACAAACGTGTTTAAATGAAACCATATGATCAACCCTAAACTACATTCTGTGGATACAAAGATGAATGACACACATTTCTCTATTCACAGAGTTCACAACTTATTAGAGGAGACAGCCGTATTAATGTTATTGACGCTAAAATTCAGTAAGTACCGTGAAGAACCATTTTCTGGGTTTCACGACTATGTCTTGTTCCCAAAATTTTTCATTTTCAGTGCCTTCTATAATGCAACTGAGGAACTTTGGGATAAGTAACCCAGCCTACACTACTGATGAGGAAAAGAGTATGGGTCTCCCAATTCGCTTCCTGTTCATCCTCTCTCCAAACTATTCTCTAAGGATGTTTCTTAGAACACAGATTTCATGAAGTCATTTTACTACTTAAACATTTCTGATATATCTCCACTGATTATACAATAAGGTGGTGTACAGTAGCAAGGTTCACCTGCAGCCCCAAACTATCTGCAGCTAACATCCTCTCTGGTAGAAGGAGAATGAGTGAGATGTAGTATAGAGAACAAGAAACCCTGAATGCAGAGACCTAAGGTCTACCTCTTAATGTCTTTGAGCCTTAGGTGAGAAACTTCACTTCTCTAGATCAAGTTTCCCCAACTATAAAAATGAGATGTTAACTGTTCTTTATATATAACAAGGTTGCTCTGAGAGTCAGATGACATCCTAAGTGTCAAAGTGATTTTTGATTTATAAAATTTGATTTATTTATATAAAGCACTATATGTAAGATGGATATAGATACAGATACAGATATAGGTATGGTAAAACAATGCTTCTGAAACTTCTGCACAGGGAAAAAATTTCTTCTGAGGATGTTAAATATGTGTTCACCCATGTAATTTCCCCAGAGATCTTGATTCAGTAAGTCCAGGATAGAGACAGGTAACTGATTTTTCGCCAAATACTCCAAGTGATTCAGATGCAGATGGTCTGTGGACCACACTGTGAAAAATGCTAAGTGTTGCAAATTCCACAAGGAAGAGTCCTTACAAAGGTAAAGTCTTTTTGACCCAACAAAAATAGATCTTGGTCAATATCTACTTTTCTATTTTCATCATCATTGTAACAATTATTGTCAGACTACTACCAAACTAAAAATAGGTATATTTATTGAGAGACCCAGAAAATTTAATAGATTTTCATCTCATTTTAGTCTTGGAAAAAATAAAAATATATAGCTTTACTCCCAATTTAATGATAAGGAGACTGAGGGTCAGATTCCTAGAAACAAATTTCAAATGTCTGGTACCATATGGAATGGAATTTGAGAAATTTTAGAGTCTGAGTATAAACCCATAGATTTTCATTTCTCATGGCTGCCTTCTCAGTAGAGCCAGGATTGGCCAGAAGCCAGGCTTTGTGGAAGCTCTTGAGGTGTAAAGGTGGCTATTATCTGTCCTGATGAGCTTCAACTCACAAATCAATATTTTTCCATTACCAGCTCTGCCTCCAGACATTTTTGTATCTGAAACATTGAAAACATTACCTCTATTACAGTCATTCCCAGGCTCTACATTGAGCACGTGACCCAAGGCAGCTCATGGGCAGTGGAATGGCCGCTGCAGCTGTCACTAAGAGAGCTTGCCCTGATTAGAGATTAAGAAGAGACCAATGGTGATAAACTCAAAGTCACTTCCTTGGTAGAAATTCCAAATAAAGCTCCATTCTCTCTCAATAGTGACAATACAAATGTAAATAAGGAGCTGAATTTTTATATATAAATATATGCAACTGCTTCAAAAGCATTGATTAAAAGCCCTCTGGCAAAGACAAAATTAAGCAATCAAAAGGTCTTATACTTTTGCCCCCCAGGTAGCATGTTTTGGGATTTGTTTTTGCTTTTAAACTGATAAAATAAATAAGGAAAGGATCATATAATTTTCTGACCAAAGCAAATGGAAGTCTCAGGGAAAAGAAAGAACTTATTTCTTAAACATAGTGTATCTTAATATTGCGATTAATAGCTATAATAATGCAATCTAAAATTCAGAGGTGCATGATTATATAGAAAAAATAATTTTATATATAAAAATAATAAAGCTAAGATATTTTTAAGTCCAAATAAACCTTAATTTTACTTGAGGGAAGCACTCATATTTTTATTTACTCCTTGGTGTCTGCTTGAAGCTAAGTGATTATAACGCATTAACAGAAAAACTTTCAGGAAATGAGGCAAAGTCATAAAAAAGGAAATACAGAAGAATATTTTAAATATAGGAAAAACTCCTGTATATCACCCTATAGCCCACTATCCACAGATTAAAAAAAAAAAACTATAACAGATGTGCAGCAGAAATTGAGAGAAATTTTTACTTGCACTAATCTGAGCTAACAGCTGTCATTAGGGCTGACTCTGTAATACTTCTGTCATCACTTCTAAAAACTAGCTTTTCAAATGGGGAAAGGGGAATTTGCAAATATGAGAGGGAAAATTTAAGAATATAAATTTGGCCATTATCAGTCTTGAAGTTCATCACCTATTAAACTCACAATCAATATTTTTCCATTATCAGCTCTGCCTCCAGACATTTTTATATGGAAGCATTGAAAATATCACTCCTATTGTGGTCATTCCACTTCACTATATTAACTACATTTTTTAAGAAACCCGTATGGAATTTTGAGATTTTGAGGTTGCAGGTAAACTTTGAATACTTTTCAACATGTAAATGTCCTGGCAACTCAACCAAAAGGCACTATAATGTAGTGATAAATAAATAGCATAGGCTTTACCATCAGATGGTCCAGACTTAAATACCAACCTTACCACTTTGTGACCCTGGACAAAATATTTAAACTCTCTGAGCCTCTATTTCTTTCTCTGAAAAATGGAGATAATAATAGCATCTACCTAGTCAAGGATATTTTGAAGATTAACTATAACACATATGGTATGTGTATATATATGTACATAGGTCTATGTGAGATGTGTGTGTGTATGTGTGTAGCTTAGAACATGCCTAGCATATCTTACACATTCTTTTAAGTTCTAGATGCTGTGTTGCTATTATTTATTATTAGTGTCACTGTAGAGCTACCAAACAACTTAGCCTACAGATCAGACTGTGGCACTGATTGATTTAAAATCTGTGTCTCTGTAAAACTTAACTCATGAGCAAAGTCCAACTAAACATATTTCTTTTTTTCCCATTGAGAATTGTTTTGAGAAATTACATTTACTGAATAGACTGCCTATTTGGTGTTGTATATATACATGGAAAATATGACCATGACTCATAGCAAAGCTATTTTATCAAATTCAGTTTTTGGTCATGAATCAGAGGATATCAAAGATTTCTACAATTTCACATTCAATTTGTGGCAACCAGGGGGATTTGGTTGGGTTAATTACTTTAATGACACTTTTCAACTTGTGCTTATCCAGTATTTAAGCTTAAGATAGGATTCTTTGCTACGTTCTTTGGCGAGAGTTCTACTGGAGTTGGGACCAAGTTTAAGTCTGAGTTGACTTGATGGTTAGCACGGGGGAGTGAGGTATGTTTTCCAAGAAAGATAAAGAGATTGTGTTTTTAACCATTTTTTCTAGAAAACGAAGAGCCATATTCTTTTACTGTTCGTAATATAATTTCATTTTTTCTTTATTAACAAAAATATATATTGTATATAGGTAGTAAATATAACTACAGGATTATTGTTCCTTTTGCTATTAAAAAAAAAAAACCCAACTCCTCCTTTTCTGACTCTCAAAATGGCTCTTCTAACTCTGCCCTTTTTTCATCTGTCAATGATTTTTTTTTTCCAGCATTTAATGGAATGAAAATTAAGAGGACCACATTGTATTAAAGAAAAAACAAACAAAACCTCACCTTTCAACTCCTTATGATACAATGTGTTTTCAGACACCAACATATCTAAGTGTGTCGGCTGTAGCTTAGGAAGAAATATTGTGTTTCATTATGTCCTTCTAAGTCCACAGGGCAAGGACTAAGTGTAAACCTTTCCAAAAACTACCAAATAAGTGAAATCCTTATGGCTTTTTACATTTCTCAGAAACTCAGTGGTAAATTTTTCCAACTAAGTATTTGAAGTAGGAAGGCAGTATCTTTAAATTGAGCACGGTCTCAAGGCTAAAATCCTAACCATGGCTCTTTATTTGCATGGTCACTTTAGATATCTCAACAATGCATTAGTTTTAGATGATTAACAAAAAGCCACTGAAATGCACAATGAAATAGAATAATAAGGCATGATAGCATTCTCCCTGCCAGATAAACATGCCTCACAGAAGGCTTAACTGTGACATACCTACAGTTTCAGCTGTTTGAGAGAGTTTTGATAATAGCCTGAAATGTCAAAATTCAGCTGCCAACACGAAGCTGTCAGCCTTCAGAATGCTCTATGGAGTGCCTGTCCCTTAGGGCATTAATTCCAAGGAGCAACTGAGTTGCCCTACAACTTGACAGTTTATCCTAGTTTTGGGAGAGCCTTGCATCTGTGCAAATCTAGGAAATGTAACTGCAGA
The DNA here is from genome assembly GCA_028534135.1 of Potos flavus. NCBI lineage: Eukaryota > Metazoa > Chordata > Mammalia > Carnivora > Procyonidae > Potos > Potos flavus. The sequence goes on along the minus strand of CM052895.1, from coordinate 67,505,214 downwards.
TCTAAGACGAGGAACTGTGATTGGAGCACAATCTCTCAGAAAATAGCACAGAGGCCATTTGGGTGCTAGATATTCAAAGGCCTTTTGAGGTCTCTGGAAATGAAGCTAACTTTGGCTACACTAGCTGGCTCACAGCTGGGCAGAAAGCACTTAGGCACTGCTTTGGCCAAGATTCTCAAGGTGGAAAATGATATCCTGGGACTGCTCCTTCCTTTGCTGGTGACCCTGCTAAGTAGAAGCAATTTCCACGATTACAACTGCAATTTCTCATCAGGCATTACATAACTCATATCATTTCACCTTCCTAAAATAAATTATTCATGTCGTTTGAGAATTCATCTGGGAGCTGCAGGTCAAATGCCCCATTTGCTGCTAAATTACTGTTAACATTTTTTCCCTTTTTCCCCTGATTTATTAGCTGTTTACACAGAATATTGCTTGAATATAATACATTTTCCTCAGTGAAGTATTTCTGCAAAGAAGCAAATCTTTATTTCCTTTTGAACCCCCAATGTCAAGTTAAGGATTGTCAGTGGCCCTGAAAAAAGTCAAGTACCATCCCCCCTAAATTCACATCACATACAAAAAATTTCTCAACTGATACTATCCCATCAAAGTCTTGAACACATTTCACTTCATGTCTATTTCATGAAGACAGTGTAGTGATGGGAAGTAGTCTGTAGAATATATTTCTACAAGTATTACTTTCTATGTGGGGTTAACCAAGGTTATTTAGTGGCATTCAGTTGGCAGATGAGAGATCCCAAACCCTTACATATCCGATGCCTGACAATGATGGCTGTAAGAGGACAGTTGACCAGATTACCTATACATCGCCTCTCCAGTATGGCAGTGTCAGGGTAGTGGACTTCTTTTCCGACCGCTCAGGGCTCCTCTAGGCTCCTCTGTTATACCATGAGACATGAACGGAAGCTGCCAGTATCATAAGGCTGAAGCCCAGAACAGAATCATTTCTGTGATAGTCAAAACAGAGGACACTTCCAGATTCAAAAGAAGGGGGCACTGACATGAGACACTCCCCCCCCCACCTCTCAATAAGAAGGGTGTCAAAGAATGTGTGGCTGTCTTTAACCTCTCAAGCAATCATTCTATGATTTACAATAACAACTATACAACATCCACTAGTGACTCAGTGAAATGCCACCATACATAGTCACATACTTCATTAATAATAATAAAATAAAAATAGGCCTGTGTAAAATATACACATTCTGAAACTTAAAATTTTAAAACTATGTCTATGTAAAAAAAAAAACTTCCTTTTCTACCAAGAAATAGAATTAAAATTCTTAAGCAGATTGAGTTTTGTGATTGTCATAGTTTGAATTGTGCCTCCCCAAAATTTATATGTTGAAGTTCTAATTCTCAGTGCCTCAAAATGTGACTGTATTTGGAGTTAGGGTCTTTCTCTTGGTATTTAAGTTAAAGTGAGGTCATTAGGGCTGACCCCCAATTCAATATGATTGGTGTAGAGGAAAAGGAGGTTAAGACACAAACATGTAGAGAAGGAAGACCACGTGAAGAGACAAGGAGAAGATGGCCAACTACAAGTCAAGGAAAGAGGCTCAGAAGAAATCAACCCTACTGACATCTGACCTCAGCCTTCTAGCCTCCAGAGTTGTGAGAAAATAAATTTCTATGGTTTAAGCCACCCAGTCTGCGGTACTTTGTTATACAGCCGTAGCAAACTAATACAGCCATGTTTGGCTTAGTCACTGCATTGCTAAATTTTAAACTGCTCTTTTTTTCAGCTACTAAAGCAGATATGCTGGATAGCGCTAAAACTAAAATTTGTTTTTCCATAGGGTACTTTAAATAGTTTTTACTCATTTTGATTTCAGATACAACAATAGGAATTGCCAAAAACAAGATTAATAAGGAATTTACTTCAAAAACATTTGAACTCATATCCTAATATTTACCAAAAAAAGTTATCTGAATAAATTTGCAGATGGTTTACTTGTTTGCTTCATTTTTTAATCATTAAATAAAACTGTAATTGTTTTGCTAACTTTTTTCAGAGGTCACTTGAATTTCTTTCATATTTGCTATGCTTTTCTTCACAATGAATTTTTCATCTGCTTTAATTAATTGGGTTGGAATAAAATCTAAATAAGTCTACCCTTTGAAATCTTAGGTCTAGCCAGAGCAGGTCTAGCTCAGGTCTAGTTGGAAATTTCTCTCCCTTTCTCTCAAATATTTCTTCTATGTGCTCCTTCATTTCACCCTTTGTTTTCTTCTTACTTTCCTAGTTACTTTCCTAGTTACTTAGTTACTTATTTTCCTAGTTCCTAGGTAAAACACAAAAGTGTTTTACATACTCCTCTTCAAATGATCATCCTTTAAAAGTCAGTGTGCCTCACAAATCTATAATTGGTACTCTCCTCTTTTCCCTTTACAAACAATCCCTGGATGATCTCATTCATCTTCCAGGTTTTAGCTAACTGTATATGCTAAAGACTCCAAAATATTTATTTCCAGCCCAGCTATTTCCATGTTGTCCAGATCCATATATCCAAATGCTAACGGGAATCTCTGTTTAAGTGCTCCAGTGCCTCCCTAAAGTCAACAGATCCAAAGATTTATTCATCCTCAGTTTCCTTAGGTCTGCTCTTCCATCTTGTTCATTAATATTATGAATGATCCAGTCATATAACCAATGACCCAAGCAGAAAACTGAAATCATTGTTGACTCCTACCCTTTTTTACCCCACACATACAGTCTTCGAAGCATAAATTCTTTTCCTTTTTGGTATCTTTTGAGCCTATCTATCATCTATCTAGCCCTACTTCTAGTGCCTGAGTTATGGCTTTTATAATTTATTATCTATTTTAACTGCCTGCTAATAGATATCCTTTCCCCTGGCTTTGCTCTCCTCTTAATTCATCTCCCACACTGTCACCAAAGTGCTCATTCTGAAAGGAAATCAGATCAAGCTCCTTTCTTGCTTAGAATCTTTTAATGGTGACACATAAAACCACACCCAATTCTGAGTAGTCCATATTTCCTAACATGGCATTCAAGGAGCATCCTTGTTTCTTCTCTCTAATAATTCCAACCCCTTATTTGGAAACACACTTTGGATATCACTTCACTCAGAACGCTTCCTGATTCCCTTTCTAGATGGACTTCCCAAATCCCAATTTTTGTCCTTTGTTTTCCCATGCCTACCTCTACCACAGTACTTTCACATCCTTTTACAATCACGCATATATTCACCTCCTACCCAAAAGGCTCCTACCCAAGAGAGCAGCTACTGGATTTTATTTGTTATCCTGAACACATAGTGCCAACCACCATATATTTTCCAAATAAATAAACTAATACAGTTGCCATATTGATAAAATTTTCCATTGGAGCTCTCAACTAAGGTGTAAGACTGAACAACAGTGTACCTCAATGCCTTGAGATAAAACCCTAGAATCACAGAAAGCACTTCCCAGTGCAAACTCTGTCCATACAAAGTGGATCCACTCATTTGGAGAGCAGACCTTGAAGGTCCTGCTTGTTTGCTGACTCTTGAAGAAAACCTGTCCGAAAGATGACTGAGCGGTGGTAATTTAAAGAGCCATTACCTGTGCACAGCACTGGAAACATTTCTGGCTGGTAGGAAGGAGAAACATAAGGATGCTCTCAAAACAAAGACACTGAGCTGGCAGCAAATGACTTATCACATATGAGGGCAATTAACTCCCACGATCAGGACTCTAATATTCAGTGCAACAATCAAGTGCAGAATCACGGGATGTATTTTATAAACTTAACAGTGTTAGAGGGCAACAACAAAACAAACCACAATAGCATGAAAATACAAGCTAACTGTACTTAGTGGAATATTTTTTTTACCTCCCTAAAATACGTTCTCTAACAATATAATGGCCATGAATATCGGGCCACAATTCTAGATGTGTTTAAAAAATTTTCTAATTTTTTTCTATAATAATGACTGACTCCAAGCACCATTTCACTGAGATTGTGAAAAACATTATTACCATTCTTTGGGTTCTCTTCTCCTTTTAATAGGGTTTTGTCAAAGTTCTAAGATCTTCTACCAAGCCAGGGCATTGGGAAGAAGGTGGAGACTAGAAAACCCTGTTCTCACATAATGTTCACACAGCTTGCCTATGAGGTACATGATGTCCCCTTCAGCTGGTCTGTAGGTTTGTGCTGCTACTATGGCTACTATGGAGGAGCTGTCTATGGTTCTCTCTGAACAGACTAATGCAGACAGCTTTTTGTCCCAGGGAACACTAAAGTAAAACACGGGTCCTCTTTCACTCCCAGTAACAAGTGACTCTCTTCTCTTCCTCTTGTCAGCCTGGGAGCATCTCTTTATCAGCTGTGAAGCAGTCCCTAATGGCATTTTATCTAAACCTATGAATCCTCTGCCTGAACTGGGGCCTTTTTAGAAGTGGAAATGAGTGGGGCGGCTGGGTGGCTCAGTTGGTTAAGCTACTGCCTTCGGCTCAGGTCATGATCCTGGGTCCCGGGATCGAGTCCTGCATCGGGCTCCCTGCTTGGCAGGGAGTGTGCTTCTCCCTCTGACCCTCCCTCTTCTCATGCTCTCATTCTCTCTCTCAAATAAAGAAATAAAATCTTTAAAAAAAAAAAAAAAAAGAAGTGGAAATGATTTAAAATGGACATTTCATGTGTAGACCACTTCTTCTAATCATTTCCCATCTACAGAAAATCAAGGCATTTATTGCTGTTTAGTCAATTAAGTCCAAGATTACCAGCGTACTTGCCCTTTCAAAATGACTCTAAAAAGGCTGGCACATGCCATAGCAACAAGACTAATAATGTCAACAGTATACTCTGCGGGCTGAGGATTATGGGATCTATCTAAGTTGGGTGCCATCCCTCACTCTAGAGCTGTGGCTAGATCATCTAACTTTCAAGACATGTTGAAAACAGGGATTTTCGTGCAAAAGGTCTCAGATTTTTTAAATGAAGCTCAATTGTTGTAATACACTACATTCATACATGGTGTAGGCTAACCAAAATATACTAGAAGGTAGGTAAATTTGGCCCATGAATTAGCAACTGCATAATCTAGATACAAGTGTATCACTTTGTCAAAGAACCAGGGCTACTGTACCTAATACCATGCAGGAAGGATTTCTTTTAATCAGTGAATGATTTTGTGAAAATCCATCAGCTCCCTTTTTCCATTTTTTGCCAAACTCAAATTTCTGCTGCTATAAATTATAAAGGCAGGATGTGAGATTTCCCTTCTCTTATTAGAAAATGTGTTATCGCTGGCTTTTAGACATCACAGTGCCAAGCAAAGCCATGCAGATAAGGAATCTATTTTCTTGGGTTTCTCCTCCCTTTTCCTATCATTGCCAGTTTCTGAACCTCTTTGGAACACTACCAGCATAACTAGGTCTCGACTCAGCCAACAGAGCCCCATTCCTTTAGGTCTTTTTAGTGAATGCTAGTAACCACTATGATCTACAGAATCATTTAGAATCAGACCAGAGTACAAAATTGCACCATCTACACAAGCAAATTCTGAGTCACTAAACTGATGATATTCTTTTACCAGAAGCCAAGAATTCATACATATAAATTATTCTTTGTAGTTACACAGACTATTTAAGGTACTATTTACCCTTTTATTTAACTGAGGTATCATTTTCATAAGCTTACTTTCTGGCACAGAACAGTGACTCCACATTTGCGATTTCTTCATTGGTTAAATACAGAAAAGGAATTCTCCAAAACTCGCCAGGAAACCTTATTAGCATTTGCAAACTTATTGACACATCATTTAATTTAGTCATCTATTTAGTTAAGGCATAAAAAATGCTTCCAAAGACCTAGGATTTGGGCCATGTTAGATTAGTTACCTGTTAACATGTAACAAACCATCTAAAACTTTAAAATCTAAACTTAACTTAAATCCTTAAAACAACAAGGATTTAGTTTTTCTCATGATTTTGTGGCTTGGCTGGGCAGTCTGATCTGGTTATGCCTCGATTCACTCATGTGATTTCATTGAGTAGAGGAGTGGCCAGGCTAGGATACACAATGGCCTTATTCACATGTCTGGGAGTGGGTGCTGGCCATCAGCTAGGATGCCTTGATTCTCCTCCACATGGCCTCTCATCTTCTGGTAGGCTAGACTGGCTCCCTCCTCTGATGGTAAAGGCCAAAGCTACAATACCTCTTGGTAGTTAGGTCCCAGAATTTGCCAAATTTCACTTCCACCTCATTCTTTTAGTCAATGGGAGTCACAAGGCTAGCTCCAGTGGTGTAACTCCTCCTGACCTAAGATCTATAGACTAAAAGGAAAAAGTTATTTTCCAATCCAGACTCAAAAGAGTGGAGAAATAGAGTCCAACTCTGAATGGACAGAATATATATTCCAGGATAAGAAGAATTTGCAGCCACATTTTGCAATCTACCCCCACATGATGGCTGACTCATAAAATTTTTACAAATGTTATTCTCTATGTATAGAGAAACATAGACTCTAAACTCCTCTGGAAAAAACTTTTCTGAAGAAGCACCCAACAAAGGATTATCAGTTACCTCCTGTACGACACTGTAAGTCCTCTCGCTTTTACTTTTCTGTTCCAGTTCCAGCTACTGCATTAACCAACTCGCTTCACAGAGGCAGGGCTCCCCCTAGGGTGTATAGAGCCCTGGGCAAATGTTTTTAACAGGGCCTGTGACCACATAAACAATGTGAGCCACTCAAAATCAGTATGTCAGCACCATTATGGAGGGCCAATTTCACACTACCCACAAAGGAAATACTACCCTGACCATCTGCCCCACACTTCCCTGTTCTCTGAGGCATCTGATAATCCAGAGCACAGTTTTTTGGCCCACCTCTGTGATAGGCAGTTGTATACAAGCTCAGGTTCATGCGGACTTCTCAAATTCCTGCTTTTCAAACTAGACGGCTTCTCCAAAATCCCAGAAGTCCTCTCAGGTTACATGTAAGCACTGTCCAGAATGGGAAAAGAGGTATTAGCCCCCAGGACAATTCTCATTAAATGGGAGATGGGAGACAGTAGGTAAATATCCCCTCCCATCCTATGGATAGACAATTCTGAGAAATATACAGATTGCCTCTCAGCATTCCTGGTGGAATAGAGCCACTAGGGACCTCAATAAAACATCTTTATATTATCTTTTACTCCTTTCCTCTTTCTCCCAACTTCCTCACTATTGCTTCCTAGGATCACCTTCCAAATAAATTACCTGAACCCCAAGCCTTTATTCAAACTCTTCTTTCAAGGGAAACCAAATTAAGACACCATGGAACTGATTTCTTTGCCAACACATGGACAAGCTAAAAGTGCAGGGTAAAAGAGTTAAACCATAGAGTAAAACTGTAATGAATGGAAGAGTGAGTCAGCAGATAAATTCTTACTATCACCCCACCCCAGAGATTCTTCTGAAATGTAATCCTTTATATGGCCTTTCCAAGACCTCTTGAAGTTGAATAGTCAATCAAGCTTGATACCAGGCAATGGTCAGTTTCATAACACATCTTCATATGGGCTGTTCTTTTTTTCTTTATTTCACTCCCCCCGCCCCCATCCCTTGCTCCCTGCAACTGAACTCTCTAATAAAATAATAACACATAAGACCTTAGCTCAGGCTCTGCTTCCTAGATAACCTAGGCTAAGACACCACACACCCAGAATTCAAGTCAACCAATAGTTAGTGGGAAAATATGGGGCATAATGATTATCAAGAGTTCAGGCAGACTTCTGGTTGCTAGTCCAGGATGTAAGAAGCTTAGAAGTCACTACTTCATCCTAACAAGAAAAAATCTGAGCAAACTGAAAAATCAGCAATTCTTCCTAGATCCATCAGCACTTTGAGGTCACGGACAAACTGTTGCCCCCCAAATTGGAGACACAACCAGGTGGATAGAGTGAATCACAACTTACCAAAGCAGAAACCTCTGAGAACCAGTGCAAAGGTAGGAAAACCTGAAATTTACTTGACAAATTGCTGATGACTCAGTGTAGACAACTGAGAGTTTAAAACTCCAGTGTGACCCAGTCATAGAGGAATGCCCACCCATCATTGTGGGTTTTACCTCTAGGAGCTTTAATTGATCCTCATAGAAAATATTAGAGAATTCCATCATGGGGAGAAGAAAAAGAGCCATGTTGAAATAAGAGAATCCTGTTCTTATTTAAAAGACTTGCCTTCAGAAGAAATTATTTCACCACACCCTAGCCTGCTGGGATTTTATCAGAAACTAAACTACACGGGATAAGAGAAACACCTAACTCCAGCCTTCTCTAGCCATCCTGTCACACCTAAGCAAGGGGGGCGCTGAAAGGCACTGGTAAAGTTCAAAGCTCAGGGGCAGACTCACCAAAAGACTTAGACCCAATCATAAGACTATAATATACAACCCCCCCACAAATCTGACAACTACATTTCTAAAGTTCTATTTACTACAGTACATTTTACCCACTACATCACGTCCACCTTTCAGCAAAAAATTACAAGGCACATTAAAAGGCAAAAAAGTTTGAAGAGACTGAACAAACATCAGAACCAAAGTCAGATAAGGCAGGAATCATCAGACAAGGGATTTTTTTAAAACTATGACTAATATGCAAAGGTTTTAATGGAAAAAGTAGACAACATGCAAGAACAGATGGATAATTTAAGCAGAGAGATGAATATTCTAAGAAAGAATCAAAAAGAAATGCTAAGGATCAAAAACACTGTACAAATGAAAAAATGCTTATGATGCGCTCATTAGTAGTCTAAACATAGCTGAGAAAAGAATATCTAAGCTTAGCGATATGACAACAGAACTTCCAATACAGAAAGGCGAAGAAAAAAAAAGACTGGAAAAAACCCAGAACAGAATATTTAAAAACTGTGGGGCAACAACATAAGATGCAATATACATAATGGGAATACCAGAAGGAGAAGGAAGAGAGACAGGAACAGAAGCAATATTTGAAGCAATAATGACTAAGAACTTTCCCCAAATTAATGCCAGACACCAAACTATAGATCCAAGAAATCTAGAAAACACTAAGCAGAACAAGTATCAAATAAACCCAAAAAAAAAAAACAAAAAAACCCACCTAGGCATATCATATTCAAATTTTAGAAAATCAAAGCTATTTTAAAATCTTGAAACAAGCCGGAAGAAAAAGAACTTATCTAATAAGGAGCAAAAATAAAAATTATATCCATCTTCTTCTCAGAAACCATATAAGGAAGATGAAGAGTGGAGTGAAATATTTAAAGTGTTGAGAAGAAAAAGAGTCACCAACCTACTACCTACTGGAATTCTGCACCCTGTGAAATCAACCTTCAAAAGTAACAGAGAAACAAAAACTTTAAGACGTGCGAATATTGAGAGAATCTGTTTTCAGTAAATTCATTAAAAGGAATGTTAAAAGAAGTTATTTAGAAAGAAGAAAAACAATATAGGTCAGAAACTGGAATCTACATAAACAAAAGAAGAGTACTGGAGAAGAAATAAGTGAGGATAAAATAAAATCTTTTAGTCTTCTTATTCTTAATTAATCAAATAAATAACAATTTGTTCAAGATGATAGTATGTGTGTGTGTATAATGGAAGGATTAGGAAGATTTTTGTCATTATAAGGTATTCATGCTACTCATGAAGTAATATACTGTTATTTGAGGGTTGACTTGGTTTAGCTGTAAATGTGTATTATAAATTCTGGGACAATCACTAAAGAAATTAAGAAGTATAATTGATATGCTAAGAAAGGAGAGAAAATTGAATCACATAGAATATTCGATTAAAACCACAAAAGATAGAAAAAGTGTGGAGGACAAAAATAAGAACAAAGAACAAAAGTAAAAAATAGAGAATAACAAATATGGCAGATTCTAATCCATCTACACCAATAATCACTTTAAGTGTCAATGGTCTAAATATACCACCTAAAAGACAGAGATTATCAAGGTGGTTCAAAAAACAATACCCAAGTATATGTTGTATAAAAGAAACCCAATTTAAATATAAAGACACGTGTAGATTAAAAGTAAAGGGATGGAGAAAGATACACCATGATAACACTAATCAAAAGAAAGCAGGAGTAGCAATCATAATTTCAAGAGAGAAACTTCAGAGAAAGCAAAGTTATCAGGAATAAAGAGGAGCATTACATAATAGTAAGGGGTCAATACTCCAAAAAAACATAACAGTCCTTATGTGTGTGCCTAACAAAAGAGCACCAACATACATGAGGCAAATACTGATAAAACCACAAAGAGAAAAAGATGAATCCACTATGATAGTTGGAGGCTTTAATATGTTCCTATCAGAAACTGACAGATCTGGCAGCTAGATAATCAGTAAGAAAATAGTTAAACTCAACAATACCATCAATCAACTGGATATAATTAACATCTATAAACTACTTCATCCAACAACAGCAGAATACATATGCTTTTCAAGGTCACATGAAACATTCACCAAGCTAGACCACATTCTGGGCTATAAAATACACCTTTTTATATTAAAAAAAAATAGAATATATCATGCAATGTCTGCTTTCAGACTACAATGGAATTATCTAGAAATCAATAACAGAAGGATAGCTGTAAAATCCCTAAATACTTGGAAATTAAACTACGAACTTCTAAATAATACATGGGTCAAAGGAGAAATCTCAAGAGAAATTGAAAAATGTTTTGAGCTAAATGAAAATGAAACTATGTTATCAAAATTTGCGGGATGTAATGAAAAGCAGTGTTTAGAGAAAAGTTTACAACATTTAAAGCATATATTAGAAAGGAAGAAATATCTAAAATCAACCATCTAAGTTTCAACTTGAAAAAACTAGAAAAAAAGAGGAAATCAAATCCACAGTAGCAGAAGAAATAACAAAAATTAAAGCAGAAATCTATTACACTGAAAATAGGAAATCAATAAAGAAAATTAACAAAACCCAAAGCTGATTCTTTGAAAAGATCAATATAATTAATAACCCTCTAGCCAGGCTAACTAAAAAAAAAAGGGAGAAAACACACAAATTACTAATATAAGAAATGAAGAGGGGACATCACCATCCCATGGACATTAAAAGGATAATAAAGGAATATTGTGAATAACTCTATGCCCACAACTTCGATAATCTAGATGAAATGGGCCAATTCCTTAAAAAGATACAATCTACCAAAATTCAAACAAAAGGAAATAGACAACTTGAATAGTCTCTTATCCACTCAAAAAGTTTAAAAAATTAATAAACTTCCACACAGAAAGCATCAGGCCCACATGGTTCCATTGGTGAAATTTACCAGATATTTAAGAAAGAAATAACAATTCTCTACAATCTCTTCTGGAAGATAGAAGAAGGAATACTTCCTAACTCATTTTATAAGCATTATCCCAAAATTAGAGAAAGATATTACAAGAAAAGTACAGACCAATATCACTCATGAACATGGATGCAAAAATCAACAAAATATTAGCAAATTGAATCCAATAATGTATAAAAAGAATTATACAACAGAACCAAGTGGAATTTATCCCAAGTAATACAAGGCAGTTTCAACATTCAAAAATCATTTAATGTAATCCAGCACATCCACAAGCTAAAGAAGAAAAATAATATGATCATATTAATGGGTGCAAAGAGGGATTTAACAAAATACAGCATTGATTCATGATAAAAAAAAAAAAAAAAAACCCTCTCAGAAAACAGAGTGATATTTCCTCAGGTTAATTAAGAACATCTAGGAGCGCCTGGGTGGCTCAGTGGGTTAAGCCTCTGCCTTCAGCTCAGGTCATGATCTCAGGGTCCTGGGATCGAGCCCCACATCGGGCTCTCTGCTCAGCCGGGAGCCTGCTTCCCCCTCTCCCTCTGCCTGCCTCTCTGTCTGCTTGTGATCTCTCTCTCTCTGTCAAATAAATAAATAAAATCTTTTAAAAAAAAAATTAAGAACATCTACAAAAAATCTACAGCCAGCATCATACTTAGTAATGAGAGACTTGAAACTTTCCAGCTAAGATTAGGAACAAGGCAAGAAACTCCCTTCTCACTATTGCTTTTCAGAATCGTACCAGAAGTTCTAACTAATGCAATAAAACAATAAAAGGTAGGGGCGCCTGGATGGCTCAGTGGGTTAAAGCTTCTGCCTTCAGCTCAGGTCATGATCTCAGGGTCCTGAGATCGAGCCCCGCATCGGGCTCTCTGCTCAGCTGGGAGTCTGCTTCCCCTCTCTCTCTGCCTGCCTCTCTGCCTGCTTGCCTTCTTTCTCTCTCTGTCAAATAAATAAATAAAATCTTAAAAAAAAACAACAACAATAAAAGGTATACAAATTGGGAAGAAAGAAATAAAACTGTCTTTGTTCACAAATGACATGATCATCTATGTAGAAAATCTGATAAAATCAATAATAACAACAAAAAACTTCTCACACTAATAAGTGAGTATAGCAAGGCTGAAGAATACAATAAAGATCAATCACTTTCCTATACATGAACAATTAACAAGTGGAATCTGACATTAAAAACACATTATCATCTGTATTAACACCCCAAAAGAGGAAACATTTAGGTATCAGTCTAATAAAATATGTGCAAGATCCATATGAGAAAAACTATAAAACTCTGTGAGAGATATCAAAGAGGAATGAAATAACTAGAAAGAAACTTCATTTTCATAGATAGGAAGAGTCAATATGGTCAAGAAGGTCAGTCATCGCAACTTGGCCTATTGATTTAACATAATTCCAATTAAAATTCCAGCAAATTACTTTGTGGATATCAAAAAACTGTTTCTAAAGAGTACATGGAGAGCCAAAAGACTAAAGATAGTCAGCTCAATATTAAAGAAGAACAAAATTATAAGACTGACACTACCCAACCTTAAGACTTACTGTAAAGCCACAGTAATCAAGACAGTGTGGTATTGGTAAAACAAGGGACAAATAGATCAATGAAAAAAAAATAGAGTCCACAAATAAACCCACATAAATAGAGTAAACTAATCTTTGATAAAGGAATGAAGGCAATATAATGGAGTAAAGAAAGTCTTTTCAACAGACACCACTGGAATAACTGAATATCCACATGAAAAAAAAAATTAATCTAGACACAGACCTTACACTCTTTACAAAAGTTAACTCAAAACGAATCACAGGTTTAAATGTAAAACACAAAGCTATAAACCTCCTAGAAGATAACACAGGGAAGAATTTAGATGACCTTGGGTAAGGTGATGACTTTTTAGAAGCCACACCAAAGGAACAATTCATACGAAAAATAATTGGAAAGCTGGGCTTCATTAAAAGTAAAAACTTCTGCTCTGAAAAAGGCAATGTCAAGAGAATGAAAAGACAAGCCACAGACAAGAAGAAAATATTTGCAAAATGATAAATCTGATAAATGACTGTTGTCTGAAATATACCAAAAAAAAAAAAAAATTAAAACTCAGTAATATGAAAGCAAACAACCAGATTAAAAAAACGGGTCAAAGACCTGAACAGATTCCTCACCAAAGGAGATATACAAATGGCAAATAAGCATATGAAAAAGTGGTCAACATCATGTCAGAGAATTTCCAATTAAAACATTGATGGGGCATCTGGGTGGCTGAGTTGGTTAAGTGTCTGCTTTCAGCTCAGGTCATGATCCCAGCGTCCTTGGGGATCAAGCCCTGAGTTTGGCTCCCTGCTCAATGGGAAGCCTGCTTCTCCTTCTATCTATTGCTCCCCCAGCTTGTGCTCTCCGTCAAATAAATAAATAAAATATTTTTAAGTAAGTAAGTAATTAAGTAAGTAAGTAAATAAATAAATAAAACATTGAGATACTACTACATGCATACTAGAATGGTCCAAATCCAGAATACTGTTAACACCAAATACTGACGATGTGGAGCAACAGGAACTCTCATCCATTCTTTATGGGAATGCAAAATGGTACAGTCACTGTGGAAGGTGGTTTGGTGGTTTCTTACAGAAGTAAACATACTCTTACTATACAATCCAGCAATTGTGCTCCTTGGTAGTTAATGAAAGAATTTGAAAACTTATAGCCAGCCACAAAAACCCTGCACACAAACGTTTATAGCACCTTTATTTGCATAATTGCCAAAACTTGGAAGGAACCGAGATATCAGCAGGTGAATGGATAAAAAAACAGGTGAATGGATAAATAAACAGAATACCCATTCCTCCTGAATGCACACAGAACCTTCTCCAAAATAGACCACATACTAGGTCACGAATCAGGCCAATACCAAAAGATTGAGATTATTTCCT
>CM052895.1:67446016-67490848 GCA_028534135.1 Potos flavus | reverse complement strand
AATTCAAACACTTGGAAGTTAAAAAGCATCCTGCTAAAGAATGAATGGGTCAACCAGGAAATTAAGAAAAACTTAAACAATTCATGGAAAGAAATGAAAATGAAAACACAACTGTTCAAAATCTTTGGGACACAGCAAAGGTGGTCCTGAGAGGAAAGTATATAGCAATACAAGCCTTTCTCAAGAAACAAGAAAGGTCTCAAGTACACAACCTAACTCTACACCTAAAGGAGCTGGAGAAAGAACAGCAAAGAAAACCTAACTCAAGCAGGAGAAGAGAAATAATAAAGATTAGAGCAGAGATCAATGAAATAGAAACCAGAAAAGCAGTAGCACAGATAAACAAAACTAGAAGCTGGTTCTTTGAAAGAATTAATAAAATCGATAAATCACTGGCCAAACTTATCCAAAAGAAAAGAGAAAGGACCCAAATTAATAAAATCATGAATGAAACGGGAGAGATCACAACTAACACCAAGGAAATAGAAACAATTATTAGAAACTATTACCAGAAACTGTATGCCAACATATCAAGCAACTTGGAAGAAATGGATGCCTTCCTAGAAACTTAAAAACTACCAAGGCTGAAACAGAAAAAGATAGACAATCTGAATAGATGAATAACCAGTAATGAAATTGAAGCAGTAATCAAAAACTTCCCAAAAAAACAGAAGTTCAAGGCTAAATGGCTTCCCAGGGGAATTCTACGAAACATTTAAAGAAGAAATAATACCTATTCTACTGAAGCTGTTCCAAAAAATAGAAACAGAAGGAAAACTTCCAAACTCCTTCTATGAGGCCAGCATTACACTGATTCCCAAACAGGCAAAGACCTCATCAAAAAGGAGAATTACAGACCAATATACCTCATGAACATAGATGCCAAAATACTCAACAAGATAGTAGCTAATAGGATCCAATAGTACATTAAAAGGAATATTCACCATGACCAAGTCGGTTTTATGCCTGGGATGCAAGGGTGGTTCGGTGTTCGCAAACCAATCAATGTGATAGAACACATCAATAAAAGAAAAGATTAGAACCATATGATCCTCTCAACTGATGCAGAAAAAAAGCATTTGACAAAATACAATATCCGTTTCTGATTAAAACTCTTCAGAGTATAAGGATAGAGGGAACATTCCTCAATATCATAAAAACCATCTATGAAAAGCCCACAGTGAATATCATTTTCAGTGGGGAAAAGCTGAGAGCTTTTCCCTTACGATCACGAACATGACAGGGATGCCCTTTCTCACCACTACTGTTCAACATAGTACTAGAAGTCCTAGCCTCAGCAATCAAACAACAAAAAGAATAAAACGCATCCAAACTGGCAAAGAAGAAATCAAACTCTCCCTCTTCCCACATTACATGATTCTTTGTGTGGAAAACCCAAAAGACTCTAACCCCAAATTACTAGAACTCATACAGCAATTCTGCAATGTCGCAGGATACAAAAACGATGCACAGAAATCAGTTGCTTTTCTATACACTAACAATATAATTGTAGAAAGAGAAATTAAGGAATTAATTCCATTCACAATAGCAACAAAAACCATGAGATACCTAGGAATAAATCTAACTAAAGAGGTGAAGGATCTATACTCTAAGAACGCTTATGAAAGAAATTGAGGAAGACACAAAAAGATGGAAAAATATTCCATGCTCATGGATTGGAAGAATAAACATTGTTAAAATGTCTATCCTGCCCAGAGCAATTTACACTTTCAATGCCATCCCTATGAAAATACCACTGGCATTTTTCAAAGAGCTGGAATAAACAATCCTAAAATTTGTATGGAACCAGAAAAGACCCCAAATCACCAAGGGAAGGATGAAAAAGAGAAACAAGGCTGGGGCATCACGTTGCCTGACTTCGAGCTATATGACAAAGCTGTAATCACCAAGACAGCATGGTATTGCCACAAAAACAGACACAAAGACCAGCGGAACAGACTAGAGACTCCAGAAATGGACCCTCAACTCTATGGTCAACTAAATCCTTGACAAATCAGGAAAAAAATATCCAATGGAAAAAAGACAGTTTCTTCAATAAGTGGTGTTGGGAAAATTGGACAGCTACATATAGAAGATAGAAACTGGATCATTCCCTTACATCATACACAAAGATAAACTCAAAATGGATGAAAGACCTCAACGTGAGACAGAAATCCATCAAAATCCTAGAGAACATAGGCAGTTACCTCTTTGACATCAGCCACAGTAACTTCAAGACACGTCTCCAAAGGCAAGTGAAACAAAAGCAAAAATGAACTTTTGGGACTTCATCAAGATAAAAAGCTTCTGCACAGCAAAGTAAATAGTCAACAAAACTAAGAGGCAGCCCGCGGAATGGGAGAAGATATTTGCAAATGACATTATAGATAAAGGGCTGATATCCAAGATCTATACAGAATTTCTCAAACTCAACACTCAAAAAACTAATAACCCAGTCACAAAATGGGCAGAAGACATGAACAGACACTTCTCTAAAAAAGACATACAAGCAGCTAACAGACATGAAAAAATCCTCAACATAACTAGCCATCAGGTAAATATAAATCAAAACCACAATGAGATACCACCTTACACCAGTTAAAATGGCAAAAGTAACAAAACAGGAAACAACAAATGTTGGTGAGGATGTGGAGAAAGGGGAACCCTCTTACATTGTTGGTGGGAACTCAAGTTGGTGTAGCCACACTGGAAAACAGTATGGAGGTTCCTCAGGATGTTAAGAATAGGGCTACCCTATGACCCAGCAATTGCACTACTGGGTATTTACCTCAAAGATACAGATGTAGTGAAAAGAAGGGGCACATGCACCCCAATGTTCATAGCAGCAATGTCCACAATAGCCAAACTGTGGAAGGAGACAAGATGCCCTATGTCCTTCAAGAGATGAATAAATAAAGAAGATGTGGTACATGTACAAAATGGAATATTACTCAGCCATCAGAAATAATGAATACCCACCATTTGCATCAACATGGATAGATCTGGAGGGGATTAGGTTAAGTGAAATAAGTGAAACAGAGAAAGACAATTATCATATGGTTTCACTTATATGTGGAACATAAGCACAGAGGACCATAGGGAAGGGAGGGAAATCCAAAGGGGGAGAAATCAGAGAGGAAGATGAACCAATGAGAGACTATGGATCCTGAGAAATAATCTTGGGGTTTCAGAGGGAAGGAGGGTGGGGGAAGGGGGTAACAGGGTGATGGGTATTGAGGGGGGCACGTGCTGTGATAAGCACTGGGTATTATACTTAACTAATGAATCACTGAATACTGCATCAAGAACTAATTATATATTATACAGTGGCTAACTAAACATACATACATACATACACACATATTTTAAAAATAAAGCATAATGAATGCTCTCCAGGAGTTCATAATCTAGAAGAATCTACTGAAATATAGTAACATTAGTTCATAATAAATTCTGTCATAATGAAAACTGCGATTTAATCAGGAGTTAAGGGCTTTAAAAGGAAATTCTACTTCAACCTATTGTAAAAATAGAAACCTTCAGACACCATGAGGAGTTTGAAGACTGTCTCAGATATTTTGTGACCATATAGTCCTCTGTGGTGCTCAAATCCTGGTATTAGTCAGCTTTATAGTTTTGATGGACATCACGAACAGGAAGCCACTAAATGCTTCATCAGTGCTATATTTGGTGCTGGTTTAGCCCTTACTTAGAGAACCCTATTCCGTATTGATCCTCTTACCTCAGAAATGATATAACTATCCTTGGGGAAGTAAAAATATACAGAGCTGTGTGAGCTAAGCTTAGCTCCAGGATTTATGTCTGTAAGATATGAAATGCTAAATAAGCAAGGAAGCTCAAGAACATATTTTCATCAAAAAGGCATAGAGACTTGTAGTCCCTGCTATACAAATAACTCCCTAGCAACCATACTGGAAACATGACCACAAAAAAAAGCAATGTATTACAGTTGTTGATATAATTAAAAATATAGACACACTTGACCCAAAGCCCACTGAAATCTCCTACAAGCTTCACTGGACATAAGAGAATTTAGTACAGGGAGATTATTAAGGTTAAGACCTTCCCTTCATCCCAAACCAACTATCGTAATTACACTTTAACAATAACAGTTTTTTTGATGTGACTCTAAGGATGATTTATAGTAAGGTTCTGATTTAGTTATTTGGAATAATTTTAAGCTTCACATGGTAGAAGCATATTAAAGGTAGAATTTTACTGAATTTAATGAGTAAAGCAGTTGTCAAAGAGTCACTATCAAGGTTTCTGAAGTAATACAATTTAATGCAGTGTCTAATCATACCTTTTGAACCAAACCAGAAATTCTGATTTTATAAATACTAACAGTTAAAAAATTATTTAAATGATATTCATAACACCCTTTCACACATTTTATGTATGCTAAGCCATTTCTTAAAAGCAAAGCAGAGAATAATGGCATATTTACTTCCCATCATAATTCATATAAATGTAATTTTTAAATCCAGAATTGCCTAAGGGGCAAATTTTCAATTTTTGTTTTTGCAGAAAATCCATTAGTACAGAATATCTGGGGTTCCAAAACATTCTTTAAAAATAAAATATTAAACATTGTTTTATCAGTTTTCAACATCTAGAGTCAAGGTCTGTACAAGCTATAACACATTTGTGGTTGCAGACTGGGATGTAAATGTTAACCTTGACAACGTAAAAACAGAAGTGTAGCTGATAGGAGAAGGGTGTTGAAATAGGAAATAAAAAGTGAGAAAAGAGTAGGAGTTCTACTACTTCGATGTACTCATTTTAGAAAGCAAAGAATCAAACAATCCTACCCAAAAACTGAGTTTTATGATGTTATTTAAAAATTACAAAGGTTTAGAAAAAAACAAAATATTAATAACAAACTTTAGTATGGGAGATGGAGATGGCAATGGGAGTTATTACCTCAACTTTCTTTTTTCTTTTTTTTTTTTATTAACACATAATGTATTATTTGCCCCAGGGTACATGTCCGTGAATCATCAGGCTTACACATTTCACAGCACTTACCATAGCACATACCCTCCCCAAAGTCCATAACCCAGCCACCCTTTTCCTTCCCCCCCTACCCCCCAGCCACCCTGTTTGTTTCATGAGTTTAGGAGTCTCTTATGGTTTGTTACCTCAACTTTCTTAATAGGAAGTCTATGGATGTGGTTTATTGATTGATGGAAGAGCACAGGAATAAGCACATGCTCTCAAGTTATCAAAGTAGTCTTCAAAAGAGATTTAAAAGATAAAAGCTAAAAGATTTTGCCTTCGGGGAGAATAACTAGGAATGGAGAATTATGGATGAGAAACTTATTTTTCATCATAAACTTATCTATGTTATTTAGTTATTTACCATATACATTTTTTTAAAAAACTAATTTTTATTTTATTAAAATATTTATTAAATAATTTATTTAAAATATTGCTATATATGCCTATTGGCATTACTTATTAATTAATATTTAGAGAAAAATACTTAAATGCAATATTAAGTAACTTTAAAAGCAAATGTTCATAGAGTATTTTCATCATAAATCACCACAATACAATAAAAACTGCTTTATTCTGAAAAGCATGGTATTTTCTAATTTATTAACATCTTCCCAATAAAAGAGGTCCATGATAGAAAACATTAATCCTACTTAACAGCTGGTACCCCACTCAGCAGTGTAACAGGAAGAGGAACGAAGAATGTCTACACATCTAGGCACTGTTAGGAATATTAGTGTGATAATGGAAAAGGTGCATCACTTAATATGTTGGGGCCTTAATTTCCTTTTTCACTGAAGGAGAGAGTTAGGTAAAAAAGGCCTTGAAGATTGCTTCTGACTCAATGTTGTACACCATCATCAACAAAGCAATGTATTTTATGTAATTTGAATCAAAGATTTCAAAAAATAAAAAAATATCTTTGAAGTCAGTCTTACTCCCTCATGCTGTAGAGAGAAAAGTGAGGTCTCATGAAACTTCTAGAACCACAGGATCTAACAGTGGTAGCATCAGAATGAAAACCCAGATCCAAACTCCCATGCTGCCAAGTATATGTTCTGTACTGGTCTGCTTGGGTTGCTATAATAGTATGCCATAGACTGGGTAGCTGACACAAAAGAAATGTATTTTCTCACAATTCTGAAACCTCAAAGTATGAGATGAGGGTGTCAGCATGGTCAGGTTCTAGTGAGGTCTTGCTTCCCAGCTTGCAGAGGGCAGCCTTCTCACTGCATGCTCAGATGGCCTTTCCTACGTGCAGATGCAAGGAGAGAATCTCTCTCTTCCTCTTCTTCTACAACCACGAATCCTATCAAATGAGGATACCACCCTCATGACCTCATTTTACCTTAATTACCTCCTAAAAGCCTTTCTCCAAATCCAGTCATATTGGGGGTCAATGCTTCAGCATGTTCATTTTAGGAGAACACAATTCAGTTCATAGTGTCTTCTTTTATAAAACGGGTGACACAAATTTTCACATCATTCCTTCCTGCCAAGGTAACAGAACAACTTTTGTCTCTGTATTTCAACCTTTCAATATGAGGGAAATAATACTTGGATATAAAAAAGGTTTGACATTATTTCTCATTTCTCAGTGACGACTTGTTTGAAAGACTAACTACACAAAGATTTGCATGTGATACATCTCACACTTTCTCCACATCAAAGTGTAAATTCAAAGACACAAATGTAAAGGTGCTAAGCTATCCTGTGATAACTTTCCATAGTACTTATCATTAGTTACTCTAACCCAGTCTGCTTATGTAGTCCTCACTCAGCAAAATTCCCAAGGGTAAAAACTACAGACTCATACTCATTAAAGCTAATGGATGTCTAGAAAGAAAATGTTTTGTTCTCAGTTGGACATTTTTTCTTTGCAGTCCAGTATCATAAAATAGTACCCCACATCTTACATTCAAATTGACAGAAACAAACAATCCCTTCACAGTCTGAGTGAGGTAAGGGTTGTATTTTCAGTTCAGAATTAAGGAAAAGAGCTTGTTGTTAAAGACAAAAGCACACACGATAATCGAAATGGAGAAATAAGGAGCCAAGGATGGGAAGCTCAGTTTTGGAGGAAACTGCTACTTAAAGTACATGTCTAGAAATGGGAAGAGACGCACGAAACCCATGAAGCTGCAGAGAGGATGATGTGTTTAGTAAGAACATAGAAACATACATAAGAGAAAAGTGTGCACACTATAAATCCAGTAGGAAGTACTTTAGGAGGGGTTTTAGAGACAAAGGGCCAAGGTCAAGGAGATTTATATGACTTCATCTTTACAGAGATCATGTGAGAGGACAATATAGTCATAACAATAAAACCTCCTTTCCTCAGCCTCCCCACCCTATAACCACTTCTGTCAGCTGAGCAAGTCAGCCCCTCTGATCCCAGAGCACCCAGGGCAGATACCTTTACCGTAACCCTTATCCATCATCTTGTGCTGCTTTTCCAAATGTGGTTCTGCCACCATCTGCATCAGACTCACTTCCACCATTGCCCAGCCCACCTACCCCTATATGCTTATTAAAAATACAGATTCTTTGGCAGTCCTAGAGAATACAGGATGTGCTCAGCAATCTGCATTTTTTTCTTGCCTTCCAGTTGATTATTCTGTACCCTATCTTTTAAAAAGCACTGCTATCTTTTAACAGTTAGCTAGTCTCTCACCAAATTGTAAGTACCTTTGATGACCGGTACTGTGATTTATCTGTCTCTTTATTGCCTTCCCATGTTGCCTGGGACCCTGAGGAGCAGAAGGTAGGGAAGTGGAACTCATCAAATAGATGACCAAATCTAAAGAATGGGATTAAATCTTCAAAACGAAGATGAAACAAGCAAGAAATTATGTTGGGATCTGATTCAGAATTGATTCGATCCTTCACTACTGTTCCTGAAACATTTACTAATCTTGCTCCATGGGAAATCAAGTGATGGTTAGTTGATACGCCAACAAGTTTTGTCTCCTGAGTGTGGTGACTCAGGAAAGACTCAGTGGTGGTCTTTTCTGGATGCCAGTGAGGAGTAGTCGGGGTGATGGTCACTGGAGAAACCTGAGAGGTTCCTCACTTCAAGAGAGTTCAGAGAAGGACTTGCAGATGAAGCTGAGGTTGAGAAGGAAACCACATGAGAAGCAAGGTGTCAAAATGAAGCGTCTAGGACTCACACAGGAAGCCACACACCAGAGGTTGACCCTGGCTTTGAGTTGGTTCTTACCTTGCAACCATATCTGAGAAAGGAGACACGAGGACTGGAGGTGACTTGTCCAGAAAGAACACTGGGATGACAGGTGGTCAGCAGGAAAAAAAGAGATGAATAATAAGATCATGATTTAAAGCTGTGAAATCTTGACTCTCACCCTAAAATATGTAGGAGCTGAAGAGGAGTGTTAGACTGGGCAACTTGTCTTCCCATAAAAGAACATTCAGGATTATAGAACCAGAATATGCTACCTGCCCAAGGAGAGAAGCTGTAAAATACAAGAGAGACACTAGATCATGTCCAGCTTAAGTGGTCATGTCTGTCTGTGGGTCAATCTAATTATGGTACCAACATCAAAAAGGAGTATATTTCAAATTAGATTTCTGGGGAAAACATCTTTAAACTGATTTTCTGATTGTTTTAAGCTGTACAAGTGGGAAATATTTAGCCTTTTACACAAGGAAAAGTATCAGTCTCTGGTACATTCTGAGGCTTAAACCCAAAGCAGAAGGCAGCTGAGAGCTGATGAGCAGTTCAGAGTGGAACTAGATAGAGAGGTCTCTTACATCTAAGTAGCTGAGAGCTCCTGGAGAAAACTACCCAACCTTGCCTTCGGATGACCTGGCATTCCTTTCCATGACTCTATTCTGATCCTGCTCACAATTCCATGATATAAATCAACTTCATAAGCCCTGACCCCAACCACTCTCCCTATCACATGAATCTGGTCACCTCATATGTCACTTCACAGAAAATATAAGATGCCAGTAATTAGAGCTTCTTCACCTTCCTGTTTGCCCTCTTCCCCACCAGGAAAGGAAATTATCCATACCCATCCTCACCTCCTCTTCCCCATTTCAGTGGGAGGTCAGGGAGTTCTCCCTAGCCCCATCCAGGCCTGCATTCTTCACCTGCATTAAAACTTCTGGGTTCCTTACCCTCAAAGCCATTCAGGCACTTGGCCCCAATTATCACCCCAACTATGCTGTTTGTTTCATCTGTTTCCAAGTTTCCAAGTCCTCAGACATACTTGAGTTCGGATCTTATTTAAAAAATTGTTTATTTCAATCCATCATTTAAAGAATAATCTACACTTGCTGTGTTTGCTCCTCAACTCCTTATTGCACTATATCCCATCCTCTGAATCTACCTCTTCACTGGAATTGCTCTTACCAAGGTGTCTGATCACTTAGAACCACCAAACCCAGTAGTTACTCCGTAGCCTTGACGTCAGGGGAGCACTTGGCACTGCTAGGCACTCCTTCCTTCTGACTCACTATTCTCTCTCAGGTCTGTGATGTCTCTTTCTGTCTTCCTATGTGCATGCATTTTCCTCCTGCCTATCTGAATGTGCCCTCTCAGTCCCCTTAGAAAGCTTGGCTGCTGTATCTCTATGAACATTCCCCAGAGGCCTAATCTTGGTCATCTTTTCTTGCACTCTACCTCCCTCCCAGGTCTCGTCCATGTGACCATCAGGCTATATTCCAATGACTCCCCACCTCCATCATAGAACCTTCCTCTGAGTCTCAAAACAATATACCTATAACACCTCAGACACAGTATATCCAAGCCTAAAATAACCCTCTCTGCCCATGCTCCTTTACCCCAAATCTATTCTATTGTCCAGATTCCCTCCCTTGCTTAAGTGCACAATCATTGCCCTTGTCATATAACAAATTGGGAAGTTCTTTGTTTTTCAAAAATATTTAAAATTGCCATTTCATACACAGTACTCAAAGTCAATTATACTAGTTTCTAAATGGAGTAACATAATCTGAAGTAAGCAATATTTTATATATGTTAACCTATTGGTATCTAGAGCAATGGCATGTTTTTTTCTGGTCATTTACCTACGAGCTATTTGGGGGAAAATATACACGGCTCGAAAAGCAAACAGATTAAAGTAAAATGTCCATTAGTTTATTAATGTGGTCACAGTGTAGAAATGCTATATTTTATGAGAGTAGTACATGTGATGGAGTTTTCAAGTTATTGGGTATGGTCTTGATAACTTGAATTATTTTATAATTGTTTTACATAATATACCATATTATAATTTCTCCACACTGCATAAATTTAGGATCAATATTCCCCCCATATTTTATTCTGAAAGTTATCCATCTTACAGAAAAATTAAAATAATTGAATTGTGAATACCTATATACCTAGATTCTACTCTATCACTTGTGCTATATTTGCTTTATCACATATCAATCCATCTAGCCTTCTATTAATCCATCTTATTTCAAAGTAGGTTGTAGACATCTGTACACTTTACCCCTAAATACTTGAGCATGACTATTATTTACTACATTTATTTTGAGGAAGGTGATTTCCATATATCGCATGCACAAATCTTTAGCGGTACTCAAAGAACTACTCATTCTCAACTCTTCCTTCTTCCTCCCCACTCTCCCCTATCCGGTTACCCTCCACATTTCTCAACTCCCTTCCCTCTCCTCCAAGCCCATAGCTTTAGTTCATACCTTTGTCATTGCTCATCTGGATTACTGAAAAGTCAGCCAGTATCTCCTATTTTACTTCATTCTTGTAGCACTGTCGAGGTGATTTTTTCAAACCCAAAATCTGATATCCTTTTCTGTTTAAATTCCATTGATGATGCTACCTCCAAATATTTAGGGGAAACTTTAGAATAAACTCTAATCTCCTGATCACAGTATACCAGGGTCTGACTTTGTCTATTTCTCTGGCCTCATTTCTTGCCACTTCCCCACCTTTCTTAACCTGTTCCCAGCTCCTTCTCACATAAATTCCAGTCACCAAAGATAAAAAATTCTCTGCAGTATTTCAAGCACCCTCAAGCTTTGTACCTTCTTCCATGGTTTTCCTTCTGTCTGCAATGCCTTGCTCTCCTTTCTTCATCCAGCTACTCCCTACTCACTTGTTCTAACTCGGTCCACGCATTACCTCCTCCACTGAGTCCTGCATGTCCACTCTACCCCCACCACAGACTTGGCTGATGCCCCTCTGAGGTTTTCCTAAACATCGTGTAGACACACATATTTGTCTTAGATTTTTTGCCCCACTGTTTGCTTGTCAGTCATCCCAACCAGTCTGTAGCTCCTTATGGGCAGGGAGCACATCCTGCTTCTGGAACCCTTTGTTCTAGATATAAATGCTCAATAAATGTTGATGGAAGCAAAGCAGACAGGAGGAAGGCTGGGGTATTTATGAGATGTTTGAGAATATTTAGCATGCAAGGTGAATGGAGGGATAGTGTTAATTCAAAACATTTAATATAAATTTAAATTAAAGGGCCCACTTTAGCCTACATCAGCACTCGCCTGAGACCTCAGGCAACATATAGGTAAGAATAAGATCATGAGCCAGTTGTTATCTTTTTTAATTTTTCATTGTAGTAAAATGCATATAACATTAAATTTATCCTCCTAATCACTTTTCAGTGTGCAGTTCAGTAGCGTTAAGAGCGTTCACTTTGTCGTGCACATGCCACTTTTAATTATATAAATGCAAGATTATATCTTTCTTTGTAAAAAGGACAAATAAAGGCATTAAGAAAGCTCTGACTCAAGGAGGCTAGATTCTTGCCTCAAGTACTTGTAGCAGCTACGCAGGAGCTGCCCTAAGGCTGTACCACTAATTACCAGGCAGCAGTTTCTAGAGCTAAAGGCAAAACTATCAAATCACAGTAATTGGAAGGTGTTTTCTTCCAAAGAACAAGCGCATCAGACTACATTTCCGGTGTTAAGAATCCCATGGGCTTCACACCTGACAGTGATAGCCAGTCTACTTTAGGCCTGACCCTGATTATCCAACTGACTATACACTAGGTGGTTTTAGAGATGCAATAGAGACCCAAACTATGCCATCAGTTGAACAGCATACCATCCCACATTTTTTACCCAAGAAAATGAATCTTCATCTAGCCCTAAATTTCTCTGGACTGGACTATTTGGCAATCCTCCACAGCAGAAGAGTAAGAAAAGAGATAAGAAATGTGAAATACATTGACAGTATCTGAATTCATTGACAGTATCTGAATAGATTCATTGAACTGATTCTAACATAGTCATTTCACAGCATGGAGCGAGTCAGTATCCACTGGAAGCCAGACCAAGTGTATTATCCAACAATACAAAGCTTTGGGCCACATGAGGGACTTAAAAAAGTAGGCAAAATGTATCAGTCCGCAGCTATTTATTGAGGCCTTAATATGGACCAGCAGTGTGTTAAATACTATAGCATTAAAATTAGCATACTTGGCTCCCATATTTCAGAAATAAAACTTCCAAACCATAGAAAATCTGATTATAGGTAATATAAGCCAGCAAGTAAAAATTAGCATATTCATTTCTTCAAAACTCAGAGTAAAATCTCCAAGGAAGGAAGACATTCAAAGATTTGGGATGGTTACTCAGAATTGGATGATGATGATTTTCACAATTAATTGATTACCTTTCTTGGTCTGGGATATATTTTGACTGTGAGAAACAGGATCTTTCAACCACTCTTAAGCAAATAGTGGTATTTACTAAAAAGATACATAGATATTTCACTGAACCCAGATGGCAGAAAATATCCCTAAGCCACACCAGGCAAGGAAAGAAGCAAGAACATAGGAGTTAGGAACCGTGATGACGGTCATCATGGCCCTACAAGATAAGATGCCCTCATTTCCACATTTCTTGCTCTGTCTCCTTTATTCTTCTCCTTCTCTGCAGCTAGGCCTTCTCTACCTTGGGATGCACATGGCCCAAATATGACATGCACATCCAAAACCCTGTTTTTCATTCCCTCATCTCCAATAGGGGTGAACTAAAGTCTCTGAACCTAATTCCAAATTCTTAAGTGGAGAAACTGATGAGAACACCTTAGGTCAAGTCTTCACTCCCTGATGTTTGTTATTTATGACTTTTTTAGAAGACTCTGCTTCCTAGGACTCCAGATGTGATGCTATATCATGATGTCTACCCATAGGATTGCAAAAATGCCTCAGCACTTACAACAGCATTCTGATTCATCCAGTAACCAAGTGAAGTTATAGAAATGTGAAGTGAGAATATTTGGTTCCAAATTCTTAAGTTATCAGATCAATATTACTGGTTTTCATCCGACCCAACAAAAAGCACTTGCACTTTTTTTTTAAGTGAGGAGTTCCAAGCATATCCTTAGGATATTTAATTTCTACTCTGCTTGCTTTTTTTTTTCCCACAAAAGTTAAATTCATCTTTACTTACTGGAAAAAGTAGTCTGTGTAGTTGTTCTCATCATCCGTGTGGGAGCCTCTATCTGGAAGGCTAAGCATTTATTGACTTCAGAGATGGTGGCAACACGCACACAGAGCATCTAAACCACCATTTCTCACCACAGATGCTTTGTGTTAGAGGATAGGATCTGTGCTTAGAACAAATGCCAGGAGGCACCGAAGTACCAATTACTATTTAAGGACAATGCCATCTCCAGAATGGAATAAGGTTCACGATTATGAAAAAAGTTGATTCTGTTGTAATAGTTAAGTATTTCCACACTCTCTCTAGCAAGCCTTTATAATCTGCATTAATCACAAGTTTCTTTGGGGATTCTTGTCTAGGGATAAGCTTAAACCATTAATTAAATCACTGCATGTGTGATGCTGGAGTTGTTCCCTCCTTGTTTATAATACATACTTGTCTATGGTCTGAATGAGAAGACTGGGACGCAGATGCCCAAGCTGCCTGCCTCTGAGAAACCCAGACTGTGGGATGCTGCCTTGTTATGGGCTGAATTGTGTCTCCCCAACTCCAGCTTCATATATTGAAGTCCTAACCCCCAGGACCTGAGAGTCTGACTATATTTGGAGATAGAATCCTTAAAGAAGTAATTAAATTAAAATGGGACTGGCAGGGCAGGACCTAACCCAATCTGACTGATGTCTTTGTAGGAAGAGGGCATTTAGACACACAAAGAAAAGTCTAAGCTCCAGGGATGCCAGAACACGGAGAAAAGACCAGGTGAGGACACAATGAGGTGGCCATCTACAAGCCAAGGAAAGAGGTCTCAGAAACTAAATGTGCTGATAACTTGATACTAGACTAATAGCCTCCAAAGCTGTGAGAAAATAAATTTTTACTGTTTAAGCCACCCAGACTGCAGTATTTAGTTATGGCAGCCCTAGAAGACTAATATGCTCCTCCCTGAGAGATTTTAGTATCAGAGGATTCTCTAACCTTTTTCTTCAGGATGACCCATTCACAGGTTTAACTGTATGGGACTCCAACTTAGTCTGTTTCTTATACTAGATCTGGAGAAACCTTGAGATGTTCCCACAACACAGGGCTCTCGTTCCCTCAGGGCATCAACGAACTGGGACAAATAGTAGCAACCTCCTTTATGTGAGAGAGATATTTCTCAATTTCACATGTTCACCCATATTACCTACTGTCATACACCCAGTTATTGTATGCATTTATAATATCTATCTGACCTCTGTAAGCATTTGAGCACCTGGGATGATTTGCTCAGAAACAGGCTGCACAGTGCTTCTATCAACGCGCAGAGACATCGATCAGGCATCCCAGGGAGACCAGGCAACAACAAGCCCATTAAAAACATTTCCTCTAAAGCCAGTTGACATTGATTTTTTGGATACATCTCTGAGGACTTAACAGACTCACAGAATCAAAAAGCAAATATAATTCTCTGGCCATTGCTATCACTGAAGTAGAGTCCCCTTGTATACATATCAGCTAATAAAAGTGAGGCTATCCTTCCCTTTTCCACTTGCTTCTTTAAAAAATTATCATCTAAGGGGCACCTGGGTAGCTCAGTCAGTTGAGTGTCCGACTCCTGATTTCAGCTTGGGTCGCGATCTTGGGGTGGTGAGATCGGGCCCTGGGGTCAGGCTCCATGCTGGGTGTGGAGCATGCTTGGGATTCTCTCTCTCCCTCTCCCTCTTCCCCTTCCCACACCCTCATTCTCTCTCTCTCTCTCTCTCTCTCTTTCTCTCTCTCTCTAGAGAGGTTATTATGTGTCCAAAGGGAGATACTTCGGTTTGGTATGAACCAGGGATTTGAGTTGTTGCGGGACTTTTTAGTCAAGAATTTTGTCCCAGATAAGGTTGGTCAAAAGGTTGTTCTTTGCCAGTTTGTGAAGCCAACCAGCAACACTTTAGTTAGTCCTCAACTCATTTACAGATGTGGGAACAATCACTAGTGCCTCCAGAGATGATCTGTGAGTCCAGCCTATTCTCAAGGTCAAGGAGAATCCCCAGAGAGAAAGCCCAGGTTGTCCTAGGGATGGCAGAGCTGCATAGAACAACAGCAGGCATCTCTGTATCTGTCTCTCCCTAGCCCTCTTCCTCTCCCTTTCTCTTCCTCTTATTCCTCTCACATTCATTCCTTCTCTCCTCCTAAAGCAGATTGAAAAGATATTCAGAGGGAGGGGTTCCCCAATAATCAGAGTTCAAGGGCAGCTGCTTTGAGGGGAGGCTCAGGACTTCCTCAGAACTTACAATGGAATCTTACTGGCACAGGCACTGGTTAGCAATAAAGACTTCAAAGAAAATAGCCAGCATCTAAGCACTGAACTGTGTTTCCCCATAAACTGAGGATGCCAAAGGTTCATTTGTTCAAATGGCCAAATATTAATTCAAAGTCCTGCCTGGACAGAAACTAAACCCATACTTCCCACGAACCCATACAACAATAGCCCCTCCCACATATATCCACTCACCACCCTTCTCACACACAACCACCACCACCACACACACCACCAACCACCACACACTCACACATAGTCACCACTCACAACACACATACCAACAGATACCACTAATCAGTTAACACTAATTAGTGTTACACAGACAACACTAATCAAAACACACACACAAACACACACATTGCAAGAGGCACATTGCAAAAACCCATCGCAAAAATGCAGCTCTCATAAATGAGTCAAAAGGAATGTGAAAAACAAGAAACATCAACAAAATCATCTCGATTCTCTGTTCTTTTGTTTCAGAATCTCCACCTCTGATTTACACTAACCCAGACTTTAACATTGACTTCTGAAGGGAAATGTCTAGTACATTTGATAATAACCATTTCTTCAATCTTTCCCCTATTTTTTTGCCTAAGTCTAAGTCCGTTTACACAGGGGGATCTGCTGTAGTATTCTTTGCTCAGTGTGTACTCAAGAAACAAAGGCACAGCCGTACATTGTCACTAAGTGACAGACCACATCCTCTCACCATGCCTGCCCTTTTGCCCAAAAGCAATCAAAGTTTCTTTCCTATGGAATAATTCAGTGGAAGGTAATCAAGCCACTTTGGAAGGGCCTGTATTATGTGCACTATGGGGTGTGATGGGGGCAGTGCTTATGTGTTTTCAGAAATAAAAATTAGACACATGTCCTCATCTAATTTGGAAAGATATCATCCAAAAGCAGTCATTTATGATTATATGGAGCCTAGTGTGCTAGGAGATGATCATGAGCCCCCTTTTCCCCTTCTGCTGCCTACTCATTCTCAGTTTTACTGCTCATTACCTTCTTCATCAATGTGTAAGAGAGAAAGGTCATGGTGATATGCATGTCATTCCTTTTTGTTTTATCTTCGTAGCTCTGCAAAAAAATTTGCAAGAGAAATAAGCTGGAACACACATGAGACCTGAAGATCACCTGAGGATCTTTATTAACCCTGTGCTCTTTGACCCCCACTTTGTACAGTGAATGTAGTTGGCTGTATAAGCCTTTGCATGAGATAAATGTGCCTTAATTCTCCATCCTTGGCTCAGTGTAAGAAATGCTCCAACAGCAACTAGGCAAATGACACTAATCAATAAAAGCCACTACGAAGGTCTTGTTAACCCAAACTATGATCTGTCCCATATTCTTCTGTCAAGTTCTCAGTCATCCACACCAAAGTTCTCAAAGCACAATGTCTCTGGTAGGATTTGACATAAAAGAGAACTGCATGTCTGACTCTATAATGCCATCCTTGCACAGAAAACTGTTGTTAGCTATGGCCACTGATAAACTTTATGTGACATAAAGAAAGCCACGTGGATTTCATGAACTTCAGTAAATGCAACTATAATAGATTCATTGCCCGACTTCATGATGGCATGATTAAGAGCTGTACACACGGGATTTTTAAACTGTTCAAGGAGGGAGGAGCAAGACGGCAGAGGAGTAGGAGACTCAGATATCATTAGGTTCCAGGAGTTCAGCTAGATGGTTATCAAACCATTCTGAACACCTACAAATGCAACAGAAGGGAGAAGAGAAGAGCAGCAATTCTAGGAACAGAAAATCGACCACTTTCTGGAAGGTAGGACATGCAGAGAAGTGAATCCGAGGCAACATACAGGAAGATAGACTGCAGGGGGAGGGGCCGGCTCCCGGGAAGTGAGAGAGCAGCAGAGCACAAAATTGGAACTTTTGGAAGTCTGCTCCACTGAGGGATGTCACTCTAGAGTCTAAGTAGGGGGTGGAGCCCTCTCAGGGACAGTGTGGTCTTGAGACCTGCGGGATCACAGAAAGACCAGGGGTGCCTGAGTGTGGCAGAGCTCCCAGGTATTGGAGCAAAGAAGCCAGCTATAGAGATGGAGCCAAGGAGGGGCTATCAGCTCGGGGTTACCTTATACCGTGATCCAAGGTACAGTCGGACCACTGCTCTTCGAGCAGGGACTCCACAAGGGGCAGATCCTCCTTACTCCTCCTGGAAGAGCGGCACGGGAGCGCGCTGCAGGAATCTGCTGGGTTTGGAGACTCCAAACGGGGCCGTGAGCCAGAGACAGAAACGCTCGGTCACAGGCTGGGTGAGCTCGGAGTGCGGCTGGAGACCAGGGAGACGGGAGTGACTGACTGCTTTTCTCTGAGCGCACACTGAGGAGTGGGGCCCTGAGCTCTCAGCTCCTACGGGCCGGAGATTGGGAGGCCGCCATCTTCATTCCTGTCCTCCAAAGCTGTATGGAAAGCATTCAGGGAACAAAAGCTCCCGAAAGCAAACCCTAGCAGATTACTTAGCCCGGCCGCTGGCAAGGGCGGTGCAATTCTGCCTCAGGCAAAGACATTTGAGAATCACTGCAACATGCCCCTCCCCTAGAAGATCAGCAAGAACATCTAGCCAAGACCAAGTTCACTGATCAATGAGAACTGCGGAACTCCAGAGTTAAGAAAAAGCAACACACAGAATTCATGGCTTTTTTCTCATGATCCTTTAGTCTTTCAAAGTTAAATTTTTTAAATTTTATTTTTTTCTTATTCTATTTTTTAAATTTTTCCTCTTTCCTATTTTAACGTTTTTGAACTATTTTATCTTATCAATACCTTTTTAAAAATCTTTTTAAATTTTCATTGTTATAGCCATATTTTATCCCTTCATTGTATTTAACCTTATTTTTTGTATACATATAGTTTCTTTTCTTTAAAATTTTGGGATACAGTTTCTTCTAATAGATCAAAATATACCCTAAATCTAGTGCATGGCTTTGTTCTAGTCTCCAGCCTGATCACATTCTTCCCTCTTTCTTTTCTCTTTTTTCAACCAACTTCTTATCTTATCAATTCCTTTTTTAGAATCTTCCTTACTTTTCATCTTTACAGTCATATTCCATTCCTTCATTGTGTTTACCCTTATTTTTGTATATATAACTTTTTCTTTCTTTAAAATTTTGGGAGGTAGTTTCTTCTAACAGACTAAAATACACCCAAAATCAAGTGTGTGGTTCTGTTCTATTCACCAGTCTAATATATATATATATATATTTTTTTTTTTTTCTTTTTTCCCCCCATTCTTCTCCCCCAGGTTTCGGAAGGCTGGGATCTAATCAATACAGACATTAGTAATATGTCAGAACTAGAATTCAAAATGACAATTATCAAGGTGCTAGCTGGGCTGGAAAAAAGCATGGAAGATACTAGAGAAACCCTTTCTGGAGAAATAAAATCCCTTTCTGGAGAAATAGAAGAACTAAAATCTAACCAAGTTGAAATCAAAAAAAGGTAGTAATGAGGTGCAATCAAAAATGGAGGCTCTTACTGCTAGGAAAAATGAGGCAGAAGAAGGAGTTAGTGATATAGAAGATGAAATGATGGAGAATAAAGAAGCTAAGCAAAAGAGAGACAACTACTGGACCAGGAGGGGAGAATTTGAAAGATAAGTGATACCATAAGATGAAACAATATTAGAATAATTGAGATCCCAGAAGAAGAAGAAAGAGAAGGAGGGGCAGAAGGTATAATGGAGGAAAGAATTTCCCTAATATAGCAGAGAATTTCCCTAATTTGGTGAAGGAAACAAGCATCAAAATCCAGGAGGCACAGAGAAACCCCCTCAAAATCAATAAAAATAGGTCCACACCCTGTCATCTAGCAGTAAAACTTATGAGTCTTAGTGATGAACAGAAAATCCTGAAAGCAGCTAGGGACAAGAGGTCTGTAACATAAAATGGTAGAAATATTAGATTGGCAGCAGACCTATCCACAGAGACCTGGCAGGCCAGAAAGGAGTGGCATGATATATTCAGAGCACTAAATGACAAAAATATGCAGCCAAGAATACTATATCCAGCTAGGCTGTCATTGAAAATAGATGGAGAGATAAAAAGCTTCCAGGAAAAACAAAAACTAAAAGAATTTGCAAACACCAAACCAGCTCTACAGGAAATATTGAAAGGGGTCCTCTAAGCAAAGAGAGAGCCTAAACGGAACAGACCAGAAAGGAACAGAGACAATATACAGTAACAGTCACCTTACAGGCAGTACAATGGCACTAAATTCATATCTTTCAATACTTACCCTGAATGTAAATCGGCTAAATGCCCCAATCAAAAGACATAGGGTATCAGAATGGATAAAAAAAAAAAAAGACCCATTGATATGCTGTCCCCAAGAAACTCATTTTAGACCCAAAGACAGATGCAGATTTAAAGTGAAGGGGTGGGAAACAATTTACCATGCTAATGGACATCAAAAAAAAGAACTGGGGTGGCAATCCTTATATCAGATAAATTAGATTTTAAGCCAAAGACTATAATAAGAGATGAGGAAGGACACTATATCATACTTAAAGGGTCTGTCCAACAAGAAGATCTAACAATTTTAAATATCTATGCCCCTAACATGGGAGCAGCCAATTATATAAACCAATTAATAACAAAATCAAAGAAACACACCAACAATAATACAATAGTAGTAGGTAGGGGACTTTAACACCCCTCGCCCCCACTGAAATGGACAGATCATCTAAGCAAAAGATCAACAAGGAAATAAAGGCTTTAAATGACACACTGGACCAGAGGGACATCACAGATATATTCAGAACATTCCATCCCAAAGCAACAGAATACACATTCTTCTCTAGGGTACATGGAACATTCTCCAGAATAGATCACATCCTGAGTCACAAATCAGGTCTCAACCGGTACCAAAAGATTGGGATCATTCCCTGCATATTTTCACACCACAATGCTTTGAAACTAGAACTCAATCACAAGAGGAAAGTTGGAAAGAACTCAAATACATGGAGGCTAAATAGCATCCTACTAAAGAATGAATGGGTCAACCAGGAAATTAAAAAAGAATTTAAAAAATTCATGGAAACCAATGAAAATGAAAACACAACTGTTCAAAATCTTTGGGACACCGCAAAGGTGGTCCTGAGAGGAAAGTCTATAGCAATACAAGCCTTTCTCAAGAAACAAGAAAGGTCTCAAGTACACAACCTAACCTTACACCTAAAGGAGCTGGAGAAAGAAACCCTAAACCCAGCAGGATAAGAGAAATAATAAAGATCAGAGCAGAAATCAATGAAATAGAAACCAAAAGAACAGTAGAACAGATCAACAAAACTAGGAGCTGGTGGTTCTTTGAAAGAATTAGTAAGACTGATAAACCCCTGGCCAGACTTATCAAAAAGAAAAGAGAAAGGACCCAAATTAGTGAAATCATGAATGAAAGAGGAGAGATCACAACCAACACCAAAGAAATACAAACAATTATAAGAACATATTATGAGCAACTATACACTGGTAAATTTGACAATCTGGAAGAAAAGGATGCATTCATAGAGACTTGTAAACTACCAAAACTGAACCAGAAGAAATAGAAAACCTGAACAGACCTATAGCCAGTAAGGAGATTGAAGCAGTCATCAAAAATCTCCCAACAAACAAGAGACCTGTGGCAGACGGCTTCCCAGGGGAATTCTACCAAACATTTAAAGAAGAATTAATACCTATTCTGAAACTGTTCCAAAAAATAGAAATGGAAGGAAAACTTCCAAACTCATTTTATGAGGCCAGCATTACCTTGATCCTAAAACCAAAGATCCCATCAAAAAGGAGAATTATAGACCAATATCCTTGATGAACATAGATGCAAAAATTCTCACCAAAATCCTAGCCAATAGGATCCAACAGTACATTAAAAGGATTATTCACCACGACCAAGTGGGATTTATTCCTGGGCTGCAAGGTTGGTTCAACATCCACAAATCAACCAAGGTGATACGATACATCAATAAAAGAAAGAACAAGAACCATATGATACTCTCAATATGTGCTGAAAAAGCATCTGACAAAGTACAGCATCCTTTCTTGATCAAAACTCTTCACAGTGTAGGGATAGAGGGTACATACCTCAATATAATAAAAGCCATCTATGAAAAACCCACAGTGAATATCATTCTTAATTGGGAAAAACAGAGATTTTCCACTAAGGTCAGGAACATGGCAGGGACGTCCACTATCACCACCGCTATTCAACATAGTAGTAGAAGTCCTAGCCTCAGCAATCAGACAACAAAAAGAAAGAAAAAGCATCTGAATCAGCAAAGAAGTCAAACTCTCACTCTTTGCAGATGATATGATACTTTATGTGGAAAACCCAAAAGACTCCACTCCAAGACTGCTAGAACTCATACAGGAATTCAGTAAAGTGTCGGGATATAAAATCAATGCACAGAAATCAGTTGCATTTCTCTACAACAACAGCAAGACAGAAGAAAGAGAAATTAAGGAGTCGATCTCATTTACAATTACACCCAAAACTGTAAGGTACCTAGGAATAAACCTAACCAAAGAGGCAAAGAATCTGTACTCAGAAAACTATAAAGTACTCATGAAAGAAATTGAAGAAGACACAAAGAAATGGAAAAATGTTCCATGCTCATGGATTGGAAGAATAAATATTATGAAACTGTCTATGCTACCTAAAGCAATCTACACATTTAATGCAATCCCTATCAAAATACCATTAATTTTTTTTTCAATAAATAGAACAAATAATCCTAAAATTGATATGGAGCCAGAAAAGACCCCAAATAGCCAGAGGAATGTTGAAAAAGAAAACCAAGGTTGGCAGCATCACAATTCCAGACTTCAAGCTCTATTACAAAGCTATCATCATCAAGGCAGTATGGTAATGGCACAAAAACAGACACATAGATCAATGGAACAGAACAGAAAGCCCAGAAACGGACCCTCAACTCTATGGTCAACTAATCTTCAACAAAACAGTAAAGAATGTCCAATGGAAAAAAGACAGTCTCTTCAACAAATGGTGTTGGGAAAATTGGACAGCCATATGCAGAAGAATTAAACTGGATCATTTCTTTACACCACACAAAAATAGACTCAAAATGGATGAAAGACCTCCATGTAAGATATGAATCCATCAAAATCCTTGAGTAGAACAAAGGAGCAACCTCTTCGACCTCAGCCACAGCACTTCTTCCTAGAAACATTGCCACAGGCAAGGGAAGCAAGAGCAAAAATAAACTCTTGGGACTTCATCAAGATCAACAGCTTTTGCACAGAAAGGAAACAATCAACAAAACCAAAAGACAACTGACAGAATGGAGAAGATACTCAGAAATGACATATCAGATAAAGGGCTAGTATTCAAAATCTGTAAAGAATTTATCAAACTCAACACCCAAAGAACAAATAATCCAATCAAGAAATGGGCAGAAGACATGAACAGACATTTCTGCGAAGACATCCAAATGGCCAACAGACACATGAAAAAGTGCTCAACATCACTCAGCATCAGGGAACTACAAATCAAAACCACAGTGAGATACCACCTCACGCCAGTCAGAATGGGTAAAATTAACAAGTCAGGAAACGACAGATGTTGGCGAGGATGTGGAGAAAGGGGATCCCTCCTACACTGTTGGTGGGAATGCAAGCTGGTACAGCCACTCTGGAAAACAGTATGGAGGTTCCTCAAAAAGTTGAAAATAGAGCTACCCTATGACCCAGCAATCGCACTACTGGGTATTTACCCTAAAGATACAAATGTAGTGATCCAAAGGGGCACATGCACCCCAATGTTTCTAGCAGCAGTGTCCACAATAGCCAAACTATGGAAAGAACCTGGATGTCCATCAACAGATAAATGGATAAAGAAGATATGGTATATATATATATATATATATATATATATATATATATATATATATATATATATACATACAATGGAATATTATGCAGCCATCAAAAAACCTGAAATCTTGCCATTTGCAACGATGTGGATGGAACTACAGGGTATTATGCTAAGCAAAATAAGTCAATCAAAGAAAGACAATCATCATATGATCTCTCTGATATGAGGAATTTGAGAGGCAGGGCGGGGTGTTATGGGGGGTAGAGGGAAAAAATGAAACAAGATGGGATTGGGAGGGAGACAAACCATAAGAGACTCTTAATCTCACAAAACAAACTGAAGGTTGCTAGGGGCTGGCGGGGGGAGGGATACGGTGGCTAGGTTATGGACATAGGGGAGGGTATGTGCTATGGTGAGTGCTGTGAAATGTGTAAGCCTGATGATTCACAGACCTGTACCCCTGGGGCAAATAATACATTATATGTTAATACAAGAATAATAATAAGCTGTTCAAGGAGAATTTTAACATTCTAGTGTTTGAGAGTGATTAGTGATTAATGGCTAATACAATCAGTACAATTAATTAATGATTCATACAATCAGTACTATATTACACATTGTATAAATAGACAGGCTGAAGGGTTATTAATGTTAATTGAGGATATTTTGCACTTATATACATAGACATCTCCTTGTTAGGTGCATAATCAATTGGGCTGTATTGTATAGAATGTATTGACTGCCAATTGTCAATGATACTTACTCCATTGTTCAAATATAAAGCATTCAAACTAATCCCTGCAGCATTTCCCAAGGCTCTGTTCTTTGTTTCAATCAATATTTGCCTTCTCTAAATTGTAATACTTTGGAAACTATTTCAAATTTGATCAAGAATACTGACTCTAATTCATCTACGACCTAAAAAAACCCAAAATGTTATCATTTCCTTAATTTTTAAGGCCGCTGTGTTATCATTCATTTATGTGTAATTGTTGTTGCTTGTGGTATAATGACTTCACTCTAACTGCAAGGGAAAAACAGCTAATTTTTTTTTTCTCTCTTCAGAGATCGTCAGAAATCAAAATGAACAATGGCTGGAGAGTTGAGAGTTTAGGAATATGTGGAAGGGAGCTTGCTATTCCAGGATTTTTCTAAGAATGCATTCTGATTCTGATGATTTTAGCTCAACTTGGATTAAGGAAAGTTAGTAAACTCTAATGAATAGATTTACTTCATACACTAGGTCAATGTCTGAAATCAGATTTTCATCCACTCACAATAATGACTTAATGTGTATTAGTAGCCACTGGTTAGATTTATCAAGAATTAATGCTAATGAACCAGCAAGCAGTTTTATACAAACAAAAAAGCCAACACTTCTATCTTGCAGTATAGAATACCACTGGTAATACTTTACTAATGAGAAAAATAATAAAAACAATTAACATTAGTTGAACTCTAAGTCCCAGACACTATTCTAAGTGAATTATCTCATTGGATCCTCAAACAACTCCATGTTGTAAAATTAAGACATACAGGGGTTCAGTAGCATGTTCAAGGTCACAGTTGTTAAGGCGCAGATAGATACTGGATCCAAACTAAAATATTCTCACTCCAGAACCCCTATTTTAAACCAGCATGTTATATAGCCTGTAAACTGAATTATAAATCACAGCTCTACATAGCTATGCCTGAAACTTTTTTATATCAGCTCCATAAGGACAAATTCTCATGCCGGTGTTAGTTTTCTTTCCTCCCTCTCTTCAACATTTGCAAAGCGTGGATGATATGCAATCACCTTCTGATCTTCCCAACTCTTTTCACACCTAGAGTATAATTCTTTATTTTACAATGTGAATTATAAACAGCAGTATATACAAGGCTGCAGAGGATCAGGGTGCAAAACAAAGAATCACCTCACAGAAGCCAAATCAACTCGGGAATTAAGGTTAACTAATTCTGACTGGGTCAGAAAAATAAAAAGGTAAATGGAGTCAGGATGTTTATAGTCTTACTTTCTTTCCGCTTGGATGACTCATGTCACCTCAACCTTACCTCAGATATAACCTGTGCATACCCCAGGCTACTCATCATCCTGTGCCC
This sequence comes from Potos flavus, assembly GCA_028534135.1. NCBI lineage: Eukaryota > Metazoa > Chordata > Mammalia > Carnivora > Procyonidae > Potos > Potos flavus. The sequence goes on along the minus strand of CM052895.1, from coordinate 67,465,170 downwards.
ACAGCTAAACCTTTTTCAGTGAAAGGACCTCTAACACACTTCTCCCTCAAAACCACCAAACCATTTTTTGTCATCAATTTCAAATCTCTCAAAGTGTCATTCTCCCCATAAATCCATTCAAAATCGATCACTGAAAAACTATGGCCCAGCTAGTCCTCATCCTGGATGTTGGAGTTCAATGGCTACTTGTCCCAAATTCTAACTAATTTGGTTAGAATTATAAAATTATTATATCCACCTACATAGATACCCCTCAAATGCACATAGCCTCAAATTCATGTTTGTTACAAACACTGTCTTTTTTCAGTAATTTTTTAAAATTTATTTTTTTTGTATTTAGTGTAACTTTATTTTTTTATTGTGTTATATTAATCACCATACAGTACATGAGTAGTTTTTGATGCAGTGTTCCATGATTCATTGTTTGCATATAACACCCAGTGCTCCATGCAATCCATGCCCTCCTTAATACCCATCACCAGGCTCATCCATCCACCCACCCTCTTCCCTTCTAAACCTTCAGTTTCCCGTACTCCATAATCTCTCATGGCTCGTCTCCCACTCCGATTTCTCCCCCTTCATTTTTCCCTTCCTTCTCCTAATGTTCTCCATGCTACTATCTTCGTTAGATTTACCCATGGCCCAATATGTTGGAAAAGCACCTTCTCATCCGATAGCTACTAAACCATATTATTAGAATACGCGGGTGGGGATCTTCAAAATTTGTTAGTATAAAGGGTTCCTCATAATAAAAATATTTGACATCTTTGATTGAGAAGCACATAGACTAACTTATGAGTTAAATTTGCTTATTTAAAATACGGTAGTCCCCACACCCCTTAACCACGAGGGATACATTTCAAAACACCCAGTGGATGCCTGAAGCTGAAGATAGTCCTTTATATATACTACATTTTTTCTTATACATACATATGATAAAGTTTAATTTATAAATTAGGCATAGTAAGAGATTAATGACAACAACTAATAAAAAATAGAAATACTGTAATAAAATTACATGGATGTAGTCTCTCTCTCCCTCAAAATATCTTATTATGGCTTATAAATACACGGAACAAACTGATGGCTGCCAGAGGGAAGGCAAGGGAGTAGGAGAGGGCAGTGAGAGGTATAGGCTTCCAGTCGTGGAATGAACAAGTCATGGGAATAAAAGGCACAGCACAGGGAATACAGTCAATAAGACCATAATAGTGTTGGATGGTGACAAATGGCAGTTACACTTGTGGTGAGCACAGCATAACACATGGTGAAGTTGAATCACTATGTTGTACACCTGAAACTAATGTTATACTGTGTATCAGCTATACTCAAAAAAATTTTTTAATATTTTATTATCCTGTGTTCATCCTTCTTCTTGTGATGATGTGAGATGATAAAACATCTATGTGATGAAATGAAGATGAATGACGTAGGCTTGTGATGTATCCTTAGGCTACTATTGACCTGACAATTCATCAGAAAAAGAATCATGTGCTTCCTGATGCAGATGCTGAAGGTAACCTGAAACTGCAGAAAGGGAAGCTACAGATGGGGTTGGAGGGAAGGAGGGGGTGTCTATAGAATTTCATATGTAATGTTACTTCTTCAAAAATTCTATTCTTTAACAAAAACTACATTTCAAGCTTGCTTACTTATGATCGATCTCCAACCTCTTTGGAAACATGAGTCTACTGATCCATCTAGTGTCAATCTATCAGCAGGACATTAGGATCCCTCTCTTTTCTTCACATATCCAGCTTAGGTCTCAGGGTCCCTTGTTACAGAGAAATCCCCATTGATATTTTGAACTCTCTTGCTCTGCTGTCTTTATATCTCACTGGTGTGGCAATATCCCGCCTCTGGATAAACCCAACTATTTTCTTTCTCTGTTCCTGCCATGAGTGGCTGAGCACTCCTAGAGGAAGTCCACCACCGGGGCAGACTAACATCACTATGAACTAATAGGACCAACCTCAGGAAGGCAACCTCCCTATGATGTCTCTCAGACCACTGCATTTGCAATCTGTAGAATGACTATTTAGGGGCTCCTGGCTGGCTCTGCTGGTAGAGCATGCAGCCCTTGATCTCAGGGTTATAATTTCAAGCCCCACATTGGGTATAGAGATTACTTAAAAATAAAATCTTTTTTAAAAAAATAAAAATAAATAAAATAAAATGACTATTTAAAGTGCCCTCATTTTCCCTCAAACCTCTAACTTTCCCATTCTCAATTTTCCTCCCTCTTTTCTCCAAGAAATGATGTATCCTTCTACTTCACAGAAGAAATGGAGACCATCTCGCTCAACATGTCAGCTTACTTCTGTACCCTTCCCATTCACCTTGTAGCAAAGAGAATCTCTTTGAGAACCAACTCTCTTCCTCAGCTTTTATTTATTATCCTAAAAAAGATATTCCTTCAGGACTATGACAGCATTGAATTTCATCTTCTCTGAGTTTCACAGGAAATTTATATAATAGATTCTTTCTTATTCTTCTTGTATTTTCAAATCTTATACACACACACACACACACACACACACACACACACACAATCTGAATCCATCTTTCCCCGTGGACTTTAACCAGAGTCAAATCCCTGGCAATCAATTAATCAATCAATAACCTCTGTTGGCCCTTCCATCACAGTTTAGACAACCGTTTTTTTTTTTTAAGATTTTATTTATTTATTCGAGAGACAGAGGAAGCAAGAGCAACTTCATGCTGAGTGTCCAGCCCGATGAGGGCTCTGAGCGGGATTCCATCTCAGGACCCTGAGATCATGACCTAGCCTGAGACCAAGAGTTAGACATTTAACTGACTGAGCCACCCAGGTGTCCCAATATCATTTCAGTTTCTTTCTCCCCTTACATCCCACTCACTCTACCTAAATAACTCTTGTTAAGTTCACTAATTAGTGGCTTTTAATATCTAAACCCAAAGGATGTTCATTTTGGATCCTCATCATATATGATTTATCAGCAGTTTTGAGAAGACTGACCTCTCCCTCATGGTTTTCAAGACAGGATGACATCTAGTTTTCTTGCAACGTCTCTACCTCTCTGTGTTCTTCTTCTTTGAAATCATTAAACGAAATTTTTCTACGTCCTCTTTTCTTTTCAGTCTGTGCTCTTAGGAATTTTATCCAATAGGACTTTAGTTATGAACCATAAGCTAATAACTCCCAAATTTACTTTTCCAGTCCATTCATTTATTCATTCATTCTATAAGAATTTATTAAATGCCTACTATATGCCAGTCACTTGGGATAAGAGGGTGAATGAACTCAGACTTTTCTGAGTTTAAGACCCATATATCAAAAAAAAAAAAAAAAAAAGACCCATATATCCAACTGCCTGCTATTATCTCCACTTGAATGACTCAAAGGCATCTCATATTAACATGTTAAACCAAACACATTACCTCCTCAAGTCTAATCCTCCTCCCAAGTACTTATTGGCACCACTCGCCAACCAGTTGCTCAAGCTAGAAACCTAGGAGTCTCCCTCAGTTTTCCCTGATCCTTCACCGCTTCAAGCCCATTTTATTGTTACCTCCCAAATACATCTTGATTCAATCCACTTGACTATCTCCACCCTCAACTCCTAATCCCATGTAACATCGTCACTTAACTATACTAACTCCTATAATCCCCCAGCTGAGTTCCCTGGTTCTGCTTCTCTTTCTTCCAATTTCTTTTCTGCAGTGCAGAAAAGAATGAAATTTTAAAAACACAAATTTTATATTATGATCCATAACCCCTCTCCCCACACCACCATATTCGGCCCTCTTTCACTTCTTTAAACACACCATGCTCCATCCTACTACAGGGACTTGGCAATGCTATTCCTTTGCAAAGGAGTGTTCCTCCAATCCTCCTCCCCCATGTACCTGCTTAAATCTACCCACACGTCAAATTTTAGTATGCTTGTCATTTCTTTTGTGAACTAAACTGCACATTATGCTAGGTTCCTTACTGTATGCTCTCATGGTCACCTCCCTTCTCAACACTTACCACAGTTGCAATTTTAAGTTTACTTGCATGTGATTTTTGAAATTAATATAGGTCTTCTCCAATAGATTGGAAGCATAATGATGACAGAGGCTATTTAATTTTTGCTCTCCATTAATTGTTCAGCTCTCCTATAGTACCTATCACATGTTAGGTTTTCAATAAAGATTTGTTACATGAATGAATTAGTGAATGAATGAGTGAAAAAAACAAATAATTCAAAATCCCAATACCCTGAACAGGCAGTTATATTTTGTGTATTCCTTTCCAATAATTTTAATGCAAACATATTTTGGTATTTTTATAATTTAGATAGAAACTATATCTACAATTTAAATTTTGATACTTATATCAAACCCCAAAAGTTTTCTGAAATTATAAGCTATTCTTCAAAAACCACTTTTGGGAGTGGTTAAGTCAGTTAAGCGTCTGCCTTCAGTGCAGGTCATGATCCTAGGGTTCTCAGATTGAGCTCCATGCTGGGCTCCCTGCTCAGTGGGAAACCTGGTTCTCCCTCTCCTTTTGCCTGCTGCTCCTCTCAAATAATAAATAAAATCTTTAAAAAAAAAATAAATTTTTTTTAATTTAAAAACCTCCAGTTTTAATGGCTGCATAATATTCCAATTTATGAGTCTAGTTTAATGTATTTAAACACTCTCCTATTATTAGATACTTGGGCTCTTTCCAATATTTTTTGCTGTTATAAATAAAACGACAGTGACCATTTTTGTACATTTTATACATCTAAATTTATGGCTACTTACAGGGAACAAACCCCTAAAATGGGATAAATTCCAAGGTTAAGATGTATAAATTTTTTTAAGACTTGGGGATACTGGGGTCCCTGGGTGGCTCAGTTGGTTAGGCATCTGCTTTCTGCTCAGGTCATGACGCCAGGGTCCTGGAATCAAGCCCCGCATCAGGCTCCCTGCTCAGTGTGGAGTCTGTTTCCCCCTTGCCCTTTGCCCCCTCACTTGTGCTCTCTCCCACTCTCACAAATAAATAAAATCTTAAAAAAAAAAAAAAGACAAAAAGACTTGGGGCTACCTGGGGCACCCAAGGGGCTCAGTGGGTTAAGCACCCAACTCTTTTTTTTTTTTTAAGATTTTTTTAATTTTTTTGAGAAAGAGAGAGTGCACAAGTGGGGGGAGGGACAGAGTGAGAGGAAGAAGCAGACTCCCTACTGAGCAAGGAGCCCAATATGGGGCTCGATTCCAGGATCCCGGGATCATGACCCGAGCGGAAAGCAGCCAACAAACTGAGCCATCTGGGTGCCCCAAGCATCCAACTCTTGATTTCAGCTCTGGTCATGATTTCAGGGTCATGAACTCAAGCCCCACTTTGGGCTCCAAGCTCAGCACTGAGTCTGCTTGTCCCGATCCCTCTGCTCCTCCCCCCACTACCTCTCTTAAAAAAAAAAAACAAAACCCAAAGACTTGGGGATACCTGAATACTAAGACTATAAGAGCAGTAAATGATATTGTACCATTTATATGTATATCTGTTTAAATAAATTACTCAGATTTAGACTGCAAGTCAGGGTGAGACTAATCAGTTTATTTCAATCATTTATTCAACTTTTAAAACTACACTTTGTGCATAGGTTACTCCAGAGCAAGAATGATGACATATCTTGCAGGATGGACTTCTTTTTCAGCATTTTGCCCTAGTATCTTGAAGAGAACTCTCAAGAATATGCTTTCTCAGTTTGGGGTTTGGGTTTTGTTTTTTTGTGTTTTGTCTTTGTTTGTTTCTGCTTTACAAATCTGATAACACCATTGATATAGTTCAATAGAATTCTTCACAATATGTTCTAGGGATAGTTATTTGATGCTTTACAAAATGAACATAAACACATCCTCAAGACTCTGCTAGTTGGATATGCTTAAAAGTCATTCCAAATATTTCTTTGGACAAGTTAATCAAGGTCCAGTGCCCTGGGATAGGGTAAGCGATCAATTAAAGCATCAGGGGCTAGTATTTGAGTAAGGTGAAATTATTTGGCATGCTGGACATTCCCTCCCTGCTTTCAGCAATTACAGGATTTCCCTCTGGGAGGTTTCCACCTAAGAGTCTCAATTAGAAGAGTCCATTAACAAAAACAAAGCCTTCTAGACAAGTGTTTTTTGCAAGAATATTCCACTCAAAACAACCATAGCAATATTTTCAATAAATATGTTTATAATATATCTGATGCTCGATATAAACGTCAGAATCATCCATTTTTCATTCTGAGAAGATTTAATTCTCAGTCTACTATGTTAGCACACATTAAGCTAGTAAAAGAAATCTATGCACAGCATGACCTACTTTTGATGTACTGATATTTTTTCTCAAAAAGAATGAAAAACTGTCATTAAAAATTCAGACAGAAGTGCATTAACACAATGGATATAAAAGCCTATTTCAACACAGTAGAATGCATTGTATTTTTCATGAGATTCTACAACCGATAATTTTTAGGTATATTTTGTTGTTAGATACATTAATATAAATCCCCTCAGTTCTTAAAATATCATTTAATTCAGAGTCATATCCTCAGTTGCCTGTTCTGGTATATAATTCCTTTTGTAAAGGGAAGAACAACCTTTATTAAGGTGGGTTATTTTGATACTATGAATATTCATATTTTTATCATACTATTCTCATGTTTTTCATTAGACATGCTCAGAGATACCCTTGCCTCTGCAGCAGATTTTTATTTTTATTACCTAATTCTTCTGCTTTGATTATTATAAAATGCTCTTTAAGTTTTTAAAACTTTTTTCTACATTCACAACAACTCTATGATATATGCATATATGCTCATTTTACAGATGAGGATACTAAAGCTCATAAATTTAAATAACCTATGTAATTTAATCTAATTCAAAGGGTGGAAAAGGGTAAAGTTAACATTCTAACCAAGTTCTCTCTGGCTCTATACCTCTGTTCTTCCCACCACATCAAGTAATGAATCACATAACTGTAATACACCTAGTTGTAAGCATAGAGATGATGTAATTTTTAACCAGTTTTTGGTGCTCAGTGACACCTAATTATTATCACCAATATGTTTCTAGTGTCATCTAATTATGAGCATTCCTTTGTCATTCCTCGCCTATTAAGTCTTTTTCAATCAAAGCATATTCTTTTCCTTGCATATACCTTTTCTTTCTTAAGCTATACAATCTACTGAATGAATGAAATAGCATTCCTCATTTTTTCCTCCATATACACAAATTGAGGACAACATGGTAGAAAGCACACGAGCTTTTGACAGGTAGATCTGCATTTGACTCCCACCACCACCACTTAACAGCTACCTAACTGTGGGCAAGTTACTCCTTGGAGATGAAGATCTTTTCATCTGTAAAGGGCATAATGATGCTTATCTTATAGGGTTTATAGATTAAATACAATGCATGAACATAGTAGGTACTCCGTAAATAATTTCTCTCATTATTTTCATCATTATACTGTATGCTTCATTTAAATCAGACCACACACCCAACCCACCCCCAGTACTGTCTATGTTTTGCCACACCCCATTTGTCTATAATTCTCACCCACCCCATTGTCATCCAACTTATTCTTCAACCTTAGTTCAAAAGTCACTTCCATCAAGCTTTCCCAGCTCCTACTAACTGGGAGAGATGTCTCTTTTATCTGAACTGCTATAGCACTTGGAACTTGCATACTAGATCCACTGTATCTTGTATCATAATATGTTTATTTTTGTCTACTGTGTCATTAAACTGTAGGAACCTTGATTACATGGGCATCATCATAATCTTCTCTGTTTTTTCCACAGATCTAGCTCAAGACCTAGCACCTGGTATATGGATGAATAAATCAAGTATATAAATAAAGTTTTTATGAAATCTGTATTCTTTCTTTAATAGCCTCAAAATTTCTTAATTTAAAATGTGCAGGAACTCTTAAGGTAACACTTTTAGAGATAGGACTCATTTCTACAGTGACCAAATAAAAACTTCAACTCCTTGACCCTTCCCCAGAACATCCCTACCAGGATGGATATGAATGAACTTGAATACCCAGAGGAGATTTAGAAGTTCTGAGATATATTGTAAATATGCAGTCAGAAACAAAAAGAATGGGAAGATGGGCAGTATTGTGATATGAAGGGAGAAGTAATGTGGAAAATCAGAAGAATAAAGTGCTTTGAATGGCGAATGAACATCCTTTGGTCCAGAAAAAGAACTCTGTGATGTATTTGTGAAAAATCAAACAATTTTATACCATTATTGATTCTTATGTTAACGTTCTCTAGAGAAACAGAAAAAATGAGTTTATATATAAAGAGATTTATTATAAGGAAATGACTCACAGGATTATGGAGGCCGAGGAGTCCCCCAATCTGCCATCTGCAAGCTGGAGTCCCGAGAGCCCTGGGAGAGTTCCGGTCCAAGGTCGGAAGGCCTGAGAACCAGCAGGACCAATGGCGTACATCCCAGTCTGAGAGCAGAAGACCAACGTCCCAGTCCAATTAGCCAGAGAGAAAGAGAATCCATCGCTCCTCCATTTTTTTCTTCTAATCTGGCCCTGAAGGTATTAGAGGATGCCCACCCACACTGGGGAAGACAAACTGCCTTACTCAGTCTACTGATGCAAAGGCTAATCTCATCCAGAAACACCCCCACAGACACACCTAGAAATAATGTTTCACCAGCTCTCTGGGCAATCCTCAGCCCAGTCAAGTGGACACATAAAACTCACCATCACAACCCTCAAGGTTAAAAGGATGTAATTTTGGCAAAAATAAGGAAATTCAGCGCCTCATACCAGAGTAACTAATAACTCTTGAGCCTGTTGGTGAACATAGCCACAGGTCTGCCCGTGAATCACTGAAGAAAGGCCCCGAGCCAGAGAACAAAGTAGATGCTGAAACCTGGCAGGTGCTCTGCACGCCCAGCTGTACGGGGTTGGCCCGGAACTGCCTCCACCTACAGGAATGGCGCCTTCTTACAATTTGCAGAGTAGCTATGATCCTGAGGGGTTGTCACAGACGACCTGTTCCAAATTGTCTCCTGTGGTCAACAACAGCCTGTCAATTAACCCTTTAGGCATTCTGATAAAACCGTGCCTCTTCTTTTCCCTAGTAGGTACGTACCCCTTAACACTGCCTGCTGCGAACTGTAAATGCCAAAAGGTTTGAAAATATTCAGTGCAGCAAGACCTCACCTGCACTTTCACCATATAGAAATTCTTTTAGGGCAAGAAAAACACCTTAAACTATTAAAAATAGATAGCTCTTGGGTGAATCTTTGAAAACAGACATGCTTTCGATCTATTGTTTTATTTAAGAATAACCGTCTTATGTGGGAATCCCGCTGTTTATGCGAAAGACATCAGAGAAAGACTTGTCACATGTGCTCCTGGGAGGGAAACTTTCTCTCCCACTACTCCTCCCACTTCTAAAGAGGCACCCTCTCAAGCTTGTTTCTTTAAAAGCTTTAGAAAGTAGGTGGAACAGAACAGGATGACAATGTCATTCCATGTGACAGCCACAGCACACAATGAAAAGTCCTCTGCCGCTCACCCAAGTGTATTCCCTTCTGCGGAGACAAATTCTGATTCTCTGCAATCTTGACCTCAAGCCACTAATAAAACCTGCATCATTGTGGGCTTGCATCCTGGAATGCTGATCCGCCCACCCACAGGAGCCCTATAAGCAGCAGCTTCAGGAAGTCTGAGGGTAGATCACTTTGTGTGGGACAGCAGGAGGATGAGGGCAATAGTGCTGAATGTGGGGTCTGTGCTCTGAGGCTTCTTGGAACCCAGGGGAGGTGATGGGAGAGGCCTCCCCTCCCTCAGAAGCTGGAACAATGTGGAAACAATTATACAGGTGGGAACAGTGGGCAAAAATAAGCCAGAAGAGGCCTCATGCAGTTCCCTCTGCCTGGAGTGTCCTTCCCTGCCCCTCCCCTTATGGGAATTCTACTCACCGCTAAGGGCCACTTAAATACCTGCGTCTCCAGGAAGCCTTTCCTAATCTTCCTCTTTTGCTCTCCCCTCTTTCTCCCTCTCGTCCACTAGTACATGCTCAGAATTCATCTTCGCTTCCTCTACGATGTTAACCTCTATTGCACTTACTCCTCTTTATTAGTATTTAAGTGTATCCTGTTTATTGTGTTTGAATCTTCTTGGGTTTGTCTCTCATATAAACCACAGACAACTTGAGGGTGGAGACCAGATTTGGTTCATCCCTATATAACCCCAACATGAGGCACAGTGCCTGCCTTGTTCACGGCAGTAGACAGGCCCTTTGCATATACTGTCTTATTTACCCAGGAAACACTTCTCTATTCTCCACCTGTCTCACCCTCCCTTAACCAAGTTTACTACTACTTATTTAGAAAGGAACATTATCCTCTCACACACCCATTCATGAGGAATTCCCACAGTGACATTTATTGTCTTTTGTCCGTCCCACTCTGATGCACTCCATCCCAGGACAGAGAGCTGCATTTGACTGGGGTGTTTGCAAGAAGGGACCGAGTAACCCCAGTCAGGCTCTTATCTTACTCTCTATTCCAGCTTTCATGAAGGTGTATTCTGATCTGTGACCTTGTCTGCAGTTTTAAAGCATAAATTCAATTCGGAGAAGTATTAGCAAGCTTATCTGACTATATGTGTAAGCTCTATCTTAAATTGTATCCGTAATAAAGTTGATATTTTGATTTCCATCTGTCTGACTCCTTTGTCTTCCTCTCAATTGTTTCCAAACTCAAGCAGGAGAGTATTGTTTTGTACAGTCCTCCTAACATCTCATTACTAGTCCTATTTCAGATTATAACAAATACATCACTTCCTTGGAAACTCTTCCCTGACCATTGAAACTTGGTAGGGTTCTCCTGTACAATATATATATGATATATTATATTACATTATATATATAAATATCACTTTATCATACTTATTTTCTCCTCCATGCCACTTACCCAACAGCATATTTTTCTGTGGGACTGTTTAAACTTTTTATTATAGAACCTTTCAAACAGAAACAGAAACAGAGGAGTATATGGATCCCCACACACCCATCAACTAGCTTCATCAATTACTGACCCAATTTTATTACATCCATACCCCCACCCCCCTCCACAAATGCAGACAGCTTTGAAGAAAATATCCCAGCCATCACATCATGCTATCTGTATTTACAGCATGTATCTCTAATACACAAGCACTAACTGTTAATTTTTGGGTTTTTTATATCACCTGTTTGTGGGGTTATTTATTTTAATAATTTTTTGTACTCCTTCCCTCAGATTATGAACTCCATGTGTCGGAGACTTTGTCTGTTTTATCCTGACTATATTCCCAGTATATAGGAGGTGCTCAATAAATTAAATAGAAAGGAAGAAATTTTAAAAGTGAATACAGAAAACCAGTTGCAACTTGGGGGCTAGACAGCATCCATTCCCCTTCTTTCTGTCATGATACCCAGAAGTTCCCTCCACTCTCAGTCCCTGTGATTCAAGAAGTGTTGGCTCTACCCCTGACTCTAGGGTTATGGCACACGGATCAGGTCTGACAAAGCAGAGTGAGGAAACCTCATGGCCAACAATACTGGTTTAGTGATGAGCACGGGGTGCAAAGACAACGGGATGCTGGGAAACTTGGTGGGCAGCGGGGGGAGAGGCAAGCACATTCTCCTACTGGACAAGAACGTGGAGAATAAGAGGTTCATATCACTGCAAGGGCGGATTGTATTTGAAAATGGTTCTGACACAGAGGATGGAGAACCAAGGGATGAAGAGAGGGCCTAGAGAAAGCACTTGAGTCAAATGTCATGGGAATCAAACCTACCTGGGGATTTTTAAAGTTATGTTACTCAGTGAATACCCTGTTGGCTTAGACAAGCTTGGGTCAGAATTTTCAAGACTTTTCAACTAAAAGTTCCTATCTGATTATAAGGGAAGGGGGAAAAGACAGGGAGTGAAGAGAAAACCACTTGCATGGTAATAAAATATATTCTTTTTAGTTGAGTCCTTGGCCTAGTATTCACATATCCTGAGTTTTCATGGCAGATCAAACCTCTAGCCTTCAGATCCCTCATCTATAGGATGAAGGAACTAAGTGGCCTCTAAATTCCCTCTGAGGAATTGTGTGAGTTCTGTGGGGAAAACCTGAGAGAGCATACAGAGGGATCTGGACTTCCTTGTTGGAAATAGCATCTGATTACTGGCATATTCCCTTTCTAGGTTTAATTCATGGTAAATCATTTCATATCTTCTAGGAAAAAAATAATAACTTCCAAAATGAGAAAGAACCCTGCTTGGCATTTCTCTTCTGGGCAGCAGATACTCTGTGGGAAAAATAAGTCTTTCCTCACACACTGTGGCCCAAGACTGTAATATAATATCAGCATTATGAAAGCACATTCAGATATTAGGCATCATCAACAGGGAGCCAGAGATAAGCTTTTAAAATTTTTCCCCAGCAGAGACTTTGCCTTCTACAAAGAATAAGCTCACCATAGCTGCTATGGAGATCACTTGTTTCTCTTAAACACACATGTGTCTTTATTTCAAGTTCCTCTTTTTGGAAGAGTATGAAAATGTTCACCTGGTTGTGAGACAAATCTCAGAATAACACTTAAAGGCAACAAAAAATTCGTCTAATATTTAGAAATCTCTTGGCTTTAAAGTCTCCCATTTTCTCCTAACAGAATTTAAGAATTGCATTTATGGAATTGCAAGTAGGAATCTACTTTTATTGAAGGAGGTCAGAATAAACCGTGATGGTAAATGAAAATGGTCTCAGGAAACGTGGAGATAAGGAGAGGTTCTCTGGCTGTAGTCCTTCCATTTGCTACCTACTCTCCCACTAGGTCAGAAGGAAAGAAACTTGGGCAGTTAAAGAGCCTACTTCCCCTTTGTATTGTCCTCCACCGGAGGATGAAGGAGGTGGAAAGATTGCTCGCTTGAAAGACATCTTCTCTGATATCAATGAAATCTGTATTTTCTCCAAATTTCTGATTGTAGAGATTCATAAAATCTTTCTAGGGAGCAATGTGACAATAGAATTATCAATACCTTAAAAGCAGACATACCCTTTGTGGCATCCAAGATGGCTCCTGGAATTCACTCCTTCCTGGAGTTCCCTCCCACAGTGAATCATGGCTGGGCGACCACAGTAGCGTCCTATTGCTGCTGTAACAAATTGCTGCAAATGTAGCTACTTAAAACAACACAGATTTAGTGTCTTCAAGTTCTGGAGGCGAGAAGTTCAAAATGGGTCACAATGGGCTAATAGCAAGGTGTCAACAGGGTGTTTTCTCTGGAGTCGCTAAGGAAGGATTTGTTTCCCTGCCTTTTCCAGCTTCCTTCGCTTGTGGCCTCCTAGCCAGTAATCACACCACTCTCACACCTGTGTCTGCAGTCACATCTTCTCTGACTCTTAACACTCCTGCCTCCCTATTTTACTTATAATAACACTTGTGATTACATTGGATCCACCTGGATAACCCAGGACCATCGACCCATCTCAAAATCCTAACTTAACAACACCTGTAAATTCCCCTTTGCCATAAAGGATAACATAGTTACAAGTTCCACTGTTTTAGAACATCTTTGAGGGATTGTTATCTGCTTACCAGTGACCAATAGAAAATGGCAGAAGGAACAGCGTGTGATTTCCTTTGGGAGGTCATAGAAGGCAACGCAATCTCAGTCTTGCTTTCTGGAATGTTCTGTTCTGGGGAAATCGGCTATCATGTGTGAGGGGCCCTGTGGAGGGGCCCATGTGAAGAAGAATGTTTTCTCAACCACAGCTGGCACCAACTTAGCAGCCACATGTAGAGCCACGTGGAGGGGATCCTCTGTCTTTGGTCGAGCCTTCAAATGACGACAGCCCAGCCAACATCTGACTGCAACCTCAGGAAAGACCCTGTCTAGCCACTCCTGAATCCCTGACCCAACATAAAACATTTTTGTTTTATGCCTCTAAGTTTGGGGGCCATTTATTATGCAGCATTATAACTGACCTACCCTTTGACCCAACAATTCCACTCCTAAAAATGCATTCAGTTGTGTGTGGAGAGAATTCTAAGGGAAGAACTGTGCACAAAGTCATTACACGCACACAAAATTCTGGATAGAGAAGCTCCTCAGAGTTTTTATTAATGAAACTTTAAAGACAACCTTAATGTGAGGCTATGGGGGAATTGGCTAAATAAGGTAAAACATACCCACATAACAGATAAGCAGGTATCATGTTGTAGAACATAAAAGTCATGTTGTAGAACAAACAGACTTTATAGTTCTCAACCCTTTTCTGGGTAAAACCTTTTCTGTAAGTAAAACTTAAGAGAAGCTTGCACGATAAAAGCAAACCTTTCTAGCTGAGGTAGGTTCAGCTTCCCAGAGCCAGGCCCTGGCTGGCAGTGGTGCACCCCAAGGACACCAAGGATTCCGGGAGCACAGTTTGAAATTCAACTGTTCTAAGAGAATCTGTAATGTCACATGAACCAGTATACCAACTGAAAGAAGCAAGATCCCTGTTTTTTGCCACGTGCTTGTCTCCCTCCCCAGCCTCATCTTAGATGTTTCTGCCCTTGCCCTCAGCACACTGGCCTTCTGGCTTGCTGAGCTCCCAACTTAAATGTGACTTCCTCAGTAAAAACCTCTGTGTCCATTACTTCCCTTCTCCCCATACTAACCCAGATTGGATCAGGCCCTGAGGCTGGAAGTCAAAAACTAAGGTGTTGGTTGGCAGGTTTGATTTCTTTCTGAGGTCTCTCTCCTTGGCTGGCAGATGGCCAGTAACTCCTTGTATCCTCATGTGTTTGTGTCTGGTCTATGTTTCCCTATGTCCTAATTTCCTCTTCTGATGAGGACACCAGTCATAGTGGATTAGGGCTGTTATGGACTGAATGTGTCCCCCGCAAATTCAAGTGTTTAAGCCCTAACCCTCAATGAGACGGTATTTGGAGGTGGGTCCTTTGGAAGGAAATTAGCTTGAGATGGGTGGGACCCTCATGACGGGATTAATGGCCTTGTAAGAAGAGGCTAGAGCTCACTCTCACTAACACTCTTTCTCTCTCTCCCTTTCTTTCTCTAACCCCCTTCCACTCTAACCCCACCTCTCCCTCCCCCTTTATTTCTCACGGCCATGTGGGGATATAGTGATGTGGCTGGCTGCAAGCCAGGAAGAGAGCTGTCATCAGTAACCAAATCTGTTAGCACCTTGATCTCGGACTTAGCCTCTGGAACTTTGAGAAATAAATCTCTTGTTTAAACAGCCCCCATCCAGGGTTTGTCAGGGTGGCTCAATTGGTTAAGTATCTGCCTTTGGCTCAGATTATGATCCCAGGGTTCTGGGATCAAGTCCCACATCAGGCTCCTTGCTCTGCAGGAAGCCTGCTTCTCTGTTTGTGCTCTCTCTCTCTCTGTCAAATAAATGAATAAAATCTTTAAAAAGCAAACAAACAACCCAATCCATGGTATTTTGTTATAGTAGCCCAAGATGACTAAAGCAAGGGACCACCCTAATGTGGATATCATGTTCTCCTGATATGATGTGACGAGAAGGGCGCTTCATCTCTGTGGTATTCTTTCCAAAACCCATAACCCTAGCCTAACCTTGGGGAAAAAAAAAAAGAAAATCAGACAAATCCAGATCTGAGACATTCTACAGGATATGTGTCCAGTGCTCCTCAAGGCCATCAAGGTCTTGGGAGGGATGGGGGTTAAAAAAAAAAATGGAAAGATTGAGAAACTGTCAAAGACCAGCAGAAACATTAACAGAAAAACTGATGAAATCCAAATGAAGTCTAGAGTGTAGTTAAAAAAAAAAAAGAAAGAAAAAAATTTATCTTGGGGAAAAAAAAATTTCTCACAATTTCCTAGAAGCAAGGTAATTTATATTCTCAATACAGGAATGGGAAAGAAGCAATAACCTCATCAAACCCATAGAGAAAGTCCCTATTCAAAGTAACTTGTTGGAAAATTTGGCTCTCATTCTGTGTACATTAAAATCCTCTTGATAATCTTGTATAAGATATATTAGAAAAGTACTGATTTCTTTCTATTCTCCCTTATATATGCCACAGCCAGAACGCCAAGTCAGCTTGAAACTGTATATTAGGGAAGTATATTATTTATTTTTTTAAAGAGCTTCAAGTTGAATATATTGAGATCTAAAACCAGAAAACCATTCCCATAATATACCCAATGCTAATGCAGTTTTAAGCCCTTTAAGGAAGATCATTAAGAGGTACAAAACTTCCAAGAAAAAAAATGAGCAAATGATTTAAGAAACAGAAAAAGACATATATGATCTTGTATCATCACATCAGAGAGCCATTTTTATAAATTTAAACTAATAAGCAGAATAATAGTCTTTCATTTCAGTGATACTATAAAAAGCCACCAAATTAGAAACTTTTCAAGGACTGTTTCAGGGAGGGAGATACTTAAAAAACTGTGAGTACATTGTCTTTTGCTCAGATACTCTTTTATGTTACCCAAGCTGCTGCCCTCCTTTTCTGGCCTTTTCTCTTTCCTAATTCCTTAAATCCATCTTTCTCCTCTGTCTAAAACCAGAGAGCATAATTAGAGGGCATGGTGGCTCCACCTTTTATGGAAATAGCTCTACTCCTTATTTGCATGTGTTTGGACCCATTACCAGCTGTCTGTAAAAGCAGGAGGGTGACCATTCCTCCTTATTATCCAGGCAGATTCTGTTCAAAGCCAAAGATTAGAACAGTGCAAATGGTAGAAAATAGCTTTTTTTTTCTTTGAAAAATACAAGAGCAGTTTAAAGTGAATAGAAATTAGTGGATCAGTGAACTGGAAGGAAACGTTATTGCCTCTGAAATAGCCTTGCTCCCACTCAACTTTGCATAACAATATTCCATTTGCTATTATGTAGCACGACTTCCAGCCTGCTGCCCAGCCCAAATCAGGAAAGTTCCTCTCTCTCCCATTGGTTTGGTGCGAATGAGATGCACAATGCAACCAAACATAGTTAAATCTTTTAGAGAGGACTTTTTTTTTTTTTTAATCTAAGCAATTATTTCTGCCATTAACAGGTGTAAAATGTCTTCTAACTAGAAAGTGCAGAACAGCAAATGTGCTTTTGAAATATGCAGCACAAGCTGCATATAAATAAGACATTCTAGGAGTCTATCTGCTTCAATTTTATAAAGCAGATGTCTGCTGTCCTAAGCAAATAGTTCAAGTTGTTTCCAAAATATGGAGGCAAAAAGCAATAGAGGTACCATTTACACACTCATTAGTAAGAGAGGAAATGCATCTGCTTTGGAAAATTGCTGCTCACTAAAAAACAAGTTTCCCTAGCAACGGCTACATCACACAACTCAGACCATGTCTAAGCTACAAGAGAAATTATAGGAAAATATATAAAAAGATTTTTATCGAATATTTTTTATCTTTGCCATGGGAACATTTCCCCTAAACTAAGTTATGCCTAGGGAAATTAAGACTTACCATATACCAGGCAAAAAAAAAGAAATTTTTTTTAAGGATGTATCTATAATTACTCATCCTTTGCTAAGGGCAAAAAGATGGAAAGCCATTCTATAACAACAGATGACAGGGAGAGAGAGAGAGAGAGAGAGAGATAATGCAAGAGAGGGAGAGAGAGGCATGTGTAAACCAGGGAAGTGGATAGAGAGGGGATTCCCTGTCTCTGGAACCATCTCAGTAGGGGATATGGTTGGTTTGGTGACCCCTAGCTCCATTCTTTTCTTTGTGGCTTTTCTTGTTTCCACCCCTAGCTGAATAATTGTTACAAATCAAACAATTTCTAACTGGATGATAATAGAATCAATAGGTAGAGGCTCTAAATCCCATCATTCTGTCTGTAGTTGTTTAACCTCGCTCCCCACCCCCGCTGCCACTGGTGATATTAAGGGAGAGGTGGGCATTTCTTCTGTCTAAAAGCTTTCATTATTCAAAAAGGCACTTCGAATTCTCTTGAAGTTCATCCAAATCCAGTAGGGAATATCTTAATTTTTCCCCCAAAAAAATAAAATATGTCTTTTTCCCCATGAAAACTGAAATAATGTCTAAAAATAAAGTGGAACATCTGAATTTTCCAGCCTTTCTGGATTGTTCTGATATCTATGTGTCGTTTTAACCGAAATGCTGCTGGGAATATAGCATATTTTCTCTCAGTGAATCATTACCTTATAATACCATATTTGAATGTACTTTAATTGCTGATTCCAGTTTTAATGCCATAAGTAAGAACTTGTTTTCAATGTCTTTTCATTGTACCAGGTAACATTTCATATAGCCTTTCTCCGCCTAGAGGATCACTTTTGGTCCTACATCTAAGAGAGTGAGGATGAGGGAGCCAAAATAGGAGTAGTTTTCAACCCACTACATTCATTGGGGGGGGGGGGGGGATAACAACAAAGCAAGTATATAGCTTTAAATTCAAATGCCCTATCCTACAAAAACCATGATGGTATCAACAACGGAAGAAAGGAGCTGAGTTCAACTCAGTACCTGTTGTGTGCTAGGCATTGTACCTACATTCCTCCTTTCATCCTTGCGTTTTTTAGAAGAGGGTTTTGAAGCTCAGAGATGAGTCATTTGACCAGCATCACACAGGAGTAGTGGTAGAGCTGAGATTCAAACCCGAGTCTGTCTAAAACCATAGTTTGTGCTCTGTGTCGATCTCCTTTGCCCTCTGGTAGCAGGGCTTATTTTTGTTCCCCATTTTTTAAAAGTTTATTTTATTTTTTTAAAGATTTTATTTATTTATTTGAGAGAGAGGGAATGAAAGAGAAAGAGACATGAGGGGGGTGGGTCAGAGGGAAAAGCAGACTCCCCGCTGAGCAGGGAGCCCAATGCAGGATTCAATCCTGGGACTCCAGGATCATGACCTGAGCTAAAGGCAGTCGCTTAACCAACGGAGCCACCCAGTCACCCATCATTTTTTTTTTTTCTTAATGCAGACTTCTCCTTCGCAGGACTCACAAACTTGAGCCTTTGTTCTTTTCAGACAGAACCATTTCATTTACAAATGTGAATTAATAGCCAAATTTAAAGCCAGAGATTTCATATAAAATCTTGATTTGAGGCTTCTCTTTCCAAAGAAAAGCATAGAAAGATGTGACAGCCCCAGGATTCCCTCATAGCAGCTGACACCTGAGGAATGGCTGTGT
>CM052895.1:67416394-67440806 GCA_028534135.1 Potos flavus | reverse complement strand
CCCCCCCCCCCCCCCCCCCCCCCCGCCTCCAACCCAGAGGCTCCCAGCAGCATTGACACGCTGTTGTGGTCTTCTGCCTGGTCTTACACATTGAACAATAAGTGAAATCCATCACAAGATCACTTGCCAGTCCTCCTCGGTTAAATGGGTCTTTATTTTTAGAGAACAATGGGAATTATAGGAAGCTGGAGGTCTTACATCACAGAACTATAAATAGTTGCTGTTAAATGCAGCCCTATGTTTTTGTTTTTCAATTTCGAAATGAAGTTGATATTTGAGAGGGGTTTTTCATCTGCTGGACAGTTTACGATGTCCCAGTGATGTCATCTTATCTAGGTGATTAAGGACTTATTTAGTTTTTCAATCAGACAAACCACTAGCTCTCAACGGGAATTTTAATCAGAAGGATTGCTTGCTGTGCTGAGACTGTCCCCAGTGAACAAACAGAACATTACTGACCTTTCCTCCACAGGAAATTTAAATTTGTATCATTTGGCTGGTTAGGATTTCTGCCATTCCCTGTGGATCAAGATTAGAGATGAACTTTCAGGTTCAGTCATACATTAAAAACACAAACACATGAGCTGCGAAAAGCCAGAAGCAGAATGATGTGTTTCCCCTGATACAAAAGGTCACCGCTGTTTCTGCTCATTCATTCCAGCTAACCACGGGCTCCTATGCTCACCGCCCTCATTTAGGCAACTCAAATTGGTAAATAGCCATACTTATGGGTCCTCAGCATGTTCAGCGCATTAAGATTATCTGCTATATTTAACCCAGCTCTCTCATTTGTATGTTAAAGCAAAAAATACTTCTCTTGTGACAGACTAGGCCTAACAGGATATTTTTTTTAAATGTGTAAATGAGGTTATACTGATCAGAATAGCTCTGGTTTGGTCTAGAAAGTTTCTGACTTATAGCAGCAGCAAGGGGAAAAGGAAAAAAAAATCCCAAGTAAATATTCCTTAAAGAAACCTGCTGCTCTCAAAATAAGCAATTTCAGGACACAAACTCATAAAACTGCTGTGTCACCAAGTATTCATTAAATAGGGTAGGGGAATCACACAGAAAGCAGATCCTCTACCCAATAAAGTCAGTAAAAATAACTCCACTAAGCTAGTGACCATGATCTCCAGGATTAAATTTGCAACTGTTTTTGTATTTCCTACACTGAATTAATAAACTGATATAGTTATGAAACAAAACCATTTCTAGGATCCCACAGAGCATTCCTCTCAGTCAGAGAAAAAGGTTGAATGGTCTTACTCTAGAACCAAATATGAAACAGATGTAATAACTAAAAAAGAAAAAAGACTCAGGACTAATGGTTTACTGTATTATTTAAAGGGTGATGTTGTCTGAAACCAAGGTGAGGCTACATTTCCACCTGAACACTTATCTCTAAATTAATCTTCAATTTAATTTGTTTAGCTACACTGTAATATCAGATTCTAGTAAGATATGTAATTAATTGTCAGGAAACACCAGGAAAATACTTAAATCTAACCTCTTGTAACTAACATATAGGTCTATGTTAGGTAGCAGTTTAGAAATGCTTTTTAAATAATTGTAAGTTAGGTAATTCTATTAATTTTACAATCTGTTTGAAGGATGCTCAGTAGTTTGGTCATGAAAGGGCTGGGTTTTTTTTTTGTTGTTGTTTGTTCTTAAAAAAAACTTAAATCAGTGGGCTAGAGAATGGTTTATCTTGATAGGCAGGTTTGATTATGCATTGTTTTTATGAATTGCCTTCACAATGAAAATGAGTCACACAAATGAAAGAAAGGAAAATCATTTCAGATTTCAGCTAGGTGCAAACGCACAATTGCTTGACACTCTTCTTGGAAAATCAATTCAGATTTGACGTCGACCGTATCACTTCTATTGCACGATATCAAATATCAAAGATATCTTGAGAGAATAGCTTGTTCTTCATAGCAGAAGAATATGCCCCAAATTGTTTTTAAACTGAGTTTTCATGGTCTGTGAAATGCCATGCCATTATTTTAATGATTAAAAAAAATGAAAAGTCAATAAAAATGAGTGATGCATTCATCCTTAATTATATGCCAAAGGTGAATAGATGTCATTTTTTATCATGAGCCAGGGGAAAAAAAATGAGTAACTACTGCACCAGACACTGTGCTAAGCAAAGACACGTTAATTTAGCTCCCATCCTCCACAATACATTTAAAAAACTGAGTCTCGAATTCAGTAGCTCAAGGTCATACAGCTCAAAGTGTCAGTGGCAGGGTTCATGCCCAGAATTCAAATCCAGGTTTTATCCAGTTTCAAGGCCCATGTTCTTTTCACCGCATATTCTGCTGCTCGGTTTCATACTCACCTGGCTCCTTCCAGTCAAGCAGCTTTCAGTTCCATGACCAACCTTAGCAGTGCTGACTAGCTAAGCTGCTTGCAGAACAAAGGTAGCTGCTTCCTTAAACTCACCTTGCTCTTCTCCCCGACCTTCCTACCCTGGGAATTCTGGGTAGGACACGCCCCGTCCCTCTCCAAGTGATTATAAGAAGTGCCCAACCTAAACAGTGCATGCGAAGAGATTTTAAAGTCAATCTGGCATAATTATCGTAATCAACAAAAACCAAGTGCAGCTCAATTAAACTTTTGAGAAGAAAAGATTGTGTGGGAGTTCAATAAATGAAAGCATAAGGTCAGGCTTTTATAAGGTGCTCCAGATTCTATCACCTTGCTCTATTCTTGCATATTTCAGCAGTCATGTTTTTTTTGTGACTTCACACAAATAACTAGTCATTTTAAAAATCCCAAGATGGTTACAAAAGTACTATTGATACACACTGTGCAACCACATATAGCCCACAGCACTGAGAACATTGGGGTAAACTTGGAAGTCTGCAATTGCAAAGTTATTTTTAAACCTAAACCAGGTGATAATTAAAAAAAAAAAGAAGAAGAAGAAGAGGTGAGTGTTACTGAACCAGCTCAATTTCTCAGTTTCCACAGTGTTTGCATTGCTCCTTTCGTTGTGGTACTATCAGTGTCATTAAGAGTGTGAACAAATCTAGAGCAATTATCCAGAAACCCTTACACAGAGGCTGACTTGATCATCCTGAGGCCTTTTACTCACATATTTCTTTAAACATTAAGTGAAATTATTTACTTGTAAAGGTTCTTTATCTCTTTTTGGAACAGTAACTTCAAAGTTTCTTGAATAGTACATCAAGAGGAGCAAATAACTATTATCAAATTGTCAAACAGATGATATCTTTCATGATAACCCAACTGCGCAAAACCTTTGGTTATCTGTACACAAAACAAAGAGCATGCTATATTTAATCTAAGGAAAACTCAGAGGCTTTCTGAACATTAATTATTATCCTTAAAAGCCACCTACAACCTAATTTGGTTTAGGGTCAAAGCATTGTGTGCACACACTAGGATCTCAACATGTAATCTGAATGAACCTAGGCAGTTTAAACCTAGGAAATTGTCAGAGGGAAAATAAATAAATAAACAAACAAATATATATATATATATATATATATATATATATATATATATAGTCTGTAAAAGTGACTTATTTCAAAACAAAACACTGAGAGAATGAGTATGAGGCATGCCATGTATGAGGCAGGCCTTCAGAAGGGGCAACAAAACTTCCCAGGTACACTGAATGGAAATCTGTGAATGGGGAGTTACTCATTAAACAGCCCACATAAAGATGCTTGTTAGTACAGATTTTTATGGAGCAACCAACTGCACAGAAGGCTATTATAAACTTCGATTATGTATCTAAATTTGTATGAATGGAACACAGCTTTAAAAAGCCTTTAGGTACAAAATGTTTTGAAAATTTCTGTAATTTCGAAAAGGTCCAATTGCACACTCACCCTCCTCTACCCCAATATTCCATTGCTTCAGATGTTTTTATTGAAACTAGCAGCTATGAAACTAGCAGTTTTATTGAAACTAGCTATGTGGAGAAATGGGAACCCTCTTACACTGTTGGTGGGAATGCAAGTTGGTGCAGCCACTTTGGAAAACAGTGTGGAGATTCCTTAAGAAATTAAAAATAGAGCTACCCTACGACCCTGCCATTGCACTGCTGGGTATTTACCCCAAAGATACACATGCAGTGAAAAAAAGGGCCATATGTACCCCAATGTTCATAGCAGCAATGGCCACAATCGCCAAACTGTGGAAAGAGCCAAGATGCCCTTCAACAGACGAATTGATAAAGAAGATATGGTTCATATATACAAAGGAATATTATGCCTCCATCAGAAAGGATGAATACCCAAACTTTGTATCAACATGAACGAGACTGGAAGAAATTATGCTGAGTGAAATAAGTCAAGCAGAGAGAGTCAATTATCATACGGTTTCACTTACGTGTGGACCATGAGGGAAAACATGGAGAACATTGGGAGAAGGAAAGGAAGGGTGAATTGGTGGAAATCGGAGGGGGAGACGAAACATGAGAGACTGTGGACTCTGAGAAACAAACTGAGGGTTTTGGAGGGGATGGGGGTGGGGGGTTGGGTGAGCCTGGTGGTGGGTATTGAGGAGGGCACGTATTGCATGGAGCACTGGGTGTTGTGCACGAACAGTGAATCCTGGAACACTGAAAAAAATAAATAAAAGAAACTAGCAGCTATAGAGGTATTATGAATGCAGATTTAAGCCAAATAGGCTATTCTGCCTTTTCCATTTTCTTTTTTTTTTTTTTTTGCCTTTTCCATTTTCAACCAAATAAAATTTGATTTTGAAGGGTTTTTTTGCTTTTTTTTGGTTTTTTTTTTGTGTTTTTAAGATTTTATTTATTTGTCAGAGAAAGGGAGAGAAAGCGCACAAGCAGTGGGTGGGGGAGCAGCAGGCAGAGGGAGAAGCAGGCTCCCCGCTGAGCAAGGAGCCCCGATGTGGGACTCGATCCCAGGACCCTGGGATACATGACCTGAGATGAAGGGAGACGCTTAACCGACTGAGCCACCCAGGCATCCCAAATTTTGAAGTTTTTTGCCAATATGTCCATCTTTCAGATATATCACAGAACCTTAAAGAGAAGATTTAATATCATGAGGCTTTGTTACAGAATGAAGAATCTAACTTGTACATAAAAAAAATGCATTTTTACTTCAGAAGCTATGAAAAAGTAAGCTGTACCAGCCACAAGAGATTTTTGGAAAAAAGATCAAAAGATGGCTAATATATTTTTATATGAAAAAAAAAGACAAGCTAAATTCTCAGCATCTCTTGTCAAAGCCAGTTTGCACAGTGGCTAGACAACCAATAAGGGCATTGTTAGCAACTCAGGAAAACTCCTGGAGAAATAATTGAAAATTTCCCCTCTGGGTTTTCAATTTACCCTAGGCAAAATAAAAACAACCCTTAAACCAAAAATACACACTAGAAACTGGAGGCCGTCTGGGTGGCTCAGTGAGTTAAGCGTCTGACTCTTGGTTTGGGCTCAGGTCATGATCTCAGGGTCCTGGGATGGAGCTCTTTGTAGGGCTCTGCACTCAGCAGGGAGTCTGCTTGAAAGATTCTCGTCCTCTGCCCCTCCCCCACCCAACCCCACCCAACCCTTGCTGTCTGTCTGTCTGTCTGTCTGTCTCTCTCTCTCTCAAAATAAATAAATAAATCTTAAAGAAAAGAGAAGGAAGGAAGGGAGGGAGGGAGGGAGGAAGAAACTGGACCAGGCGTTGAGAAGATAGTCAAATAGGTGTTAATGGAGAGATATAAACATGCAGGTTATGGTACATGTAGATATTTTCTCCTCTTCTCCATTCTTACTAAGTTACCCATGGCTAAGTGTAGCCAAGTTAAGAATAGCTAATAACTATTGGAGGGATGGCTTATGTTACTTACACTGTATAGTTTGATAAGAGCCCTGAGAGCTGGCTGGTCCTAAAGACAGGAAGAACAATGTGTGGGTTACCAGAGGTGGGTCCTTGGACCACACTCAACCCCGTGTTCTGTATTCAGTGCTTGAGCACGAGCAGCCTGGGCCCAGAGAGGGTGGTGGGGTCAGCTCCAGCTCTTAGAAGTTGTGGCTGCATCAGGGCAAAGAGGAAGGAAGAAGCCAGTTTCTAGATACTTTCTGTCATTGTTATTTATCCCTTTGTTGCCAAAGATGCTGGCAACAAAATGTATCACAACACAGTTTCTGGTTTTACTTTTTTTTTTTTTTTTTCTGGGATAGGAAGAGTACCCATATGCACAATCTACCTATAGGTGCAAACGAAATCGAACCTCTGGAGAGAGGCATCATGGGCCAGAGAATGTGATCAGGAATTCTGCTAATGTGCTGAAAAAAAGGTCTTCAAATGATCAGAGATGGCAACCTGAAAGAACTATGTGGTAAGAAGCAAAAGTTCTTCACGGTAAAGCAGTTATCATGCTCTTAAAAGACATGACTAAAAACCATGACCGAGAACACGACCTCACTCAAGGCACAAAAAATGGATTCTGCAAATGGGTTATTCAGCAAATGTTTCACCGCATGGTTCAGGAGTCCCTAACCAAAAATATAACGTGTGCACAGGAAAAGGTTCACAACACAAACTTCAGAAACCTATTGAGACAGATGGATTCTGTTCTGGTGTCTTTTATTTCCCAAACTGTATTAAGTCCTCCAATTAGCAACTAGACAGCAAATCCAAGAAATCTGAAAAATACAGCACTGGGTAGAAAACTACTAACAAAAGAGATGTAGAATAAGAATCAAAATAAAACTGTCCACTCATTTTTAAAATGGTCCTTATTTTTTAATCTTGCTGAATCTCAAGCCCATGTTCAAACATTTAATAAGATAAAATTCTACGAAACTGGACTCAACAAGAATTTTCACATTATAATGGATGTGGCCCTTTAGGTAAATGATTTCCCAGCTCTTATGGCCATAAATTTAAAAAGTTTAAAAAAGTGTGTTGATATCTCCAATATATACACACTTATTTATATAATTTATATATTTTACTACTGTACTGGCAAACTGTATAAATGATGCATACAACAAATAAAAATTTTAAAAGACAAAAAGTATTTTTGAAGGAGGTCTAATATTTTCTTCCCACACCCAAGTGCATGATCTTTGCACAACTGCACAACTTGGAACGTCAACAGCCCACTTCTGACAACACTAGTTCACCAACCAGCTGTGAATGGCAACATATATTCACCCATAGCTCAGACAAACACGTTTGGAGATTGTGCAGTATTTTATTCAAAATACTTCAACTTTAAATGTAGTGCTTTTATTTTACTGTCTAGAACCTTCTTAAAGCAGTTGTGGGGCAAAGTAAGACAGCATTTCAGGAGTTTCAAAGACAGTTTTTATCACTGTCAATAGCTGCATTTTATTCAGCAACCACAATGAGATAGGCATTTATATTACTTGCAGTATGTCTAATTCTCCCAAGAACTATAAAGTAGAAATTATTTTTCCTGTTTTATAAAAATCAAATGAAACCATGTTTCGTGATCAGTTTTTTCCTACAAATAAGTGGTAGAGCCAGGGTGGGTATTCTTAAAACCACAAAATAAAAATGATCACAACTGTAGGACATGATGGGAAAGGCCAGTATTTTAGCTCTTTCAGTATTTTATTTACAGCTGGCTCCGTAAAGCAAAGAGAGGGGAACAGAGAAACAAATGGTTGGCTATTAAACATTACCTTCATTTTAAAAAACAGCCCTCAGATATTTCCACCTGCTCCTCTCCCCTTCTCCTCCAGCAAAGAGCCCTAGAAAGAGGTCTGCAGGACAGAATTCTGGGAGTGGTTCCACTGCCCAGAACCCCCGGGCCCAGGGTAAGCTTCGAATAAGTCTTCCCAAACCTCAGAGTCTAAACGGCACTGTTTCCCCAAATGAGGTCCTCTCATCTTAACAAAGAACTTGTGAAGGGTGAGTTTTGGAGCCCGCAGAGCAGGGCATCCTGTTCTGCCCTGAGCAAGAGCAGCGGAGACATGGAAAGCCGGATTCCCTCCCTACTCTTCTCACCAAATCAACTCTAAATAGGAGCATCCTGGACTTTTTCTCAGGGCCCCGTGTGTCTGGCTGTGTTCCCAGAGAGAGCCTGAAATTGGCTACTTGGTACCCCAAAACTTACTCCTCTTCCAGACACAGATGCAACGAATGAATATCTGAAAACTCTGGACTTTAAGGTAAAAAGTGGCTGGATTAGGAGAAATGCTGATTGTAAAATTCTGTTTGGCAGTTTAAGAACCATGACTTGAAATTTCACCACTAAACTCCTCAAAGGAAAACATGGGTCAAATACATTAGTGACTCAATATGATTTCCGTTCCTGGACATTTTTAGAAAGACGTATGACATACTTCTGTCCAGGTTCGTTTAGATAGTAGAAAAAATAGAACAGATGAATCTCAAGGTCTTTTCCTGTTTTATATTTCCACACAGGAATTCTCCCCACTGGCAAACCGCTCTTTACCATCCACACCCAAGCAGAGCTTCCCTGTGAAGCTTTCCCCACACTTACGGTGGAATCAGGAAATTTCTCCTCTGTATGCTCAAAAGATCTTAAATTTTTGTTTATTAGAAGCACTCACTTTAAAATGCAAGTGTTTGTTCTTGACTATGGCTTTCTGTGCTTATTCGCCTTGTATTCTCACGATTTATCACTGTGCCTGGATGGACTATATCACAATAAATATTTTGTGGATGAATAACTAAATGTTGAATCTGTGAATCTGAAGAAGCCTTGATTCCTACAGATAAATTATAATAGCTAGGTCTTGGTGGTTCCATTTCAAACCAGGATTTGTTTTTATATACTTCGTATAAATCCATCCTAGTTCTCTGTGCATTTTGTCTGTAGCCTCCTAAGATCACTATGTCTGGTTGTCAACATACAAAGGAAACTCATTAGTGGTCACACTAAATCCAGCATAACACAAATGAGGTGGCTCTTACAACTCTTCTATTCACAAATTAGGAATGACTGTCATTTCTAGCATTTGCTGTGATTTCTATACAAAGTGGCCTGGCCCAGTGGGGAAAGTTAGGCTTTCAACTCTTTATTCTCTGGCATCTCTATTCTAGTCGAAGTGTTCCTCAGTATCGTTCCAATTTCATATACATGCTGCTGAAGTGAGCACCAAAATGTTCCTCAAAAACAAGGAAAGATTTTTTAAAAATCCGAAGAAAAAAAAATCCCCATCTATTTCACTTGGAGGGCTTGATCCAGCAAACACTTAAAAAATGAATTTCAGGGTGGGGTGTAGCTAGACAGTATTATACCAAATGTAATACAATATGTCCTTTTCCCATAAAAAAAAAAAAAGGCCATTTGTCATGTTTAAGGAATATATTTCTGAGCTACCACTGAGTCACTTTATGTGGCCTACCACAGACACAATTAATATTCAATCCTAGAAATACCCTATCCCTTAAAAAATTTTTCCTTTTAACTTTAGTAATTTATTATAGGAGCATGACACCAAAACTGTAGGTGAAACATTGAGAATAACAAAACCCAAACTTTATAAATATTGGAAAGTGCAATACAGAAATCTACCAAATAATGCAGGGTTCTAGTTAGCTGTATTAAAGGATAATCCATATGAGGAAACTCCTTGCACAAAACACTTCCCATATAGTTCAATTTCCCATACAAATTATGTCAAGAATTCACACTTTTAAATATACTCCTGACCCTGAATAATTCGAGCAAACCTTCTCTCTGTCATTCTCAGCCCACCCCTCCCCAGGATGAAGAGCAGGGCAAGAGCAAACAGATCACTAAAATATCCATTTACTTATTTCCTCATAGCTCTCACCTTCCCTGACCCCCAATTCCAATATTTCAGTTAACTACCATCTATCTTAACGCTTCCCTTCTAGAACACAGGTCAGTACCTGAGGAGAAAGCTGCAGATAACAAGTGAACATTACTGACATGCCATGATACTTCTTAGATTCAATTATTTTAAGCTTTTGCCTTCCCCAAACTTCCCTATGAAGGCGTTTTTTTTTTTTTAACCTTCTAAACAGATCAGCAACGAAGTGAACATACTCAAAATAAGTTGGCCCTTCTACTGAACAAGATAGTTCTTTCCCAGATTTCAGTCCCATAGGATTTCAGCTCCTTTTCCTTAAATTGCTATTTATTCAACACAACAGGTACTTGGCATGCATCTTAGGCTGCCTACCCCTTCTCCTCTCCCAATGAGTCACGTCCTTGTAGGTGAAAGCTAGTTAAAGCCCTTCTGTACCCTGAGTGCCAGCATGTGCTCAGGAGAAGCCCTATGGGTGATGGTAATGGGGATGGGCCGTTCTCTCTCCGTCTCTGGTTAGGTGACAGGACCCAGAACAGCCTCCTACTCAATAACATCCAGACCGTTTTTCAGTTCCCATTATAACCTACTGTTGGGTATAAGGGATGTGGTAAACAAATAGCTTTTACCTCCTAGTAATTCTGATCAATTCAGTAGCAGCCGCCTACAGCGCCGAGTTAAGAAAGACGAGACCACGCCCGGACTGAGAGGCACTGCACTCCGACGGATTAGGGACGGCGGCGCATGCGCAGGTAAGGGGCATGCGCTGTGTGTGCGCAGGGCTTGCCGTCCCAGCTCCCATCACAGAGCCAAAATCTCAATTTCAGGACTTTCAAAAACTTCTTACTGCCTAAGTTCCTTTCCCAACTGAAGCGTTAGGCCAGGGATGGAGAGGATTCAAAGTCTTCCAGATATATATTTCTATGTATCCTTTTATATAAAAGTTTGGTGAAGAATCAGACTTAAAGGTCAATGTGATGGACCCAGCGTTCCCTCCTCTTGTCGCTAGCTTTTCCACAAAAGCAAAAGCATCAAAGCTCTTCATTCCAGAAGCGACACCAGCCGGGATCACTTAAGGATCCCATGGACAGTGCAGCCACTCGCTTTCATTCTAGTAGATGCTGCATTCTTCTGTTTAAAGAGCTCTTTCCTCATCCGGTGCTCTCCCATAAATCTGGACATCAAAGATAACCCCAAGATCAGGGGTAACAACATTGGGAGATTTAGTTTCCAACTTCTCCTCTGAAATCATTTGATGAAACCTTGCACAAAGTCTTTTCACAATGGTGAGAATACAAATTCAACAATCTCCCCCAACAGGAGCACAAAAATGTCATAGGGGCTCAGCACACTCAAAATAAATCAAACCCATTCTTCTTTGATTTGTTCCTGGTCGTGTTCCCCTCAGCCAGAAAAATCCTTAATTTTTTTTTTTTTGGTGGTATAAAAGATCAAAGAATCCATTTCATAATTATCTAAAGAAGCACATGGAGCGCGGGCAATCTCCACTTCTAGTTTTATAATTGAATTTATTGTATTTCTAAGGCAATCTTCATCAATTTGCACTTCCCTAATCAAATTCTATTGTTTAAAGAGGCAATTTTGCTTAATACTTGCTGTCCCCTCTGCATTATGGTAACGTGCATCCTTGCCCTCTCCGCCCCAACCCTTCCAAAGCATTTATGCCACTTATGAACTGCTCGACAGCCTCTCCTCCCCCTTTCTCTGACTAAGAACAAACCACTTAGACCAAGGTCATTTAAAAGTTCTTTTAAAATGTTTTGAACAGTTATAATGAAATAAAAAATAAAAAGTCTTTCCAAAAAAAAAAAATCTATGGAGTAAGAGAATAAGTAAAAATATGTTGCTTTTCTCAAGAATTCAAGAAATATTCTTTTTTAGTGAAAGGCCAGTTTGCCTTTGTGAGTTAACTTACAATCTTATAAAATCTTCCCAAATCCCAAATACTGAAATCATTTAAATAATTATCTCAGGGAAGGAACAAGGCACACACACATGGGCATCACATGACATAAGGAACAACGGCCTGGAACAGGAGCCTCGCTGAGCCAGAGTCTGGAAGGTCTGGGGGTTCCAAACCAGTTTACATTTCAATCCATCCGCCACCGTCTTTTCCTCCTGGACTACTGACACCCTGGGACCAGAGGTGCAAACATAGCCAAGAAGAAGTCAGAGAGACGGCTCACTTCAGATTGGCAAGAGAGGGAAATCCTATTGCCACTTTACACATCAACGGAGACTCTAAAACACGGTATTTTTGAAAAAAAAAAAAAAATATATATATATATATATATATATATATACACACACATATATATATAAAGTGATGTGGTGCTGCCATTTATTGAAAGGCAGGCACTGTAGGATAGTATCAAGTGTCTTCTGGGCAAGTGTGCCCTGTTTAGTACGAAATATTAAATTGAATAAAAACGGTGTGGGGAGAGTTCAAAAGTAGAAACCATGTCAAAAGTCTGAAGAAGATGGGATTTCTTTTCCCCCCGGCAAAAAGAGATCCAAGCTAACCTTTTTTTTGGATGGGATACTACTCACCGTAGGAGCACAACAAGATCATGGAGCGCGGAGAAAGCAAGGTTGAAAGAAGGAGCTCTCCAAACACACTTCGTAAACTACAGACCCAGAGTTTCAGAACTTTCTTTCTAGGAAACCGAACTTAAAATTATTTCTCTTTACTAACCAGATCATTCCTCACATGCCATATCTCAAACTTCCAACCCCTTCATTTTCACCACTGAGGTTCACTTGTCTTTAAGTAAAAACAAAACAAAGCAAAACAAAAGAGCTATACATTTTTATTTAGCTCAACAAAGTACTTTTAGGTGCATGGGCAGGAGACAGATCTCATAGGTACACAGTCGTGTTTCCTCATGGACTGAATACACACCATTGCCATGAATATGTCCTTTACCCTAAAATGCAAATGAGCACCAAAAGTAAATTTTTTTTTTTTTTTTTACAAAAATGGGGCCTAAAAATAAGTCCTTAGGCGCAATTCCTGAACAGTAACTAGCCTGTCGATGATGGACCTTGTTTAAAGCACCACACAACAATGTGTGTTTACATCACCCTTTTATTTCATAGTTAGAAATAATACAGTTCCACAGGGTAAATCATCAATAAATAACGGTGTTTAATCATTAAACGTAAAAATCCCAACTCTTTGGCATCTGACAGGATTCTATTTCTTGTCAAACTAATGACTGTATAGATAGAATTAATCTTAGTGATCATTCGTCAATACAATTATGTTACAAAGGTGCAATTTACTTTAAAATATACAACAGCTGAAAATTTCCAGCCCACCAAGAAATCTGATCAACTCAGTAAGATATGGGTCAACTTCCCTAAGGTGCTTTCACACGGTTTGCCTCAGTGAAAGTATAATAAATGTTGATTAAGAGTTCCTAGGGTTTTCTAATACTTATTTTGTTCTAAACAGAGTTTGCCATTCATTCTGGTTAAAAGAAAGTCATATCTGTGCCAGGAATGACCCACTCATTAATAAAAGGTGTTCTTATTTTATAAGCAAGACTGCTAACACCTAAGAAACTCACAGCCCCCAAACTAAAATTTAAAATAAGCAGTTCTATGCTGCCAGAAATGCCAATTCAGTAATAAATTGCACCTTCAAGAGTCAAAAAAGAAAAAAAGAAATAGAAACTTTTACAAAAGGCTAAGTTACATACATTTTTCTCAAAATATATTCAAGAATAGTTGAGCTGTATTTGTTACTAAAGCCAGGACGTTATTCCTTTAGCAACAAATTAAACCAGTGCAATTGACATAAATTGTTAAGTAATCCAGGATTAACCCATTAAAACTGTAGAAGCACTTTAGGCTCCTATACTAATCCTAGAAACTGGAATTTCAACGAGCGCTTGAGCTGCACAGAACTAAAACTGGAATGACCCGATGATGCCATGCTGAATGGTATCACTTCATATTTAGTTTAAGCATTCGATAGTAGAAATCATGAGTCCTTCTATTAAAAGTTTCATTCACTTACAGAACATTCAGATGCAAACAGTATTATGCCTATCATCCACAATTAAAAGAATCCTTTCCATTTTAAAGTTCTAGATGAATTTTTAACTTAGAAAGTAAGCACTAAGGAGACTTTTTTTTAACTTATGAAAACTTCATATTGGAAACTTTCTGGAAAAGCTTCCTCCTACCCATTGTAAAATAAATACTTTGTATCCCAAATTTAATTGTATTAAGACACACTTTAATAATGCTATAAAGAAATATTTTACAGTCATAGAGATCAATAACTTTCCATGCGGAAATAAAAAAATCCACTGCTCAATAGCATTACTGAGGCAAGTGAAGAAAGATTATTCTCTTGTCAATCTGAAATGTTAATTTTTTCAGTGCAAAACCAGTTATAAAATATTTAAACTCAATATTTAAAAATAAAAAGTGGTCCAATTCATCAATGTTCAAGTTCTAAATTTCATAAAACAAATCATTACATACATTGTATAGTAAAATACAGAGATTAAAGAAGTACTTGAGCACTTAAAGATATAAATTTCTAATGAATCATACCAAGTCAGCAACAACCAAGCAGATAACATTCCCAATTTGAGTGTCAGAATCATAAAGATGGTATTACTGTACCAAAGCCTCTTTTTCCTAGCTAAAAAGCTATGCAAACTAATGGCCGACATTGTTTTTTTCACAGTTGCGTGCTCTAGAATGATTTCCCCCCAAGTACCTGTGATTTCATTCCTGTATTCAAATTCTGATCCAGACAATTTTTATGTTCCAGGAACACTTAGCTGATATAACCATCTATAACGTGAAGGAGTCCTGTACAGAGTACGACAGTGGGTTTTTCCAGCCAAGCGGACGCCGACCTAAACTGGTTGATACTCTCTGCCTCTCCCTCATGTATTATTCCTGGCAAACACACGGTCCCCTCTGAGGGTGAGGTGTTGAAGCTGGTACTGGAGCACTTCTGTGTCAGCTGGCTCCTTGATGTTCATTTTATCTAGATTGAGGTAGTCCAGAGATTTGGAGTGAGCCCTCTTACCTTTAAGAAGACAAAGAGGCAGAGGCCCGTGGAGGGCCTTGTAAGGTTCATAAGGTAAAGATTTAGTGCACTTGTCTCCTGAGCTGGGCATCCGCCTTCGCCTCCTGCCGTTGACAGCCGGGATCTCGTACGGCTGGTAGTACCGACTTCTGGTTTTATACAAACGGGAGGAACGCGCAAGTCCTGCGTCCAGCTGCTTGGAGCGCAAGGAAGGCACAGCTTCTCCCTTACTCTCTTCACCTCCCGTGCACTTCTGGGCTAACTTCAGGAGTTCCTCGCCAGTGGTGAAGCCAACCAAATAGTTAGAGTCCATGTGCAGAATCTGGTAGCCCGACACAGTCCGGCGCATGGGCGAGCACGGCGTGCTGGAGCAGCGCGGCTTCTCCGCTTCCGCCTTGCCGGGGGAGCTCGCCTCGGCCACAGGCAAGGGCAGCGTGGCCAGGGTGCTTCTGGACTCTCCGTTGACATCGACTTCCATTGTAGGGACCAGGCGGCACACTCCTGAAAGTAAACAGACTCAGATCGTAACGGCGTCGTGCACAGAACCTCGGGCCAAGCTGGAGAGGTTTAGACGGCTCAGGGAGCGTGAAGTAACACTGGCCTGAAAGACGGCCACTGTCCCAACTGCCAGATGTTTATCTGTGCCCATCAAGCATTCCAGAGCAGGCACTAAAATGACTATGACTTCTCTACCTTCATGAACGCGGAGGCTGGTTAAATTAAAGTCTGGAGGACTACTAAAAGGTTCAGATGGAGAAGGAAACAGAAAACGGTCCTTCCCTACATGAGGCGCCAGTTCAATCACACAAACTTTATTCCTTGATGTGGTAATAAGCAAATCAAATACAGATCTCAACGTGAGGCAAATAAAAATATCCTACAGTGCCACAAGAATCCACCAAAGACTCCCAACTTGAAAATTTGCATCTTTACATTTTCCGTCATTTAATTTAAAATAAGCGCTCAGCTCTTCACACCTACAAATTTTTTTCAATTGTGTTTAAGGGGCATGTAATGAAAGATGAAAACGGATCGATTTCTGCAAAGGTTCCAGTATAGGCCTAAAGAAATGTTTTTTAAGGTATGGAGGTGTCAGTCTTAAGGGAAAGTTTCCCAAATGTTGCAAATGTTCTTCCTCCCATGTCCTCAGTAAATTATAGCAAACCATTTCGTAGTTTAAAAATAAACCCTAAATCCAATAAATCAGGTCATTTTTAATATTGAACATATATAAAATATCAGATGCACTTTGACTATTTAATCAGAAAATAGGCCATTGATTTGCAAGTTATTTTATTTTACAATATCTGAGACAGTGCACTTTTGAATAGTTTAATAAATGGCAGAACAGTTATCAATGAACGCTGATATTATTCATCACAATGATGACATTACATAGTTTGGAAAGCCCCACTGACAAGAAGTACCACGAAAATGGCGAGGTTTCTAGGAAGCTGCAGATAAGTCAAATTTTGGAAAATAAAAAAAAGTACTAAGGGAAACTGAGTGACAATGTCATTTCAGAGAAACTATTTCTACTTGATCATCAGTGAGGAGTAGAAAACACAATTTTTTAAGTATCTCAGGTTGCTAACCAAAATGATGTCAAATAGTAACTAATTTTAAGATGAAAAATGTATTGGAAAAGACTGTTATATTAAAAAAAAAGACTTACATTAAATGATTCTTATAAATTCTTTTGTGAAACAAATAACCTTTTCCTGGTTGAATCATTTCCCAAAGTTTGGGTATTCATTTAAAATCCAAGCAATTCTAAAGCTTTAAAAAAGAAAAGAAAAGAACCTTACTCCCTC
Source organism: Potos flavus (assembly GCA_028534135.1). Lineage (NCBI taxonomy): Eukaryota > Metazoa > Chordata > Mammalia > Carnivora > Procyonidae > Potos > Potos flavus. The sequence goes on along the minus strand of CM052895.1, from coordinate 67,424,143 downwards.
AACTTGCATGATATTCTTTCCTTCATTAGGAAATAAACCAAGACGGGGTGCCTGGGTGGCTCAGTGGGTTAAAGCCTCTGCCTTCGGCTCAGGCCATGATCTCAGGGTCCTGGGATCAAGCCCCGCATCGGGCTCTCTGCTCAGCAGGGAGCCTGCTTCCCCCTCTCTCTCTGCCTGCCTCTCTGCCTACTTGTGATCTCTCTGTCAAATAAATAAATAAAATCTTTAAAAAAAAAAAAAAAAAAGGAAATAAACCAAGACTACGAAGAAGTCCCCAGATACCATTCTATCCTCACTACAGCTACGTCTAGAGCACAGGTGAAAACACTGAGTCCTGAGATAGAGCAAATGCCAAAGGGATCCACAGAGTTTTACTTACTTCTTGTTCTAAATCTCAGTCTATATAGTTCCAAATTTAATTTAGTCAAAATACTGTAGCCCCTCAACCCTTTCAGATTTAAAGTAATTGGCTTTATTTTATATTATTAGTGTAAAAATAAATTTATATTTGTGTAACTTATTTCTCTGTTACGAGGACTATCAGCTACTTTGATAAGCATACAGAAACCTGAAGATTTCTTATCTGATACACTTTAGAGGGCTGGAGCTTTGTCAAAACTTATGCTGAATAAACAAATGTTTCCTCTAAGCCAAATGACATACTAATCTAATACGTCATTTCTCACTAATTCTAGATACCCAGAAGGAGCCCAAGAGGAAGATCCAAGGCTTCCAAGCTACCTAACCTGATAAGCAGCTACAGGCGGCAAGTGTATCTCTGATAGTCCATTCTGAAAGACAAGGAGAGGAGGGTCAGTGAGGCTCAAAGAACCAGGGCTGTGCAGGAAACGGAGCACACAGATGGGAACCCTACACAAGAATGACCCTACGCAAGAATGACCCACTCAAGCAGTCAGTCCACATTAGGTGACACTCTGGTCTAGGTCTCTTTCAAATCTGGGAATCCATGCCAGTCCACAGCCACCACCAGCCACCTTCCTCTGTTCTCATTCGGTGCATTACAAACCTGCCCAAATCCATGCATGCGCACTCCACCCATTAGGATTCGGGTAGGAATTCAAACAGAGGCTAGGCTGAAAGTCATCCCTCAGAGGATAAAAACTGCCAAGCAAGGGAAGAGCAACAAACCTTTGTCAGGATGCAAAGGCTTGAGAGAAAAAGGCAGAAATTATCTATTATCTAGAAAATAAGCACCTAGAAAACGAGAAAACCGAAGACAGTGAGTGAAGTGATCTATAAAGGTGATGACTGGATGGGACATCAAACAGCTACTAGGACAATACTGGGAGATGAGTAACACCACGGCTCTCATTTCCAGCAGCCATAACCATAAAAACCAGCACGTGGGTTGGCCAAAACTACCTAACAGGATCTTCAGGCATCTACCTGACAGAGATTTCACCCTGACTATCAAACAAAAGAAACTGATGTGATCTAAGAGCTCTGGAAATTCCAATCGAGCAACCTGGTGTAAGAAAACTACCATTTTTGCTGAGGTAAACAACACACCCTCTGTTAGAAGACACCACTTAACCAGCAAGTTAAAGACACAAGCACCTCCAATACACTCTAACAAGTATGTGGCCTAGGAACTAAGGTCAACACTCTACGTCTCTACGTCTAGTTTCTGAATTACAGTCTCACGGTACTAGAAGATAAAAACACTTGTTTTAAATATTACATATATAGCTGCAACCTACTGAACTTCCGATGAACAACTGTAAATTCTGGAAAACTGCTTGCACGTTGTAGCTACAAAAACATCAGCGCTTCTGCTCTCAACAGTCATTAAGACAGTCTCAAAACTAACAGCTCTGTGAGGTGGTTTCACTGGTTTCTTCAGTGTATCGTCAAATGTATGAGAAAATCTTCAGATCTTGATATTCATGCAGGAACGCCAATGGTGCACAATCTGACTCTTGCAAACTGCTTTGATTTTTTAAAAACTTTTTACTTATATATTGATTGCCCTTCTAAAGAGCGCCTAGTATGCACCACTGAGAAAGCTAGGTGGCGGCCGCGTTTCAGAAAAGATAACACGGACTGGCAAATATTTTGTTTTTAGCTAGGTAGCATGCCAACTAAGCAGTATGCCCTCACTCTTCGATGTGACTGAAAGCAAACTTCTTATGCTATGAAATTCCTGAAAATTTCCTGATTGGATTTAAATACTGGACTAAGACCCTGGGAGTAGTTACAGGATCGACTTTCCCAGGTGACCTCTTAAATGAGCAGAAGTGGTATAGGAACACATCTGAAAAAGAAGTTGAGCTACTTTCTAATTCTGCAATTCTACAAAAAAAAAAAAAAAGAAAGAAAGAAAGCAGTGATGCTAAAGATGGAGGTACTTTTTCACACAGTAAAATTTTTTAGTAAAAGCACTAGATCAGGGACGCACGGGTGGCTCTGTCAGTTAAGCAACCAACTCTTGATTTTGGCTCAGGTCATGATCTCAGGGTCATGGGATCAAGCCCTGTATCAGGCTCCATGCTGGGTGTGGTGTCTGCCTTAGATTCTCTCTTCCCCTCTGCCTTCAACGTCCCCTCCACCCTGCTCACTTGTTCTGTCTCTAAAAAAATAAGTAATTAAAAATTAATAAAAGCAGTGATCAGGAAACGTGGCTACCATGACTACAATGATGGCCTGTGATTAGCAAAATATTCTTCATATTTTACTATATAGGTTTATTATTCCGTAACAAACCATTCATGACGAAGCATTTTGTTTCCTATCCTAAAATAAACCGTACCTCATAAATGCCTACTGCCAAGATAAAAGATCACAAAGAACTATTACCAATACTGCAGGTACGTGCAAGAGGCAGCCACTCCCACTGCACCAATAAGAATAAACATGAACCAGGAAACTAGGCACGGGACTAACTTCTGCACCGCTGAACGCTAGAAATCACAGAGCAATGACATCCTTATTGATTCCATTAATGCTTTTCAAATGTAGTTTAGAGCAAAAATAAAAACTGGAAACAGAAAGCCGGAAAGTATTGTTATTATAGTAACAGAAGCAGCAAAATCTCTGTTGATAGAAGAGTCTAGAACAAAAAATACAATAGAGAATAGGAAAGTCAACTTGTAGTTGACTAATACTTTTAAAACTGAGTTTCCTAAACAAGTTTCAGAACATATATAAATTTTTTAACTGCCACCTAAGGCTCTTCAGGATCAAATTCCTTCACGATCTAATCCGTAACAAAGGTACTGACATAGACTTACAAAACATGAAAGACCTGTGTTCACAGGGGCCACTGTGTTTCTTTGAAATATGGGAGGATTCAAAACTCGACAAGGCTAGACAAGGTAGCACCTCGATATCTGCTAGAAAAATGTACACAGCACATTATTTTAAAAAACATGGATATGGCATGCCATTATGAATTCTGGCTGCAACTAACGCCAACAGGTCCAACCTACAACACATGTGTAGGGGACGGACCATGGTACACTGAGATGAGCACATTCAAAAGACCGCCACCGGTGTAAAATCTGCTCAGCTCTGAACACGCCCCAAGAGGTCCAACCTCCCAAGCATTTGGCACAAGGATCATTTAAAAAATATAACCGAGGTGCCTCAGCTCCTCAGACCAGCTCTGACAATAGCTGAGAAGTTTCACAACTGCCTTACAAAGAATTCTTTTTGAGAAGTACTACATTCTGGGAATATTTTTTTTTAAATCAGGCTTATCAAAAAAAAAAAAAAAGCCACCATCCAAAAAAAAAAAAAAGTCACCATCAGTAATCAAAAAAATTATCCCATATGCTTGAACCATTTTTAGTAACATACAGCAATTCCATTTAAGAGAAAACATATATAACCATCTAAATATACAGAACAAAAATGTCACCATGCAAACAAAATCCTTTTCAAGAAATGATCCATTTGGAATAAAGCCGGCTCTTGGCAAATGGAGCCTCCCAAGCTTGACTACTGTCAGTCTAGCAATATCTAGAACCACCTAGTTTCAGTGCCAGCATCATCTTGGATTTCACCGATGCAGAGCTCCTGATCATGAAGAAGAGGACACTGAAGCCATGAGGGCAGGGGTTTGCCCAGGGTGGGACAGGCAGTACCTGGTTTCCTCACAGTGGCAACTTCGTCATGCTATGCGTGGGGCACACGGCTCCTCAACTTGTATATATGTGAACAGCATCCGAGGAGCTTCAAAAATGATGGATGCCTGTGCTCTACCCCAGGTCTGTGGTTGAAGTCATATGGAGCACAGCCTAGGCTCTGAACTTTTCAAAAGATCTCCAGGAGATTCTACTCTGCAGACATGTTTGGGAACTTGTCAAACAGAACTTATCCACTAGAAGAATTTCACTCCTCTAAGTCCCTGCCTTTTTGTTTTGTTTTGTTTTAGATCAGTCATTATTGTCCTATTAGTGGATACATTTTCTGCTACTTGAAATTGAAACAACCTATCCCTAATGCCTTCTAACTTACTGTTTCTAATGCACTGTGGGCTTAAAAAGCATGTGCTAATCAAACTTGTTAAAACTGGATATAAAATAAAAATAAACCTGTGCTGAATGAGAATCAGGCCCCTTTGGTCTGCACACACTTTGCTACAGTTACTTTAGCTTCTTAGAAGCCTGTGGCAGATACAGCCCTTTGGAAAACAGTTTGGAAATTTCTTACACAGTTAAATGAATATTATTAAACAACCCACCTACCCTACTATAGGTATTTACCTAGGGAAAATGAAAATGTATATTCACATAAAGACCTGAACATGAATGTTTTCAACAATTTTATTCATAATCACCAAAAACTAGAACAATCCAAAAGTCCATCAACAGGGAAATGGAAAAAGAAACTGCGCCCCATTCATACTATGGAATACCATTCAGCAACAAAAAGGAGCAAACTAAGATTACAAGAATGAAAGCAGCAGATAAAAAATGCTACATATGTGTGATTCTATTTATATGACATTCTGGAAAACTAAAGGGACAGTAATCAATCAACAACTGCAAAAAGTCAGGGTTGGGAGGAGGGGATAAAACTACAAAGGGGCACCGAATCTTGGGGGAGGGGTGATTAAAATAGTCTATTTATAGACTGTAACGGGCATTCCACAGCTGGACACATTTATCAAAACTCATCAAACTATACAAAAGGGTGATTTTTACTATATACAAATTATACTTCAATTTGAAGTCTGACTTTAAAAATAAAAAAAATTAAATTAAAAGAAGCCTGTCACACACTTCCAAGTTTTTGACCATCCTAATTTTAAAATTCTTCAAATTATCTAATCTCAGAATCGCAAGGAATCTTAATGGTTGTTCAGTCTATGTTTGAACACCTCCAATGACAGGTAACTCATTACCTATTGAGTTGGTTCATTTCACCTTTGCAGCTATGCTAGACTGTCCTTGTATTCACATATATAACTATATCCATAATTATGTATATATACCTACATATATACATGTGCATCTGAAGAGAAAGCTATGCATAGACCCACACACACATTCCTGTAACTTCCACTCACTGCCCCTAGTTTTGTGCTTTAAATTAGATGAGTTAACTCAGCCACGTTATTTCTTACTCAATATCCCCTAAAAGTATTTTGTACTTAGAGTTTTCAAACATCTTGCTTTTTTCCTCAAAGCTTAAAATTTAGTAATGTTTCCATTTTCTCAATGTTTTAAAATACATTGTCATAAAACTGGTATGCTATATCTACCTAATGAAACAAAACTGTCTGGTTTTCCCCATCATTCTTTTGAATCATTCTGCTGCTGACGGTTAATTTGGAGATCGCTTATTATGAAACCTGAAGTTTCTCCAGAATTTTTTTTTCCCCAAGTATTTTCCCCCCAAGGATTCTGACCACTCTAATTCAAAGCAAGGACCTACAAAGATCTTGCCCAAGTAGAATGAGATATCAAAGCACGAAGGAACTCACATTAATATACTTTTTAAAATGCTAAAAAGCTACAAAGATAATTATTAAATTTTTTTCACATGGAGTCACATGTATAACTGCGGTAGCACAGATACACAGACGACGCACTGAAAAAAGACAACAAAAAGACAACAGCACTGCATAATTTTAGCAAGTTTAAATTCATGGTGTAATAAAAGGAAGGCCACACTTGCAGTGAACTGCTATATGACCAAGTGAAACTGATGCTCCTTTCAGTCACCTGTATGCCTTTCTTTAATAATGTATGACGATATACAACCAGAACTTTTTTGCAAATTATTTTGCCCATCTCTAGGGATTAATGTTTTACTAAAATTTCCCTGAAATCAGAGCCTCTTGACTATTCTAAAATATTATTCCATAAACCTCCTTTATCTCACAGGAATAAGAAAAACACCCACTCAATCAATAAGGCAAACACTTCAAGATAATGTTAGCAATCTGCAACAATAATTTCAGTTCTTATCATTAAAAATTTCATTACTGTAGTATATATACGTGCAATAATATCTCGACATTTCACATTCATCTGTTTATGTAGTCCTTAAAATACATGATGATATTATGTTCATACAATGGGTTAACAAAAAGAAAAAGCAAAATATAACTCACCAGACTAAATCCCAGAAGATCTCACTGTAGAATGTCCAATGAGTCCCAAGGGAACACAGGCATAATATTTTTTCTGCTCTACTCCAGATACTAAACATGGAATATAAAAATAAACCTTTAATTTAACAAGTAACACAACTTATAAAGCAATTACAACAATTCTAACTGCAACACAGGATGAAACTAGCAGGAGGTACTAACATCAGGTACAGGTTATAGAGGATACAATATTAATTCATCTAATTAAAGCAATTTGACTTTGTTCAGCTAAATTAAACTTCAACCATTTTATCATGTTTGTTCCTCTGTATTCTGCTGCTGAAATTCTACCTCGAGACTAAGAGCAGCTAACTGGACTAAATAAAGAGACACACACATCTGGGGGTTTAAATGTTGGTTCCTAATGCTCTTCGTGTACTCAAGAGATTCACAGTAACCTATAAAAAAAATAATGATGAGGCTGAGGTTAAAAGAACAGGTCCTATTCATGGCCTTGCTAAGAACTTTGCGTCCTGACCTTGTATAAAGAGCAATATTTAAAATGAGGACGATACCATTCTTCCTCCCTCATACAGCTGCTATGTGGATCAAATGAGATAAGGCAGGGGAACGTGTTCTGCACGTTGTAAAGCCCTTTAGAGATGTGTGATGTTATTATTATGCAATTAATTTTTGGTATCTACTCATCTTAGCCATAAAATAGCAACAATAAAAATCCTTTATAAGACCACTCTGAGGCAAATGGTTGGAAAGGCCTTGGAAAACACTTTTTTTTTTAAGAGAACACCACTTCTTTAGAGTTACCACATTGCTTAAGGTTTCGAGCATCTCCTCTAGGCCTTCCCCTTTCCTGGGGAAGTAATGTGTAAGAGAATCTATCTTTATCTCCTACCTTCCTTGTTAATTGGGTCATGAGGTCAAGAAATCTCCCAAAGTCCCATCCACCTGTAAGATTTCTTCAGTGGTTGGGTTTCTGTTGCTGTGTCTAACCTGGGGCCAGGGAGCCTCAAGTGGGCTGAGTGGAGTCACTTCCCCAGCGCAGGTGCACGGGGCCTCCAAAAGTGGCTACAGTGAAAACACGCCCTCACAGCCAATGCAAACAGCAAGGGAGAAGGCAAGGACTTTGTCACTTTATCACTTTCCTTACCACTACTGAAGAGTTTCAT
>CM052895.1:67398749-67415894 GCA_028534135.1 Potos flavus | reverse complement strand
GGGTTTCTGTTGCTGTGTCTAACCTGGGGCCAGGGAGCCTCAAGTGGGCTGAGTGGAGTCACTTCCCCAGCGCAGGTGCACGGGGCCTCCAAAAGTGGCTACAGTGAAAACACGCCCTCACAGCCAATGCAAACAGCAAGGGAGAAGGCAAGGACTTTGTCACTTTATCACTTTCCTTACCACTACTGAAGAGTTTCATCCGAAGGAAACGTATAGCCTACTGAGTTAAAGGGATCTGCCTCTTGAACTTCGGAAATGGGAAGGAGTGAATGCACCGAGACCTAACTGTCATTCTGAGAAGCTCCCATGGGTATCAGCCTTTGGAACATCCCTAGATTTAGGAGACAGCCTTGCGATGCTCCCTTTCACTGCTTCTGCCACAAACTGGGTCCCCACTGGGGAACCAAGACACCTACAGAAGGAAGACTCGTTTCTCCCCCGCCCGTGAGCCTCTGGCTTTTACATAAAGTGAACTGTAACGCAGCAAAAACTGTTGCCTGATAATACGTTTTTATCTAACATAACCACCCCTCGAAATGTTCCCAATACTATTGTTACAAAGATCAAGTTGATTTCTTATTCAAGTAAATGGACTTTTAGTGGGGATGGAAATTTAAAAAGAAACTCCTATTTTTGAGCGCCTTCTGCATGCCAAAGCGAGGCACCATTTCTACGGCTTCATCAGAACCCCGACTCCACGAGGGGCACCATCCGCCTTGTAAAGTGTTCTATCAAGCAATGCTATTTGAGAGTCGGGCGGGAACTGAACCCCCATTTGTCTGACTCTGAGGCCCATTGGCGTTGCTTTATATACATGTGGCCTCTGCTCAGTGATAAGCCCGGATGGACAGCTTTTTACACAACAACCATGTTCCTGAAAAATGTAAATTAATTTCTGTAAATGGAATTCTATTTCAAATGTGTGGGGAGGCACTTTATTTTAAAGCTTTATTGCCTCACTTGCGAAGTGATTAGAAGGAGGTGCTTTTAGCTACTAGTTCTAGTGTTATTTCCAGCTTGAAAATGTGAGGATGGTGAAGCACATACCGGAGTCCTCTACAAAGTCAGTCTAAATCCTGGACCCTTTCTCCAAGGAGCGTATAAGATACTTGAAAATCATAAATTATAGGGGAGAGCTAAAACCGTCATCAACCAATATTGGCTGGTTATATGGTTGGATGCCAAATACAGAGAGATATTTCCACTTCATTTTTCAGAGCTACCTCTATCACGAAGTGAGATAAATTTCATTCAGACTTTTGGAAATTTAGATAGAAAACCCAGGAGCAGGAACATTAGAAAAATCTGGATGTGTTTTAATCCTAAATAAAAACTAGTTTTAGAAAACACTGTAAAATCTCATTCGAGCTATCATGTAATTTGTATCATGTATTTGGTGATATGTGCTTCTTTTCAAGCTTTTAAATGCATTAAACAAATATATTTTCCAACATCTTTTTCAAGAGCAAAGGAAAAATCAACCTAAAACTTCATTCTGGATTTGAAAACAGAGAGCCTTTAAGTAATTATCCAACTCTTGTCCAGGAGCTGATGTGGAAGTCTAGGAAATGGTCGGTAATTTCATAGTAAACAAAGTGTAGTAACTGATTATCCCTATTACAGCAGTGCCAAGCCAAAAATAGAATACAAACACAGAGTCCAAGAGAGCCACCCAGGCGAAACCAAGGTACAGGAGCTCCATTCTCTCTCATTTTTTCATCATTTCTGACTCTGCTTACTATTGTGTGTGTGACCACCTGCTATCTGTGCACAGAGGCTAAGAGGAAGAGAATAAAGATGATAAAGAAGAGAAGAATTAAAAGACGAGACCAGACACTAGTATAAGAATGTATCATCCTGAAGAGATGGCCTATAAAGGAATCCAGTTTAAAAAAAAAAAAAGGAGAAAAACTATAGTCCTGCTAGAAACAATTAAGATTGTGTGTAATGTAATATGAAAGTTCCCAAAGAACTGGATTTTTAATAAAAAGAAACCAATATTTTTGAACACCTTCTCTATGCCGAAAGCTATAAGCATTTATAGCTACTGCACCACCCCCATTTTAAAGTATTCAACCAAGTAATACACTATTTGAGAGAACAAGAATCTGAACGCCTACCAGTCTGACTCCAAAGCCCACGGACACTGGCAGAATAGGGATGATGAGTTAATATGATTTGTTTACTATGAAAGTACCAACCATTTCCTAAATTTCCACTTCAGCTCCAGGGCAAGAGTAGACAACGACTTTAAGGTTCCCCTGCTTTAAATCTAGAATAAAATTTTAGATTGAAGTAACATTTTTAGAATACTTTAAATATCTATAAATCTCTAACACTTGCAGCTGATTCTGACCAATGCCTTGACATGAAGGCTTGGCAAGTTATCAACGGATCTCCTCTTCAACACAGTCAGCAAGAAGGAAAAGAACTCATGTGAAAGGCTTACAAGATATACTAAACTCTCTGCAGACAGACAGACTGAAGTAAATAGAGCAGAGGCTAGAATATATAATGCTTCCAGCTACCAACAGCTGAAATGAGCAGAAAACCCAGAGACATTATCCTGGAAGCAATGAAAATAGGAAAAAGTCAGCATGGCCAAGGTCTTCCCGCAGGCCTCTAGATAGGGAAGCCATGAATGACTAAGCAAAAGACACCCAACATATGACTGCAAATGAAGCTTCTGCACATAGGAAAGTTTGCAAACATTAACTAGGAAGCATGTCAAATTTCTCAGGCAGGGTGACAGATATCAAAACAGGTAAATAAAGAAGAATGTCCTTCAAAAGTGGGGTGGCCATATGTCTCAGTTCACAGCCAGTAATGCGCCATAATTATTTATAGCACCCCCCTTTATCTCTCCGAAGTGTCCCAGTTGGGCAATTATATTGTTATCTTACTCAAAAGTATCCTACTCAAAAGTACCTTTTCATTTAACAATGAAAAAGTAATGAATTAAAAGACTGGGGAGAGGGGAAGGAAAGAAAAAAGACCCTTCTGCCTGCACAGTGGCTTCCCATACAGATCTGAGGAATATTTACTTGGGTGTATCCACTCAGCTGCTCAATTATTCATTTACTCATTCTGTCATTCAACAGTATTTCTTGACTCTTATTATATCCCAGCATCCTGCAGGCACTGGGGCAAATACAAAAAGTGAAGCTGGAGACCAGGCAAGAAGGAAAGACAAACAGACATGGAAATACAGAGAAATCTAAAACATAGAACAGTAAACCTGAATGGTACTGGGAACCCAGAGAAGGCAGTGTTTTTCCCCCAAATACAAAAAGCTCTACAGGGAAATGTTCAAGCCCACACAAAATCCCTATGTACAAAAAAGCCATAAGTATCAGACTTTAGTACAGATCCACTAATAAAATAGCAATAAGAAAAAAATTAACGGAGAACAAACTGAGGGTTGACAGAGGGAGGGGGTGGGGGATGGGCTGGATAGGTGATGGGTAGTGAGGAAGACATCAGTTATGATGAGCACTAGGTATTATATGTAAGTGATGAATTACTAAATTCTACTCCTGAAACCAGTAATACACTATATGTTAACTAACTAGAATTTAAATAAAAATTTGGAAGAAAAAAAATTAAAAAAAAAATTAGGGGTGCCTGGGTGGCTCAGTCACTTAAGGGTCTGTCTTTTAATTTCAGGTCAGGTATTGATCTCAGGGTTGTGGGTTCAAGCCCTGTGTTGGGCTCCACCATGGAGCCTACTTTTAAAAAAAGGGTTTTTTTAGAAGAAAAAAATTAAAATCTATCACTTTCAGATCATATGGTTATAAATATGAAGGCCAGCAAATAGCCCTTGTAAATTTTGGTAGATAAATCTCACTAATCATTATAGAGTATATTATGGAAAACAAGATAAATTTTAAGCAAAGAAAAATGGTAGAGTAGAAGTTATGGGTTCTAATTCTAGATCCCAAAACACAAAGAAAAAATGGAAACAGGCAGTATTTCTCAGAGTAGCTATTCGAGAAGAGATCAATAACATTAAAAAGCAATTGAAAAAAATAGGCATTTTTAAAAGTTGCGTTCAGACTAATGAAAATATTTTGCGACTACTAGTCTCAAAGATTACTCTAAAAACAAAAAAGATAAGGACCAAAACATCTCTCAAGTAACAGAACACTGAGCAGAAATAAAATGGTTTAACTGCTGAAGTTACAACACACACAATAAGAACAAAATGCTTAGCTGTACCTACCCTACAAGCTCCTCGTAGAGATTACTTCAATATCACTTTTCCATGTGTAACTCAAAAAACTAAATCATCAATAATTTTTAAGAAGAGTTGCGGAGTAGGGTGTGACATTTCTGAAACCATCCTTGATCTTACAAACAAATCATTAACCTCACAAAGGGGGTAAGACAACCCATAATCAGCTCAGTAAGAAAAAAAAAAAAAGTTTTTCTCTTCCTACTATCACTTCTTTTAATAGCAACCCCCTCAAAGTGCAGCATCCATTTTCCCTCTATTTCTGCTAGTAGAAATTAAAGCTAGATTACCAATGTTGTCTCACTATTATGTAAAGTCACCCTTCTACCTTTAGGAAAAAAAAAAAAAACTGGTTTCACTACAAATATGACTGACAGTAACTGGAACTGCAGATCTACATGCAGTCTTTACAAGAAATTTGCCTCTTAGGAAAGCATAACCGAAATGGGACAGGTGCACACGGTGGAATTGGCTAACCTTCCACATGAAAGCTTATTTTGATAGGCTGGTGACGGAATCAAGAGTTCTCTCTGGAGGAAAAGACCTGATTTTTTCCCCCAAAGGATATAAATCAGCAACAGCAAAGCAAATTTCAAAGTTTTATTACTCCCACCGCACTAAATACTTCCAAGGGTGCACAAGAGCTCTCCAAAGGATACAAAATTATACAAAGTAAATAAATTCGCTGACCATGATGCAAGGTCAATATATACCCTATTTATCTTTTGTCCTGGAATAGTCACTATTAAACAGTCTCACTTGCAATTAACTAGAATGTTGATGGAAGCATACTGTATACACCGTTCTTATCAAATCAAGAGCTCCATGGGCTCATTAATCCTAATATTTCATCCTGGTCATTTTATTAAGTTTATAAAGCATACACAATTATATGACAGAAACACTGAAATCTGTGCAAAATTCATTAAACATAATTGTATAAGCATAAATCATGGTCTTGAATTAATAAAGTACCAAAAACTTCCGCAATTATAACCAATACTGTATTCTGAAATCACTAAGAAGATAAACTTTGGGAAGAGATCATTTCTATCTCCCTTAGTGTGTAACTTCCTCTACAGGGTTAAAAAAAATACATAAAGCAACTAACAACTCTAAATTGTAGGGTGGCTTATCTGAGAAAAACAATATAAAATAAAGAGTGCTAGTAACGTCAGAAATGTTGTGCAAGAATTGCTCTTTCAGCTAGGAGTAGCGCTCTTTCAGCTAGGAGTAGCGAGCATGCAATAAAATGCTGCTGCCTCCATTCTTCCTCAAATGGTGAGAAAGTTCCCAGCCCCAGTTTTACCTGTGCACTACAATCATACACATACCCTCTCAACATCTTGACTAGACACAGATAACTAACCCACCCAGGTGCGAACTGATGTGGGCGGAGAAGCAGGAAGACCCTAAGTATGTGGAACATTTGCAAGGGAAAAAAAAGGGGGAAAGGGGCCATCATTGCCTTCATGTTCCCATCGCCTAGATGGCAGATTTGCAGATTCCACCACTAGAGAGAGTTTGGCAGCTTCACAATGGGGCCGCCTGCTCAACGTGTGACTGCCGCCCGCCTGGAAACCCCTTTCCTCTGCTTACCACCCGCCCCAAAGTCCACCGCGACAGGTGGGGAGAGGGCGGAGATACCCAGCGACAAATCTGCCGCTTTCGCTTCTGGCCAGCACTCGGCCCGAATCTACACGCGCGCCCCCGGCCACTGCCGGTCCGTCCGCCCCCGCCGCACCCGCAGAAGCGCAGCGGGCTGCGGGGTCCAGAGCGACCTCACCCCCCGGATTGCAGCTCGAGCTAGGAGGGCCGACGAGATAAGGCCGTCAGGGCTCGCCCCCAGGCGCTATCTGGCTGTGGCAGTCGCGCCCAGCGCGCGGCCCGGGCGCGCTGCCAGAGGCGCAGCAGGCCCGGGAAAGAGCTACTTCTCAATGGGGCCCCGAGGCTGGCTGCCCCGCGGTGCGGGCACGCCGGCGGAGGAACTAGCGTGCGCGCCAACGCGCCCCGACTTCCGCACCGCCGCACCGCGGGAGAAGCGCTCCGGATCGCCGAGTCCCCGCACCTCCCCGGCGAGCGCACGCCGCGCGCACACGGGGGCGCACGCCCCCGCACACTCACACGCGCTGCACACTCACGGCGTCTCCGGCCCCACCCCTGTGCCAAGCAGCAGTGGGCTCCCCGCACCCCGCAAGGGCCCCACCCAGTTCACCAGACCCCAGCCTCCTGTTCGGGCGCCCAAGGACCGGCCCGCCGAGGCCCGGAGTCCCTGGGGCCGACCCGCCGCCCATCCCTGAGGCCCGCCCGCCCGGGGTTCCCCAGCACCGCGCGGACACCGCGCGCCCGGCCCCGACACGAGGCAGGGAGGAAGGGGCGGTGCCGCGACTGGGGCTGGCACCGGGGTTCGGTCACTGGGGCACCCCCCCTCAACCCACACACCCACCCATCACCACCACCACCACCACCACCTTTTCTACAGCACAAAAGGTTGCAATCGGAACCGCCGTCCCCGTGCAACCTACCGGTGGCCCACGGCTCCGCCACCTCCGCTGTGCCCGCGCCGCGGAGCCTGAGACAAGGGCGGGAGAGGCGCAGGGTTGCGGCGCCGAGATCCGGGCAGAGGCCGCCAGGCGAGCCAGCCGGGTACCCTCTCCTCTCCCACCGCGTTCGGCGCCAGCTACCGCCCGGCGTAGTCCCCGCCTCCTCCTCCTCCCCCGCCCGCCTTCCCGCCCTCCTCCCTCTGGCTGCGGAGGCGCAGCCCGTCAGCGCTGGGCCCGCCTCCTGCGCCCGCTCCGACACCCCGAGGAAGGGCGGGCCGGCGAGAGAAAGGCGCTAAGAGGCCTGAAGTAGTTGGCGAGGGCGGGGGAGTTGCGGACTAGGGTGGAGAAGAGGAGTCCTAACACCTCCTCCTGGTTCCCACCGGCACTCGCAGGCCTGGCTACACTCAGATTCCCTCAGTTAGGTGGTGTGGTGAGGTTTGTCATTTGTGAGTCTCTGCTTAAAGGACTCAGCACTGAGCATAAGTAGAGAAACTGGAAGCCCGTGAAATTACAAATTATAGGGTCAATCTTGAAAATTGCTGGGTGAGGTGCATTCAAATTTAGATTCTGATTGGATTCGCTGTTTTTGAATCCTCAGACTTGATCTTTTCCATTCTTATAAGAAATCCTTTTCTTTGATCAGGCTTTTCTATTCTCAATTCATACGAATCTGCTCTGCCAAACAAGTTAATAAACCCGGCGATAAGAATATGACATTTGGGGGCGCCTGGGTGGCTCAGTGGGTTAAAGCCTCTGCCTTCGGCTCAGGTCATGATCTCAGGGTTCTGGGATCGAGCCCCGCATCGGGCTCTCTGCTCAGCGGGGAGCCTGCTTCCCCCTCTCTCTCTGCCTGCCTCTCTGCCTACTTGTGATTTCTCTCTCTCTGTCAAATAAATAAAAAAAAAAAAAAAAAAAAATCTTAAAAAAAAAAAAAAAAAAAAAGAATATGACATTTGTTTAGCTCTATGTGCCAAGCCTTTTCACATGCATTTCCAAATTTACACCTCTCACTTCTGTAAGGCTGTGACCAATTATGCTCCACATTTTAAAGATTTGGAAAGTTTAACTTCCTCGAGGTCACACACCTGGTTAGTGCCTGAGCTGAGTCTGAACCCAGAGTAAATGTCGCTAATTTATGCTCCAGTCTCAGTCCAAGAGAGTTTGTTATTAACGTTGAACAAATTTAAATAAATCTTGATTCAAACGTTCCAAAATCTACATATGCCTCTGATAATACAAAGGCAAATGAATCTGAACACCCTTATTTCAACAGAGTGATGCCTGCCGGCTTCTCCACTAGAAGACATTTTATACTACTTCTGTGTGCCCTGAAGTAAGTATGGGAAGGTGGAGAAGGACACTTTGAAGAATATTCTCTAAAGAACAATTTCAGGAAACATAAATTACTTAATTTCCAACATAGATATGTAGGTAGCTTCTCAAATATAGAACCTGGCATCATATACTATGTATTGAATAAATAAATGAATGGATTTTTTTGCACCAATTATTTCAGATTATAATCTGTTTGACACAGTGGTGAAATTTTCTGATGATCATTCTCATAAAACCACTTCCAAAATATTGTCTATTTTATATTAGGAAGCCTCCTTTTATTCTGTCCTATCTGAAATCTTATAACCTTTCAGAAGAATGACTTGTACTTGCCCTTTGCTCTGAAAGTTTGGCAACGTTCTTTGGCCAAAAGCAATAAAGTGCTGGTTTGCCCTTAGCTTTATTAGGCTCCAGGCTAGCCACTTGAAAGGGCTTTGTCTCCAAATTGCCTTGCCCTCTGGGTGGTGCTTCCATCCTACCTTTAACTCCTCACCCCATCGAAATTTCAGTCAGTTTTGGAGTATCACAAAGAACACCTACCTAATAAACCAGTTCATGAGGCACTTAATGACTGATAATAACTTTTTGTGTGGCCCCCTCAGTACCCTGAATGGGTACTGCCTTAACTCAGATCTGTTGTGACTTAGTAGGGGCTGTGGCTGAGGAGAGGTGGGGAATGCAGAAGCTTTTCCCAGAGCTTTTTTGTGTTCTGTGAAGATCTATTCAATCTATAAAGAAAAATGCCATGATTATAAACAATAGAGACAAATGTAGAAAAGTCCTTGTGATCCAAAAGGCCTGAATCAGAGCAGTCCAACACTCCATCTCAAAGATCTCTTGTGTATGTTACATCTTTGCCTCAAGCCACCCTTCCCAGAAAAATCACTTTGAAATGATGGTTGCCTGAGAAGGCTTATCTATGGATGTAACAGTGTCACTTAGCAAACAGCCAGCTTGAGAGAACAAGGTAGGTAGATTTGATAATAACATAGTGGATATAAACTACAAAGCCAAGTGTGTAAGAAATACCACATTGCAGCCTTTGCTCTAAACCCATTTGTTTCCATCAGGGGCTAACCAGGAAAAGAGAGGGGATTTCAAGTATTCACAAACAGATAACTAAGTGCAAGGAAATGATGACACAGACAATGGAAGAACTCAGAAGCTAAGCAGGGGTTGGTGAGGTAATCCAGAAATTAGCAAGCATGGCCTCTAGCTGGAGAAGTGAAAGGAGGAGACAGAGGTACTGGAGCCCAGGGGGCCTGGTAGTGTGGCCAACCTGGGAGCTTTGACCATAGAGGAGGAAAAGCTACTGCCAAAGAAGTCATTTAGGGCAATGGAGGGGGGGAAATGACCATAAATTTTCCTCTCCTCGTGCCCTCTCATCTCCTGCCAGTGCCTGACATTCAGCCAAACCTACACCCCAGCCATCCCGAGAACCAGGGAAACACCCGTCAGGGTTAGCCCTCCTGCAACACAGAGGCAAGTAGGGGAAGGGCATGGAATGTGCATCGGAGGGCAAACTGGCCCTGAATCAGCACATCTTTTTATTTCACTTTCAAGACTTCGGTTTTCCTTAAAGTTTTTTCCCCACTTCTTTGTAGGGTCAAAGTTCCAAGAGTTCCATGCCAGGCTATGCGTAGGAGGTGATGACAGGGAGTGGGAGGAAGTCCTTTAGTTTATATGCATCTGTCCACAGAGGTTTCCAGTGTCCCTTCCCGGAGCTACCACCTACAGCAACATGCTGTAGTATACAACATGTCCATAGATGGGATGGCTCTGTCCTACGCTCTTGAACCCTCCCTTTAGCTCTCGCCTGTTCCAGCACCACACTTGGAGCCAGAGAATATGCCTAAGGTCTCAGACTGTCTTATTAAGCCTCACACATTATCAGCCATTTGAATTAATGTCCTTTAGCAAATATATGATATAGGCAGGATGAAAGTTTAAGAAGGAATAAAGAGATATATTTTGCATGCATTGTTGAAAACAAAGCAAGAGTGGCTCCATTAATATTAGATAAAGTGGACTTCAGATCAAAGAAAATGGGACAGACAGAAGGGGGCATTATAACATGATAAAATTGTCAACATACACAAAAGACTAATGTATAATGCACCAACTAGGAGAGCTGCAAATTATGTAAAACAGAAGCTGATGGAACTGCAGAGAAATAGGCAAACATACAATTATAGTTGACGATTTCAAAACCCCTCTATTAAGAGCGGATAGAACAAGACAATAAATCAGCAAGGATCAAGAACATCATCAACCAATAGGATATAACTGACATCCATGTCCACTCATAAACAGAAGGATTCACAATCTTTTCAAATGCCCATGGAATACCAAGAAGGATAATATCCTGATTCATAAATCAAATCTGAACAAATTGAAAACAATTGAAATTACACAGAACATCTTCTCCAACTACAGTAAAATCAAACGAGAAATCAATAATAGAAAGAAAACCAGGAAATGCCCAAGCACTTGGAACAAAACAACAAACCCCTGCATAATCCATGAATCAAAGAGGAACTCTTGAGGGAAATTTTAAAAATACATTTATTTAACTGAATGAAAATGAAAATACATTTCAGAACATGTGAGACACAGGTAAAACAGCACAGAAAGGGAAATTTGTAGCACTAAAATGTGGACATTAGAAAGGAGGAAAAATCTCAGATCAATCTAATATCCTATCTTAAGAATCTAAAAAAAAAAGGCAAAATAAACCCAATAACTCCAAAGCAAGCAGAAGAGAAGAAATAATAAAGATCAGAACAGAAATCAATGGAATTGAAACAGAAAAATGATAAAGAAAATGAATGAAATGGAAAGCTGATTCTTTGAAAGGATCAGTAAAATTCACAAACCTCTAACAAAGCTAAGAAGAAAAGAGAAAACTCAAATGATCAAAATCAGGAATAAAACAGAGGATGTCACTACAGACCCAGCAGACATTAAAAGGACAATAAGAACACACTATGAACAACTCTATTCTCATAAATTTGACAACTTAAATGAAATGGACCAATTCCTTGAAAAATACAAACTACCACAATTCACCCAATATGAATTAGATAATATGAACAGCCATGTGACTAATAAAGGAAATTAATTCATAATTTTAAAACTTCTACAAAAACAATATTTGGGTCTAGAGAACTCCTGAAAAACTCCATCATACATTTAAAGAATTAATACCAACTCTGCAGGCCCTCCCAGAAAATAGGAGTGAACACTTCCCAATTCATATTATGAAGCTAATAGTACTCTAATACTAAAACCAGAAAAAGACATCTACAGACAGGTATCCCTTGTGAATATAGTTGTAAAACACTCAACAAAATATTAGCAAATAAAAATCAGCAGCATGTAAAAAGAAGTACACACTATGACTGAATGAGTTTATTCCAGGGATGAAAGGCTGGTTTGATATTCAAAAATCAATATTATCCACATAGTAATAGATTCAAAGAGAAAACTTGAATGATCTCATAAATTAATAGAGAAAATGTATTTGATAAAATTCAACAGCTATTTATGATTTTTAAAAAGCTCATAGAAAAATGGGAATAAAAAGGAAGTTTCTCAGTTTGATAAAGAGCATCTGTAAAAAAGCTACAGTTAGCACTATACTTAATGGTGGAAGATGAAATGCTTTTCCCTTAAGCACTGGAGAAAAGACAAAATTGTTAGTTCTTACCACTCATGTTCAAATTGTATAGGAATTTCTAACCCATACAATAAAGCAAGAAAAGGCAAACAGACTTGAATGGAAGAAATAAAACTACCCTTATTTACAGATGACCTGGTTTTCTATAGAAAATCCCAAGACATCTGGGACCAGGGAGGGAGATAAACCACAAGAGACTCTTAATCTCAGGAAACAAACGGAGGGTTGCTGGAGGGGAGGGGAGTGGGAGGAATGGGGCGGCTGGGTGATGGACATTGGGGAGGGTATGTGCTATGGGGAGTGCTGTGAATTGTGTAAGACTGATGATTCACAGACTTGTAACCCTGAAACAAATAATACATTATATGTTAATAAAAAACAAACAAAAAACAAACAAACAAACAAGTTCCTAGGACTATTTAAGTGAGTTCAGCGAGGCCTCAAGATACAAGACGTACATTAAAAAACTACTGTATTTCTGTGTATCTATAATGAATATATGGAAACCAAAACTACAGTTTACAAAACTGCAAAATTTATAGTCACTCAAAAAAAGAGAACTACTTAGATTTAAATCTAACCAATGAAGCATGGGACTTGTATGCTGAAAACTACAAAATGCTGATGAAAGAAATCAAAGATCTAAATAAATGGAGAGAAGTACTGTGTTCTTGGATTGGAAAATTCAACCTAGTAAAGATGTCAGTTCTCCCAGATTGATCTATTGGTTTAATGCAATCCCTATCAAAATCCCAACCAGATTTCTTATGTAGACACAGATGAATTTATTCTATAATTTATATGGAAAGACACAGTCCCAGAACAGCTAAAAAAAAATCTTAAAAAAGTAGAGTAGGGGCGCCTGGGTGGCTCAGTCGGTTAAGTGTCCAACTCCTGATTTTGGCTTAGGTCATGATCTCAGGGTTGTGAGATCGAGCCCTGCGCTGGGCTCTGCACTGAGCATGGAACTTGCTTGGGATTCTCTCTCTCCCTCTCCCTCTGTCCCTTCTCCTTCACTCACACTTGAGCTTTCTCTCTCCCTCTCTCTCTAAAAAAAGAAGAAAACAGGAAGAAGCAGTCTACCCTTTGCAAAACTTATTATATAGCTATTTTATTTTATTTATTTTTTTTTTATATAGCTATTTTAAATGAGAACAGTGGAATAGAGTAAAGAACCCAGAAATAGACTCATGGAAATATGGCAAACTGATTTTTGACATAGAAGCAAAACCAATTTAACAGAGGGAAGATAGCCATTATAACAAATATTGCTCCAAGCAATTGGATATCTTTAGAGGAAAAAAATGCAGTTCAACCTGTCTCATGCTTTATATAAAAATTAACTAAAAATGAATTATGAACTTAAATGTAAAACATAAAACTATAAAAACCATAAAACATTTAGAAAAAGGTAAACTCAGCTACAACATGAAAAGCATGATTCATAAAGTGAAAAACTGATAAAGTGGACTTCATTAAAATTAAAAACATTCACTCTGCTAAAAACCCTGTGAAGAGGATCAAAAGACAAGCTAAAGATTGAAAGAAAATATTTGCAGACCATATACCTAATGAAAAACGGGAACCTAGAATATATTAAAAATGTCTAAAATGCAAAAAAAGATAAAATAATCCAATTATAAAATAGACAAAAGATATGAAGAGATATTTTACCAAAGAGGATATATAGATGGCAAATTAGCACATGGAAAGATGTTCAAGATCACTAGCCATTGAGGAAATGCAAAGTAAAACCACAGTGAGATATTACTTATACAACTATCAGAAAGGTTAAAATAAAAAATAATGACAACACCAAATGCTGGTGAGGATGTGGAGAAACTGAATCATTCACATTGCTAGTAAGACTGGAATATGCTAGGGTGTCTGGGTGGCTCCATCAGTTAAGCGTTTGCCTTTGGCTCAGGTCATGATCTCAGGGTCCTGGAATTGAGCCCCATATTGGGCTCACTGTTCAGTAGTGAATCTGCTTCTCCCTCTCCCTCTGCCCCTCCCCTGGGCTCATCTCTCTCTCTCATGCTTTCACTGTCTCACTCTCTCTCTAATAAAAAAATAAAATCTTAAAAAAAAAAAAAAGAATGGAACATGGCGTAGTCATTCTGGAAAATAATTTGTAAAAACATTCTGGAAAAAATTGAGCATGCAGTGACATATGACCCAACGATTACATTCCTGAGCACTTTTTCCAGAGAAATGAAAACCTACATTCACCCAACAACCTGTACATGAAGGCTTAGAGCTCTCATAATAATAATGTTCAGCATTATTCAGTAGAGTCAGAAACAGGAAACAACCTAGAGGTTCTTCAGTGAGTGAATGGTTAAACTATGATACATCCACACCATGGAATACTACTCAGCAATAAAAAAGAATGAACTATAGATACATGCAACAACCTGCAGAGAATTATACTGAAAGGAAAAAGCCAATCTCCAAAGGCTACAAACTGTATGACTTCATTTATAGAACATTCTCAAAATGACAAAATTATATAATTGGAGAACACAGTTGTGGTTGCCAGCGGTTAAGGCTGTGATATTGCATCATCATATAGAACTCAGCAGCACTCTACTATAAGTTACCAAGAGGGAATCTGAGTAAAGTGTTTATGAGATCTCTCTGTATTATTTCCTGTAACTGCAAAATAACTCAAAATAACAAGCTTTAAAATACTGAAGGGGTTTAAAAGCAGCCCATCTGCATGTCGACAACATTACCTCTAAAAGAATAGCCAAGAAGTGGAAAATACGAATTGCCCCCAGGGAGGAAAAGATGATGGTTGGGGAACAGAGTGGGAGGTAATCGTTTTAGTATACATTCTTTTGTATATTTTGATTTTGAACGATGCAAAGTTAATGCCTATTCAAAAAATAGATTTTCACATAATCTGTTTTGAAATCCCTCAACCAATCAGAGCCTGATGGTTTCCAATTGTTAACAGTTTAGATTAATCTGTTAATTTTCTACTCAGAAACTACGTGAAGTGGGGTTTTTCCCCTTGCGAATCAGTAACCTAGTGCGGTACTACAACTTCTTGTTCTTCCTAAACTCTTAGTCAAAATCTTTCTTTTTTTTAATTATGAGGATTCACTTTAATATACCCATTCTTCTCCAGAAAAAAAGAAGTTTATGGGAAAAATCTGTGTTCATATTTGTTACTATTGTATTATGACAGTGTGTTGACTATGAAATTACTGATCCCTTCCTCGGATTCCACATCAGCACCAAGGCAAGGGCTGTATACTAATTTTAAGACCCCACTGCTTTCAAATCCAGAATGAAGTTTTAGGTTGGTTTTTCCTTTGGTGTTGATAAAAACAGCTGGGAAAATACAACTGAGCCTTGAGCAACACGGCTTTGAACTGCACCAGCCTATGTATACTTGGATTTATTTTTATTTTTTTATTTTTTAAGATTTTATTTATTTATTTGTCAGACAGAATGAGAGAGAGAGAGGCAGGCAGAGGGAGAAGCAGATTCCCCACTGAGCAGGGAGCCAGATGTGGGGCTTGATCCTAGGACCCTGAGATCATGACCTGAGCAGAAGGCAGATGCTTAACTGACTGAGCCAACCTTGTGTCCCTAAGATTTTTTTTATTTTTTTAAATACAGTACAGTACTGTATGCATTTTCTCTCCCTTGTGATTTTCTTAACATTCTCTTTTCTCTAGCTGACTTTATTGTAAGAATACAGTGTTTAATACGTACACAAAATATGTGTTAATAGATAACTTATATTTTGGTTAGGCCTCTGGTCCACAGAAGGCTATGAGTAGTTACGTTTTGGAGGGTGGAAAGGTACACGCGGCTTTTTTTTTTTTTTTTTTTTAGGTACACGCGGCTTTTTGACAGCAAGGTGGCACCGTGTTCTTCAAAGGTCAGCTGTATGCTTTTTCAATGCATTTAAAAGCTTGAAAAGATATATATTACATACCACCAAATACGTAATATAAATTACATGATAGCTTGAATGAGATTTTACAGTGTTTTCTAAAACTAGTTTTTATTTAGAATCGAAACACATCCAGATTTTTCTAATGTTCCTGCTCCTGGGTTTTCTATCTAAATTTCCAAAAGTCTGAATGAAATTTATCTCACTTCGTGATAGAGGTAGCTCTGAAAAATGAAGTGGAAATATCTCTCTGTATTTGGCATCCAACCATATAACCAGCCAATATTGGTTGATGACGGTTTTAGCTCTCCCCTATAATTTATGATTTTCAAGTATCTTATACGCTCCTTGGAGAAAGGGTCCAGGATTTAGACTGACTTTGTAGAGGACTCCGGTATGTGCTTCACCATCCTCACATTTTCAAGCTGGAAATAACACTAGAACTAGTAGCTAAAAGCACCTCCTTCTAATCACTTCGCAAGTGAGGCAATAAAGCTTTAAAATAAAGTGCCTCCCCACACATTTGAAATAGAATTCCATTTACAGAAATTAATTTACATTTTTCAGGAACATGGTTGTTGTGTAAAAAGCTGTCCATCCGGGCTTATCACTGAGCAGAGGCCACATGTATATAAAGCAACGCCAATGGGCCTCAGAGTCAGACAAATGGGGGTTCAGTTCCCGCCCGACTCTCAAATAGCATTGCTTGATAGAACACTTTACAAGGCGGATGGTGCCCCTCGTGGAGTCGGGGTTCTGATGAAGCCGTAGAAATGGTGCCTCGCTTTGGCATGCAGAAGGCGCTCAAAAATAGGAGTTTCTTTTTAAATTTCCATCCCCACTAAAAGTCCATTTACTTGAATAAGAAATCAACTTGATCTTTGTAACAATAGTATTGGGAACATTTCGAGGGGTGGTTATGTTAGATAAAAACGTATTATCAGGCAACAGTTTTTGCTGCGTTACAGTTCACTTTATGTAAAAGCCAGAGGCTCACGGGCGGGGGAGAAACGAGTCTTCCTTCTGTAGGTGTCTTGGTTCCCCAGTGGGGACCCAGTTTGTGGCAGAAGCAGTGAAAGGGAGCATCGCAAGGCTGTCTCCTAAATCTAGGGATGTTCCAAAGGCTGATACCCATGGGAGCTTCTCAGAATGACAGTTAGGTCTCGGTGCATTCACTCCTTCCCATTTCCGAAGTTCAAGAGGCAGATCCCTTTAACTCAGTAGGCTATACGTTTCCTTCGGATGAAACTCTTCAGTAGTGGTAAGGAAAGTGATAAAGTGACAAAGTCCTTGCCTTCTCCCTTGCTGTTTGCATTGGCTGTGAGGGCGTGTTTTCACTGTAGCCACTTTTGGAGGCCCCGTGCACCTGCGCTGGGGAAGTGACTCCACTCAGCCCACTTGAGGCTCCCTGGCCCCAGGTTAGACACAGCAACAGAAACCC
>CM052895.1:67254440-67398249 GCA_028534135.1 Potos flavus | reverse complement strand
ATGAAACTCTTCAGTAGTGGTAAGGAAAGTGATAAAGTGACAAAGTCCTTGCCTTCTCCCTTGCTGTTTGCATTGGCTGTGAGGGCGTGTTTTCACTGTAGCCACTTTTGGAGGCCCCGTGCACCTGCGCTGGGGAAGTGACTCCACTCAGCCCACTTGAGGCTCCCTGGCCCCAGGTTAGACACAGCAACAGAAACCCGACCACCGAAGAAATCTTACAGGTGGATGGGACTCTGGGAGTTTTCTCGACCTCAAGAAATTGACCCAATTAACAAGGAAGGTAGGAGATAAAGATAGATTCTCTTACACATTACCTCCTGTACTCTATTACAGTTAGGAAAATGTTCCTATTCGTTAATATGAATTTAAACTTTTCTGCTGTGACACTTTTGTTCAGTGCCCTCTCTTTCTCTCTCTGCATGTCTCTGTCTCTGTGTCTTTCTTTCTGTGTATGTGTTATTCTTTAGTTACCGCTAGGAAGGATGAATAGGCATAGCTTAGCCTTAAACCGTAGGACACTTCACTTTTGAGTGCCAAAGCCCACCTGGACGTTCCTTCATGTTGTTCCAGATTGAATATCTCATTGAAAATGTAGTCGAAGATGATTTCATTTTCTGGATTATACTCCTTGGAGTAGGGGGATGGAAAAAGGGCAAAGTAAATCCCTGTGGGGCAGGCAGTAGGATTTTCCTAAGAGGAGGAGGAAGAACATTGGCAGCAAGGAAAAAGAAGGTGGAAGAACAAGACGATAAATACAGTGTGCTCTTAAATGACCCCTTCTAGGGGGCTGACCTTGCCTCTTTTTTTTTTTCTCTTGGACTAGGGAAACAGATATATCTGGGGCATAATATTAAAAGTTCTTATCTTTGGTTGTAATTAATTTTCTTTAATTATTCCTCATTCTTCCGAGAAAACTGTTTCACCCATGCAGCCTTGACTGCTAGTGCTTTTGGAGAGTTAGACTACGTAATAAGTGAACAAAGTGTGGAATTTCCAGCCACAGGCACATGGAGTCCAGGCCAGCTCCCTAGTGTCGAGGAAAGTAGGGAGCTCTAGCTCGTAACAGCCTCCAGTGGAAAGGATGCAGTGTGGAGGAGCACTTGCCAAGCTGAGGCTTCAGGGGTGATATGAAATGAACTTTCTCCTTTGCAAATCTTATAAAGAGAGAGAGTTGGTGAAATAGGAAGAGGTTGCCACACAGATCACACTCAGCAGACACAACGTAGCCCTTCTCACAACGTGGAAACCACCCTTAAAACAAGGAACCCCCAGCACCCACCTTGGCCTCTCCCCTTCTTATCTTGATTTGTTTCATTAGGAACAAACTTCCAACGTCAGAGAATTATCAACTGTGTAGTCATCTAACCAAATAAGACAACAAATCAATCTGAGCCCATTGAAACAGGTTGGTTCCTGTTAAATCAGTAGATTACCAACAGTAATACACCATATTCGCATGAGCATCCGCCTTAATTGAGGATGGCGCCTACAGAGCCGTGTTCCATAAGACATTAACCTAGTGCATGTCAACTCAAATTTATGAATCTCTAAGTGACATCCCCTTGATGTCTCTGTATTTCCATATTGTTTCAATAGCCACGTGTGTCAGATATGTTTCTGAAACCTTGTAGGTAGAGAATAAATAGAGAATAAAGAAAAAATAAATATTTACTTTTCCTGTAAGTCCTTTTGAAGTCCCCACAGTAGCATGTAACTTTAACATTCACGTTCCCAAGTATTCTGCCCTTGTTGGTGTACAATTTGCATACAGTAAGTTCTTTGTTCAAACTCTAATGTAGTCAAAAGGGCAGTCAAATCACAGAACTTTCATATCCTTGTTTCTGTAATATTACACATATATTAATGTGCACCACACAGGTGATTATCATTTCTTGGACTTCTTGGAATTCTAAGAGATTTCTATATTGAAGTTATCATTCTACCTAAGTATGCAGCAGAATTTGTGAATAGAAGACTCACAGGGACAGAATGGACCTCAATGGTCACTAATCTCTGCCTATCTATGTTCATTTACAAAGAAGATAGTCTTATCCTGAGACTGGACTCACCTTCTGTTGCACATGACAAAGGCTTTGAAACGTCAAGAGGTGTGTATCTGTAAAGGATAAACTGATATTCACAAAGCGCGGTGCATTTTCTGTTCTCTCCTGTGCTACAGCTGATGATCTTCCAATTGTATGCATCAGGTTCTCTGTTTCCTGGAAAAACTCACTACCCGAAGTCCTATAAAACAAATTCGAAGCAGAAAGTTCACTTAATCATTCTCAAGGGAAACATTTCTTCCTGGTAGAGAAAGCAATTTGATACTAGAAGCCCACTTATTTAGAAATTGCATAAGAACTGCACATACCACCATAGGTTCAGGTCAGGTTGTCCGGGTCCTCTTGTTGGCCCATTTGGACCTGTCTTTCCTGGGCAACCTGAAGACAAGAGCTCTAAATGGTTCTCGAGCCTAGATTTCCACTTCCAGGCTACCCTTTCTGTCCTTTGAAACACCTAAGTATTTACCAGGAAAAGCCCTCCCCCCTCACCCCCTCCCCCAACCCCCTCCCCACCACCCCCAACTACCACCAGGCTGTCCTACAGAGAAACCTCTCTGTGTCAACCTCTTTTTAAACATCTGACAGCTTCTGGTTTTTTGAGGAAGTGGTACCTCCACCCACC
Organism: Potos flavus; assembly: GCA_028534135.1. Lineage (NCBI taxonomy): Eukaryota > Metazoa > Chordata > Mammalia > Carnivora > Procyonidae > Potos > Potos flavus. The sequence continues at coordinate 67,395,564 of CM052895.1, read as the reverse complement.
ACAATTTCGTGAGTTTAATCAACATGTTATCATATTAAGGACCATAAGCAAACAGTAGGATAACTATGACTTCCTTATAAGGCATTGTGATTTTTGCACTATCACTTTATTTTTATTTATTTTTTATTATGCTATGTTAGTCACCATACAGTACATCATGAGTTTTTGAATATAGTGTTCCAAGATTCATTGTTCGCGTATAACATCCAGTGCTCCATGCAGTCTGTGCCCTCCTTGATTCCCATCACCGGGCAAACTCATCCCCTCACCTCCTCCCCTCTAAAACCCTCAGTTTGTTTCTCGGAGTTCACAGTCTCTCATAGTTCGTCTCTCCCTCCAATTTCCCCCCTTCAGTTTTCCTTTATTGATTATTTTTGAAACTTAGGTCCATTCTTATTGATTCATCAGCCAGAAATCATAAATCTGCTCTTTGGTTCCTATGCTCTTCAGTAACATAGCCATCTCAGGGATGCTACACTATTAACTCGATCATAGTTACCAGGCAAAAGAAAGCTTTTGTTTTTCTGTGCTAGATCATCAGAGTCAGAAAGAAAGAGCTGGCTCTTAAAATCACACTGTGCATGCCTAAGGTTGGTCCTTAAATCAAATCTGGGGTGTCTGTGTAAATGTGTGTGTGTGAGAGAGAGAAAGAGAGAGAGAGAGAGAGAGAGAGAGGGAAGGAGGAAGGGTTGAGAGAGAAGACATTCCTACATTCCTGAAGGAGTTACTGATCATCCTTTTTTCCCTGAAACTAGCTTAACTTAATCATATCTCTGTAGTCACATTTTTTCTTCTTGCCTTTCCATTCCTACAAATCCTGGATGAGAACTTTCTTCATTCCGATATCCTGGGAGCATACCAGTGACATACAATCAATATCCCCAATATCTTCATGGCCCAGATTCTATTCCTCCAATCCCCTTGTCCCCAGGATATTCAACACAGAACTGTTGAGCGGGGAGTAATTGCTCACCAGTCTTGAAGTCTTATGGAAGGTCTAGGTCAGGGATCAAAGCATTTTTTTCTCTTTTATCACCATCATTCAGTCTAATACACAATGAGTGCTCAATAAATATTGTGGGAAGCAAGGAAGGAAGGGACATTTTGCAGATGATCTGGCAAAAAACTGGGCATTTTATGTTTTAAGCCACAGTATAAAGGGGTTGGGGCAAGGAAATCCCAATACTTAAGACAATCAGAACCAAGACTGCCATTTTATATATCTAGGGAAGGGGGTAAAATTACTAATACACATGAGAGTGGTGATGATAAAGATGATGATGACAACGATGAGGATGATGATGATAATTCTTACAAAAACTTACTGATTTTTAACTGGAGGACTAAAAAAAGAGGAGAGAACAGACTTTTGATAATATTACTTACACTCATTTACATGAACTAATTCTATCTAAGCCAGATTACTTTGCAATATGATACTGACGATAAACACTCTAATAGGTAAGATTACTTTTATTATAATTTTATCCCCCTAGAGTATTAATCTATATGTGCTTCTTCATAGTTGTCATGTAGTATGGTGACATGTTTATTCAGAATATTGCTTAGAACTTTAAAAGAGTCAAAGGAAGTACTGCCTCTATTCAAGGAAAAATATATTTTCTCCAGCCATGGTGAATAAGTTGTTTTGTTCTTTTACTAATTAATCATATCCTCAGACCAGATTAGATTGTCTTGATAATCAGCCCTGGCAAACAGGTGCTATTTTGTTTCAATCGAAGACAAGTTGATAGCTTAGAAAGGTAGCAGTTTCTTAGGAAGGGTACACACAGGCATAAGCAGAACCAACACAAATGATTAGCTGTCAGTGTTTAGAGGTATCTGATTTGCTTTTCCTGAAATTTATTAAACTTTTTTTGTCCTTACTATTCTTAAATTTCATAGAATATGCCTAAATGTGGCTTTTTCTTTATTTCTCATGTTTGTCACGCTATAGTTTTTTCTCACTGAAAGCAGTCATTGTTCAATCTGTGGAATTGATCTCCATTGTTTCTTCAAATATTAATTCCTCTCTTTATTTCTGGAACTCCTAATATCCAGATGTTAGGCTTTCTACTTATTGCCTCCATACTGCTTAACTTTTCCTTTACATTTTCTGTGTCATTATTATCTGTTCCCTCTGGGAAAGTGCCTCCATCGAATTTCTAATGTGTTCATTAATTCTGCAGCTGTACCAGCTCTACTTTTTATCCCATCTATTGGGCTCTTTATTTCAACTCCTATGCTTTTTTACACATAATATTTCTACCTGTTTCTTTTTACATTTTCTTATTATCATTTCGTGTTGGTAATATCGTTCCCGATCTGTTTCAGTGTATTTACAGGGCCTATTTTGAATCCTTGTTCCATCACTTGTAAAACTTACCCTTTTGATAGACTCTGTAACCCAGTTTGCTGTTTTCTTTAAAAAAAAAAAAAAAAAAAGAACTTCCCTCCTCAGATATCTCCTCAATTTAACCTATCAGTTAATATTCCAACTAGAATACTCACTGCTCTGTCCAGCAGCATATACGGGGGAAGGCCAAGGGTCAAACTGCAGTCTAGCGCTGACCTGATGCCCTTGGATTGTTCTCAGGGCAGGAGAGAGGTGTATGCCTAAAGGTGGAAGGCCGTGGGCACCAGAGAAACATCTTAGTTTGCGTCACCAGTCCTGGAGGTTTGGGTGAGGAGGCAGAAGAAGAGAAGTGACCATCCAATATCAATCCCCACCTGCTTTTTTGGAAACTCCTAACCAGTATTTGGACTGCCAAGATTTTATATTTGACACCACCTGCATGGGTCTGGATCCTGGCACCACTGATGGCCCTGAGGCAAGGCACAGAATGCCCTAGACCAGGACCATCATGTCCTCACACAACAGTTCAAAACAGCCCTCAGTCTGCCCAGGACTTTCTGATAGTTTCGTGTTGATCCTGGTGTTTCTACTGCCCCTGGCGTTGATCTTGGGGGAGTGATCTTGTGGGTCTTCATGGTACAATGTCTTGACTGGAAGGGGTGATTAAAACTTACTTCACTCAAACTCCATATACAATCCTTTGTAGTCCTCCACTGCTTCATAAAAACTGTTAACATTTTGTGTAGGCCCATGGTGATAAGACGCTTGATTGCAATGTGCAGGTAACCACGATGTGGAACTTTCAGGCATGTAAATGGTATTCCGTGATAAGATATATTAAGGGTGTGAGATTGGAAATGGTAAATCAATACCTACCACCAAAAAACATGGCCATGTTTGTTTTAATCTCTTCATCTGAGACACGTGATGATGTCGTCTTTCTGATCCAGAAAGAGAAAATCCTTTAAGACAGCATCCTACCTATTCGTAAACCACCTCAGGCCCACCAAAATCTGCCTGGCAGAAATGGCCTCGGCTGCTCTGATAGGTAGCAGTGCTAACTCCTGGCTTTCTTATTAGTGGAGACGGCCAACCGTATGCTTTAAAAACAATCAGCCCTCGACTCCTCAGTCCTTTAACACTCTGCAAGTTTACATTTCTCTCTCATGTTATATGTCCCCATAAAAATGCTCTGCTTCATGTAGTCATTCAAGGACACAGGCTGAGGGACGTTCCACTGAGCCAACATATGGTGGGAGAAGGGAGGGAAAGGACATCTTAAATAGGCTCTTCTGTGCGCTGAACACTCATTGGCTAGAACCCGTCACATCACCGCGTCTGCCTGCTGGGGGGGGTGGTGGGGGGGATATGTTGTTTTCCAGAAGCCTGGAAGGAGAGGACAGTGGATATTGATGAGCACTGGCAATGTCTACCACATGTCCCCAGTGCTGTGTCACCGTATTTATGATACAAGCTTTATTTCCAAGATGACACACTGCGCAGATTCACTGCTTAGCTTTTTTTCCCTCTTTTCTGTTTTTCCAGTGGATTTACTTCTTCCACATCCCTTATAAAGATGTTTCCCAAGGTTCAGTTTCCAGCCATATGCTACTTTTCTTATGCACTATTTTTCTTGAAGCTTTAAGAAACATCATGGTGTTGCTCATAGTTCCTTAACTATAGTAGTTTAATAAGTATTGAATTATTGATGAGCTAATTAAATATCAGCTCAAGGCTAAATGGTTATTTTAGAAATTCCAAATCTGGCATGTATATTTAGTAATCGTTTATACTTAATAGTAGAAATCTTCAGTATTCTACCTCTCTTTCTCATATTACTCCCCTCTCTACCTTTTTCTACACCTTAACACTTTAACCTTACTATTAAAAAAGCAGTATTAATGCTATAATGAGCTCTGGCCTTTGATAAACCAGAGTTTGTAAGTAATAACAGCATGAAGATATTTGAATGATATAAAAGTAAACAAGAAAGTATAATTTTTTTATTTCCCACTTTAAACCATCAAGTGATTATCTTCATTTTTAGTTGTCTCTAGTCAGTGTTACACAAATAATACTAACTTCAATCCCAAAATAATTTTGGAAACAGTATTTCTTTTTTTAGTATCCTCAATTAGGAGTTATTTAAGAGGAGTCTTTTTTATAAATAGTAACAACTTTTAGGGCTACAGGACCGAAACAAACTAATTTTTAAAATATTGAATGCTGGGGTTTCCTGGGTGGCTCAGTCAGTTAAGTGGCTGCCTTTGGTTCAGGTCATGATTCCAGGGTCTCGCCCGAGCCCTGCATCAGGAATCCCAGCTCAGTGGGGAGCCTGCTTCTCCCTCTGTGGCTCCCCCTGCTCGTGCTTTCTCTCTCTCTCAAAAAAATACATAAATAAAATCTTTAAAACGTGTTGAAAGTTGGGTTGCCTGGGTGACTCATTTGGTTGGAGCTCGGACTCTTGATTTTGGCTCAGGTCGTGCTCTCACGGTCGTGCGATCCAGCCCCGCATAGGGCTCTGCACTGCACTTGGACTCTGCTTGAGAATCTCTCTCTCCCTCTCCCTTGGCCCCTCCTCACTCATGTGCTCCCATTCTCTCTCACGAAATAAATAAAATATTGAAAGTTATTTTCATTAAAACTTTTGCATGAATATGTAAGTAATTCAGAAAACAAAGTTGTTCATTGATTCATTTTTTTAAAGTATCTATTGAACACAATGGTGCTTAAAGGCACCTTGTTAATAAATTGACTTTGAAATCTCTGACATTCAGGTATCAATGAATAGAGTTCTAAAAATCTATGGAATCCTCTGAGATGGAGTTAAATTTGTACATTTCTCAGTGCATATTATGTATGAATATATAGACACATATGCATATATGTATCTATCTATGTATTTAGAGAGAGAGCAAAGCGAATGATGTAGCTCTTGTTTTTGCTGCTTTGTTATTGGGTTCCATGGGCCAGGAAAACTTGTTTCTTGCATTGTTTTTTGTTTGTTTAGTCCAAAAATATATCAAAAGGAAACTATGATTCTATATGCAGTTAGAAGTAAACTTTTTACTCTAAACCAAACATTTTCATAGAAATGATTATATATAAAACAGATTTATTTTCAAGTAAATTATACCGAGTCTCTCCTACAACTGCCTACTAGAGTGCTAAATGCTTTTACATATCTATTTTTTTATAAAGAGCCAGAAAACAGTACCTGACATAAGAAAAAATACTGTGTCTATTATGAATTTTTACAGATTTATTGGAGTATAATTAAAACAAACTGCACTTACTTTAAAAGTACAATTTGATAGGTACTGACATATGCACACACTTGTGAAGCCATTGCAACAATCAAGATAACGAGGATATACATCAGTCCAGGGTTGCCTCATGCCTTTGTCATCCTTTCTTCCACAGTGATCTGTATCACCACCTGCCCACCCCCACCCCTCCCCCCCCAACCCAGGCAGCCAGTGATCTACTCCAGCACTAGATTTGTTTTCATATTCTAACAAGTTACATACATGGAATGATACAGTGCGGATTCTTTTTTTGCCTGGCTTCTTACACTCATCACAATTATATGGAGACTCATTCCCATTGCTGCATGTATCTATACTTTGTTCTATTTTAATGCTGAATAGTATTCCATGGTATGGATATACCACAATTTGTTTATCCATTCACCTGTTTGTAGACATACAAATGAAGCTGCTATGAACATTCAGGTTTAAGAATTTGTGTGCATATGCTTTCATTTATTGTGGATAGATATCTAGGAGTGGAATGACTGGGTCATAGGATATGTATATGTGTGCTTTTTTAACACAGTTGTCAAGCTCTTTTCCAAAGTGGTCATATCACTTTACATTCTCACTAGCAGTGGATGAGGGCTCTGGTGGTTCTGCTTCCTTGCCAACACTTAGTACATTTGGTATTTTTAATTTTACTCATTCTAACAAGGGTGTAGTAGTATCTCATTGCGGGTTAATTTACTTTTCCTTAATGACTAGTATTTTTTTTGAATTTTTGTACGCTTTTTGCCATCTTTACATTTCTTTGCTCAAGTATCTATTGATATCTTTTTCAAATCTCATCTAGGAGTGTTTGTATTTTCAAAAATGTTTATACATCTTTTTGTTCTTACAATAGTTTGAAAGTCTGAAATAATTTCTGAATTAAAAAGTAAAAAAGAAAAAATCATTATAAATATGGTCACAAGAATCATAAATGTTAACAAATCATCTTTAAAGATATATTTGAGGGGCGTCTGGGTGGCTCAGTGGGTTAAAGCCTCTGCCCTTGGCTCAGGTCATGATCCTGGGATCAAGCCCCTCATTGGGCTCTCTGCTCAGCGGGGAGCCTGCTTCTCCCTCTTTCTCTCTGCCTGCCTCTCTGCCTACTTGTGATCTCTCTCTCTGTCAAATAAATAAAGATATATTTGATTATACAAATACAATAAGTACTTAAAATACAAATATACACAATATAAAATAATATAAATTAAATATATTTTAATTTATTAAATATTAGATAATAGTTTAAACTTCAAATGATGCTAGCAAAGATCAAGAAGTGGAGGAGGACAGGTATGAAGCAAACACAGAAAGCTTCTCATCCATTGAAGTGGGCTAAGTAAAAAAACTCAGTTTCAATCTTGACTTGCATAATTAGAGATCTGTTTGTACAATGCGAGTACAAGTAAGAAGTGAAAACCATATAAATCACCGCAGAAGACAAAAGCAAAAGAACCATATTCCTTATATTGAAAGACAAAGAACACAGGACATGGCACGAAAACATAAAAGTAAATAACTTAAAGCAACATGACAGACAAAACAAGCATTAAAAAGATTTTTTGAGAAATGCAAAAATATTTGCAACATAATGTTAAATAAAATGTGTAAGATGCAAAATGTATTCAGAATGACCATAATTATGTTCAACGCACACATATATATTCAGCACAGGAAAAAAAAGAATCGAAGTAAATACATCAAAGCAGTTGTTTTTGGGTGGTAAAATTACGCACAATTTTTATTTTCTTAATTATAATTTATGTTATTTCAAAGTTGTCTACAGTGAGCATGAGTTACTTTTATACTAAAAATAGGAGTTATAGTTTTTAAAAAGAAAAATAGGGCTTTCCGTCTCTCCCTCTTTCTCCAGCAAAACCTGATTAAATGGTGCATGAAATGGCATCAGGACCTTCTGCCTAACGTCTCCCGGGAAAACTGTAAGTCTGCCCCTCGGGCAACATTGCTGAGGTAACAAGTTTTATCATTTAAGTTGTTTTACCTGGAACACTCTCCCTCACATCAATTTTAGTTTCATCCTGGGCATATGAAAGGTCATATCAAGAAGTTACAGGAGTAAACACTAATGTCAGTCAGTTTTGATTAAAGTGGAGAACTTCCTCCCATTTCAGAGGACCTAGAAGAGGGGGAGTTTTCCCTTTATATTTGCAGTTGTTTTTTGTATTATTAGATGATTTGGGATCCCCTCCAGCAGTGTCCCGTTTGACTTTATGGATTCACAAAGGCCACATAGAACAGAGATTAGGAGCGTGGACTCTGAAGACAGGATCTGGACCTGAGTCCCAGCCCTTGAGCAAGCTAGTATCTTTGTGCCTTAGTTCCCTCATCCACGAAATGGGCATGATAATAATGGTACCTGCCTTACAATTATTTTGAGAATCTGATGAGCCTCTTTTCCCCCAGAGCAACATGAAATACTACTTCTGTATCTTGTCATACACAGAATTGGGAAACACATTGCATTTCTCTATTGGGCTCCTGCTCCCTCTTGACCTCCCTGTCTTCTAGATACAGTGGTTTTCAACCCTTTGTCTTCTATCCCCTCCTCAAAAGCTACTTCGCCCCATGGATCCTGCATCCTTGCAGTCCTGCTTTCTCCTTCCCAGAATCATGGCTGGGGATAATCCACACCAATTTATTTACATGCTGTTCCTTTCCAGAGAGCCTCTATAGAGATAATGCTTCAATGCTATGTATCCAGAATGGTGTGACAAAGAACAGTGGTCCAAAGGATGTTAACAAGTGTGCTAAGAGAAAAGGAAATGGTGTTCTGAGCTCCTAAAAAGTCAGTAAATATGCTTGGTTTAGCAAAACTAATGTATGCAATTTTGAGGGCTCTATAATATGTTGATGTGTATGTCTTGGTGGGGAAGACAAAATGTGTAGCATTTCTCAAGCTTCTTTGCCTGGTGGAAACTTTAATTTTCTCTCTGTATTCCTATTAACTGCTGGAAAATTTGGCAGAACACCACTTTGAAAAATGCCGTCTGTCTTTACAGAAAGTAGTGATAATCTGTGGTGAAAACACTCCACAGTCTCATGAGAAAGAACTGTTTCTGAAGACATCATTCAAATCACACCATTTTGCTTTGGTGACTAGAATAGGTTCATCATCAAAATCAGCAAAGTGATTGGATCCCCCCTCGCCCTGCCACAGGCCTTCAGGTCTATGCTCATTCTACAATTTTTTTTTTTTAAGATTTTATTTATTTATTTGACAGAGAGAGAGAGATCACAGGTAGGCTGAGAGGCAGGCAGAGAGAGAGGGGGAAGCAGGCTCCCTGCTGAGCAGAGAGCCCGATGCGGGGCTTGATCCCAGGACCCTGAGATCATGACCTGAGCCGAAGGCAGAGGCTTTAACCCACTGAGCCACCCAGGCGCCCCTATTCTACAAATTTTTATGGAGGGCCCACTGCATGGCAGAAGCTGTTCTCGATGAGCAGCTCTGACTTTGTTTCCCTGGTGGGGACTACAGAGCCTTACTGGACAGCTCACAAGGACTATGTGCCGAAGATTGGAAAATACGAATCAGACATTCAGGTAAGAGACTTTCCCCCTCCCTTCCGGCGCTGGAGAACAGAGCCGGCCCGAGGTCTGGATGGATGGTGAAGGAACTAAACAGTGCTGTGAGTTCTGCTTGGCCCGCTCTTCACAGAACACCACTTGGGCGTCCTTGGCCACGTTCATTCGACCTTCAGTGGAAGAGTCATCCAACTTAGAGTCCAACAAGTTACATGAGCTGATAATGCGAACAGTGATGAAACTGAAAATGTTTACTACGTTAGGCACTCTGTTTATGTTAAATCCACTTTTACTCTACGCGGAGAGTTAAGTATTTTCCCGTCCCTGGTTGAAATATCAGGCAGTTACCATCATTTTTAGAATCTTAACAAAAACATACATCCTTGAATCCCTTCTAGGTGCAAGAATATTTTCATTTTAATAATGAAAATGTTCGGTGCAGTGTAATAACTACTGTTGCAAACTTTCTTCCAGCTCCCTCCCTGTCCCAGTGTGGGCAACTCCTCCTGTCCTCACTTCAGAGGTGCAGCGAGGGTGGGAGAAGGGGCAGGTGGCACAGATACAGCTCCTGGGGCTCCTGGGCTGGTGGACCGCCAGCCGGGATTCCTGATGTGGTGGAGCTCCTCAAAGACACTGTCGCTGGGGTCCTCACTCCGTGAGGCTCACCATGCTTTGCCCCAAGTGGTCATCATGCTTCCTCCCTCCTGTCCTGGGCATCGACTTGGTGGCCTTTGTGGTGTTAAAGTGATTAAACAAGGGATGCCAGGAGGCTGAGGTGGCTCTCATGTCCCAGTAGCCTACATAAGCAAGCGGAAACCTAAGTCCGAGTCAGTTCCTATAAGCGCACTCCCTCGAGGAAAATGAAATTTAAGAACAACCAATCACAAACAGCCAACTGGTTGTTCCTAAGGAAGGCCACCACTTAAGCTATAGCCGCTCGAATCATTCCCTTGCTTTCCTTCCAGGTCTGCTCTATGCAAGCTTTTTTCCCCACCTCTTGTCCGTGGAGTGCTCCTAGCACTGCTTCAGAACAATCCGTGCTTGCTCAAACAAACTCTTGAAAATTGAAATGTGCCTTGGGTTATCTTTTAACAGTTGTATCAGATAGTCTTTCCAGAGAGGGATTCTTCACATCATTGGAGTTCACATCTTGCCCATGGGAAGCATTCCTGCTCTCTGGCTGGTCAGCAATAGACATGTACTTTGCGTGCAGTTCAGCTCTCCTCTCAGCTCTGCCACCTCAGGGCTAAGCGGCCACAGCCTCTCACATGACCTTGATGTGTTTCGACTCCAGGAGACTCGTGTCAAGCTTCCCCCAGTGCTTCTCTTGAAGGTCCCTTTCTCATGTAGGTGAGATGGAATGTTACCCACTCTTCACTGTGGTGGGGATGCTCAGTCCTCCAACAACCATCTCCAAGTAAATTCTCTTTAAAAACAATTCTTTCTTAAAAACAAAACAAAACAAAACAAAAAAACAAAAAAAAAACAATTCTTTCTTTTGACCCACCCAAGCTCTCTTACATGCTTGAGGTAGGTATTGAGCTGAGGTTTGCAGTGGTTGACAATTCTTTTTGCAGGTACTGTATCAGTGGCCCCTTGAATATGCAGAGATACTTTGAAACTATGATTTAGCTCTAGACCTTTGGGGACTCAGTGAAAACGGAGGTGGAGAGTCTCACTCTAACAGCCTGGTATACGGCCAGTGTTTGATTTTAAATGATAGAGGTTCTCTGATTATTCATTAGATTCAAGGCACTGGAGAGAGCATCACACAGGCAGGGATTTCTGTTCTTTTAAAAAGTGTATATCCACAGCTCCTAGAACAATGCCTAACACACAGTGGCTCAACAAAATTTTAAATGCATGTATTATTTTACAGATAAGAAAACTGGGGCTTAGAAAAGGTAAGTAACTTATCCAAGCTTATTCACCTAGTAAACCAGGGAGCCATGGTTGGAATAATTATCAACAGAAAGCAAACTAATGGTAAGCAGAGGTATTTTATTTAAGCTTTTCTTTTTTTTAAAAGATCTTCTTTTATATATATTTTTGTGACCTTATATAGAAGTATTTGCATCGAGCCTTTAAATTCATCTTTTTTTTTTTTAAGATTTTATTTATTTATTTGACAGAGAGAGAGAGATCACAAGTAGGCAGAGAGGCAGGCAGAGTGAGAGGGGGAAGCAAGCTCCCTGCTGGGGAGAGCCCGATGTAGGGCTCGATCCCAGGACCCTGGGATCATGACCTGAGCTGAAGGCAGAGGCTTTAACCCACCCATGCGCCCTTAAATTCATGAGGCGCATGAGCCACCCATGCGCCCTTAAATTCATCTTATTTTCATAGAAATCTTCTAGAATTTGGTTACCCTGTATTTCAGATATTCTTGCTGGCTCATCTGTCAGACTACCCGCAATCTGACCTTGGATGGCCACACTGCCATCTGGTGTTGAATATATGAATTGCAAGTTTAACATTACACACCTTTTGCATCATAGTTTAAACTTTACATCCAGCTAACTCATTTAAACTTCACAACAATCCTGTGAAATAGGTACTCTTTGTATACCCATTTTTTTAAAAAAATATTTTGCTTATTTATTTGAGAGAGAGAGAGAAAGAAAGAGCATGCAAGTGGGAGTAGGAGCAGAAGGAGAGGGAAGGGAAAAGAATCTCAAGTCAACTAGGCGATGAGCACAGAGCCAGACTCTGGGCTGGATCTCAAGACTCTGACGTCATGACCTGAGACAAAACCAAGAATCTGACTCTCAACTGACTGAACCAACCAGATGCCCCTGTATACCCATTTTACAGATGACTTATACACTGGCAGGACCAGGACTTGATCCCAAGCTAGCTAACTTTAAACCTTACCCTTTTATGACATTGTCATGCTTCTCTAGTAGAGGGGAACCAATTTCATTCTATTTCAGTAATGCTAGATGTCTTAGGCCCTCTGCCTCCTCCCTCTTCTCCAACCTGCTTGTTGACAATTCATGAGGTTACTATGCTCTCCACCAGCCATCTAAGTGATGCTAGGCAGAAACTCAAAAAGGTCCTGTTATTTACTCACATAATTTTCTTTTCCTCACTTCTGAGTATCTACTGCCAATGCAAGTGAGAAAAGTTATAGTCTGGTATTTCATCAACCATAATGAAGCTTACTCTTTTACATCTACCCTCTCTAGTTCAATAAGCACTATACAAGAATTCACATGTGAAATTGTTATAAAATAATGACCCATATGGAAATGTTTTCCTCATTGGTTTATAGTTATTTCTCCTAAAGTTAATACTTCACTACCTGAATGGTTTGGAAGAGAACAAATCTCCTTTGCGGAATCAGGAAATCTGATTATTACATATCATTGATCTAATGTCAGAGCACATTTTAAAAAAATAAGTGGGTCAAACATTCTTAGTAAGACCAACTTTTAATGCTATACCCATTATTTTTGTGATGTTTTTATCTTTAAAATGCCTTGCAATTTACAAGCACTTTCACATAAGGTTTTGGGGTTTTTTTTGTTCTTTAATTCTCCTAATTACAATTTGAAGTATTTTTACTCTCATTTACAGATGAGGAAATTGAGATCCAGAAAGTTTTTTTGTGACATGGCCAGGGACATAGTTAATAAGTAGCTGAGCTAGGACTAGAACTCTGATTCTAATCCAGAGCCAGACCATTTTAAAGGCTTTCCTAATATCCATGCTAATGTCAATTTCTAAATTATCTTTCTTTCCCAAGAGATGCCTTCACGAGAAAAGAAGTTTAAGGTCAAATGCATTTGGGAAACATTGTCTATTAAACTCTCCATTGGAAGAATCATAAACTTGTTATCATTTTTAAAGGCTGTGAAGGACTCCTGCATTAATGAAGCTCATTTAACTTTGTTTCATCGAAGCTTATTTCTAGATTTAATTAATCATTGAAATTTTTTCCCCAAGTAATTGCTAATAACATCCAGAGGACCTGCATTAATAACTGTTTAGTGTTAAGTGAACAGTATATTACCAACCATTCAAAAAAGGCCTACTTCTACCAATATTCCATGCGTACAGGCTATATTTTGGATTAGTCTAGCAAAGATTAGAGCAAGAGAGTAGTCACGAAAGAACACAAATAAGAGAATGCTTTTGTTTTTTTTGTTCTTGGTCAAAGAGACTCGCTACACTATAAATGCCATGGAAGTAAGAACCATTTCTAAACTTTTTTGTGAGACATGTAGTGCAATCAATCCACTGTCAAAAAAAAATACATTTAATGGAGAAAAATGGCATTAATTTCTCACATTGGTTTTATTCATCATAAACAATTGCTTATCGGAAAATTGAAAAATTAAGCCCATTTTGCTACTAATAAGTGGCAGAGCATGTGGTTATTCTGATGCAGAAAGATCATCTGCAAAACTGTTGTATGCTTAAGGGACTTCTGAACTCGTCACTTAATGACTTGACCAATGTCACAAATGTGATTTTCTTAAAGGGCCAATACTATATTAGAGAGTGTTCGAATATATTAGAAAATAAGTTATCTTGAAATTGAAAAAAATAAATGATTATTTTCTTTGGTACTTTTTGACTTAAAAATCAATTCTTTTTCCTTTTCTCCCTCCCTCCTGTTCTCTCTTATTCACCTACTTACTGATCCAAATTTCTTTTCTTTTTTTTTTTTTTTCCTGAACCAAATTTCCTATCTCAGCACTCTACAGTAAAGGAATTTCAAAAGTCAGGCAGTGTGGGTAGAAGTGGATGCACTGATGTGTATCTTCAGGGCGACTAAAGCACTGAGACATTTGAACAACCACAGATACAACCTGTATTAAGCTGGCAGACTTTGCTCCCCTCTCTCTCCACCAAACTGAAACAGGAAACTTAAATCTAAACACGTATTATACCACATTTAGTTCTTGCCTACATGACTACCTCCATGCACACAGATACACAGAAATTTTACTAAATGATTGCTCTTTCAAAAAATACTGTTTACTTAAGAGAATTTGAAAATCCAGTAGCCAGAAAGTTTGAAAACTACTCGCCAACTACCAAATTCTAGTGAACATGGATTTAATCCTACAGATTGCTCCCTATTACTCTCATCCCTGGAGACTAGGATGTTAACTTAGCTCTAACTGGTATGCTTTTGTACTTTGTAAAGAGGTGCCCAGCCTATTGTAAACTGCCATCCTTGAATTGCTTTCATGGCAGGAATTTTTACTAAAGGTCAACTTGTATCATTCAAGCAAATAAATCCTAACAACAACTAAGGCTGAAATGTCTTTTTTTTTCTTTAAAGATTTTATTTATTTATTTGACAGAGAGAAAGAGATCACAAATAGGCAGAGAGGCAGGCAGAGAGAGATGGGGAAGCAGGCTCCCCACTGAGCAGAGAGCCCGATGCAGGGCTCAATCCCAGGACCCTGAGATCATGACCTGAGCCAAAGGCAGAGGCTTAACCCACTGAGCCACCCAGGGACCCCTGAAATGTCTTTTAAATGGCCTCCCACTTTCTCTCTTCCATGAACCTAAGAGGTATCTCTTCCCATGTTCTGTGGTACTAAAGAAATAATAGTATCTTCCCTTGGTGGTCTGCTTTATAGTCTCCAAGCATTCTCCCATATACCATCTTAGTATTGCTTATCACAAAAAGCCTGGGAAAGCAGTAAAAGTAGATATTATTCTGAGTTTTACCTATGAAGCAATGGAGGTTAGAGGAGGGTGAGCAGGGAGATGCACTCGTGGAGGCCAGGGCTGCGTCAGACGGATCTCCCAGATTTTCACCCATTCTCTTCCCGTAGCCACACTGCAGTCAGAGTTGGGATATAGGCTGAATAAATAAAAGACAAGATTGAGCTATATTTCTTGAATGAAGACTCCTGAAACCCTGTCAAGATACCAGAATTTCTGTGCAAATGCTTCTGATTTGAAAAATATTTTTTCAGTAACTGCGTAATGGATTACAAACACCAAATGATATTCCCTGAGAACTTCAGCCACTCAGCAAGGTTAGCAAGTCAAAGTACTAAACAGTGAGAGAGCTGACCATCAAGAGATAGTTCTGTGAGACAAAAATGCCCAGGAGTTGGGGCATCTGAATTCCTTTTCCAATTATGTCACTGACCCACCGTGTTTCCTCTGACAAACTTTCTGGATGTCAACTTTCTTATCTGTCAAGTAAGAATAATCATACATGCTCTGCTCACCTCCCCAGGCTCTTTAAAGAGCTTGGCAAAATAATTTATGATGAAGTTGAAAAGAATATGTCTCATTCAAATGAAAGGACTGTAGTTGAGTTACTCGACTAGAACTTCTGATCCCTTGAGATCATATGAAGAACATGTAGGCTTAGCATTCTTAAAATTGTGTATTTTATTCCTGGCAATATATGAAACTTTCAGGAAAATATAAGTAATTTTATATTCCTTTCTGATGTTCTAATGACTACCCCATTTACTCTCATTTCACTTGTGCTTTTCTTTTTAATAAAGGTGTCGATTGAAAGTGGAATGTATACTCAGGGAAATATTTAATGTCTCATCTGTAGTCTGAGAAGAGTGAAGTAAGAACCAAAAACTGGGCAGAGGCTTCAATCTGAAAAAATTCTGTAGTAAACTGTTCTCTTCAAAGTGAAAACAGAAACGGAAAAGCTAGGAATCTATTCTGTGCAGTTTTGGCAATCAACTTCTTAGTAATGCGAGTAGGACAATGAGAAAGAAACCATCCTCCCCGATCGTACTTAGTCAATTTACAAAAGCTGGCAAGATTCCAGAAAGGTATAATAACTTTTTATATGAATTGCAAAAGGCTATTAGAGAAAAGAACTTGTTTTTATTATAATACCACTTGCAAAGCTCTAATTAGGTGTAAAAAACTGTTCAACTGTCAGATGCCTGCCCTCAAAAGCCTGGAGCATGTGGACATGCATCCAGTTTGATAAAACTTAGAAGTGATTTGATGCATAGAAATTGTCAAACCTAGAGATTTTTTAAGAAAGGAAAATGGTAAATAATAGAATTAAATTAAATTTAAGGAGACTTTACTTTTTATTTTTCAAGCCATATTTAGTTATTTTAAATTTTATTTACTTTATTTTACTTTATTTACTTTGCAGAGTACTTCGCTTTTTGGAATACAGATTCTGTCTTAATCTGAATTTTGGGTATTGAGACTCAGGTAGATCAAAAAGAAATTGCTTATCACACAGACAGGAATGAGTGGAATTAGGAGTTGGACTGTATATCAAAATCCACACTTTTCTAGTACCCCACATTGCATCACTTTCTAACTTTCCATCCCATAATTCCACCTTTCGTAATTTACTGCAAGGAAATAATTTATCAGAAAAAAAAAACAAGCTGACAGGGAAGAAAAAAAAGGAATTTAGGTCTCTATAATAACAAACATTTAAACAAATTATGGTAGATGATCTAATAAACTATTTACCTATTGTGAAAATGAGATTTCCTCTTAATGAAAGTTGAACTCTTGAAATGTATCTACACTTCCTTCTGCAACCACTCTAAAATGACAAGAAAGGAAAGATAAAAAATAACAAACCATAAAGTGAGTATGAATGAAAAGAACATCAGATGAGAGGTGTCAACAGATTTATGGAAAGTAGAAAGCACACCACATTGTGTTAGTGGATTTAAAGGACAGAGGCAACTGCAAGGCACTGCAGATGGGGACAGGAAAGTGAAGCAAACCAGTCACTCCAGGAAGCCCAGAAGGGCTGGGGGCATATGGTTCAGTGGGAGACAAGGATGGGATGGGGCTTGGGGGAAAGGCTGGGTACAGTCACCAATGGTTTTCTCTGCAACATCTACTTCTCACCCAGCCCTCCATATCCACCCTTTCTCCTTCCTAGAAGAATGCGGAGTGCTTCTCTGAGTGTGACTATGTGGCCACGTGATTCAGAGGACGA
Organism: Potos flavus; assembly: GCA_028534135.1. Classification (NCBI taxonomy): domain Eukaryota; kingdom Metazoa; phylum Chordata; class Mammalia; order Carnivora; family Procyonidae; genus Potos; species Potos flavus. The sequence continues at coordinate 67,378,442 of CM052895.1, read as the reverse complement.
CATGGGTGAAGAATGTGGGAAACAGAAAGCTGACACAGGAAAGCAGGGGAGGCAGGCTCAGGGAGAAGGGGCTCAGAATGGAGCAAAGGGCAGGGGACTCTGTTAATTTGAGCTCTGTAATGCCGTAAAGGGCAGCCTGGGAGCACAAACAAGATTTTTCAGAGAGCACTTTGGTTTTCAAAATGTTCAATTTAGTTAAGTTATAAATTCAAAGTTCCTAAGCACTTAAGTTGACTTAAAGATAATAGTATGGTGTTCATAAATCTTGTAAATTTTAATCACGTTTGAGGGATCCTTTTATTAATATTCAGTCCCATTTAGTAGCTTGGTTCGTGAGACTTGTGTAAGCTTTTTAAACTGTATTTTATTATTTATTTATTTGTTTGCTTATTTTTAAAGATTTTATTTATTTGACAGAGAGAAAGAGATCACAAGTGGGCAGAGAGGCAGGCAGAGGGAGAGGAGGAAGCAGGCTCCCCTCTGAGCAGAGAGCCCGATGCGGGACTGGATCCCAGGACCCTGAGATCATGACCTGAGCTGAAGGCAGAGGCTTTAACCCACTGAGCCACCCAGGTGCCCCAAAACTGCATTTTAAATACTTCAAGTGCGTGACAAATATTCTAAGAATTTATAAATTCTTATAGATTTAATAAGTTAGATTTCAACTTAAAATCAAGTTAAATCAACTACACGCCTTAAAGTTAGAATCACAAGGCTGACTTGTTAATCAATTAACCAAGTTTTCTTAAATACTAAAATTACATAAACCTCAAACTGCAGAGATTCTTTAACACAAAAAATATCGTTACTTTAAGTTTGATTCCTTAACTACTCCTCTACTTAATTTGAAGTCTTCCCAAGGTTAAAAGATAGATGGTTATTTCCCACTAAGGAAAAAAACTGTTACCCACCAACAAAATATTAAAGTTACCATCCCATTTTTGTGGCCACCTTGTTAGCATGTCCAAAGTTTCTTTCTATTCCAAGAAGACCTTGGACTAGGCAAGGATGGGATTCTTGCCTTCAACTTTGATGGGACTTGCAGAGCACAGTCTATTGCTGCTATACTAAGCATGCTAGGATCTTAAGAAGGAAGAGGCTTTGAAGTAGCCTGCATCTCTTAGACTGTAAATACACATCACCTAATTTTTCTGTCTACTCAAGGAAGTCTTTAAGTTGGCCACCTTTATGTAACTAGCTATGTGACTTGATTGGATTTTGAATTTCATTGGCCCTTCTTCAAGTATAAATATCCTCCTGTCTAACTTTAAAAACTGAACTTCACGAATCCTTCATGCACTTCAAATTTTTCCTGACTGGTAGGCAGGACCACGTAACTCTTAGGTATAGTAAGATGTCACTGGATTGACTTCTGAGTATCCGTCTTTTTTTTTTTTTTTGGTCTAGTTTTGTGTGCCCAACTTCTAAAGTCATCCTACTGACGAGAAACAAGAAGGGGCTATTCAGGGGGAAAACATGGAACTAAGTAGTTACCTGGTTGTTGAAAATAATACTGAACTCCGCTTTACATATTCATTGGAGAATTTAAAGAACTCACAATACATCCACTAAATGGAAACCCATGAAAGTTTCAAGAAGAAACAAGTATTTTACAAGAAAGGGAACAATCAGAGCATACTACTTGGCTCAGCAATAAGCAATATTTACACACTCACTAATACTGTAGGCACTGATTAATGTTTAACAACCTTATTAGAGAGTAGAAAGGAAAAGCAGAGTTTAGAAAGTTAAATTCTTACTTACCATAACAAGAAGTCAATAGATAAAAAAAAAAAGTCAATAGATAATATCTAAAAAGGATACATCAAAACACAGTTGTGTAAGATTATTATATAGAAATGTAGAGGTGAAAATCTGAAGAAAGAGCTGGAAAACATGCAAGGAGATGCCTTTAGAAAATGGGACTTGGGGTAGGGATGGGTAGAGGTCAAAAAAAAAAAAGAGGAAGGAAAGTGAAGCACTTTTGTTTCATTTTAGTAACATTGACCTAATATATACATATTAATTTAATAAAACTTTTAAAACCTTTTAAATGAAATGATAGAATTTTAAAGTGATAATTATGACCATGATTAATACTATGGGTCATGGGAAAATGTCATGTAATATGGAGTAAAGAACCTAGGAAAAACAAAATTTTCTGTTTATGGCACAATAATTAGAATTATGTAGAGATATCGAAGAACAGTAACTGAAAGAGACCATGAAAAAATGAGAATAGTCTTACTAGGCTGATGGAATAAAAATGACTTAAGTTTTTTTTAACTTCATAATATTAGCTTGACATCACTCATTTTGAAAAGCTATTACAATTTACAGACTACCAGTTCAGAGTACACACTCTGAGATTGTATTAACATGGAAACCATCCCTATCTCCAGTAGTTTATACTCCAATGTTAATAAAATTCTTTAAGCCTCCTAAATTAAAGCCTCCCACTCAACACCACCCCAGGCACATTTATTTAGTCATCATTGTTTGCCTTTCCTATCTCCCCCTACTAGTATCTCTTCCTGCCTCAACCTGATTCTGATCCTTTCATGCCACAATAACACACCACCATCTACTTCCTCAGATAAAAATTCTCCCAGGATGCCAAATGTCTCCTGTGGTTTTCTCATGCGATTTGCAAGTTGTTTTTTAACGGTGAGATTCTTCTCAGTGTGATTTTCTATTGTGGGGAGTTCCCTGTGCGTGCTCTGGACTGTGAAAGTGCTATGTTTTAGCATTTGCTTCTTTCTGTGGACTTAGAAGACTTTTCCAGACAATGAGTAGGTATAAGATTTTACAATTCTGGTTCGCACAGCATGGAGTCTTTCCTGCTCTCTTTTATGAATTGAGCCCAGCTCCAGCAACTTGCCATGCATATAGTCTGCAACCTCAATCCCTATCAGTACTTCTTCAAGAGTACTCTTAGCTATATAGCTCATGCTGATCAAATAAATTGTCCCTGAAAAATCAAGGAATGAGGTACCCTTTGAACCCCTTAGACAAAAAGACTTCAAGCTTGATTTAGACACTGCTTTCTTTTGTTTCCAATACCTTTGGTTTAATTTCTTGCTTTTGAGCTGTTACATGCATTTTCAAAATAAATATTTTATCCAGAATTTTTACTTATTCATTTTTCCATGGTCTCTATGATAGCTTTAGAGCACTTGGTCCCCAAAAGACAGTAAATTTCTTGAAGAATGCTAACAGGTCTTTTCATAACACCAGGGCTTAGCACAGTAATGGGTTTACAATCGGCATCCAGCACACATTTAGTGAAGGAATGCCTTTCTCAGATGACTGTGAGAAAAGCAGTTGATAAATTATGGGGTTAATGGCCAGATTAATGATGTAAGCCTTCCAAGGGTATTTGCATTTTAAAGGGGGCTATCTATGTGTTTGGCAGGGAGTTCATTGAGCTTTCTTAATGATTTTCCCCATATGATCTCCACCGTTGACATTTCAGGCACTGTATCTAGCAAGTGTAAGATTTTGCGCAGATAAATTCCTCCCAAATTCCCATTCCTTACTTGGCAACCAACTTTTCTGCTTATGTAGTAGCCTCCTGGCCCAACCCAATAATATGAGATCATCTGATTCCTATGGGGTAACTAGTTTTTAGGGATAATTTTTTTTTGTTAAAATGAGTTATAATCATGTTTCTCATACAGCAAGATACATACTTATTTGTCATTGCAACATTGGTCAGAATATGAGGGCAGAAAAGTAACAAGGTCAAGAACTTTCTTAGAATCACATCAGAGACTGTAAAGAGAGCTGAGAACCCAGATGAACATTTTACAGAATAACTACAGATGTTCATTAAAACAAACAAGCAAGGTAATAATGCACATGCAGCAAAAATACAGAACATATTATATACACTCAAAGAATTCCTATTAGTCATCTGCTTTTACACAATCTATCGTACTACATCGCCAATATACTAGGTATAATTTTTTTCTTGTTCTTGCTATAAAAACATTTTTCTAACTATATTCCATACTGTTTAGGCTAATATAAAATACAGTTTGCATTTACAATATCAACCAATATCTAGAACTAAATGCACTCTGGGTTATAAACGGAAGCTAGTAAATATTCTCGAAGCAAGTAAATATTCTAAATTATAAATTTAGATAATTCTAAAATTATAATTACAAATATTATAGCATTAATTGCATTAATGGTAAATTCCTTAAAAGAGCTACTGGGAAGCAAGAAGGAGTAGTAATGGATATCAGTACCACTAGCTTTTATTTTAGTTATACTACCTACCTAAATTAGTGTTCGAAAAGGAGGTAGATATGGCATATGGCATATTAGAAACTTTCAAAAAGATTTCTAAATGACCAGTGAAGAATCAGTTATACAAAACTATTATGAATTATACATTTGGGACTCCCAGGTCTCATTTTCCTATGGACAAATTAGCCTTTCTATATATAGTAAAAGACAGTCTGTAATTATCTGGCTTCTAATTTCTTCATATCAGCAACGTTTTTTGATAACATAATAGTGGATTCTATGTTCTTTTATTCTCTCTGCCTCACTTTTCCTTTATTTCCCTTTCCCTTCATTTCCCATCTATCCATCCATTCACCTTTAACACTGAGCATTCTATTCTATTGACTAGTTTGAGAAAAATCTAGTTTTTTAAAGTAGTAAAACACCTTCAGAAAGCACGTTGTTTTTTTCCTTTTTTTTAAAAAAATTATCCTTTATATGTCAAGCACTCGTGAAGCACATTACATAGCATGATAAATAAGTAGCCCACTTTCTTCATTGAGATATATCCTTGTAAGGGCTTTAAAATGGGTACCTAAACCATACATCCATTATCTCACCAGGGTCACACAATTGTGTCATTCACACCACATATGACAGGAGATGGATGGGTGGGAGGGCAGACTTCATATTGTTTTGTTAAATACTGTGGGTTGTTTTTTTTTTTTCAAACCCTGCTTTAAGATGGAATGTATTGTCTTATTTTAAAGATTTTATAAATGAAAAAGATGCCAAAATAACCTTGAGGTTTTGTTTTTTGTTTTTTGTTTTTTTTTTTGGTTTGTCAGATTACTAGGCAGGCTGTTCCCGTGGCAACAAAAGCAACCCTAAACGAGTATTGGGAACTGTCTAGAAAATCCTTGACTGCAAAAATGTCGAAATGCAATTGAAAACAGACGCCTCTTTGACATTTGGACTATATACAACTCCATTACAACAAAAGAACACAAATAATTCTTCAAATTTGTTCTTCCTGTTGCAGTTTACCAAATTACCATTTCATTTGATACCGACAACATTGGGCTTTAGGCAAAACTGGCATTATTAACTGCAGTTAAAAATATTAACTGTGTTGGGGCGCCTGGGTAATCGGTCGTTAAGCGTCTGCCTTCGGCTCAAGGCATGATCCCAGGGTCCTGGGATCAAGACTCGCATCAGGCTCCCTACTCAGCGGGAAGCCTGCTTCTCCCACTCCCACTCCCTTTGTTTGTGTTCCTTCTCTCGCTGTGTCTCTCTCTGTCAAATAAAATCTTTAGAAAAATATTAACTGTGTTGTGAAAACAGGAGCTTCTCCTTACTTCTTCCTCCTCCTCTTCCTTCTTGTCAAAGGATAGTAACAAAAAAAGAAGTGATACCCCGTTTGAAAATGGAGAAATCATTTCTCAATAAAAATGATTATCCCCAAATATAAAACAGAGATACAAACTGTCTTCGACAAAACAGGGAAACACTTGTAACTTCAGACACAACTGATGAGAAGAGCTGTCAAATGAAGTACAGATCTAACAGGAAGATGCCTGGAGAGGATGCTTCTAGCTCCGGACCTCAAAGTCATCAGACAAAAAGACTCGAAAATAGTGGACATGATCTGAGGGGCAAAAACAATTCCTTGTCTGAAACAATGGAAATGGGGTAAGAACCAGCAATCAGGGGTTTTCTGGATATTGCCTGGGACCACAGAGTAGCAAGAGAAGCAAAGCCAAGGGAGGAGATACAGACATGTCACTTACAAGAAGCTGCCTGTGGATGAGATAAGAGAGGAAGAAAGAGACTCTGAGAGGGAGTAGCTCTGCAGTTGTCAACTATTGTTTGCTGGAGAGAATAAAAGGCTAAAACAGCTCTCCCAGACTCACAGTCCTGTCATAAGTAGCTTCCTAAATACCCAGGAAGAACTGTTAGTCCAAAATGCTGCACTACCTACTATATGGATGTATACCAAATAGGTGAGCTAGAAAGAAACTTATTTCAAAATGAGCGATTAATGAAAACGAACCTGCCTGGTACACGCAGAACACTCCAAGAAAAGGAGGACAGGAACAGGAGAAATAATAGCAGATAAAACCACTGTTGATACAGGGGCACCTGGGTGGCTCAGGCGGTTAAGCATCTGCCTTCGGCTCAGGTCATGAGCCAGGAGTCCAATAATCGAGTCCTCGAGTCCCAGGATCGAGTCCCACATCTGGCTTCCTGCTCAGCGGGCAGTCTCTTCTCCCTCTGCCCTTCACCCTGCTTGTGTTCTCTCTCATTTTCACTCTCTCTCAAATAAATAAAATCTTTTGAAAAAATTGTTGATAAAACCATTCGACAGAAAAAAATGAATCCACTGAGCATATGAAATATATGACCAAATATATTGTCATAATTCAACTTAAGGAAACCAGAAGTTCATCTAGAGATACAGGTGATGAGAAACCACAAGGACAACACAACCAAAGGAAATGCAACAGGAGTTAACAGAGTTCAGGAAAGAAATGGAAAAGCGAAAAAGTCATCCCCAAAACAAATTCCATACCAGAGGGAATACAAAAGGGATAAGTGAAACAGAGAGAAGGCCAAAAGGGGATAAGGTAAAACTGGTTTCATCTTGATTAATCAGGGGTTCAAAATATGGCATTTAAATTGATAAGCATGTAATAAAGGCATAAAATATTTATAGGTATAAAACTAAACCCAAGAAGAACCAAGGAAAAAATACAGCCAAGTAAAACTGCTCTAGAGAAAAGGCAGAAAAAAGTATGCTAATTGGACACTGTTCATAGCAGGGAGTCCATAGCATCTTAAAAATGAAATACATAAATCAAAATTAGTTAAAAAGAAAACCACTAGGGGAACAAAGGAAACTAGAACAAATATGGATAATATAATGAAAATGCAGTATTGTTGATTACTTATCCTTTAGTCATCCCTCCACCCCTCTTTCCTAACAGAACCCAAATTTTGGTCATATGTCCATTCTTTCTTCACATAATCATGTGCTTAAAGAAGGGATTCTTAATTGAGAGTGATTCTGCTTCTTCAGGGGACATTTGGCAATATCTAGAGACATTTTTGACTCTCTTTTAGGGGGAGTTACTGGCATTTAGGTTAGAGACCTGGATAATGAGACCAGCTACAGGCCAAAATCCTATATATGATCTTTCAGGCCTTGTCATAGGCAATTACAAAAGCTTTGCCTGGTAGGCTTTATGAAGGAGATCTGTCCTCCCCACACAGTCTTTGAAAGGAGCTATAGTCAAGGACTCAGGCCACCAATGGCCACCATGCTCATATTCGTATATGCATTCCTAGCCCTGGCACCTCCATCCAGAGGCCTCCTTCTCAGGGGACCTTGGCTAAGGAAATGTTGGGGTGTCTCCACTGAGACCTTCTTACTGGGGAGAGGTCTTCTCCACTGTTTTTTCCACTTCTAGCCTTTCCTTCTCTCCCCTTCCTGTGCCCTGGGTACATAAGATGGCAGGGATGTTTAGCTCAGTGCTCCTCAGCAGTGAGACTATTTCCCCCATCCTCACTGCAGGTCATGTGTTGACCTTTGCCCAGTGCCATTCAGTGGGAGCTGGGGCAGGGGGAAGGAAGAACAGTGAAGAGCCAGTACTACTTTTCTTTTTGGCCTCTTGCTTACATTATCACAGTAAGTAAACAGAGACTTGATCATTATTTTCATTTTGGCTCGTTGTCTTAACTGACTACGTCAACTCTTGCAGCCTAGCATAGGAATATTGCTAACACCCTACTATGCACAGAACAGCTTTCCACAATAAAGCATTAATTGGTCCAAACTATCCACAATGCTGAGGCTTTTGGGAGAACTTGACCCTACCACCAGCTTCAGAGCCAACAAGCCCATAGAATTCTCCTAGAGAATGTTATTCATCCAGGAATGGATAGATGACCAAATAAGTTGGCCCAATCACATGGAAAACGAAAGACTTACTATTTCATGGTTAAGAGAGAATGTTCTTCAATTTTTGTTGTGTTGGACATGAACAAGGGAACATAAAACCCTGACTGCCATGGGCAGCCATTTTGTGAACATGAGGGAAAACAACTTTGGGATAAAGCTTGTACTGTGCTATAGGAGTGAGGGAGAGAAGCTGGGTCCTAGAAGACAGTATGGACTGAGAAAACTGCAGCTGAAACCCACCCTCCACCTGTGGACTTTCAGAAATGTGTTATAAATTTCCTTATGATTTTAGGTTTCAGCTGGAGTTTCTCTTACTTGGAATGAAAAGTATTCTTTTACAAAAAGATAAAAAAATAACAAAAGCAATAAAAATAGAAAGCATTAATCTAAAAGCAAAGATATATTACATATGAAAAGACTATACTAATGTATGAAATGAGAGGAATCCTAAAATTGAATCACAAAGCAAAACTCACTATATACTATTTTAAAATACCTGAACAAAGTGACAAAAATACAAAAAAATACAGGGATGAATAAAGGTGTAATCAAGCAAATGCAAGTTAAATTAAAACATTAGTCATAATCTTAATATCGGACATTTTAAATTACAGGACAAAGCATCCAGTGAAACAACAACAACAGATTTTGTTGTAATGATAAAGGTAATACCCACATTGGAAATCTAGCAGTCATGAATTCACATGCAATGGAAAACAAAGCCACATACAATAGAGAAAAAAAAACAAACCAACAATAAAAGGAGAAAATCCCTAAGTGAAAAGTTTCATTTACCTCTGTCTCAAGTTATGACTAAGCACATGGACCAAAGGGAAAGGTTACAGAAAATCTAAATGATATATTTAACCAAAATATAATTTACATATAAAATAATAGATCTTATATAGTTCTCCATTCTCTGAAAATAGAGTAGACCTTCAAAAAAATTGATCCATATAAAGAAAACTTCCCATGGCAATAGTGTGGTACCCATGATTCTGTACAAAGGGGGAGGGACTCCTTATGACAAGTGACTCCTTCAGAAGGAATATAAAAATTGTTCCCATGGATAAGAAGCTGCTAGTGGTGAAAGCTCTAGGTACAGCTTATGAAAATTGGAGAGGGGCTAGAGAAAGAACCGCTGAGCCATCGCTGAAGTGATCCCTACTTGACTAAGAAGAATACAAGCAGTCTATGCTGTCCAGGTAAGTCAAGGATAAAGTGATGTAATATTGATGAACACTATATGGAAAGCAAAGTTTGATAAGCGCAAAAGGAAATACTGAGGACTTTCCATTAAGGTATGAACACCAGACAAAAAAGTAAAATCTTAGTTCAAACTGGCATGAAACTAGGTAATAGCGAACGTGCAGAGCAGAGTCAGAAATCCTGGAGGGAAATCTGGGTAGTACTGTTCAAAACAGACTTTTGTCTTATCTAAAGAGTTTTAATTAAGTATTTCTTGGAAAAGTGTCCATGTAACTTTTCTCTCTCCATGGCCATCTGTTGCCCTTTTGCTCCATGTATATACTAAGCACACTGTCGCAAGCTCTCTGTCCCTGTACTGTTTCTCTTCTGCCTCCATTTCCTGCTCAAAGGAAACATGAGATCAGCTGTTCAGCACATTTTTCTCCTTAACCTGAGGTTGGTAAAACACCCCCAGAATATTTCCTGTTGAGGATGGACTATGAGACCTCAGTAGAACCAAGGCAGCAAAAGCCGCCAGCACAACTTCAAGGGCAAAGTGAAGTCTGAGTTCAGATGTATGGTTAAGGATGGAAAGAACGAATACTGTGCTCTGAACCAACACCCAGAATGGCTGGGCAGGTCCTCAGGCTGCGCCTTCTCATCTCTTTGCTGGGTGGAGGATTAGGCTGCAAGAAGCAGTATCTTCCAGGATTTAAAACAAACGAAAACTATACCTTCCAGGGACAGAATCATGTGAGAAACAGATGGTTCAGTCAAACTTCCACTAAAATAGTTGTAACTATAATTTCTTGCTCTTATGTATAAGCCTTTTTGTTGTTTTAGAAAAGGATTCAAAGATTCTTTGAAATAAGGCTGTCCAGTCTATGCAAAAATATTACTGAGTTTAGCGAGCACAGTCAAATCACAGTTCTTGTATAACAACAGAAAAAGCGAGCTATGTTGAACTTTCCTAGTTAATTTCTCGGAGATATACTGCAATGCGTATGGCCAACGGCAGGTTTTATTTCATATCTAAGATAGTGCTGTTTAATACTCAAATAGTTTTCTTCATTTTTTCTACTTTGAAAGCTAAAAGGAAAGAGATAAAGAATAGGAATAAAAAATCATTTGTCAAAAAAAAATCATTTGTCATTTAAGTCACTCTCTGATACTGGAAATAAAATATTTTAATTCAGTTCCACTTAAAAAATAAAAGAAGTTTCTTACTCCCACACTGAGCACATTAACATTTTCACATACAGAAAGCTTAGGTACATTCAACTGTTTACAAGACATGTCTCCACATAATACAATTACACTCACGTGAAGTATATAAACTTATCTAATTGTATACATATTTGTGACTTTTGCATCTGGCACTTTTAAAACTAACACATAATATGCTTATTTTCTAAAAGTCAATTCTTAGATGATGATCTAAAGTTAGGAGAGTCTCCTGAAAAATTTTAATAGTTGTGTTCATACGAGAATTCAGTAATTTCCTAAACATAAGCTTCAAACTAAAGCTTTAGCAATTTAAGTGACCTGACTGGCAATGCATGGAATTCTTATCAGTTTGTACTGTTAGGTTTACAGTTTAAGTCATTTCAAGTGGTTTATAATTATTTGTGCAATAGGGGGAAAAAAGCACCAAGGATAATAAATATTTTTTCTCATCATAGATGAAATCACAAAACAATGATCTCAATTTCCTTTCAAAATCTAATCATTTGAAAAGAGCATTTATTTCAAATGTTCAATCTTTAAGCTTTCTTAGTGAGACCAACTGATACACCAAAGAGTAGAAATGCTAAAAAGAGGTGCTATACATAATATCTACCAACTACAGAATTCAGACATTCTTCTCACATTGATGATATCCATTTTTGAACTGATTTCCTTGGATCTAAAAAGAACTCTGGAAATAAGTGTAACATTTATAAACTTGTCAACTACATCTCTTAAAAAAAAAAAATCTAAAGATGTCATTCTTCCCAAACACGTGAAGCAAAATTTTCCTGATGAGCAAAAGCACCTTATGATAAGGAATCATATAAAGAAAGTATTTTCTACAAATTAATATAAGAAATTTATGTGCATAAAGGTGTAGTTATCCCAGCTGTATATGTAATATTTTAAATAACATACAATAAAAAAACTCAAAGCACATATTGAAAAAATAACCCATATGCTAATACTCCAGTTATTAAATATTGCAGCATATATGTAATTCTAACAATTGGGGGCGAACAGTTTCTAATCTAAGTGGTCAACTAAATCTCTTTGGAAATACACTTAAAAAAAATCTGCATCAGTAATCCTGACTGTCAAATTCTAACCCAAGCTATAGCTTTTTACAGCTAAGATAAAATCCCATGAAAATGAAAGTGTATATAGAGGTCACCTCACAGATTCTTGAGTAAACAGTATTATTGATGTGACACTGGTACAAGCTAGCTGGGCTTCTCTGTCCTTGTCTTTACCAAGGGCACATGGTAAACATAACATTAAGAATGACAGACCTTTATCACCATAACTTTTACTACTCATAAAATGTTAATAAACATTGTCTCAAACATTTCAAGATCATGAGAAAAGTTCCTTACCTGAATATATACAAAGAATTCTCTAGATTTAACATATTTTAAAGTGAATTCAGAGATGTATAAGGAGAAACATAAACTACTTGCTTTGACAGTTTTCAGTCAAGGTTTATTATGTGTCCTTTTCTACTGAACACATGATTTTTATATATTTAAGGACTTCCAGCTTCTGCTAAGATTTCATTTCTTTTTCCCAGTGGTCTTTTTGTGTTCATGCATTTCTGTTTTGTTAGTTATATTCTTTTTTCGAGATGAGGTATTAGGAACAACTGCATTAGAAGGTCCGCTGGTAGCTATACAAAAAAAGAAAAACTATTGCTTAGATTTTCACAAGAACTCATGTTCAAATAATACTGCTAAGTGATAAAGTAATTACTTTATAATTGTGATGTAAATGAAACATTGTAAACATTCAATAGAGCATTTTTAACCTTTTAACTTTTTAGAATTCAACACCAATACAAAAAAGTAATGTCAATTGGCGCGTTCACAAAAAAATTTCTCTTTTCACTCTACAGTCTTCCTGGAAAACTGATTTATTCATCATTTTAAACTACCATCTATCGTGCTAACAGTCTTCAAATGTACACTTCTTCCCAGATCTTTTCCCTTACTTCAAGATTTGTATATCTTGTATATCCTACTAGAAATCACTATGTAGGTAACTGACAGGAAACATAAACTTAATATGTTTAAAATGGAACTCATCATTTCCCTAAAAACAACTATTTTCTACTCTATCTCTTATGTCACCACTATTTAAAAAGTCTGGAGGTGGGGCACCTGGGTGGCTCAGTCAGTTGAGCGCCTCACTCTTGATTTTGGCTCTGGCCATGATCTCAGGGTTGTGACCACATTGGGCTCTGCTCTGGGTGTGGAGGCTACTTGGGATTCTCTCTCTCCTCTCCTTTTGCCTCTCTGTCCCTCCCCCACCCCTCATTCCCCACCCCACCCCCCACCCCCCACCCCCAGTTCGTGGCTCACAAGCTGTCTCTCTCTCTCAAAAAAAAAAAAAAAAGCTTTTGGCCTAAGGACAGTATCCAGAGTATCTAGTCTGAACCATGTGCAATGACTAAAACTCCAACATAAAACTCATTGTTAGTAGCATTAAGAACCAGAAGATAAGTAATGGAACAACTATAGCTGCTGGAAGTCATTTGGGAGATCCCAGAAAGGGAAAGCCCCCCATTCTTTGTATAAACCCTGATCACATTTATGGCATGAGCAGGGTAAGCTCCAAGAAGTCCAGCTGAGGCTAAAAGAAATGAAGTGAAATGCGAGCTGCCAATGACTTCGAGGGACACAGTTTTGCAATCTGAGTTCAGTCAAGGTTAACTCTGCTTTAAAAGAACCCAAACAACTCAATACTCTTGGGAGAAACATAACAAAAATAACAGTCTGGAGTTTATACATCTCATTCATAATGTCTAGGACACAATCCAAAATTACTCAATGTATGAAGAAACGGGAAAACATCTTTCTTCTTGAGAATGGATAAACTGATAGAAACCAATCTCAAGATCAGCCAGATTAGTTACACAAGAATTTTAAAGCAAGCACGTCAACTATTCTCAAGAACAAAGGAAAAGATTGCTTATAATGAATAAGAATATAGGAAATCTCTGAAGAGAAAAAAATTAAAAGAATCAAAAAGTGTCTAAAGAATAAATAAATATCTGAAATAATAATCCACTAGATAGGTTAACGGCAGAATGGAGAGGAAAGAGTGAACATCAATCTAGATTATTAAAAAAAAAAAAAGTCCTAGGCAGGCTTGCCATAGTCAAACGCTTGGTGAGAGTCAAAGATAAAGGGAAAATACTGAAAGCAGGCAGAAAAAAATAATTCGTTAATCTATTGCATACACTGGAACAATTCAAATTAGCAAAAACTTCTTATTAGAAACAATGGGAATCAGAAGACAGGAACAACACCTTTTAAATGCTGAAACGCAACAACAACAAACGAACAAACTAAAAACTTTCTTCCTAGAATTGTCTATCCAGCAAAACTACTTTTCAGGAACGAAGGTAAAATAAAAACTTTTTCAAATACAACAGACCTGCGGTATAAGAAATGCTAAAGATTCAGGTTGAAAGCAAAACCAGATGGAAACAAAGACTTAGAAAAGGAATAAAAACTGATGGCTAACGTGTGGATAAATAAAATACTTTTTTTTCTTCTTAATTTCTTTAAAATACGTATATGACTGTTTATTTCTTTTTTAAAGATTTTATTTATTTATTTGAAAGGGAGAAAGAGAGAGAACATGAAAGGGGAGAAGTCAGAGGGAGAAGCAGATTCCCTGCTGAGCAGGGAGCCCAATGCAGGACTCGATCCCGGGACTCCCAGATCATAACCTGAGCCGAAGGCAGTTGCTTAACCCACTGAGCCACCCAGGCATCCCAAAAATACATATATGACTGCTTAAAGCAAATATTCTAACACTGTATTGTAGCCTTTATAATATATGTGGCAGTAACACACATGGATAACTATGTGTTAAGGATGGGAGGAGAGGAAGGTAAACGAACCTATAGTTGCAAGGCTGCCACATTTTACTTTGAGTATAAAATTATCTCTAAGTAGACCATGAAAAGTGAGAGATATGTATTTACAGCCGCCAATAGAAGAATAATACAAAAAGATAAAGCTAAAAAGTTAATAGTTAAAATACTAAAAAATACCGAACTAATACAAAACAAGGCAGAAAAGAATAAAAGAATAACAATCAGAAGATATAAACAGAAAATATAATAAAATCGTAGATCGAACCCAACCATATCAATAATTACAATATTAATGAACTATAAACATTTCAATTATAAGGCAGATATTGTTAGAATGGGTTTTTAAAAAGCCAAATGTATGCTGCCTCCAAAAAAAAAAATCCCTTAAATATGAAGACACAGACTGTAAAAATACTCCATGCATACAGTAAACCTAAGAAATGTGAAGTAGCAAAATTCACAACAGATTAAATAAACTTTAAGACATAGCATTACTAGGAATCAAAGGGAAATTTCATGATGATAAATGAGTCAATACATTAGGAAGTCATATCAAATATATATGTACATAATAAAAAAGCTTCAAAGCACAGAATAAAAACTGACTGAATTAAAGGTAGAAACAGACAATTCCACAGTTGTGAGTGGAATTTGCTCTCAAGCAACTGATACAACAATGAGAATCTTTCCTCCCGTGCACATGTTCCCACCCCTCAAAATGGTAAAGACACAGAAGATCTGAATAAGATTATCAGCAATTCTGACCTAATGGGTACTGATAGAACATTCTATCACTGAACTATGGAATAAAATTTCTTTTCTGGTGCTCTTGGTACATTTAAGATGTACCAAGTCCAAATGGCAAGCCATAAAAAAAGTTTCACATTTAAAAGACTGCAATCAGTGCACATTACAAAACAGCATATGTTTTGTAATTACAATGAAACAAGGAATTAGTAACAAGATATTCAAATCCCCACCCCCAAATATTTGGAAATTAACTAATATGTTTCTAAATACTTCATGACTCAAAGAATAAATTACAATGTAAATAAGAAAATATTTTTAACTGAATGAGAATGAAAATAAAATTTAACTTTTGTGAGGTGTAGCTAAAAGAGGGAAATTTACAGCTTTAAATGTTTATATAATAAGAGAAGAAATGTCTCATGAAAAGTGATTTAGAAACTAGAAATAGAGAATAAAAGTAAACCCAAAATAAGTAGAAGGAAGAAAATATTCAGGAGCGGAAATCAATGAAATATAAAACAAACAATTAAAATCTAGTTCTTTGAAAACACCAACAGAATGGATAATTTCCTAGTAAGAGTAATGAAGAAAAAAAAAACCGCAACACAAATTATCAGTATCATGAATAATGGGAGTTATTACCACATTCATTAAAAGGATAATAAAGTAACAAGAAAGTTGACAACTTAGATAAAATGAACAAATTCCTTGAAAAATACAAGTTATCAAAGCCATCACTAAAATGAAATAGAAAATGAATTCTATCAAAATTTAAGAAATACCTATCTTACAAAAACTCATTCAGAAAATATATAGAGGAAGAAATACTTCCCAAATCATTTTATGAAGCCAGCATCAACCAGATACCAAAATCTAAAAGACATTACAAAAAAAAAAAACAAGAAAACAAACAAACCCAACTACAGACCAGTCACTATCTTTCACAAATGCAGGTGCCAAACTGAATTCAGCAACATATCAATAAATTATTCATCATGACCAAGTAGGGTTTATCCCAGAAATGAAAGATTGGCTTTTATTGGCTTATATTGAAAAGTCAAATATAATACCATTTTATCATTATTATTTAAAAATGCTTATGAAATAATGCCTTTATTATGTGTCTAATTTGTAGAGAACAACAATGTACCATGATTCAAAGAGTAGTCAAATCCTAGGTCTACCGATTATTAGTTATTTGAACAGGAATAAGTCACAACCTCTCTGCAACTTTTCATCCATAATGGCACGGCCATGGGCCATGTTTGGAAATATAAGAGTAAAAAAGTGCTTTGCAGCATAAGAAACTATATAAATGTTAGCTTTGAGTAGTATATGGAATACATCATAATTTATATTTAAGATACTAAGGTTTATATTTAAGATTATATAAGAATCAGATAAAGGGAAAGAGCACCAAGAAAGAGTATACTGTGGAAGTCAGAATAAGATAAGATTTCAGGAAGGATCAATCACACAATCAAGTATGCCAAAAAGTAAAAACAGAAAAAAGTTGGGGCACGTGGCTGGCTCAGTTCGTAAAGCAGGACTCTTGATCTTGGGGTTGTGAGTTCAAGCCCCAGGTTGGGTATATTATCTAAGAAATAAAATCTTAAAAAAAAACAAAAAAACAAAAAAACAAAAAAATTGATAAAAGATAGCTGAATTTGGTATTCATATCATTAGACTGAGAATGGTGAATTAAGACACTGTAAAGAAAGAGAAAAAAATTCATATAAAAGGACTAAAATTATGCCTAGGCTCAAAAAAAAAAACAAAAAGAGTTCATAAGTTAGTTTGCAGAAAAGTGTAAGTATGAAATAATTATTATTAACAGATATGGGGTGGGAGAGCCAACAGAGAAAAAAAAAAACAAATACATCAATGGACTACAATAACAGTTTTTAACTCTAGGAATTGTAATGATCCTTCTTAAAAATAGATTTTAAGCTCAAAAAGCAAGCTATTATTACTCCTCTGATTGCTATACAGAATCCATAAACTCACAAGCAGTCCTAACCTGGCTTGCTGCTTGCTTTCGTACCCTTTAAGGTAGCTGGTGGTGTTGGGAGGATCTTTGCAGGCGTATATGTATTTAAAGATATTTTTCTTCTCATTACTGGACTGGAACGTGAAGCTGTAGAGGCTGAAAGAAAAAAAAAAACACAACAGATATGGCAGTTCACTAGTTACCACAAAATTAATTTCCTGCCAAGTCCTTACTTTTTAGAAGTTTCTAATGACATATTTAGTGGACTTAAAAATATACATTACAGGAGAAAATAAACAATGTAAGGTTTAGAGAGTAAATTCAGCAAAATCATCTTTCCTATAAAAAGTTCTCTCATGCTCTTGGCCAAATAGATGTTCTGGTTCTACTGTAAATAATAAGCATTTAACAGTATTTACTAAAGATATGCCAACAAGAATAGAGCGAAAGACATATTTTTATCCTACCCTGATAAAAACTCAAGATTCTTAAGGGATGGCAGAGAGCTTATGACAGTTTTACTGCCTGGTTAAAAAAAAAAAAAAAAAAAAGACAAGGTGCCAAATTGTTTTTCCCTTAAAAATATGAAGTAGAAATTCAAGGATAGTTAATTCATAAACACTATGGCCTATTAAACTATTACGGTTAAGCATAAACTAATATGATTATAAGTATCAGAGTGCCTTCCTCTAATATCTAGTTGAGATTCATCTTAATGCAAGGGAATTTTAAAGATTTTTTTTTTCTTTTTAATCAAAGTGGGGCAATTAAGAGGTGTAAAAAGGAAAAGTAGGGATAATTCTTAAGTATAAGTTTCTCTGGGGAAGGACAGGCCAGAGCCAGACAGCTACTGGCATGAGCTTCTGAGTTCCTAACTAAAAGGAGGCGGAGAGTTAACAAAAAACAGATTTGCCTGTTTTTGCAATTTGAGGGGAGGACCTGATAGCAATAAACAGCATGTCTCTGAAAAATATGTGGGCCAATTACAGCATCCGTGCCTTAGATGGCTGATATCTATCTACACTGAATGAATATAAATCCCAATGGCAGAAGCTCCAAGTAGTCATTAATGACATAATACACAAATGATGAAAAAAATCCTTAAAGCACCATGTAAAGCACTACACTACTACCAAGCTCTTTCCCGCTTGCATATTTTATCCTGTTAACTTCCTTCTCTAACTTATCCAATTAGCATTTCCACAACTTCCCCACCATCCAATACTGTTAGTGTCCCATTTTAAGCTATCTACTAGTTATCACAAAATTAATTTTGTCCTAAGTGAGGAAAAAGCCTTTCTGAGTGACAGAGGATTAACAATGTCAGCTCCTTTGTTATAAACAGCACAAAATCAATATAGTCTACATTATGATGCTAATTCCTTGACAATTCAGGGAATTAAGTATAAATAATGTAAATGTACTGTGATTACTGTTAATTCTGCAGTTATAATATAAAATATAGGATTCAGATAATTTTTATTATAATTGGCATCTATTTTCTTTACTATTCAAAAAGAATAAAAAAACCATACACTTTAGAAGACCTGGGTTTTAGTCTTGCTTGACCACTAACTACTTGATTTCCTCAATGGTATTCTAAGTTTTTTTCTTTAAACAGTAAATTTAAGTGAAATCTTAAATAAAATGGATGAAAAGAGATACTGTGGTTGAAACAGCCACGCAAGACATAAGGCCTAACCACTCAGCATCCTCTTCCTCATGGAATTTCCAAAAGCTCTTGGGAATACAGATTGAAAACCAAAAGAACCAGATGGACTCTAAGGTTTATCTAATTCTATGAACTGCATTAACTGTATTTACGTTCTCCTCTAGTTCCCTTAGTAAGCAACAGCAGGAAATTTTAAGAGAGCTACAGGGCTTGGGGTACAACTTATATCCACGATACAGAGAAGAGCTAATCTGAACTGGAAAAGGAATTTAATATCCTTCTTTTCATTAATATACCTCAATAATATACTCTAATGAACTGAATTCACTAAACCCAGAAATAAAGCCAACATAATATAACAGCATCACAGAAATGAATACATCTTCAAAGATGATCTTTTTATAAATATTCCACAATTCTCTTTCCAAAACAAACAGAAGTCATTATTGCTATTTCCCTTTAGTCATTCACTGAAAAATCTTCTAAAGTCTAAATAGCATTGATATCTATCCTAGGTTCTAATTTAGTAATTAGAATCTTTCATCTCTATTTTAAGATCATAAATCTTTAGCCCAGGGAAGAAGTGAAACATCAAGTATAAAGGGAGTAAAGGGTAAATGAGAATTCATTCAGGTTCTCTATTGCAATCTGAGGAAAAGCACTGTCCATTCTACCAGCTAACAGAGAAGAAAGGAAGCTGAACATGCTTTGTTTTCCTAACTTTGACTTCATAGAGCTTAGAGAAATTATTTCATTTGGAGTATTATTAGTTCCCAGAATCAGATAAATTCATATGAAAATTCTGAAATTAAAACCTACTTCCTAAAACCATTCCTAAAAGTATTTTAGAGTGCCCAGATATCTCTCCATCACCATTAATGATTCAATGTTGACCTCTACTACCAGAAGTGGAAGAAAAGGGAAGGCCACTATACTGCAGAAATGCAGGAGGCACCATTCAGACAGAATACAGTGTGAATAGAACTCTCTATAATAATACAATGTGGTAGCCAGAAAAGGGAAGAGGATCACAGCAACATGTGAAAGTGGCTTTCATTCCAAGACCTCTAATTTCATTCTTCAGAGAAACAGATTTACAGTATGTAACTTACAAAAAGGAGAAAGGTATACATTGAAAGTCTGTGACTTTCTGAAGATATGACCAGCCCCAGTAAGATTCTTAACAGAGCAGAGCATGCTCTCCCCAAACTGGACGCTTCCTAAACTGGAAATTCCAACGTGCTGATGGACCCTATAGAGCTGAGAATGACAGCAGTCAACTGACTTCTCAGACCCAAAAAGGTAGCTCTACAGGTTTCCCAAAATGATGTCCTTTACAACAGTGCTATAGAATGTTTAAATGTCACCAAAAATGTGTTTTCTTAAAAAATAAGTTTTGGAAAATCTAGGTATACAGCTTTCCTTATGGAAGAACCTTAGCTATTTCTACACTAATATAACTCTATCTCTCCAAAGGGAGGTGGGATAGAATACACAGTTTCCAAAACTTACTGAGTCATGAAATCCTTTTCTTCACACAATGAATGAACCTTTTCAGAATATTTTCTGAAGAATATAACTTGAAAACCCTTTTGTCCTAATCTGCTCTCTTTAGTCAAGAGCTCCTTCTCGATCAGTATGACTACTTATCAAAGTGTGGGGATGGGCACGTGTGCATGTGTAGGTTAATGAAAAATGATATTTCGTAATATTATAAAATGACACACGATAAGAATGTGAAAAAAAGACCATGACTCTATATTGTTGACTTCTATTGCTGGGTCTTAGGATTTTTCCTTTTCCTTTTTGGAAGGAAAAGGATTTTTGGGAGGAGTCAAGAAAAGTGGCACACTGCATAGTAATTACACCGGAGAATTCTAAATAATGTTCCTTTATACCCACTTTTCTCCTAAAATTCTATTCACTACCACTACTTGAGTTTGTTGTTATAATTCTTTTTATATTCAGATAATATCTATTGCCACAAAATGATATAATAATAATAATAATAATAATAATAAAATAATAATTCTCCTACAAATTTCAGGGGCCTTCCGTGGAACTTCACTTGATGGAGAAGCAATGGAAGCAAGAAATTCATCCACCTGCTTTAAAGACAGGGCATTGTGAAGAGTCTCTAGAGGACAAATAGATGGCACCATGGAATACAATTCAAAGCCTGAAAAAAAGAAATGAGAAAAATTTGGATATTTAAAAAGTCATTAATTAAGAAGGAAGACAACCACTGCTTAGAACTATGCGGGTTAGGTCTTTCCAATCTATCACATGCAAACACATGAGATCTCTGAAGTCATGACACCAGATGCTATGCGATATGGGATTGGAAGAAGATGTGACAAAGATTTCACTTTCAATGTAATCACGTAGTACAGCATGCACACAATTTCATTCCATATTTTGATAAAATCTCAGAATGACACTTAAAGAAAAATCCTGGGGGGGAAAAGCAGAAAACATTATACTGTTTCAGTTTTTACTTTAAAATTTCAGGTCTACTTGTAGGTGAATAAGTTGATGCCATGATGTGTCCCTGATGCCAGAGTGCTAAAATTAACTTCTTATTGAAGAATAATTATGTAGTAATTACTTGCAAAGAGTGATTTAAATTAGCTTTTCTAGTCATACCAAGGCCAACGATACTCTCTAGTGTGACCTGTAAACAACATTCATTCATTTATGCTGAAAATGAAATTTCAAAACACATTTTACCTACCTTTTTGAATTAACTCAATAACATTATTGTTGAAATTGCTAGCTGAGTAAAGTCAGGCCAAGTAAAAAGCAATACAAAATACAGACATGTTTGCATTCAACAATGGCACAGAAATACAAAAATTTCATGAAACAAATCATGCACACATATATTAATACCATCAGTGAAACAAAAATGCTTAAATATACAGTTTTTTAAAAATAAATAGGATATATGTTATTTGCTTTTTATAAAAATTGCCTGTTCATTTAAGCTTTATGCAACTGAATGGCTTTTAAAATTGCTTTCGTATACGACTGAAATAACAGGTCCTTCTGCATCTATTCTTTGCAAAACTCAAACTAATTTTCCTCCAAAGGAAATACTTTTAATACTTAAATTAAGATTTATATAAAGGCTATTATGATTAAATAAAAAGTAAAAATTAAACTCAAATAGACTGCAAAACTCTCTGCTTCAATAGGCATGTGCTCATTTTACTTGGCTGATTGTTTACTTAATTTGGGGAGGAAAGAGTGACCCGAGAACTGCCTAAGGCTTGGCTGAAGTAGGGAAACTGTGGTTGAAAGAGAATCTAGTCTTCCTATGAAAATAACAAAAAGGTTTATAAAACTGGTTTGTTTGATTTTCAGGTGCAAACCAAAGCATGACATAACATTACATATACTCAAGAACAAAACAAAACAGAAACTATATCATAACAGCAGCTAAAGCACCTAAATGAAGCACTAAAAAAATTAGGCTTGCACAGGTATTACATTTTTTTTAAAGTACAAGAGTCATGCAAATACACGCAAACCCTTTCTTTGCATTACACTAAACTTAATGATGTGATTTCTTTTTCTCCATTCCTCAGAATGTTTTGTAAGTGTTTTGTAACAACTACTTCCTTGCATTTGCCTGTTAGGTTTCCTAACAGGCAAATAACAATATAGTCAAGTTCCTCTGGTGACATATTTCCCCACTTATCTTTAGTAAACTTTGCATTTAATGCACAATGAAAGGGTTAGCGCAGCAATTTAAAAAGCCACCCTGCTGTCATGTTTAGAAGCTATAAAAACATACCACTGGAGCCTACACATTCCATAGAGGAAACGGACCAGCACCTATAGAGGTGTAGGTGTTCTGCACAGAGGCCCAGAAAATAAGGTAAAGCACTGTCAGAAGATACTTGTTTCACCATGTTCCTCGAACTAAAGATGAAGGGAGGGGTAAGTCCATGATATGTATTAAGATGGAAATAACATAAAAGTTAGGGGAAATAAAAAGTGAAAGAGTCAAATGACAATTCATAGGACAGATAAGACAACACAGTATGAAAAAGAAAAAAAATCTTGAAAACCCAAAAGAAACATTTCTAGAGTTGGAAGGAATGCATTTTACATGCATTAAGTCATACATGTGGAAAACCCACATTTTTTAAAAAAGTCTTAGCCAAAGGAATATACAGTTACTCTATTTTTTGTTAAATTTAACAAACTTTTTTTTTAAGCTATTTTTAAAGCTTC
The DNA here is from genome assembly GCA_028534135.1 of Potos flavus. Taxonomy (NCBI): domain Eukaryota; kingdom Metazoa; phylum Chordata; class Mammalia; order Carnivora; family Procyonidae; genus Potos; species Potos flavus. The sequence continues at coordinate 67,355,290 of CM052895.1, read as the reverse complement.
AAGTAAAAAAAACTTGCAATACTGGCTATAAATACATAAGCAGTCCGCACAAAAACTATAGTCAGTCTTAAACCTGCAACGTCTCTTCTTAGAATTTTGTGGCTTCTGTTTTTCTTGTGACTTTGGTTTTTCTTCTAAGAGGTTCTTACGCTTGTGGGTTCTTTAGAAGCTGCAGCTGTATCAAATAAGGATCTTTTTCTTCAGAAAGTAGCATTTTAAAGAGCTACAAAGGAGGGAAAGCACATTAGGCTTTAAGGCTAAGTTTTCTCTTGTTGAGGATGAGATCTTCTTATTCCACCTCCAGGAAGTATTTAGTGCACTGTTACTTAAGTGTGCTGTTAAAGGATCCAGACAGGGGAGAATGACTAGAAGCTCTGTTTAACCCTTTAGTTTCATATAAGTTTTTGAAAGACTTGACTCGAGTTTTTGTAAGATTTATTTGCAGTTAAAAAGAAAAAAAAAATTCCAGGGGATAAAAGTACCTTCATTCCTAATAAAAGCAAAAATCTGTATGTTTTCTTTTAAATTCTTTGATCCTCAATTATTTAAAATGATCAGTAAATATTTCCTTTTGTCCCAGAAGAACAAGCTCTGTGTAAGAAAGCAGTAATAGTGCAAGGATTCAGTTTATCAACAATGGGCACGAAACACTTCACTGTTCAGCCTCAGAAACTGGATTTAATTGAACTAGCTTTCTAGATTTTCAGCTTAGTCTTCTTCCTATTGTGAGTTCTCCAAATTTTAACAAAAAACAGTGGTACCAAAAAACAAAAAAACAAAAAACAGTTGCTTGACAATAGCAAACCAGACTGCCACATGAGAACAAGGCGAAAGCTAGATGAAGTTTTCAGAGTGCTCCAGACCAAACTGAGTTTTGCTTTAGACAAAGAGCCACAGATAAATGATGTTACACAGTAAAATCTGCATCTCCTAGTTCCCAAGAACTTCTCAAAGACACATCTCATTTGGCTATTTGACAAGCGTGGCTCTGTACTTTTATTAAGTAACTAAATAAAACAACCACGTGATCAGAAAACAAATTGGTGAAAAAACCATTAAAATGATTAAGAATTAAAAAGAAAACAAAGAATACTAATTGTATTTTTAAAATTTGTGTAGACTGATCACTTGAGAAATTAGAAGGGATTTGTAGGTGGTAATTTAGTATTAAAACTCATCATCATTGTGGTCATTTAAAAGTTTGATGAGTGATGTTAAGTGATTATGTAAATTACAGCTGAAAAAGGGAGCTAGACAGTATCAATGCTTCAGGTGAGTAAGTTGGAATTATATGCCAACTGAAATTAAGAATGGAGAAATGAATGATACTGTATATCCCACAGTTTGAAATAAAAGAAAAATAAAAAAGGATGAAGCAGGGGAGTATCGTTTAAAATAAAAGCAAAACGTACCATTGGTTGGGTGTCGAGCAAATGAGATAGAAAACCTTTTAACAGCAGAACCGCGTGTGGCGTCTGAGAAAGAGAAAAACAGGTACCTGAAATTCATAACAGCTACCAAAAGAAGAACACTTAAAAAAAGAGGGAAAAAACAAATATATAAGGAGGTTAGAATTAGGTGACATGCAGAAGGGAATGAGAGAGGGTACTGGTTAAAAGTAAAATGGCTTGATGACACAGGCAAAGTGTTTAATGAAATATACAAAAGAAAGAAAAGCAGGATGAGCCAGCGATTCTGGTAAATCCATGTTTTACTGACTTAAGTAAATTTGTGGATATATGAGAAAATGTTTTAAAGGGCTAATAAACATTCCTATTAACAGGCACAAGCTTCCATGAGCGTCAAAAGGCAATCTGAATATTAACACTTAAGGTATTTTAGCAAGAGTGAGAGGCTCTCCAACTAGGGATTCTAAAATATTCTCATCCTATGTTTATTTTTATAAAAGTATTGCCAAAATATTTTCTTTTACTTATAAAAGTTCTCTTCACTTTATTTCATTTAGATCACTATCAGAAAGTCAAATGAGGGATAACAATGAACAAAAGTTTAAAAGATCAAAGACTTATTCTTTATAATATGGCTTACTGACTGTCTAAAAGACCAATACATATGATGCAGTTCTAAATTTCACATCTCAACAAACTATTCATTGAGTAAGTACCGTGTGTCTGACTACAATTAACTCTTCGATGAAACACAGATCCAAGCTATGGACAAGAAAGCAGTGATTGTCATTTAGGCGCTAGGTGTCATCAAAGGGTGTTAGGATTCCAGTTGAATTAGTCAGGGGATTAGGCTTGCCTTTGAGAAGTATTGTATGCTTATGGGTGTGTGCATGGGTGTGCATATGGATCTGTGTGTGCATATGTGCACATACCATCTATGCAGCCAGAAGAAGTCAGCTTTTTACGATGAGTACGAGCATAATCCTGTAGGTTAGGTGCGCTTGAAGAACCCCCGAGCACCGAGGTGCTAAACAGGCCCGCACAGTGAGACCCTGATGGGAGTTAGAGAAAATACATACACAACGGGTGTTCTTCCATTCACAATGGGAATTCATGCAGCATGCAATAACATGGCTCTTACCACACTTATCTGGCAGTGCCTTGAATAGACTCACAATTCACTTGTAATGTCAACTTTAATATAATCACCACCACCATTTATCATATGTACAAATGAGAGTATTTAACACTGGATAAAATGTTCCCTTTGAGGAAAATAATATACCTATACCATAACTAGACATATACATATTAAAAGTACTAAAAATACTACCACAGGAATTAATTTAGGTTGATAAGGGATTCTGTCAGTGTGCATGAACAGGTCATATAAAAAACCTCTCCTAGCACAAATCTAGTCATAATAGATCAGTATTTTTTAATGTATGTCTATAAATGGAGAATCTTTTCTGATACCTCGGAGTTAAGAATTATCAGTGTATGTTATGAAATAAAGCAAATTACTAATCTGTGAGAAGACCATGTGAGAACAATTCCTTGTAGGTCATCCAGGCCTAAATCACCTTAAATTTCTAACACTGAAATGACTTCAGATCTTAATTAATAAGACCCCATGAAACACATTATTAGCAAATAAAACACAGCCAGTATAAACTGATGTTTAATTTGTAGCAAAAGTCTTTATACCCAAGGAAAACTTTTACCACTTGGTAAAGTTTAAATAAATTTCTATCAAATACATTATGATACATAAAGGAAGACAATGTGGGAATATTAAAAGCTATCAACATTAGCTATATGTAATTAACTAAAGAAGATCCTCGAGTAAATAGTCATCAACAAACAGTTCTGATACTTAGTATATAGATCAAAGTACATAAATAGTGGAACCTTATTTATGCTTTTATTAAACCTATTTAGACAACTATTTATAGAGAAAATACTATGCCATTACCTCATATCATTTATCAACAATGAGCTTAAAACTAGTAAGTTTAGAAAGGTCTTTTTCAATGTTGCTTTGCAACACTATTTGCAAAGAACCAATTATGTTCCATAGGTAAATAATGAATAACAACTGCCCTTATGCATTAGTTTTGCTTCGGTTTTCCTTAGGAGATAATCAAAAGGAAAATTAATACACTGAGAAAGAGTTTAAAACACTCCCCACTTAAAAATTTTTTTATCAGAAGTTTCTTTCTTTTTTTTTTTAGTAGAAGGTTCTTTTTTGTATGCAATAGCATATTTACAATTTTATCAACTGGGAAAAATGAAGTTTCCTTCCTAAATTAAAACATTTTGGGATTTTAATTTATAGACTACAAGATTAAAAACTAGCATTGGCAACTGGACTAAGTAGTTCACACTGCAGACAGTCAAAACAGTTATAAATCAAATTAAATGCTATTCCTTGTTCATTTTATTGAAACTTTACTGTATACTTTGAGTTGTACAATATTTTTTAATAAGTACATGTTAAATAAAAACTAAAGCATAGCATTTGGTCATGCTTTCATCACTGAAGTTTTACATGTGTGCAAAAGAGTGAGTTGAAGGTTTGGAATATAATTTCCTTTAGACCACATACCTACAGTAGGGTTCTGCTTCTGTTCCACAAGAGTTCTTGGTGTTCGCAGGTAATTAGCATTTTCAGATACAACCTGTACAAGGAAAGCAAAATAAATGAGGTAAAACAGTAAAATCAATTAAAAAGTCCATACTTCATTTGCAGCCTGTTCCAGACAGACAAAGGTTAATAAGCTGTATGATAAATATTAGTAGAAATACATAAAACATGAAAGATCATGCAAGATCCCCTTCTGAAGGGAGTCCATTTCATATGAAGTCCTTGCAATGAAGTGGTGCGAAGCGGGCATTCAGAATGAAATATCATGTATGAAACAAGACAGATGAAAAGAAACAATTAATAGACTGATATAATTTCACTCTTAAAAGAAGCCAAATGCCCACTCTTAAACAGCTCCTGTATTTGAAGGGGGGAAAAACAATCACAAACGAAAGAAAAGACAGACAGAGACTGTTGAGGTCACCATACAATTACTGATCCATGCACGGGCTTTATCAGAGTAACCTTTAAATAGTCACAGCCTTAATGGATACCATAATCCCTTTTCCTATAATCAAATGCATTACATTTCCAAAAGGAAGTTGCTGAAATTCTTGGAAAAGTCATGTGTAACAGCAGACCTTCCATTCTTAAAACAAAACAAAACAAAAAAACCCACAAAATTCTAGTATTTTAAATTTCCAAATGTCATCACAGAAAGTCCTTCTGAAGTCCTTTTATTTCAGCCCATATTACTGATGGGCACCTATACATTGCATCCTCATATAAAGAGAATATTAAAATATTATGCAACTTAAAAAACCCCGCACCGTATGTATTCTTTAGATACTTCCAGATAATGGAATAGTGAGGGAGAACAATTAATATTAGGTGTACCCTGCTAATTAACACAGGACCACATAAATTTTGATAGTTTAAAAAATGTTCATACTCTCAGCAAATTCCAAATGGAATCTAATTTTTCAATTATGGGGGGAAAGGTTACTAAATTTTCTTACCATCAAATTACATAATTTTGTTTCTGAATGTTTTGAAGGACAACTATGCCAAAAAAAGATTTCTTTCCTTTTTAAAATTTTTTATTAACACACTAAAGTTCCAGGAATATAAATTATTGATTAATTTTTAAATCCTGGATATTTAAAACCCTCCCAGTAAAAATCCTGTAACACATGCAAGGTAAGAGGTTTATTTCTCTCAAATATTGTCAGGTATCACAAGCTTATTTTTAAATGAACTGAAAATTAAAATACAGAAGGATTTACTCTGATGTTAAATATAAGGGATTAGATGTCCTCAAAGACAGCTGTTTGTTGCTCTGAATGCGGGTAGGAAAATATTTAATGAAGTAAAGTTTAAAAACCTGTTGCCATGAGCCAAAAATACTGGATGTGAAAGCCAATGATTTGGGGGAGACAGGGGAAGAAGTGATTTGTTCCCCTGATCTGCGTCTTCGACGCCCAGTACCCACACCACTGGTATAATGCAGCCAGGTACCAGTACCCTCTGGGCTAGACACACTCAGGGGGCTCTCTTCCTGGAAGTGAGAAAGGGGGCAAAGAAAAAAAAAAAAAAAAGCAGAGCATGCAAAGTTAGATACAACAGAGCCAAATGATCAGAAAGAAAAAAAAATACAGTTTGTTCGCATTTGTTTATCAATTTTTTAAAAAACTATTAAACAGTAATTTGGGAGCCAAATATTTCAAATATTTGAGAAATTTCATGGGAATGAGTTAGAAATCTAATTGTATGTGATAACAATTACAGGAATTACCTTATCTTCAATATACAAAATATTTATACAGCTTAATAGTTGTCACTTCTCTCTTAAAACTGGAAAAATTTAACAATTTTCTGTCTTAGCAACTTTTAAATATAAAAGTATTCTGCTTAATTTTAAATATTCAAGACATTCTGTGCTATACTGGGTAACCTTCCAACCCAAAGCACTAAAGAATTGTGCAGCAAAGGGTTACAGAAGTTTCAATGTATATGACGTAGAAAAGAAAACCTATCTGCCAGACACTTTAAAAAAGAGAGGTAAGATGGATTCAAATTGCACTTGTTTCCACTTTCAAGCTATTTTGTTTACCCCCTCCAAAGATTATTTATAGAGTTCAGTAAGCAAAACATGCAGCAAACATTATCATTTACATGTTTGCATGTTCAGGTTTCAGACAGTGAGGACAGAGTAAAATCTACTTGCACAAAATGAAGAGAATAGTCTTTTTCTCTGTGTGTCTTTTGGAAGTACAAACTTCTGATATCCATGGAGATGGTGGACGCTGGAAAAAGTCTTCAAGGTTTTACTTGAATAATTTACCTTATGGAAGTAAAAGTTTAGCATGGCATAGAAATAATCTCTTGAAAGCAATTATTTAAGTATTTATGAGAAAAAAGGTTTATAAATGTGTTCTGTGTCTTAAGAATTAACAAAGGGCAGTGATTTTGTTGAAGATTTTACAAATACAAATGTGTTGCAAAATGAAGACTCACAACACATTTGGCTCTATCAGTGTTACAAGCTTTCTGGAGTGCAGAAGAAGGTTTAATGGTAAAATTTTGAGCAATCTGATTAACTTGCAGATTGCTTTGTTCAACGACATCAAAATCACTGCCCTCACACAGATGTTTAAGTTATATTAATATGTCATTTCCCAGTTTTCTGAAATTAAAGATACCTGAACATAATCCCAGGTTTCTCATTTTTAAATTAAGCTATACTAGAACACATCCTAAAATTCTCCAGCTGTTAGTCATCGTCTTTAATAATTAATTTAAAATATCACAATCATAGAAACCCTAACTAGTATACAATTTCCATTATAAAATTACCACAATCTATTTATTGATGGATGTTTTTCCTATACATAATTGTCAAATTGGGTCACATATTTATTTAAAACTTGAGAATCATAAAGCACTTTTGTTTGTATAATTTGGGGCAACAGAAATGAGCATAATTCTGTTTTGTTGTTATTTATGTTCTTACCAACTGCTAGTTAAACATATTTAACTCTTACAACTTGGCATATTTCATTATCAACAAAGATATTTTTCTATCTTAAAAGTTGATGGTGGTTTCTATCTTAAAATCTTGCTCTGTACTTTCACGTGAACATTTAGAAAACAATTATAAGCACTAATCTCAATCAGTGCTGGGAGAATCAGCCTCTGGAGAATATAGATAACCCAAAATAAAGGTATTTGAAGTATAAAAAATGCATACTAGTGTTAAAGATTTACTTAACAAGCTACATTCCAACTGTTCAGCTTTCCTGTTAAATCTTATTTTAGTAATTATTTAAATGTTATTATATTAGAGAACATAAGAATTAGCCTTATTTAATTGTAGATCTTAATACAAAAGGTAAAATCTTCAACTATCTCCTCAAATTTTCAAATTCCTATACTGATTTTTGCAATCAGGCTAACAACTTAGAATTTCACATCTTAATCTACAGTGTCATTGGAATCAGTTGTCAAAGCGTTTCTGGCAGTTCCTCTCTACTTTCAGGAGAAAATTATTCTCTGCCCATTAAATCAGACTTTTTAAAAAGTTCTTTATTAAAATAACCTAACGTGACAGGAGAAAAAAAATAGATGAGTTCTTAGAAAGGTCTTATTTTACTATGTCTATTCAACTTTGTTATGAAAACAATACATAAAGCTCCAGATTCTTAAAACTTTATCTTTTTTAACAGCCTCTCTATTTTTAAAATATTTAGTAGAGAAAGAGGCAAAGTTGACAATTAAAAATCTGTTAGGTTCCCAAGCTCCATAATTAAAGCTGTATTTTCTTTTCTGTTTTATTAAAATACAGTTAGTTTGTTTTATGAAAAACATGCTCTGACACATATACTTACTTCATTTGTAGCAATCTTCCTAGATCTTGGAAGTGGAGACTTCCTGTGTATATGAATTGGCTCTGATACCATAGGTTTGAACAGTATCACAGCACGATCAGTCTCATCTTTTTTAGAAGTATGTGGTTCATCATCATTATCGATTTTAAAAGATCTCTTGCCTTCATTCTGTGAGCAAAGAATACAACATATAAAATTCAGATAAAGCAAGAGTCTCTTATGACAAAGTCAACCACCAACTGGTGAAGTCAGCTGAAGCACATATACAAGTTTGCTGATTCAAATGAATCAATATTTTTTTTTAAATTTTATTTATTTATTTGAGAGAGAGAGAGAGAGAACATGAGAGAAGGTCAGAGGGAGAAGCAGACTCCCCATGGAGCTGGGAGTCCGACGCAGGACTCGATCCCGGGACTCTGGGATCACGACCTGAGCCAAAGGCAGTTGCTTAACCAACTGAGCCACCCAGGCGCCCCTCAAATGAATCAATATTAACTGAATTTTTACAACAGCCTAATATTAGTCTGGGTATCATAAGACAAATGACAGAGTTCCTGACTTAAGGAAAAATTAAACAATAAGTGACAATACAAAGCCACACAAAACCAAGTGCTTAATTATATTTCATCAAATGTCAACATAAATAAGAAATAATAATAAATAACAGTAATAAAGAACAGAGATCAGTTCTATTATACAGGAAGGTCATCAGCATGAGCATAAACTAAAACAGCATTTTAATTTATAAATTTCAGAATATTTAAATTCTGTTCCAAATATTCCCAACACATGTGATGATTGCATAAATAATCATATGATGACTTACTAAATATTTACTGGGTGTGCACCATGTACCAGGACACAGATGAATAAAATAGAGTCCCGATAAAAGATAAGTTAAAAACAACTTATACCAAATATCTATCTATAATAGAATGGGTAACTTGGGGCATAGTCATATAGTAAAACATATATTTTAAAGCAATAACAATGAACAGACTAAAACTAAACACAATTACATTCAACGAGTCTCACAAACATTAGTCAAAGAAGTCAAGCAGAAGTACATAAAAACCGTCATCAAACTAAGGAGTACAGGAAATAAAAAGGAACTTCTTTAACTGGTTAAGGGATATCTAAAATCTTGATAATAATAATCACATTTAATAAATCATTGAAATATTAGTGTGTCCACCATTATTAAATCTACTCAACACCGTACTGGACATTTGTCATCATTCATAGATATGATCACATCTATAGAATATCCAAATGACTCTATGGATAAATTATTAGAATGAAAAACAGCATGTTAGTAAGGCTGTTATAAAATCTTCAAACAAAAATGAGTTAAAATTCACTATTCACTAAAACAAAATGAAATTTAAATAAACCATGTATGATAGCATAAAAATATAAAGAACTAGGAATTAAAGTGACAAAGAAGACACAAGACATAAAAACCCTTAATTTTATAAAAAAGATACAAAAATAGCTAAATAAATTCAGAGATATATCAAGTCCTTGGACTAGAGGATCTACTACTATAGGTTTATTGCCCTCAAAATTGATCTGCAGAATTTATGTAATCTCAACCAAAATCCCAAAAAGTTCTCTTTGGAATATTACTTTTTACTTTAGCTTGAGAATGAAGAAGGATTTATTTTTTTATTTTTATTTTTTTGGGGAGAGGGGCAGAGAGAGAATCTTAGGCAGGCTCCACACCCAGCCCGGAGCCAGACTTGGGCTCATTCTCACAACCCTGAGCTCATGACCTGAGCTGAAACCAAGAATCAGATGCTTAACTGAGTGAGCCACCCAGGCACTTCTATTCAACACCATGCAGGTCTGAGCCAGTAGCACTTCATGAAAAGCATATCCAAATGGCCAATAAACATATGAAAATTGCTAATCCTTACTGGTCATGAGGATAATGTAAATTTAAACCACGACAAGATATCACTATATATCCTTCAATATAGCTACATTAAAAACAATGATCATACCAAGTACTGACAAGAATATGGCAATATCTTTAGAAAACTATTTGACTGTATTTTCTAAACTTGAACGTATACACCCTATGACCTAGCAAATTTACTCCTCGATGTATATCCAAATATATACATATGTTCACCAAAAGACTTGTACAAAAATGTTCATGAAAGCATATTCATAGCTTGAACTGGAAACAAATAAATGATCAAAGTAGAAGAGATGGGACACATTGCACTGTATTTATTTATATTTATTGTCGCCATGTAACCCTACATGACAACAAAAATGAAGAACAGAATGAATAAATTTCATAAACATAATGAAAGAAAGAAGCCAAACCCACCCACACCCCCCCAAAAGCATGTATTTTGTGATTTCATTTATAAAAAGTTCAAAAATAGGCATAATTCAAACATGGTGCAAACATAGTTCATAATAGTAGGTATCTTTGAGGAGAAGACAGGGAGGTTGTGATAGAGAGGGGCAAACTGGGTCTTCTGGAATGATGATATTATGCTATGTATAACCTGGCCAGCTATTTTGTAATTGTGTTCATTCTGTAATACATCATTAAGCTATACACTTATGATTTATCAATATGAATTATAACTTAGTAAAAAGTTTTAAATTGAATACATATTTAACTTTGTAAGGTTAGTATAAGGATTAAAATAACAATAATTTGTACCAAGCGCTTATTAGCACAGTGTTTACCATGCACTAGTCCTCAAGTAATACAATAACCAAAACCAGAATCAAAACTATAGTTAAGCATTCTAAATACTGGTCTTAAAAATACAAAAAATCTAAATACAATATAAAATTCTAGTATGCTTAGAAATGTTATCTGCCCAAATCATACATAAAGAAATTTATACCATCTTGCCACTTGGTAGTTGAGGTAAGAATTGAAGTCCACTAACAGGAAATTCTTACAGAAATCTTATGGAAATCTAGAACTATAGTAACCAAACACTGAAAGTTTCATCTTTATTACCTCTCTTGAAGCTGGTCTATATCCATAGCCAGATGGTAAATTTTTGTCTTCTTCACATCCTTTAGCTCCTGGACTAAAATGTAATTCAACATGAAAGCGTTCCTCTGAGGAAAGATCCTAAAAAACAGTACAGAACATTTCCAAAATGAAAAACTACAGGCTATTTATTTACCTCTGATAATAACACACAAATCAAGAACTCTTGTTACCTTGTTAGGATCCTCATAAAGCATGATCACAATCTGAGTCATGTAATTGAGTTCATTGACAACATTTAAGTAATCCATAGCTCGTTTCCACTGTTCATCCTTTGATTCCTGAACAAAAGGTATATGGTAAGCATTTTTCTCATATCACTTTACTTGAAAATCACTTTATTTTCATTATGGTAGTTTGTTTAATCCTGAGTGATACCACACAAATAAGGTAAAAACGTATATAGTCAACCTTTCAAAATAACTCAACTATACTTAAGTCTCGATAAATTACTTATGTTTAGGTAAATTATTTTAAATCTCTTATCAGCAGTAATAGAAAGTCTAATGGTAACTTTTTAAATAGATTCTAGAAAGTAAAAATAAAAATCTCTTGAAATACAAAACTACAATTATATTTTGAGGGTAATGGGCAGAGAGTTGTTAACCTTAAGTCCCAAAGTACGTAGTGTGGAATCATGCTTCATAAACAGAATACTATCCTTTAAGAGTAGAGCTATTTTTTCCAGTATCATATAGTCAATGTATGTAATACATGCTTATCAGTAAATATGCCTCGTTATACTGCAGTGGTATTTAAAATAATCAGCAGGAGGTGGTATATGTAAGTTCTATTAATCTTATCATCTCCTTCATCACTCCTCCATCTTCATTTAGATAATCACTGGTCTTTAAAAATATAATCATATAGCACCAGAACTGAAAGGAATCCTAGAGAAAATGTACTACAAGCATTCAAAGTAGAAAATTCTATCTGAAAAGGCAAAACTACTCAAAGTACAAAATCTGCAATCAATGGGCAACAGGGTCCACATAACAGATAACCTTCCTTCATTTCATATGTCATAAACTTTAGAAATAAATGCATACAACGATTTTTTGCATACAGTAAGAGTATACAATATTTCAGACTTTATGTGTGCTGTTTTAAAAAATGAAATTTGACACACAAAAGCCTAAACTTACAAGACCACATCTTGATTACTTATTAAAAAACAAAACAAAACCCTGAACCAGCATGTATTCCTTTTCAAATTAAGACATTATACATCTCTGAGGAAGCATTCCGCTTTTGAAGTTTCTAGAAGAGTAAAGTTAAATATACATCACATAATTTGTATTCTTCCATGTGTACTTAGCATCATTTTAATAAATGACTTTCCACATCTCTAAATGCTCCAATGCCAAGCCACTAAACCAGCTACTCTCAACCTAAGCAACATTCCAGAGAAAAAACTGCATCTGTGTGTGTTTGCGTGTGTCAGCCTGTGTATTTGGGGGAGGGATATATGCAAATATGTATCTGCATTTTTTCAAAATTGGTAAGGGAGAATATTAGCATAGCATCCGAGTTTCACTTAATGTGAATTACTATAAATAATGGATTTAAAATAAAATTTAAAATAAATACTAATAATTTTCAATAGGTAAAAAATTAGAGTTTGTGATCCTATATTATTAATGAAAACACCATCCAATAATATCTAATTCAGTGTTGCAGTTATAGATTCTGTTAGGTCTATTCTAATGAACATATGAAATTAAATAATATTTAGTAGCATCTTCCTGAACACAATTAACATGCAAAAATCTATAAAAATATTTTTTAAGTTTTATTAAATATATTCCCTGAAATCTTACTTATAATCTTGTTTCCTTAACAAACATCTTTTGAAAAAAATCCATTATGTAGAGCTAGATTTTACCCAGTTCACACTGAAAAAATCAAAAATTTCAAGTGGGGAGAGACTGAATAAGGTTTTAAGTATATTAGTTATAGGGTCTTATAAAAATAACATGAACTGCAATAATGAATTACAGTTCAAATAATTTTTTATATTAGAAAATGGGACATCATATTGATATTAAAGATCCTACATGTATTTACTAATGTGAAAAATAATTTTTTTGAAATCCTGGAAGCGGATTTTTAAAAGGATGGAGTTGTTCAGCTTCTGTTTTAAAAATGTAGCTGAATGCAATATATACTCAACAAGCTCTAGTTCTACTACCACTACCCAAGTCCAAGTTAGAGCTTTCTTCAGATCACTGAGAGAGTTTCCTAACTGGTTTTCTCATATCTACTTCAGACCATCTGCTGTCAACACAGCAACCAAAGCCATTTCCTTCCCTGCTTAAAAATGGCTTCCCAATCCCCTTAGGATCCTCAAGGCACTGGCTCTCCAACCATGTCTGCTACTACGTCATCCATTGCTCACTATAATGCTCCATAGGTTTGTCCTATTGGCTTTGAGATGATTTCAAGCCCCACCACTGTCTAACTGCAACCTTATCAGAGACCCAAAGTGAAACTGCCTAAGTATATCGCAATCAATCCTTTACGCTGTGGGAGATAAGTGTGGTTGTATTAAGCCAAATTTTGGTATGACTCACTACTAACAATAGATGAGAGGCACAGTATCCAACCAAACACTAAGTTCTTTCTAATCCCTAAATAATTCAAATTCATTAGGTTCTTTTTATCTCATTACCACCAGCCTATAACATTATCTAAAATATTTTATGTAATTGTTTGCTTAAACTTCTCCAAAGGGAAGAGAACATGTCTTTATCCCCAACATCTAGCACAGTGCCTGGTATATAGTAGACCTTCGACAAATGATGGCAAATGATCAATTACTGAAATTGCACACTAAAAACTGGTACTAGTGATTTGATTCCAAGTTCAAGGAACCATATTTGTTAAGTAGATTGGAATAACTTATTCTACTTACATTGCATAAGGCACCATAGCGAAGAATAGATAGCAAAGAATGTACATGACTTTCACTGGTAAAATATAACCTGGTACGGACATGACGTTCAGGAGACAGAACACCTCTGGAATACCTAAAGTTAATAGCAGACAATGTTAGAACATAACTATCTAGTCAAACCTGAAGTATTGACATCATTTTGTAAAATGGAATTTAATCTTACTAGAAGTAAAAAACTGTAATAAGTAAATCTATCCCTCTTCCAACCACAACTGAGGAGTTATCTTCGTAGATATTCCTCTAACATGAACATTAACTAGAACTGGGACCTCTGAGATTAGTCAAAAGAGTTAATACTAGTCAAATTCACTGTAAATAGGTCATTTTATCTCCTCTAATAAAAATGACAAAGGCCATAGCCCTAAAGAAGCTCACAGATATTTATGCTGCTGAATGGGGTACACGCTGATGTTCCCATGTGAAAGATGACATATATCCCCTTTCATCTCAGTTCTTCCGCAATTTGGAGCCCTAAAAAACCTTGGTTGGAAGTTAACTGTTAGGAATACCTAGGTAATCCTTATTTCCACAGTGCACTAAGTAACACATTCCTGATTTCTTCAAAGGAACATGAGATTTGAAGTATGCAAAAACAGATGCTTATAAATTTAAAATACCAGTATAGTCTCTTACACAGGGTGGAGTTTATTTACAGTGTCATCATCTTGTGTCCTCTGGAGGTCTGAGCGAATTTTTCTAACTAGAGGAGTACAGTAGCCTTTGGCAATCTCCAGTTTTTCAGCTTTAGTTATACCATATTCCTGAGCAGAAAATAATATCATTATTAGAAAAAGGGTATAATGACAAAGCACTCTAACGAATGCACTGCTTACTTAAGACATCCTAGGTAAGAGACAAATATCTTTATTAAGCTTTTTTTTTTAAACATTACAAATTTCTGAGTTTACATTTTTTGCAACTGCAAGTATACTATCCTAAAACTTAAGTATAATTGGAAAGATTTTTTTCTGGTAGAACTGAAAAAGTAAGTAATTTCTGAAGAGGGGAGGATGAATGAATGAATGTAATCTTAATTGACAGTAGCTCAACTCAATCAAAAGGTTTTAAATCCTAAAAACCTACAATCCTAGGATTGTAGAAACAATCCTAAAAGAAGGATGGATTAAGGACACAAACACTAAAGCACAGAACAACAGTCAATAAACCTATGAAAAGAAATATAAATGAAACCATGAGATTTTGCTTATTCGAATGCCGAAAATTAAAAAGGCTAACAAATCATTTAAGTCTTCGGCTAATGCTTTGAAAGACTTTCCTAGTGGTGAGGAAAAAATGTAATGAAATCATCAAATTTAATGACTTCAATAATAATTATGAGTTAATTAAACTTACAATGGGGAATTACAATATGAACTGTTAAGAAAACAAATTGTAATAATAATTCTAATAAAAATTACAGTTCAAAGAAACAGATTAGAAAATGATCTGATGTGTAAAGAGAAAAAGCTGTAATATGTGTGTAGATGGAAGAGGGAGAGAGAAGAAGAAAGCAGAAAGTGGAGAGGGAGGGACAGAGACAGAAAAGAGAGCGCAGAGAGGAGGCAGGAATAAACAGGCATACCCTCTCTCTCCAAGTTTATTCTACGATACCTGAATTTAAAGACTACTTCTTGCTATCAGATACTTCCCAAATAGCAAAAATTCCATATGGATAATAAAACTGAGAACTGTCAAAGAAAAGGCTGACTGATTACAAATGGAAGGCCCACGAAAACAGAACTTCTTGGGTCTCTTTACCATAAGCTAACACTTGGTTGGTTCAACAGTCTCGCCAACATAGATGACTGTGAATGGAGTATACAAAAAACATATATATGTAATTGTGTATGTGTAAATAAAAGGAAAATACTGGAACTAAAAATCATTAGGTGAAATTTTTGTGTGTGTTGTTAGCAAGGTATGAGGAGACAGATGCTCTCACACTCTGTTTACCTGGAAAAAAACTGGTAAAAGATTTCTGCAGCTACAAAAATAGTCTTGAGTATATGTAAAGACATGTGAAAAGAGAGTGAAAGAAATGAAGAGTCCAGATTCCCAAATACGAAAAATTGGTTAAATAAATATACCATACCATTAGCCATTAGAAATAATGATGTACATATAGCTTTAATGATATGGAAAGAAGTTCTTGGTGCTAAGTGAAGGGAAAAAACCAGGTAGTAAAAGAGCATGCTTTTCCTGGTTCCATCTTTGCAAAGAATACATTTGTTATATGTATGAGAAAAATTGTATCTTTGTGAATTTAAGAGAAAACTCCTTTAAGAATTTTCTAAAACATTAAAATGTTTTCCTCTAGTTGGTAATATCACAATGACTTCTACATTTTCTAATTTTACACAGATATATTAATTTTGTAATAAAGAAATTTTTCCCTTTAACACACTGACATATTTTGCTCATCTGCCACCACCAAGTAGGATCAAATAATTAATTGTTAGATATCCCTGTTCTCATGTGTAATTACAACATTTCTGTCATAAATAGAACTAATTAAAATACAGGTGAGGCTATCTGAAAGTTTATTATGTGATTATATTTAATGAGAGTATCAATGGACTTTATATGGTAAATGCTATTATAAACAATTCTCTCCATTTCATAATCCATAAATAACTAAACATATTGTCTTCAAACTTTCATAAATGTGATCTTAGTTAAGAAAACCTTAATACCAAATTTAGTCTTGAGAGGTTCTCATCCACTGCCATAACATCATGACTATTTTAAAGTATCATTTTTAAGCCAGAGCCTCTACTTGATGAAAATTGAGACTAGTTAAAAAGTGGAAAGTTAATGCTATCACAACAAAAATATTTATAATAATTAGTTTAACGGTTAAAATAAATAAAAGTAATAAACCATGTTTACATGTGTATTTAAGCTTAGTTATGATTACAATTACATAATTCACACAGCACAGATATAAGAATTAATCAATTCAGTGTAAGCACAAAAATACATTATTTAGAGGCATAACAACACTTTGAGGTATACCAGAGCATATACCCATTTTTCTTGCAGACAGTGATATTCTCTAAATCTAAATTAGCATATTCTAAACGAGTCAAAATTTTACATTATTTGACTGAATCATTAAGTCTCTAAGCTTGAAATAGTCTTTATTTCCTTGAGAATTAAGTAGGCAAAATTTTCATTTTTTTCCATTATAAACTACAGTTTCATCATAATTACCACAAATATATTCATAATTTTTAATTTGTTAAGTGACTGAAAATGCATGCATTTTGTCCATAGTTGTGGATTTAGGAAGGCTAAAGTAACAAAGCAAAATAATATTTACTGGACTGAATTCAATACTTCATTAAAAAAAAGAAGAAATCTCAAGTTTCTGCCACAATAAGGAATACCAAACCAAAAAGTTAGGGAAGTAAACCCAAAGCTGTCCTCTCCTCAAGTTATAATCTTGGAACTACAGGAAAGCATATTAAAAAAACCTCTGTTTTTAAAGTTATAACTTTTCCAAAATGTAATTATAAACTTATCAAAAATAAGACAGATTCTTGTAAGCTTGGGCAAAATGCTGTCTGAAGAATCCAAAGATTTGTATAAATAATTTATCTAAGAAAGAAATTTTGGAGATGTCTTCAAGTAAATTCTCAGACTGCTGAGATCTAACCTAACTGCATCCAAAGACAATTATTGTAATAAAGACTGAGAGGGGCGCCTGGGTGGCTCAGTGGGTTAAAGCCTCTGCCTTCGGCTCAGGTCATGATCTCAGGGTCCTGGGATCGAGTTCCACATTGGGCTCTCTGCTCAGCGGAGAGCCTGCTTTCCCCTCTCTTTGCCTGCCTCTCTGCCTGCTTGTGATCTCTCTCTCTGTGTCAAATAAATAAATAAAATCTTTTAAAAAAAATAAAATAAAATAAAGACTGAGAACAGTTGAGCATGACAAATTACTTTAAAAGATATATATGATGTTTCAAATCTTTCTAACCCATTCTCATTTTTACTGATTCTTCTAACTACAGTATTTTGAAAAATTCATTATAAATATTTAAGCTACAAGGAGATGGTAAGAAGCTTCTTCAGTGATTTAAGCAATACACCTGAAATACACAGATGATACAGAGGAGAAATTAACATCTAAAATCCTATTAACACTTGAGTATCTTTTTAAGCCCAACTCTGAGAAACCAGCCTTTCATTCCCAATTCTAGAACGTTTAGTAAACAGAACTGAGAGACATGAGATTAAATAAGCCATGTAACAAAATAAACATGATTATGCTAACAAATCATTTGTGTATCTAGCCACTGAGGTGCTAAGTTTAGATATACTGAAAGCCTGCTCTGAAGAACGCATACAGCCACCCTAAATATTTAAGACTGCCTTATATTAATAGTTTACCTGTTAAAAAGCATACTTTTAAATAATCTTCATTGAAAGAATGAGTATAACTAATATGCACTGAGCCTGAACTAATGTCAAAGCAATCCAAAATAATGAAAAAAAAAAAGTGGATCTTACTTATACTTCCAATGCAAACTAATTATATGGTTAGCAGAATTAATAGCAACCATTCCAGGGCACCTGGGTGGCTCATTCAGTTAAGCATCTGCCTTTGGCTCAGGTCATGATCTCAGGGTCCTGGGATTGAGACCCACATTGGGGTCCCTGCTTAGTGGGGAGTATGTTTCTCCCTTTCCCTCTGCCTCTCCCCCCTCGCTCATGTGCTCTCTCTCTCTCTCAAATGAATAAATAAAATCTTTTAAAACAAAAAACAAAACAAACCAGCAGTCATTCTTCTCGGAATAGTTAATGAAAATTTGAATAAACTTTCTTCCTTGAATTTCATAACAAAGATGAGTCTGACTTAGTAACTTCAGTTATAATCAAACCAGTGTTAGCTCAATGACTGGCTATACATTGCAACTAAAACTGAGTTATGCAGAATTTAGTGTGTTCAATCTGATGATAATCTTAAAATATCTTACCTGTCATAAAACTTTTTATTCTGTAAAATTAAATTTCTCTTTTGCATTTTTTTAAGGATTTTTAAATTTATTTCAGAGAGGAGAGCACATGTGCCTGCAAGGAGGGACAAGGGGAGAAGAAGACAAGCAAACTCCTCACTGACTGATCCAAGAGTCCAATGCGGAACTTGATCCCAGAACCCCGAGATCATGACCTGAGCTAAAATCCAGAGTCGGACGCTTCACTAACTGAGCCACCCAGGTGCCCCTATATTTCTCTTTTGCAGAATAAAAGCTCTCTTCCATTTAGTAAAAACAGGTTGTCAGATAACAATTCCTTGTTTGCTAAGTTTAACTTAGTTTTTAAGTTAAGTTTTTAAGTTTCCCAAAAGGCCCAAAGATATATTCTTGATATGTGAGATATTTTTATCCTCTTTTTTAAGAATTCATTTTGCAAATCATAGAATCATACAATATACCTAAAATTGTCTATATTATACATCTGACCAAACAAGTAAGCAGTGTTCTCTCAGGCTGAAAGAATAAGCTAATCTTTAACATGTACACAAATAATTTTAGGTAAGTTGTGTACTGTCTGAACTCCCAGTTTTTTAAGTTTGTAGTTTTTCCTGAACTTTCTGTGAAAAGGGACACTGATACTATTTTAACTATTTTCATATGTATTTTTAAGTAAGGCTACTTTTGTTCAGCATCTTCATATTTTTCAGGTATTCCATTTTTTTCCTGCTATTTAATTTTGGTTCATAGGTGGAATATCTGATCTACTCCAATCTCCTCTTTATAATATCCAAATAATCTTTAGTCTTTGAGTTGAAAACAGGCTCCAAATTTAAGAAGAATTTAGGGGCACCAAGGTGGGTTAGTCAGGTAAGTATCTGACTCTGGATTTCAGCACAGGGAATCTGGAACCATTTTCTGCTAACATGTCCTGTTTCTCACTTGTCTTGTCATTGCCTCTTTATTATCAATCCGATTCTCTGCCTAATTACATTTCAATTATTTGAATTCTGGTTACACCTTTATTTTCATTCTCCTATAAATGAAAAGACCCATGACTTGCACCCTTCCAATAACAACTTACACCTTGACCTCTAAATAATTTTTTCAAGGGGCACCTGGGAGGCAATTAAATGTTGACTCTTGATTTTGGCTCGGGTCATGATCTCAGGGTCATGAGATGGAGCCCCATGTCAAGCTCTGCATTGGTGTGAAGCCTGCTTAAGATTCTCTCTCTCCCTCTGACCCTCCCTCCCTGTTCTCTCAAAAAAAAAAAAAGAAAAGTTTTTTGTTGTTTGTTTGTTTGTTTTTTTCAAAATACTTGCACATAAAGTAAAAAGACTTGCAAAATTTACATAGGGCCACAGCTACCTTTTTCTCCCACTCCCCACATACTTCCATAGCACATTGGTAGGTACATAAGTAGCCAATAAATATTTGAGTGATTTATTCTCTCCTGTTTTCAGTTGTTTTGTTAGTATATTATTGTACTTTAGGAGTATCAATTCTTAAATTTTAAAGTCACTGTAATCAAGCTATTAGAAAATCAAGTAATGATTTAATACAATAAAAAGGTTAAAATATAAATTCATAATTACTTTCCTATTAAAAGTTATGGATTTTATACAGAGACAAAAAACAACTATCTTTTTTCCAGTGACAGAAATTTTAAAAGAATCTACAGAACACTATAAGAAAACTGATTCCTAGATTTACTTACCTGAGGGATAACAATATCTGCTAATGCCTTCGAAAGCCTATATAATTCCATTGTATTTTCTAATTTCAAGGAACCATTATGCTGGACATCATATTTTATACAGTCATATATATCAGGGATTTTACTAATGTCATATCTTCCATTCTTTGTTTTAAAGTCTTTCTCCAACTTGCACCATCTACGTAGCATAAGCTCTAATGTTTCACTATGGTAAAGCTGAATATCTAAAACAACATAACATATTTAGCATATTAAACAGAATCAGATTAAGGGTATATACTAAAAAGTTGATAATTAGAAATTTTTTTTAGTGTCAGAGGTAAAACTGTTAAGAAGGTAGGGAATGTTATCATAGTCATATACCATTAACAAGCATTTATTTTGTAGACTTTCAAAAATGTAAATAATTGGCTTAGGACTTGGGTTTATAAAAGACCTTTCTTTATGTTACACACTTCAATAATCAGAAGAAAAAGAACAACAATTATAACAGAACTTTTAAGGCTATTTTCAATTCTAAATTTTAAGTACTATTCTTTCTTACTAGATTCACAGAACTAACAGAATGGACACTCTTTAGCAGAAAGGAACCTTAGAAATTAAACAGTTCAAAGGATTTATTTTTACCAGGAAGAATTCCAGATTTCAAAATTGCCTAAGTTATAACAAAGCTAATCTCAGAGTTAGAGCCCAGATCATCTTCCCATGTTTGTTTTTTATAAGCTGCCTACTTGCTGCTTAACTATATGGCAGTGCTACAGAATTAATCAAATAATAATATTTTATTATCTTTTTCACGCAATCATAGAGAAAAGAAACTGTAACCTAGTTATTATTCTTTTGCTGGATGTATGATAACTCAGATCTAGAACAGTATGAGGCTTAATTTAAGATTGATGCATCTTATTTTAAAATGTTTATATAACTGGATAATAATTTTCATTTGTTTCATGTCCCAAGGAACACATAATATTTACCTGATGATTTGGGATCTTCCATTCGATGTCTGATTTGAGAAGTCAAACTTTGTATCAAGGAATAAACTTTGTCACAGGTCTTCACAGGATTTTTAATTAAATGCATTGATTTAATAAGAGAAATGCTTCCGGATGGAGTAAGCTACAAACGAGGAAAGTATAAATTTTACATCTAGTTACGCCTAAATGTCCAAGAGAACAATATACAAAATTTTCCAATACCTGGAGAATAATTCTATATCATAAATTAAGATGACCCCCAATATATAGTAATAAGATCAAGAAGGAAGTAAAAATCTCAGAATTTCATGTTAAAAAAATAGTATAGTTATCATTAGATTACTCACAGAGAAAATTTAGCAGAAGTACTCTAACTTACAATGAAATTTTATTCTAACTTACAGTGACAAATTGCTGACTCAGTATGGTTCTAACCATTCAATATATATTTACATGCAGTAACCCTAAGACTCTATTACTATCATTATCTTTTTTCCAGATGAGGTATTTAACAGAGGTTAAACAACTTGCCTAAGATCAAACTAATAGTAGGTCAAGAGTGAGAGAAAAAAAGCAGGTGGTCTGGCTATAGAGTTTGTCCTCTTAATGACCATGCTAATGCTGTTGTAATGAGATTTTCCTAAGTCAACAAAATCCATTAATGACAACATAGTTTCAAATTACAGTTTTGATATTTAGCATGGCAAGTTATTTTATCCCATTAGGAAAGTTTCTTAAAGTATGTAAAGTGAATTTCACTTTTTATTATAAACTAGTTAGTTTGGATCAATCTAACCATTGAAGAAAAGTAAGAATTCTGGGCTAATTTCTGTATTTCTGCTTTAAGGTATCTGAGAAATAGCATAGTAAGAAATTGTGGCTGCAAAACTCATAGGTCAGAGATTCAGAGAAGGATCCTGGGATTTAGGTCCATTTTTGCACCAGAGACATTTATTGAGTCTGAATAGATAGCAGAGAGGTGGAATAGAGCATTAATAGTCTTATTAGGTTAAGGCGACAAAAGTGAAGTCCAGTGTTCCCAAAAGTAGAACTCTGGCAAACTATGCATTTAAGGTTTGAAAAAGTAAAGATGAATCAGAAGCAAACCAACCCATGAACAAACTGCAGACCAGGTTCAAGTCAGCTGTTGGCTCTGAAAGATCTGTTCTGAAATTGGATTAAGGAAATCCTAGATTGTTATATCGACAGACACGTGGCAGGAACAAATTAAGAAAGCCTTACTGGAAGATCATAATATAATCTTAAGCTAACTTTATTTCCCACAAACAAATATGCATCCATTATTCAAGATATTCAGGCATAAAAGAAAACAGGACAGGATGAATGCCAATAAGCATAATACACAACAGAAACAGAACCAAAGAGACTCTAGGTATTATTATTAAATAATTATTATTAAATAATTATTAAAAACTAAAAAACTAAAAAATGAGGAAAACACTAATTTGAAAAGATACATGCACCCTTATGTCCACCACAGCATTACTTACAATAGCCAAATAATGGAAGCAGCCCAAGTGTATACATATAGATGACCAGATAAAGATGTGGTGTGTACACACACACACACACACACACACACACACACACACACAGAGGAATATTATTCAACCACAAAAAAGAATAAAATCTTGCCATGTGCAACATGGATAGATCTGAAGAGTATAGTGTTAAGTGAAGTAAGTCAGAGAAAGACAAACACCATATGACTTCACTCCTATGTGGAAATTAAGAAACAAAACAAATGAAGAAAAAAGGGACAAACCAAAATAACCATTCTTTTTTTTTTTTCAAAATAACCATTCTTAACTAAAGAGAACAAATTGATCGTTCCCAGAGGGGAGGTAGGTGGGGGATGGGTGAAATAGGTAATAGGGACTAAGACTACATTTAATCATGAGGAGTACTGAGTAATGTGTAGAATGGTTGAATCTCTGTATTGTATACCTGAAACTAATAAAACATTAACTATATTGGAATTAAAAAAGAAAACAAAGAACAAAAAATTAAACAACACCTGAAAAATGAGGAAACTTCCTGTGTTCAAAAAAATAAAACACTAAAAATAAAAAATTGCAAGTGATTGAAAAATGGCAAATTAAATATTAAAATAGCAAAAAGAAATTTTAGAATTGAAAAATACACTGGTTAAATTAAAAGCACATAAAATACAGCCAAAGACAGATTTAGTAAATTAGAAGACTGGTGAGAAAATTTTATCCATATTAAAACATAGAGACCAAAGGATGAAAAAAAATTTTTAAAAGGATAAGAGAAGAGAAATTTCTAACAAACATGTATTTAGAGACCCAGAAGGTAAGAAATGCTACATTAAAAGACAAAAATCAAAACCAGAAAAACAACTTCCCAGAACTGAAGCCACAGATACAAGAATCCTAATCAACCAAGTTAAAAAAAAAAGCAATCTACATCTAAACATACAACAGAAAAACTGCTGAAAATCAAAGGCAAAAATGTTAAAAGTGGCCAGGAGTTACTGAAGAATAAATAAATAAAAAAAAAGATTATCTTTAAAGGTACAACAGTAAGATCAACCACTGACTTCTTAAGAGAAATACTGGAAGCTACAGAATGGTCTAACAATATCTTCAGTGTAATGAAAGAAAATAAACGTTATCCTGGAACTCTATACCCAGTGAAAATATCCTATAGAGTCAAGTTGAGGGGCCTCTGGGTGGCTCAGCTGGTTAAGCATTCAACTCTGATTTCAGCTCAGGTCATGATCTCAGGGTTGTGAGATTGAGCCTCACGTCAGACTCTGCTGCTGGGCATGGAGCCTACTTAATATTCTCCCTCTTCCTCTGCCCTTCCCTGACCCTCCCTTTCTTTAAAAAAAAAAAAAAAAAGTAAAGTTGAAATAAAAACATCTTCAGACAGAAAAAAATTCACCACCAGTAGACTGACACTAACAGTCAATATAATTGTTCAGACAGAGGGAAAATGGTCTTAAATGGAAACTATGGACTTCAGAAAGAATAAAAGGTAATTTAAAGGGCAAATGAGGGGCGCCCACTTGGCTCAGTCAGATAAGCGCCCAACTCAATTTCAGCTCCGTTCTTGATCTCAGGGTCTTGAGTTCAAGCCCCTTGTTGGGCTCCATGCTGGGTGTGGAGCCTACTAAAACAAAACATAACAAAACAAAACAAAACAAAAAAGGGCAAATTAATGGATAAATCTAAATAAAAACTCCTTGCATAAAAGAATAACAAAATGACATTGTACAGTTTGAAAAATACAAAATGAAACAATATTAAGAGCATACAAGTTGCAGGTGGGCAAACGTTACAAGGATTTTAAGGCTTGCTGCTAATGTATGGTCTAAGGACTAGCAGGCATTGGCATGAACTGGAAGCTTATTAGAAAGCTGAATCCTAGTCCCCATCCCAGATAGGACGAAACAGAATATGCATTTTTAACAAGACTCCAGATGATTCTTATGCAAGTTAATGTTTGCATAGTATTTTTCTAGAATCCTTGCATTGTCCAGAGTAAGAGCACCATGTATGTAAACATTTGACTTTAAGAAGTCATAGAAGCCTACTGTTATCTCTGGGATAATGACAAAACAAAGAATAAAATCAAATATAATTTTTAAGCTAACAGAAATAAGCAAGTAAAAAGCACCAATTTCAGCAAAGGAAGAGAGAAAAATTAAAAAGGCAGTATAAATGTAAAGCCCTTGAAAATACAGTGGATTCATATCTAAATTTGTCAATAATTTATATTGTAAATAAAACTAGTGACACGAGTTTAGAGGTAGAAGGAATACAATATTAAAAATTAATCAAATGGAAAACAAGTGCATAATAAAGAGGACCAACAAATCAAAGATATTTCTTTGAAACGATTAATAAAGTATATCAACCACAGTTAAACTGATCAAGAGAAAAAAGACGGTACAATGTTATGAAACAGAAAAGGACATCTCTACAGATCCTGCAGACATCACAAAGAATTTAAAAAGGAAAAAAAAAAAGAATTTAAAAAGGATATGATAAACTTTTACAAGAATATAATTTAATACTGACACAAAATATAGTAACTGAAAATTACTAAGTACTCTGGAATCCATGATTACAATGATTACATGATTTCCCACAAAGAAAATCCCCATGGATTTACCAGTAAATTTTACCATTTAATTAAAGATATGTACAAAAATTCTTTCCCCAAAATAGGACACCCTAACTAATTTGATGAGACTAGCATAATTCTGATATTAAAAGCAGACCAAGACATAAGAACAAAAATGTGAAAGTCAATCTGACTCGAACACAGATGTAAAACTCCTAGCCAAAAATAGCAAACCCAAACTAGTGACATATATTAACAACAATAACAAGATATATACATATACATATAAAAGTTGAGTTTATTCTAGGAACCAAGATACCTTTATATCCCCAAAAAATCATACAAGAGATAAAAAGGAAATAATAATAAAATTCACTAGCTTTTCATTTAGCAAAACGGGAACAAAAAAGAATTTCCTTATTTTGAAAAAGAATAGCTATTTAAAAATCTACAGAAAACATATTTAATGGACAAGTGTTAAAAGCTTTCTTTGAGAACATGGACAAGAAAAGATATGCCACTTCTATTTAATACTGTTTTCAAGCTGCTAGTTACTGAAGACAAGAAAAAATAATAAACAAGATCGGAAAGGAAGAAAAAAAACCTGTATGCTTTTAAAAGATAAAGAAAAATCTACTGATAAATTATTAAAGTAATAAATGAGCTCAATAAGGTTGATGCATATAAAGTCAATATTAAAAAGCTATTTCTACGTAGCAACAATCAGATAATAAAATTTTTAGAGATACTATTTACAACAGCATTAAACATACAATTAAAATATATAAATTTTCAGAAACTACAGATTTGATCCATGTAAGCCAATACTGCGACAGGATTTTTGACAGCTTATTTTAAAATTTATATGGAAATATAAAAAAAGCCAAGAAAAACTTGAAGGAACCATGTAGGACTTGGGAGATCTTATTGAGTGGCACAGGATCAACAAAGGAATATAGTATAGAAATAGACCACACATATATATTATAAAGATGGTACCACAAAGTAGAGGGTAAAGGACAGTCTTTCAGTATGTGGTGCAGAAATATCTGGATGTATAAACAGCTGGGCAAAAATCAATTTTGATATCCTTACCTATTGCACACACAAACGTCAATTTTAGCCAGATTATAGATATATGTGAAGAGCAAAACAGTAAAGCTTACAGAAGATCATACATAAGAATATTTTATGACCTCCAATTAGAAAAAGATATTATAAGCAATACATTAAAATGTACTGACCACAAATGGGAATGGGAGACACAGCCATCCAGTTATTGAATGAGCAAGTCATGAGAATAAACAGTAGAGCACAGGGAATATAGTCAATGGTATTTTAATAGCGTTGTATGGTGACGGATGGTGGCTACACTTGTGGTGAGCATGGCACAACATATACTCTTGTCTGTCTAATCACTGTGTTGTATACCTGATACTAATGAAACAACGTGTGTCAATTTTAACTCAATAATTAAAAAAGCAATTAGGGATGCATACTTATCCAAATAAGTTTCTTGATATGAGAAGACTATAAAAAAGAGCAATATAAAGTAAGGATAGAAAAAAAAAAAGTAAGGATAGTTATTATTTCTAGGAGATTGGAAAGGAGTTGCAATTAAGAAGGGGCACACAGGGGTCAGAGGTGTTCCAATGTTCTATTTCTGTATCTGGATGATGGCTATATAAGTATTTGCTTTATAATATAACAGGCTCTAAGTTTATGTTTTACATACTTTTCTGTACGCGCATGATATTTCACAATGTAAAAGAGTTTGTTTAGACCCACCTTTTCGTAGTCTTCAGCAGTAAAATCTCTATCTTTCTGAAGTATTTCATGAAGTCTTGCTTTCACACGTTGCTGACAACTGCTCAGAGAGTCACTGTCACTATCCAAAAGACCATTCATATTTGCACTTTTTACCATCTGAACAAGAATGGGTGTAAGCTCTCCTTCTAGAGCTAAGAGCCCCTAAACATATTGAATAAAGCCAATTACAGATTTTAAAATTAGTATGCAAATGAATAGAAAGCATTTTAATAATTATTTTGTTACATGCTGAATTTCATAAGGTATAAGAAAACTATGTGCAATAAATAAACTTTATTAATAATATAGCCCATCACCATTTCAGGGCTTGAGTTCGAAATTTCAAATTTGGAATTTTTAAACATTGCCTTAGCAAAAATCTTTTAAAATATAATATTAGATGACATTCCTGTAATTCTAAAAAACATTTATTTATACCTTTGCAAAAGCAGCTGCAGTCATCTGGACTCGTCCTTCATCAGAGGCATATATTTTGAGGTCATGTCGGTAGGTACTATGTAATCTAAGTAAACCACAACCAGGAAACCCTGCATAATCTCCTGAAAATAAATACTCAAATCACTTAAGCTATATTTTTGTCTCACTATATTTCTATAAATATTTAGTAACATCGCAAAATAAATGAAGATTTGAAAACATAATGCATAGATTTAACCAAATTAAAGAAACGCTAAGATTTACCTTGACCTCCAGGATACATACACCTGAAAGCTCTTCCAAGTTCTTCAGCCTGGACCCTGCCTGCAGGAGTTAGTTCTCCTCCCCATTTTAGAACCAAAAGTAAGGATGGTTCTTCTCTTCGGCTGTCTAAGACACATGTGAATGGATAGAGGCAAATGTCAAATTTGTTTCTTTTAAAGAGACATATTTTCCAGATTAATTTTTTTCTTTGTTCTATCTTCTGCAGTGGAATATACCTTTTATGTAAATTATTTGTTTATTTTGTTCCTTTGAACATACCTATCTTCGTAGGCTTTTGTTTCTATCAGGAACACTCTTTGCTCCTTCAGTTAAAATCTTACTCAAATTTCAAAATCTCTTCCATACTTTATGAAGAAGGCTCTTTCTCAGTTTTCTGAAAGAAGTATTGCTTCTACCTTCCCTGCTCTCATAGTGACATGACACCAATAGGATTTGCCCAATATATTTAATTTAGTTGTGCTAGTGATGCTATGTTAAGAGCTCTCTGACCACAGGATCAAGATCTTGTCTTAAAACCAAAAGTCTCACATAAAAGGTAGCTGAAGTGAAGATATATACATTTTTATGATAAGGAATCAATGATTTGCATAATTTTTAGGAAGACATGAGATGAGAAAGCCTAAAATTTGTTATAATTTAAGTTTATGAATGATATATATAAAAAAATGTAGCCAAGAGCAACTTTTTAAATTTGGAACCGTGCAATCTCTTTATGTTCCTGACCAAAGATTTTCTGATATTAGGGGGAAGTTCTACAAGCAAATGAGTTTCTATACTTAATTTATCTGCCCTTTATCATGTCCTAAGGTCTGTATTGGGCTACAGAAACAAAGGTAATTTAAAAATAAGCAATACAGGGCACCTTAGTGTCTCAGTTTGGCATCTGCCTTCAGCTCAGGTCATGAGCCTAGGGTTCTGGGATCTAGCCCTCTCATTGGGCTCTCTGCTCAGCGGGGAGCCTGCTTCTTCCTCTCCCTCTGCCATCCCCTGCTCTTGCGCTTTGTCTGTCTCTCTCAAATAAATGAATAAAATCTTTAAAAAAGTAAATTAATTAAAATAAATAAATTTAAAAAATAAAACTAAGCAATAGAAGTGCTAAAAAACTTAGTGATGATACATTAAAAGTGATAGAAATCAACCTTTTTCCTGGGACTAGATAGTTGTATGTGCTTTATTATGCAGGCCCATATTAATTCATGGAAGGACAATTAATTAATAGACTTTTTCAATCACAGTTATTTATTGGATTTTTTTATCACAAACATTAAAATATAAGAAATTAATCTGTATTGCTATTAATCACAAGTGTGACAAAATAGCAACATGTCATATTTTAAAATAAATTTATAAAGATCAACATAATCAAACTTGTGCTTGCATTTAAGATAATCATTACTTCAATTTATGCCACTATAAATAATGACATGGTGAATATTCCCAAAGATCAGTCTTTCCCTGAATATCTAACCACTTCCTTGGGATAGATCCTTCTTTTTTTTTTTTCTCAAAGATTTTATTTATTTATTTGAGAGAGAGGGCATGAGAGGGGAGAAGGTCAGAGGGAGAAGCAGACTCCCCACAGAGCTAGGAACCCGATGCGGGACTCGATCCAGGGACTCTGGGATCATGACCTGAACTGAAGGCAGCCGCTTAACCAACTGAGCCACCCAGGCGCTCAAGATTCTTCTAAGTAGAATTAAGATTGAGGAATATGAACATTTTCTGAGGTTTCTAATATATATACTGCCAAATTACTTTCAAAGAGTTATGTCAATTTATACTCCTACCAACAGACTGAAATATACTCACACTGTATTCTCATTAACATTCTTTATCACCGATTTGACAAAGAATAAGAAAACACTTTGCTAGTGTGATAGGCAAAAGTAGTTATTACTATTATTATCGTTATTTTATTGGGCATCTACACTTCTCTATGAAATGGCTTTTCTAACCCCTGCCTATTTTTCTTTTAAAAGGTAAATGAACTTATGGAGTTTTATGCTGACTACTTTAGGAGACTGACCTTCTTTAAATGCTTATTCGGACTTTTTCAGTGGAGGAAAACAGCTGTATCAGAAACACTTTTATTATGTACTTTTTCAGTTTTCTTGTACTTTTTAAGCTTTCTTCCTGTATACTCTGACCTCTTTTACCAGAAGAGGAAGAAAGGGGCCCATTAAGTAATACGTAGTTATAAATAAACTTTCTGAAACAATCCCAGAGTAAAAGGGAAGCCCTAAGCAGTTTCCAAAACAATAAAATATATCCTTAAAGGATCAAGAATAAAATCTATCCTTTATTTAAAGGATAGAAAGGGAAGTTAACAAAACTCTACTTTATTTTTCCTTTATTTAGCATGTCAGTCCCTAAATTATTACACAGAAGAGGGCCCAAAGGTCGTAAAATGAGTACTTAAGTCCCTACACATAATTAAAACACAATAGACATTAATAGTGATATACCTTCTTCTTCACTAGATGTTTTAGGACAACCATGAGGGAGATAAGTTAATTGGACTTTACGATTTATTCCAGAAAAATGGCCATACCTGAAAAACAAATGACAAGCAAAACAAATAATATTTAGTAAGTATTCAATGCAACCTCCAAAAGAAAAACTAAATCCATGTAGAGAAAAACTAAATCTACATATTAATGTGCGCTTCTATTTGTAATTAATTGCTGAATTCTCTAACATATCCTTGTAGAATATCTCCATATCATAGGTACTCATTTTGATCACATTAAAAATGAAAATACAAAAAAGTTTCTCTACAAAACTTAGACAATTTTAAAGAGATGAAAAATTATAGAAATATAAAAAAATAAATGTATGGGTATCTAAAAAATAAAGGAAATAAGATTCTAAGTGATGAAATATGTAAAGCTTATAATAGGAATACCGTTGTTATCAATTTCACTCGATTAAAACAGCTCAAAATTGTTTTTTAATTAAACAACATTTAATCAGGAGTCATGTTAGCAATTTGGCTTTTATCTTAAGTAGTACTTCATAAAATATCCAAACTCTTCTCATCAAAATGAAAAGTAAAACTAAAACAATAACCTTCAAAACAACCATCTATTTTCTCACTGGTACAAATAAAAATCTCACTAGACCTTCACTAATTTCTCTTCAGCTTCAGCAATAAAGTACAAAAAGATTAAACTGTGAAGGAAGTTTAACAAACTCATACATTAAAAAAAGAACACTGAGAGTAGTTATCAAAGTTAAGGGTTTCAGAAAGATTCTCACATTTCTAATACAGTCTTAAGTTGTTCAAGTTTTGACTTGTTTTCTTCAATTTCAGAATCATTATTTTGCCCCAGCTCCATAAGAAGTTGTCGGGCGATGTCCAGCACTTCCTATAAAATAATAAAGAACTGAATTTTTATGTAACTTTGCCATTAGCAATTTAAAACCAACAAGAAATAAAATGCACTTGCCTGTAATTGTTTTGGCTTTTTGAGTTTTAATTTCCCAGATTTGTATCCATCGCACTTTTCGAAAAGATCAAAAAATCTTATAAAAAAAGACAGTGCAGTTAGTCCTTTGCAATAATTAGTATTAATACTATATACTTACATGAATCACTTATAAATGAAGTGATTTATATCTTCCCAAATGAAGATATGGGACTGAGGTCTATGGATTTCAAATATTGTGTCCTCTTTCACTATAGAAGGTTGCTCCTCCTCTCTGTTAAAACTTACTATTCTCCTGAGCACATCAAACTAACAATCACTTGATTATTTTTAAAAGTTTTCTCATGATGGAAACTGAGTATATGATTGTAATACTAAGTATTATATTCTCTGAGGTCACTGCATACATATACATATTAAAAATGTTTCAACACACATATATTGGCTCAAGTTTTTAGATTTTATTGTTTCCAAGTCAAATACTAAAGAGAAATAAGATAAACTTCCATTCTACTGATTTTCTTCTAGAAGGTTGAGAGGTTAAAGACTCATAGAAAGCAATGAAGAGAGTAACAAACCAAGATTAAACAGAACACCTTAGGATGTGTATGTCTTTCCAACAGTAAATGAAAGTCAGATCAGATGGACAATAACTGATGGATATTAACATAATAATTTTCAGATGCTGATACATACAATTATTTTACATGGATTTTCACTGCATCCAGTGGTTTAAATTAATGGCCAAGAAATGGGAAAACAGTTTTTCTATATGAGGTATTAATCAAATCAGCTAATCACCTATCAGAAATCTTAAATTTATCTCTTGAGTGTTAAATTATTTCTCCTAAAACATACTTTTGATGCCTCACTTCCATTTTCATTTTTTGTTTTGGTGTTCGATCCCCATGACGTATCACAGCTATGACGCATCTAAGTTCCATCCTAAAATTAAAAAAAAAAAGTTCTCAATTTTCTAACAAAGATTTGTTATATAATTCAGACTACTACAACATCTCATTATTTGTTTAGAGCCACCTTTTACTATTTTGAGATCTTTCCCATGAAGAACACTATTTGTAACAACCAGTTGATTTTATCAAATTCCATCTTAAGATTTTAAGAAGCTGGAGGGGGAGTAATAATAAACTATATATCGACTTCCTCTCTAGAGATGGCTATGCTCACATTGGAATAAAAGTAAATGAATGGCAATCCTGGAACTTCATTAAATACTTGTTCTGTAGCATAGATCATTACAGACTGAGATTTCATTAAGTCAAAGCAAAATAAAGCTTTCCTTTATAGCTGCTATATTTATTTTGCCCTTGTAAGAACAGAACAAGTACTTCAAACTCAAATTACTAGAAGATAATACTGTCTTAGAAAGAATGCTAGGGTATACTTTAGTGTGTGCCAAACTGTAAGCCACAGAACACAACCCTGCAGGATTTTAATAAGCTACCTAAAAAAATTTTATGTTAAATAGTTTGAGACTACTGGTTTAAACACATTACAAATTTTTTTTGTCCCCCCACCCAACTACACTTCTCAGAATTTTTAATGTCTAAGCTGTGAATATGAAGCATTTGGTCAACTCACCCGAGTAGCAGGTGAGTTTCAAGCAGTAATTTTCACTAGTAGAATGGTATGAGACATTTTGGCAATATTGATCTAATTAATTTACCTCAAGACATACCTGTATATTTTTTCTTTACACACTCAGAATACAGAAGTTGTATGACCACTGACTATGAACCTTTAAGTGACATACCAGTTGGCACCTCATTTATTTTTATGACTTATTCAATAGTTTTATAACTATCTGAGCATTTTTCAGGATTTTTTTCCCCAGAACTTTATTTTTAACAATATGAAAGATTTTTAGTCTAGGTGGACCCCACAAAAGCATATAATCTATTTCTCCATCTGCCAAGTGAATCATATGAAAACATACACAGTAAAGTGTCCAATAATCATTCAGAAATTTAATCTCTATTGTAATAGCAGAGACCAATGTACAAAATCCAAGGAATTTCTAAATGAAAACACTCAAACTTACATAGTTCCAGATGTAGTTGGTACAATTGGGATATCTTCAGCTTCTAAGGGTATTGACCAGGGGATATGAAATTGTGGGGCAAGCTCTCGCATTACAATATTGCTTTGATACAAAAAGAAAAAACTAGAAATTAGTTCATTTTAAGACAAAACTCAGTACCTAATGACTAACGATACAGAATCATAAAAGTTAAGGTCAAACTAGTGATCCTGTGATTATAGCACATAAAAAGTAACTCAAAGAATCAATCCTGATTTAAAAAAAAAATTAGCATTTCTAAACTGGTACATTAGAACACACTGAAGAAATGCTATAAATTTGGAATTATTGGGGTGCCTGGGTGGCTCAGTCGTTAAGCGTCTGCCTTCAGCTCAGGTCATGATCTCAGGGTCCTGGGATCGAGCCCCGCATTGGGTTCCCTGCTTGGCGGGGAGGCTGCTTCTCCTTCTTCCATTCCCCCTGCCGTGTTCCCTCTCTGTCAAATAAATAAAATCTTAAAAAAAAACACACAAATTTGGAATCATTTATTATTTACATTAGTTTTAAGGTATAAATCACATTGGAGTCAAATAAATCACTATAATTGCATTATATCCACTCAAAGATAAATTCTGAAAACCAAGATTGTCTCTTCTTTATGGCCACAGGTCACTTCCTTTTTTTAGATTTTACTTATTTATTTAGAGAGAGAGTGTGCAAGAAGGAGGGCGGGGCGGAGGGAGAAGGAGA
This sequence comes from Potos flavus, assembly GCA_028534135.1. Classification (NCBI taxonomy): domain Eukaryota; kingdom Metazoa; phylum Chordata; class Mammalia; order Carnivora; family Procyonidae; genus Potos; species Potos flavus. The sequence continues at coordinate 67,320,883 of CM052895.1, read as the reverse complement.
GAATCTCCAACAGACTCCCCACTGAGCATGGAGCCCTACATGGAGCTCGATCCCAGGACCCTGAGATTGCGACCTGAGCCAAAACCAAGAGTTGGACACTCAAACAACTGAGCCACACAGGTGCCCCAGGGAGCCTTTCTTACCTGTTTGTTGATTACTTTGGAAGTTACTCTAAATACCATGGCTCTTTTTAAGCAAATTTCCATTATATTTTACTAATAGGGTTAACAATGGAAACATGTTAAATAATTATAAAACATTCTTTGTTTTGTTTAAATTTAGCATTCTTGCTAAAATTTAGTAAGCTCCCCCAAATTTCACCTTAAGGTTAAGTTCACCAATCATTAAAATATATTATAAAAGCTGACTCCAATTATGACAATACATTTTAAAGTGTAAGTTTTTTATGGCTTTGTCATATATACTTTGAAATGGTTTAAAAATATTTGTCTTGTAAGTCTTCTAAGTCAAAGTATAAGAAAATAGGTCAAAGAAAATAAAAATGGTATTTCTACATGCAGTAATTTCTTTTGCGTTCACTTGATAATCTCATGAGATTATCTTTAAGTGACATATAATGATAGAAAACAGTATCATTCAAAAGAACCCTGAATTCCGAATATTTCTATTCTACTCCAGTTACTTATTTCATGAATGTTCATTTTATACCTTAAAGTAAGAGAATGAAACCTTTTCAACTGTAATCATATATCAAAAACTTGCAGAACAAAGTAACCTAATAAATTAGCTGTAATAATCACTGTATAGCCCTTCTAAATCTTTAAGTTAAAATATTTTTAAGCCATCATCTATACTGGCCATAAATTACTCTGCCTTTGATAACCCAAAGTGTAACTCAGGATTTGGGATAGTTCTTTGGGGATGTCATTTTATGAACATTGATTTTTATTCTAGAGTGCTTTCAGGACCCTGATCATTTGATGTTTGCAATTATTTGGTTTCTGAATAGTTAGTATGCATTAGCTGTAACAAAGGTAAAGAGGAGAAATATAAAGAAAAAATTCTTACCCAAGTATTTTTGCACAATCATCATAATACTTCATGGAATTTTTCACAAAACTGAAGCCATTGACATCACAGACATAGGACTGTCCATTGGCCCGTAACAAATCAAAACCACAAACTGTTTGCTATTTAAAAGAAATTATATTTAAAGTTACATTTGAATTAGGAATCACAGTTTTTCAGTCTTACAAGATATCAAATTTTATAAATGTCTAAAAATTTACTACTGCTTATCAGTTTATTTCATAGTAAGTAATAAATGAAATTATCCATCTGTAATCTGAGTACTCTGAAAATACATAAAACATACCATACGATCATTTGAGCTCCCCATGAAATAAATATAGAACAGAAATGAGTAAGAGATAAGAGAGGCCAAAAAATAACACACTATTACAAGACGTTCTTCAAGTAACATTTAATTAAAAAACAAGAGTAAAAATCTTTCAAGGCTTTGTTAAATTTTGTGATAGTAGAAATTATATCACTTTAGTCCAAAAATACATAAAGGAAAATAGTTTTGAAGATATGTCCCAGAAGAAATGTCCAATTATCCCTATGAATCTTTTTTTTAAGAGATTTTATTTTTAAGCAATCTCTACACCCATTGGGGGGTTCAAACTCACAACCCCGAAATCAAGAGTTGCAGGCTCTACCAACTGAGCCAGCCAAGTGCTCTTCCCTCTGAATCTTTTACACCCTGACAACTATATCCTTGTGAGCCCTTGAAATGAATTTACTTTATTTGGGAGAAGAAAACAGTTGCAAGGTATGAATTTCCTGCTCAGGCTCCTGAAATTTTTTATCTTCTGCATCTTATATTCAAATCATCACATATTAGTATAATGTGATTTTAAGTCATGTCTTTTGGAATCCTGGTATTACAAAATTTAAAAATTTATATAAGGCTATTAAAATGTATTTATAGACTATTACTCCTTCCACAAAAGTGACTTCAATATATTAAGACATAAAGTATTATTTAATAACCAGTAATACACTAGTCTTTACATTATATACCCAAGACAAGACTTCAAAAGGTAAAGTTTATCCTTTAATAGATCAAATTGTACTACTTCAGTTTAAATCTTTAACATACTTTATTGGAAGCCTAATGATATAGACTAAGGGAATTAGTCAAATGTTAGAAATAAAAAGTTTTCTTTAAGAAATGTATTTGTATTGCTTTCATGAACACATTTTATCATACACTATAAATAGGCTAAAGGATCTATTGCCAAAGCTAGAAGACTGCTAAGGACCTTTTCTATTCAACAAAGCAATCATTTATCAATTCTGAGTAAATAGTTCTTTTAACCAGTTTTTACCATGTTAAACAATACCTCTAAACACTGGTTAATGCTACTGTTTTAGTTAAGTCCATCAAATTTTAATTTCTGAATAAACTGGCAAAATTCCCTTTTACATAACACAGAATACAAAGGCCTTCATTTATTATATATTTTTATTAATGGCACTACAAGAATCTCCTGAAAAGTACATAAACAGTTCAAATATATCATTTTTAATCTTCTGAGCTGACTTCTCCAATTAAATGCCCATATAACATTTCTTTTACTCAAGAAAGAAAATTAGAATTTCTTTTACCAGAGTCTACATGGCCTGTAAAACATCTTACCTTAAAAGCAAGGCAGACTTTCCAGGCAATTAATTTCTCTCGTGCATTAAGAATAACAGGGTATCTAACTTCTTTTCCCTCACTGTCTCGTTCCACCTTGCCATCAAGTGCCGGAGATTTTCGAGCTTCAGCATGTGCGTAATCTGGACCCACTGTATAAACCTTTAATAAATGTTAAAATATATACATTAAAAATTTACATATTATTTAAAATGTATTAAATAAAAAAAAGCAGACAACAAATCAAAAGAAAAAAGAATCAATAAAAAAATACTTCAGTCTCCAGACTGTTCTTTTCACACTTCTATTTCACATGCCAAAATTTTCAATACACTGGAAAAGATTATAAATAATTAATTACATGGCAAAACTGGTAACATGAAGTTCTGTTCTCTACAGAGAATGATTATACTGAGCATTATGAGGGAAAACAAGGTTGTATAGGATGTGATCTTTCCCAAATTTTTTAGCTTAATCAAAGGAAAAGTATAAATAATTATAAAAACATTACAGAAGGAAGTAATGGCCAAAAGGAAGATTAAAAAATGGGGATGGTGGTGAGGGACATCATACGCTGAAAGGCAGACAAGAAAGGGAACAGCACCCTAAGTAAAGGTAATCAACAGAAGCCAGAGGCATTAAAGAGCATGATATATTCAGGTAAGAGTAAGTTATTTGGTGCCATTTATACTGTAAGAAATAAGGTTCATAGAACAGACTGAGAAATATTCTGTATGCCACCCTTATGAACCTGATTACCCTATGGTCAACAAAATCCATAAAAGAATTTTAAAGGAGAGGTTCACGATCAGGTTTCCACCTTAGAAAAAAAGACATTCTCATTTAGACAAAGACTGGCTGAAGGTAAAGCAATTAAGACCTTATCTGTCACCCAAGGAAATCAAACATATTGTTATATTATACTACAGTTGTCTCAGATCTCAGAATATCATTTACACTAATCAGTGCTTAGAAACTAGTGGCTATTAGACCCTTACCCACTATATTTTATTATTTAATGTCCTTTTAAAGAAGCACACATATTATTATATCACAAAGCTGGTTTTTAAATATTTTTATAACTACATTTAAAAAAAAATTGTCTCCTTGGCAATCTTGTTTTAAGCATCAGAGAACATTATTCTAAAACAGGGGTCCACAGGCTTCAGACTGCCAAAGGCATTCATAATACAAAACAAAGAATCCCTAGTTCATAAAAAGAGATCCAGAACAGAGTCTATCCTTGGGGTAATCTCTTTTTCTGATATCATTGGTAAGCTAAATACAAAATTAAAATATACTGTAATCAATCCTACCTTTACATCAGTACCATCTGTGGGCATAAACTCTTCATATATATATGAGCCTGTTTTTCGTACATTGCTCTCTGGGGAATAAACACTACTCCTACTGCCAATCTGAAAATGAAAGATGTCCACAAATATAAAAACTAAATTATTCATCTCATTTTTATAATATAACCTTTTACCATCTATTTCCATCTTAGGTATTTCCAAAAACTTTTATTGGTGCACAAATATTTAACAACACTTACTATAGAGTTGACACTGTATTATTTTCTGTTGTAATGTAACTTACATGTATGTTAAATAGCACAAAAATAAAATGAACAGTAAGAATAATGTTCCTAAGATTCAACCATATTCTTGCATGTAACCCTCTTTTGTTCACTTTTTCCACCACAGAATTTTCCACAGTATAAGTATACCATAATTCGTTCATTCTATTATTGAATATTTAGGTTGTTTTCTAAGCTTTAGCCAGTAGAACAGTGTTGCTTTGAACATTCTTCTAAGTGTCCCATGTGTAAAACCATTTCTAAGGTACATGCTACAAGTAGAATTACTAGGTGATAGAATTACTAGGTGCTCATACTCAACTTACAAAGATAATGCCAAAATATTTTATGAACAGTCTTAGCAATTTAGTCTTCTAGCAATGTACGTGAGTTCCCACTGCTCTACATCCTCGTCTTTAATTGGTATTGTTAAACTTAATATTTGCCACTCTCATGGATATAAAATAGTATCTCACTGTGTTTTACTTTGCATTTCCATGATTGCTTGTAATGTACATGCATCTTTAATCTTAATACATTGTTAAATTGTGTTGCTAAGAAGTAAAAGGCTATATTAATTTACATTTCTGCCAACAACATTTGGGCTTATGCTTGTTTTCTGACTATCTCGATCTTTTTGATCTTTTGCCAATCCAAAAAGTAATTCAATGTCATTACCTTTTAGACTTCATTTGCATTTATTTTATTATGGGTACAGTTTTGAGCATACTTTCATGAATATAAATGTTATTGGTATTACTTGTGTCTATGAATTATCTATCTTGGAGGCAATTTTTCTTAAAGACTACTGATCTTTACCTGAATTTCCCATATGCCAGGTAAATGGAAGACAGAAAGAAAATCAAGTAATTTTCTTGGTATTTTGTATGTAGAAATTTTGCATAAACAACATTAAATAACTAAAATAATGTCTTGCTTTTCTAACAAAGAAGGATATATTTGAATTTATCCCCGCATGATACATTCTTATTTAATCTTAGTTCTATTAAATATTTGGTTACTTTTAGTAGAATTTGTATGAAGTATGAATAACAGTACCGTCTAGGGTAACAAAGGTTTACCTTTCGAAAAAGTCTTTGACTTCCGCCACCAGCAGATGTTGGATAGTAGATGTAAACGTTGTGATCTTCTGCACTGACTGGCTTTTCTACAAACGGCTTTTGAAAAACTTCGCCATTTACTTCTACATGATCTTCCCCTTCAATCAGATTGCATTCTAAAAATCAAACGTAATAGCAGGAAAAATTACATATTGTATATTAGCTACATATAATGTTATTGTTAAAGTTTTTACTAGAATAGAGTTTATAAAAAAAAGTAACCTTGGATAATGTATGATTTTATTTTATTTTAATTAAAAATTTATGCAGAAGCGCCTGGATGGTTCAGTTGATTAAGCGTCCTACTCTTGGTTTCAGCTCAGGCCATGATCTCAGGGGTCCAGAGATGGAGCTCAGCCTTGGCTTCACACTCAGCAGCAAGTCTGCTTCAAGATTCTCTACCTCTGCCCTTCCCCCATCTCTCTCTCTAAAAAAATAATTAAGTCTTTAAAAAAATATTTATGCAAACAACATACACCAAGATTTATGATCTGTGATGTTAAAAACTACAGTTACTCTTCAAAATCTTATGAATCTGACATTTTACCTTATCATCCCACAGGATTCAATGTTAGATATGAAATGATGCCAACAAGAAAGACTGAGAAATTTTTCTAGGTTGCTATCATCTTCTGAAAATTGTATGGAATCATTTACATCAACGATACCACAAAACATGAAATTATTTAAGTTATTAAAGTAACCCATATAAAGTAAGCCAGCAATCTAATCAGGAAGTTAATCTTTTAGCTCTAGACAAATGAGAGAAGTTCCCTGTTACAGATAATAAATGCTCTAGGGACGCCTGGGTGGCTCAGTTGGTTAAGCGACTGCCTTCGGCTCGGGTCATGATCCCAGAATCCTGGGATCGAGTCCTGTATCGGTCCTTGCTCGGCGGGGAACCTGCTTCTCCCTCTGCCTCTGCCTGCCCTCTGCCAGCTTCTGCTCTCTCTCTCTGACAAATAAATAAAAAAATCTTTAGAATAAATACATAAATAAATAAATAAATTCTGTATCTAGTTTTTAACAAAAGTTGCTTTAAGGTACAATAAAATCATCAAAATTCCCCAAAATACCCTTGTCGGAATATTAACTCTTAAAGCAGATAAACATTTATCTTGGCTTTTTAGAATGTTACATATAACTTACATGCTACGTTTTAGATAACCAGAGAAATGAAGCAAAGGGTGCTTTAGGATATTAATAAGTAGTAGTATTTCTAAATTCCCAGTCATCAGAAATTATGGTATCATTCTAATCCTGAATTCAACAACCATAGATAAATCACTTGATTACAGATTACCCCTAATCAATACAAATTTATTAAGCATATAATTTAAAAATTCTTTGATTCCCAGATATATGTTAAATGTAGAACAAAGAAAAGTAGGATATATAACTCTTAAATTATTAGTAGGCCTTTAAGCTTATAGAGCCACACTTTAACTGAACAGAATGCTTAGTTGGCTAAAAAAAAAAAAAAAAAAAAGTAAATAGAATAGTATGAGTTCTTTGAATTCCTTCTACTTAATTATAGACAGGAAATGACTCAAAAGTATGTTGAGTGACAAAAGGTAGCTTGCTCAAAATCTCATATTCTTACCTTTGGGATTATTTGGGTCACGGTTCAAAATTGCATAACGAGGAAGTAAAATACCTTCAGCTTGAAGAATACTATATACTTCTCTTCTGAAGAAAAAAGGAAAACTTTTTAAATTTTATTGCTCAATTTGAAGAGTACATTATTACTATTGTATTACTTAAAAAGGCATGGATATCAATCTTCTTATTTTTTAAATAAACAAATAAATCATTTAAAAATACTGAAAACTTCTAAGGAAATATTCAGCCACATTAGAACAAAAATGTATGCACAATATTTTACGTGGCATATTAAAATACTAATATTTAAAACTGGGAATAAAAATGTATAAAAAGAAATGGTTAAATACAAATTGTTATATGGCAATGACAGCATATTATCTATTAAAAACTTTATACTCAGAGAATATTTAATGACATGGGAAAATGTTCATAGTATTTTAAGAGAAAAGTGACCCTGATTTTGTAAAATGTGAGTGGATGTATGTATTGCTTTGTACATGAAAAAATATGATAGACAGTAGTAGAGTTAAATGCCTTTCTTTATGCTTTTATTTTCCAAATTCCTTAAAGTGAATATACATTTACATACATATGTATATATTTATAACATAGAAGCATGTATTAATATGTAAATCTAGGGAAAATGTTTTAAAATGTTAGATATTGATAATGTCACTATTTGGAAGAACAGAAAAAGGCCAAAACCAAAAAACTATAGGGCCTTAAACTTTATAATGCATTTTCGCACATATAATCTCATACTATAATCCTAACACAGAAGAAAATTAAATGTTGGTGAAATTACACAGTAGCCATCAGAGTGAAACATCACTCAAACAAAATAAATATATTTGTATTCTACAGTTTTTCTTAGAAATCCATGCTTTCAGCTTGTACAATGAATGCTAAGATATATCATGAGAAATTTTTCAAAACAGTTGCACTATTCCATTAAAAAAAAAGTATAGTTATAATGAGTATAACTCTAATTTCATCTTCAGTCACATGACAAAGAAATTGTTCATAATTTTCAATGGTTCAGTAGAATCTGGAAATTAAACAAACCTAGTTTAAGTCCTTGCTCCACTATTGACAGAACTACTTGTGACTCTGGGCAAATTTATTCATCTCCCTGAGTCTCAAGTTTCTTCGTCTATAAAACTGGGTATAAATACCTATTTCTAAGTATTATTTAGAGGATACTACAAATTAATATATATGAAAACACCTGATGTCAGCTTACAGTAGACACTAAATAAATGTTATTTTTCCTTCCCTTAATTCAGCCATCACTCACCTATCTTGTATGAGATACTGCATATTCAAGTCATTGATTACAAATGGATTCCTGAGTTTTGCATACGCAACTGCTTTGTCCAGTGGAAATCCTAAGAACACATATTATTAACATATTCTGTACAATCTCCAGATAAGTTGACATCTATAACTTTATCAATTTGATTCTATGTCACTTCCCAAAAAGGTTAATTTAATTATTCATATACTTGCTTTCCATACAAAGCATGGAAAAATACATAAAACTTGACATGTACTAATAATAAGTCTTACTTTTTCCTAGTTAATTTAATTGATAAGGCATAACAAGCCAGTGGCTATATAACCAAATATAGAGCACTGACATGTTAGTCAATGCCTGATTATTCAAAGTCACCTAATAACAGGTTAAGATTACCTCATATACAAAAGAGAAATCTCTATATAAATAAGTGTATCACAATCACTTGGCAATTTAAAAAAAAATAAATATAACATCTCACTTTAGTTTGATATTTATACATATAAATTGCCAATAATTCAAAGAACTCATGCACCTTTAAAAATAGCAAAAACAAAAGTTAATTCACATACAGTAGATATGCTCTAAATATGAAATGTATGCGTAGAATCATACTTGCTGTTACTAGGTCACTGTTAAGGTATTAGAAATTAACTCCCTAAAATTTCTAGACTTTGATAAAACTACTAATTACATGGAAAAGAAATCAAATGGCAGTATAGTAAGAGGTCTAAAAAAAATCTAAAGCATTTAATAATTACAGTGCACTCTCTGTATTGACACTAAAAGTCTCCAATTTCATCCATTAATACAAATTATTAAGAGATGGTGTGACAGTATACCATAGAGTCTAATAAAACAGAGTTCAAAATCCTGGCTCCATCTTTCATTAGCTATGTGACCCTGGGTAAATTTATTTAATATCTCCAAGCCCCTGATTCTCAGCTGTAAATGGGTATTATACCAGTCTTACCTAGTAGAGTTTTTGAAGAACTCAATAAAGGGTTATATATAAAACACTTAGTATAGTCCCTGAAAGAATAAGTTCCCCCAAAATATTTAATATTCCTTAAAAGACAAAATTTAATGAATATCTTATCTACGGAAAAGAGTAAAAATCAGTAAGCATGCATAAGTTTAGAATTTAACCTTGGGTACTACAGTATACCTGTGAAGACACTGTATTTTGTACTATTATCAGAACAGTTGGAGGGGAAGTAAGTACTAAGGTTGGAGGGGAAGTAAGTACTAAGGCATTCTGAAGTTAACAAAACTAAACAAAAAACTATGGTCAGTTAAAAAAGACTTATTCCTAAATTCCTCTTAGTTTTTAAAATTTAGTGAAAGTACTCTATACCAAGAATCACTTCCACAAACTACAAACCCTTCTCGTTTTGTAAAGACTCTGAGAAGAATTCATCACTTGTCATCAAGATAGCTCAATGTCTATGATTTAAAGCATCCTAACCGAATTCAGCATATAGGAACCGCTGTAACAGTTTTCTGGTTCTGTTATTGCTGTTAAAGAGGAACTTTTTCCTTACCAAGAGGCAGCATATGGGATATGACCTCAGATAGCACCGAGTTTTTACAGGCAAAACAAAATAGCTTTGGTAGGAAGAACCATGTGGTAGTAAGGGAAGACCACCTTACCCTGAAGGATAAGCCAATTTTAAGATTCTCTGAAGTAAAGGACTTCAATTTATAAAAAAGACCAGGGCCTTGGCTTCACTATAAGATATAGGAGCACAAAAAGTCTCAACCATCCTCCATCTCCTTCTTGCTGAAGGAGAAGTTTCTTGAACACCTAACTAAAGTAGAACTAACACAGCTGGAGATTACATATTTTGGTAACAAAGTGATTTAATATGAATACATTTATAACTGAGCATGCATCTTTTATAGTTCTTAGAAATCCACTTAATTCACAGATTCTTGGGTTATAAATTTTCAAATATTCACTAATAATTTTGATTAGTGGGTTTTACTATGAAGGCGTACTTTACCATCAAGTAATACTTAAGTTTAATTAATATTTCTGTTTGATTTGTAAAAGAAACCAAGTAAAATTGGAAATTCAAACATTAAGTTCTTTAGAAATAAAATATGAATATGTATATGAGGAAAGATAGATCATTTTCTGTATGGCAAAAGCATATGGCTAAAAATACCCAATAATTGAAGAATTTATTCTAAGTAACTTAGAGTAGCTCAAAAAAAGATATGCATTAAAAGAGTTCATAACAACCATATTTCTAACAATGAAAACTGGAGACTAACTGTTAGGATAATAGTTAACTATGTCATAGGACATCCTCATGATGACACCCTATGATGTCATTAAAAATTAGGTCTTTGAAGAATATAATGGAAGGGAAAAAAAACCTCTTGATATAACTAATGAAAAAATTAAATATAAAATTACATATACACAACCACAGTAAATTTGTTTAAAAAAATACACAGAGAAAAAAATGACTGAAATACATAAAAATGTTAACATCACTGATCTGTGAGATGGGTGATTTAATTTTATTTTTCTGTTTTATCTAATATTCTACAATTAATATGTTCTAGGTTTACTATAAGAGGAAAAAGAGAGTTCACACCCCATTCTTTAATACCTTTAGAATGGAACGAAATAAGACAATCACATAAAGGCCAGTTTTCTACTGGTTCATTCAAAATAACATCTTCTTCAAATACTACTACTGTGATATATTTAAATAAGGAGATCCGTTCAAGAATTTCCTTCATTGGTTTGGATTTGGACTTCTTTGCCATGGAACATATTCCAACCACAATCTGCCTTTCTGGTGGCTAAAACAGAAAGAAAACGACAACAAAAAATCAGGTTGACTTAATTCAAACTCCAAAGTAGAGCTATATTAAATCGTTTTCAGAAGTAGATGCAGGATGTAATCCATACAAATGACACATTAACCAAAAAAGGCATTTTTTAAAATTACATTTTTGTTATAATAAATAAATAATAGAAAATAATACAAAAGTCTGGAAAACTTTCACTTTCAGGACATTGTTACTATTTTTGTTCTGATTTTAAACTTAAACAGATACTCCTTCTTTAACTGTCTCTAGTACTTATTTACCTTTGCCACAACAGAAAGGGGAAAATGAGGGCCAAAACCTATCTAACCCAAATAAAAAGACCAATGAGAGTGCGATAAAGAATTCTCTTGCCTAAAATAAGAGCTATTCTGACTACAAAGCTATATCATAGAGTGTTAAACTACTTTTGTAGATTGAGCTTGAATAGGAGTTGGTCAACAACAACTTGGAAGAAAATTTTGGAGAAAGCCAAACTGCTAACAGAGGTGTCAATGTTCTTTGAAACTCCAATCTTCATACTAACTATTCCTATTTAATGGTGTTGCCCATCTCTGACACCCTTGCTACAGCTCAAAGCCCACGGTTCATCCCAAATCTTAAAAAAAAGAAAAGGATATAGAAATATTCACAGGTTTACAAAATTACTCAAGATTCATTCTGAGATCTGTGCATTCAAGTAATTGTTTTATCAACTAAATAAAGCTGTGCCCAGTTGTTTCTTTTTCTTTTTAGTTCTCCCTCTTCCATATTTTATATATTTCACCTAATATTGTAACCTGAGCTCGAAAGTGTTTTACTAGACTTTCTCTTATTATAAATCTAAAAATAAAATTGGGTAACATCAGATTTAAATTACTATTTTTCTTTATGTCTAAAATTAGATTTCTTCTTCCCTCTTCTAACTCATATGAAATTTAGAGATCAAACTGGTATTGAATTTGACTGTAAATCCTAACCTCCCTGGGATCTGCTGTTTTTTCCCCTTAATCATCCACTTTATGTTCCCTTATTCAATTCTTTCCTGATTAAAAGCCTCTACATAGCTCATGATGTTCCTAATGAATATTTCCCCAGCCAACAAGAGGTATTTGCAAATGATATATCATTTAAGGGATCAATATTTAAAATATATAAAGAACTCATACATCTCAACACCAAAAAATCCAATAATGCAATTAAAAAATGGGCAGAGGACCTTAACAGACAGTTCTCCAAAGAAGACACACAGATGGACAAAAGATTCATGAAAAGATGCTCAAAGTCACTAATCATCAGGAAAATGCAAATCAAAACCACAATGAAGTGTCCCCTCACACCAGTAAGAATGGCTAGCATCAAAAAAACGAAAAATAGCAAGTGCTATCCTTGTGTACTGTTGCTGGGAATGTAAAATGGTATGGTCACTGTGGAAGATAGTATGGAGGTCCCTCAAAAAATTAAAAATAGAAATACCATATGACCCATTAATTCTACTTCTGGGTATTACCAAGAAAACAAAAACACTAATTCAAAAAGATATGTTGACTGCATCATTATTTACAAAAGCCAAGATATGGAAGCAATCTAGGTGTCCCTCAATAAATGAATGGATAAAGAAGGTGTAGTGTATATATTAGTCAGCCATAAAAAAGAATAAAATCTTGTTACTTGCAACATCATGGATAGACCTACAGGGTATTATGCTAAGTGAAATGAGTCAGTCAGAAAGACAAATACCCTACAATTTCACTGAACATGCGGAATCTAAAAACCAAAACAAATAAACAAAAAACCAAATAGACTCAAATACAGAAAACAGACTGGTGGCTGCCAGAGGGAAGGGGGGAGGTGGGACGGGTAAAAATGGCTAAGAGGATTAAGAGGTACAGATTTTTAGTCATAAAACAGATAAATCGTGGGGATGAAAAGTACAGTAGAGGGAATACAGTCAATAACAGTAACTTTGTATGGTAACAGATGGTAACTACACTTATCATGGTGATCATTTTGTAATGTATATAATTGTTGAATCACCATGTTGTACACATGAAACTATTATGCCAATTATACTTCAGCAAAAAAAAGCACTCAACCTAACATTTCCAGTTGCTTTACAATTTACAAAAAGGCTATTAAGTTAAATTTTATTTATTACAGATCTATTTATTATCTACTCATTAGCTAAGATGATCTAGAAACTTCCAAGTTTAAAATGCACAAATAAAGCTGCATTATTAAGACAAAATTATAGAATTTTCCTATTAGGTATAAACTGGGAAGCATGAAAATAACGTTAAAAACAGATCTTAGTTACTTTGATAGATTTAATGCCCAAGATGAAATTCATACCTTTAATCTTAAAAATAGGAGAATGATCTGGAACAAATCATTTTATCAACCTGTAGGCCAAATGAACCAAATCAAGCTTCTCAGAAGTGTTAACTATGCACCACAAGTGTGAACTCAATTTAATTAGTACTAATATTCTAAGAATTATATTAAGTGCTAAAGTTAGATAAACAGAAACTACCTATTCTTAAAATGCTGTGAATTGAACAGATCACAGTAATAATGTAGTACTTTATGATATGTGGAATACAAGTAAATATGTCAAGGTACAGAAATAGTACTGACGGGGCACCCAGGTGGCTCAATTGGTTAAGCATCTGCCTTTGGCTCAGGTCATGATCCCAGGGTCCTGGGATAGAGGCCCATGTCAGGCTCCCTGCTCAGCAAGGAGTCTGCTTCTCCCTCTCCCTCTACCCCTCCCCCTGCTTGTGTGTGCTCTCTCCCTCTCAAATAAATAAAATCTTAAAAAAAAAAATAGTACTGAGGAAGAAGTATTCAAATTTACAAGAAGGGGAAGAATGAATAGGGAATATGAGCAAGGTTTTGAAGAATGAAAAACAATTCATAAGGTACCCCTCAGAAAAGGGCATTTCACAGAGATGAAGAAATACATACAACAGCAAAGAGGCATGGTACAACATGGAATAATATGTGAGAAACAAAAATTTGATATTGTTGAAACATAAAAGGTAGAAGGGAGGAGAGACTAGTACAGTTCTAGAGGGACAGACAAAATCCTTATTTCTAAAAAATGGACTTGATCTGCCAGTGATGTTCACAGTATATTCAGATAAACTCAGGCGAAAAGGGGTAGGCCAGTAGAGGCTGAGTCAATAGTACTTTCTACCTTAAGTCAGACAGAAAAATTATGTTTTATTTATTGGACTTCTGGATAACACTCTAGATGAAGAAAAATTTTGCTGGTAAGAGAAGCCTGAAAATCATTTTTTCTGGGGTGAGGTGAGGGGTAGAATAGGTTTTAAGTGAATGACAGTCTCATTTGCATTTCAGATATGTGTTACAGCACTATGAAAACGGCTGATAAAAACAGATATAAAGAATCATCCAGTAGCTATTTTTGGTTTGTTTTTTTACTACTTTTACCAAGTATAACAGGTTTTGGTTTGAAAACAAAATTATCAGGGTGCCTGCATGGTGCAGTCAGGTAAGCGACCTACTCTTGGTTTCAGTTCAGAGTCTTGAGATCAAGCCCTCCTTTGGTCTCTGTGCTCAGCATGGAGTCTGTGGGACTCTCACTCTCCTTCTGTCCCTCCCCATCATCCTCTCTCTGTCTCTCAAATAAATAAATAAATCTTTAAAAAAATTTCTCTTTTCAGTGGGAAATATAAAAAAAATAAACATAAGGTTGTATCTTAAATCAGTTTTAACAGTAAAGCAATCTACTTCTAAAGGGAAAACAAGAAAAATGTTGAGCTCTCACCATAGCACATCACTTGGCCACCCCATCCCCCCATCCCTCCCATCCCCCTCCACTCCAGCAACCCTGTTTGTTTCCTGAGATTAAGAGTCTCTTATAGTTTGTCTCCCTTTCTTTTCATCTTATTTCACTTTCCCCTCCCTTCCCCTATGATCCTCTGTCTTGTTTCTCAAATTCCTCATATCGGTGACATCATATAATTGTCTTTCTCTGACTGACTTATTTTGCTTAGCATAATACCCCCTAGTTCCATCCATGTCGTTGCCAATGGCAAGATTTCTTTTTTTTATGGCTGCATAATATTCCAGTGTGCTATGGTGAGCA
This sequence comes from Potos flavus, assembly GCA_028534135.1. Taxonomy (NCBI): domain Eukaryota; kingdom Metazoa; phylum Chordata; class Mammalia; order Carnivora; family Procyonidae; genus Potos; species Potos flavus. The sequence goes on along the minus strand of CM052895.1, from coordinate 67,305,676 downwards.
CTGTGAATTGTGTAAGACTGATGAATCACAGACCTGTATCCCTGAAACAAATAATACATTATATGTTAATAAAAAATAAAATAAAATAAAATGGCAAAAAAAGGGAAAATGTTGAGTAATGTAACTATAGTAAAACGAACATAATAAATGTGTGTTATTCCTAAAGATCCGGTACAGCTACACATTCTAGCAGGTCAGATCAAAAAGAAAACAAGACTCATGCTCTTCTACACCTCTCTGGATACTTGAGGTAGCCTCTCCTTCTAATCACACAGTTACAGGCTTCTGAATAGTTAATATATAATGCTATCTTTGGGTCAACCACCACTTTTATTGGCAACATGACAAAACTGAACGAAGCTGGCTAAGTCCTTCTTTAGTACCTTTAAAATTATTTCCTTCAACTTACTTCTTTATCTTGATATACTTTTTAGGTACTTTTACATACAAGAAACCCTTTTGGTTTATGGCCCTGATTATTCTCTCCTTGCCACATTTTCAACTGAATCCTGTGTTATGCTAGGCATATCAGTGAACATATCATGAAAGACACTAAAGTTACCATCATTAAACAACTTAGAAGTCTGACCCCTACTTGGATTTCTTGATGCACCATAGATTCAATGATGTTACCAGTGAAACATAATATGCTTTTTCAGCGAAGATTTCCAACAAATTTCCATGTGCAAAATGTCTTCGCAATTTAGATAGTATTAATTCACCCTGACAGTGATTAGTAAGAAGCCTATACTGTACTGGTCTTCTCTTGCCAAAAAAACAACTTACAGACTCATCCTCTTCTTCCTCATCTTCATCCGCATGGTGGAAGAAATGTCGATAATTTCCTGAGTTTATTTCTGTATCTTCAGGCCCAACAAAGAATCTGGGGGCCTCACTCATTTTTATTTCATTTGATACAGATATAAAGCACTATACCAAGACTGCTTTTAAATAAACCATTCTCTCTATACTAGCTGACAGAGCTCTGTCGCAGCTTGTTTCTGCTTATACGATCACTTGCAATTTTGATGACAGTTAGTTGGCAAATGTTCTTCTGTTCTCAGATATCACTGCTTCATTGTTGATGAAGTTTAAAAGAAAAAGTGAGGCTATTGCTTCAGTGAGTTGATGCAGTAATCTTTCTACCTAAAATGCAATGAAAAAATTAATTTTGGAGACTGTACTTCAAAAATATTCATGTAAAAGTAAATGACACTTGTAAAATCCTGATCAGTAATTTGATGCATACTTTCAAATGAAAAGATATTTGCTTCCATAAAATTAAAAAATTAGGCTCTAATCTTCAATAATCTACATTTTAGCAATTTGACAGATTCAAAATAAAAGGATAGTAACAAAATAACAAAGTAACAACAAAAATACACTAAATTCTTCAAGTCCAAAAATATGTAACGAATGAGAAAATTATTCAAATTATAACAAAATTCCATTAAAAACTATATACTTCTGCGACACACTTAAATAATACCTGAATAGAATGAAAACTAAAAAAGTGTAATGTGGTTTTAAAACCCACTGACAGCTATAACTCAAACTGAAATTTCATTAAATCAATATTTAAAAGACTAACTAGAAAGTTCAGGGAATTAAACCGTTCCACATTCTAGTCTCAAAAAAAAAAAAAAAAACGAACAAAACAAAATTAGAATAAAAACAAGATTTCATTATAACAGCAGCTCTTAAACCTTTAAAAGTCAAAAATTCATTGGCTAGCCTAATAAAATCTATGGATCTTCTCCTCAGAAAAAAATGTACATGTGTAATAAATTCTGCAAACAATTTTATGTGATTGACGTCCAAGCTTTTCTATATAAACTGATGCCTATCAACATCAGTTTAAGAACTCTCACATAACAGTGATATCTCAAAATATCTTTACCAAAGCTGTGTATATTACCGTTCCTTGGTCACATTAAAACTAATAACCTACCAAGATGAAACCACATATCAAATAATTCATTTGATTATTGGTAATATAATATTTGATCAAATATTCTTAAGGGTTGGATTATATGGTAGAACTACAAAGCCTAACTCCAAAACTCTTCTTCCTAAAGATCCAATTCTCATTTAATTGGTGGCTCCCTATTAAATATTAAAACCCTAGTGTACCTAGCCAGGCTTCACTTCATGCAACTTTAAATTAAAATTTCAGTGTTATGAAATTTGAAAGAGTTGGTGATTAAAAAATTAAAGTAAAATATCTGCTCATAAATACCAAATACTACTCAACTCTGATTTTTATATTGGAAACTACCATGCTACTGAGTATCCACACTCGAAGAAGTGGTTCTCAAACTTCACACATCAGAATCACCAGGAGGGCTTGTTAAAATACTAAACTAAAAAGTCTCAAAGTAGGACCCAATATTCTAAAAATTCCAACGTGATGCTCATGCTGCTGGTCTGGAAATCCCACATTGAGAACCACTGCTCTAGACTTGGACAAAATTGGGTTAGAAAGCTTTTGCTGCTGGTTGCTTGGTTCTGTGTCCTTAACTAAGTTACTGAAACTCTCTAGCCACCATCTGTAAAATGGGATAAATCTCATTAATTATTTTGCAAATTAAATGACAATGAAGACACAAAGGCAATTAGCACAAGGTAAGCATTTAGTAAATGTTAGCTATTTATTTATGTGGCTGGCTCTTATAATTAAGACTGAGATTCCTGACCTAACTTAACTGGTACAGAACAAATACAAATAATTCAGTTTAGAAGGTACCTACTTAGCACCCATGTAATGAAGCCACAGAAACTCCTTTTTGCTACCGTGGCTGCTGCTGGAGACTTCATTACATGTTTTCCAGTCTTACCATACTGCTTGAGACTATCATGAACATTACTGCCTGCAAAAAAACACTCATCTTCTTCATAGATTTACCATGGTCAAAGCTGCTTAATTCTTAAAATACCATTGATCATCCATCAGTCCTACGTAGTATTCAGAAACCCTCCTTTCTTGAGGAACCTGATTTTCCTGAAATCCTAAAAGCAGTTTCCAACGGAAGCACTGTTGTAAATGGTGACTCCAGTTCCAGGGCACTATTACTACAGCTACATAATAGGTTATTAAATAGGCTTCTGCATGCTGGCAAAGGCAGCCAAGCATCATTTAGAAGTGTATACAAGAAAGCCCATGCCAAGTTTCACAAATCCCTTACATTGATTTTTTTCCTTCTTCAAACATGCATGCACTAGCTTTTTGCTGAGCCTGTCTCCCCTTCTACTTATAATTCACTATTGTCCTTGGAAGTTCCAATTCCTCTTTTAATAAATAACTGCAAAGTCTTCAATAAATGCTTTTCTGGCAACTATCATGCTTCTGCCAACCCCTAAATACACCTCAGCATTTTTCCCATCCTCCATGATCCACGGCATTTGAGATATAGCTTTACAATTACCTGTTTCCATTAGAGTTAAGGTTTTTCCTCCCCAAATTTTTATTGTGAAAGATTTCAAATATTCAGAAAAGCTGAGAGAATGGTTCACTATACACATACATTCATACACTTACCTCTAGACTCAACAACTGCTAACATTTTACCATATTTACTTTCTATTTATATACACATATACTTTGGTCTATCATTTGAAAACTATAGACATAAATTTACTTCACTTCTATATACTTTAGTATGCAACTCCTAAAAATAAGGACATCCTCCTTATAACCAATTATCATTTCCACTTACGAAAATTAATAGTTTCTTAATACTATTTATATGTAGCTGTGAGGGTGCTTTGAGAGAACAAGGACCTCATCTGCATATTTCCAGTACTTAACTGGTACATAGCACTTATGTGGGTGATCAATAAATGTCTCACCAACTGTTAAGTGTTAATATCCTCACAACAACTACCACAAAAGTCATATGAGTTTAAAACAAAACAGCAAGATCTGACTGTGCAACTCTGAATCTTCTGCACATCAGTTTAGTCGTCTGCTTTCAAAAAACCCATGCTGCAGTTAGTCTTTTGGTTTCTGAACTATTTAATTCTGACTCACAACATGGAAGCTCCATGAGGACAGAGATCATTTCATCAGACACACAAATAGGCATACTGAATTTTTTTTTTTTAATGAATACTTTCAACCACTGAAAATGTTAGTGAAGAAACTGGAAGCCAAGAAGCATAATGGTAAAACAGTAGTATAATTAAGAATACAGATTTTGGAATCTAAAAAATGTGGTTTCTAATCCAGGTTTAAATGTTTACTAGTAACAAAAGTTTTTTTAGTTAGGACAAGTTAAGTGGCCTCTCTAAGCCTCAGTACCTATCTCTGGAAAGTGAGAATAATAATCTAATATACCTCATGGAATTGTTGAGAGAAGTATATGAGAAAATATGAAAAGCACTTGGCACACTTAAGAATTCAGATAATGGCAACCGCCTGAAATAAAAACTGTATTTTTCACTGAAGCACTTTCAATAGCAAAACAAAACCCTATCCCAGTGTAGGGCAAGGATGCTGGGTACTAAAGCCAGCCATGCTTCCTACTTCCCCATCTAAGCCTTCCAGCACACTAAAGCAAAACAAATATCACCCACAGGAATCCAAAGGTCGCCAACTCCCAGAAGTCGTCCAGAACCTAGTCAATGAGATCCAGTGGTCACCACCCTCGGTCCTTCTCCCTCGAAGCGCGCGAGGTGCAACACACTCGAACCGACTAGGTGAGGCAGTGACCTGCAGTCTCCGTTTTTACTGTGGAAAAGCTGCAAGGGCCTTTTTGTTCTTCTGAAGTGGGGGTGCAGGCGGCGAGGAGAAGAAGGATAAAGACTGAGGAATGAAAATAAAAATAGCCGTCGCTACCCACATCAGTCCCCAGACTCGAGGCTGCCTACTTTGGAGGAGCGAGCCCACAGCCTGGAGTACCAGCTGGACGCTCGGCAGTTTCCTTCGGTTTCATCTGAAATTTCGGGTATCTCACACCCAAGGAATAAAAAAGGGAGGCAATGGAGGAGGAGAAGAAACTAAGACGCGAAAAGACGCTCAGGGCTGTAGTGTCACTCCTCCACGCCCACGCTGCCTTTCGCTCTGGCACATGCCCCTACGAAGAGCGCGCGTCTAAGCTCCGCAAAGCGCAGAAGACAAAGCAACTAACTGCCCAGCAGCGGCCTCGGGTGACCGAGTTCGGCACCTCGGTTCTGAGTCCTCACCTGCTACCGCTGTAGTAGCCACGCAAGCTGCATTAGATACCCGCGCCCTTCCCAGTTTCGGCTTCCTCTTTAATCCCAGAGAGCAGAGGGAAGTGTTCCTCAAAAGACTTCAGCTGTTAGCTTGGACGCGGGTCTTCTCTCTCCAGTAGCAGCTGAAGGGCCACACAGAGATATGCAAAGCACTACAACACCTCCCTTATCTTGGTCACGCCTCCCCCGGCCCGCCTCGGGTCTCACACAGAAACCTCACCGGGCGGAACGCTTTCCGGCAAGTGCCAAACGGCCCGCACGGCCCCCATAAGCACACCCCTCTTAAAGACACCGGTAGTTCCGTTTCCGGCAGCACCAGATAAGTCGCGAGAGGAAGCTTAAATCCTGTCGTTTGCGTTTAGGGCCACTTTCGGTGAGTGGTCGTTCCGGTATGCTTTGTTATATGTAGTCGTTTTTAAAGTGAGGCATCACCTGACAGTAATTTCAAAACCATTTGCATCGACTAGTTTAAGGACGGGTTTAATTGACCGTGGAGATTGCGCAGGCGCTCTTGGGGAGAGAGGGCCTTGCTTGGGCGTTGCGATGTCCCGCGCCAGCTGTGTCGAAAAGGGGCGAGTTCCGTAGTCGGGCGTGGGGAGGTGCTTAGTCTGGGTGACCGAGTTTTACTTGAGATCGTTTTCCTGATCATGCTGTTTAGCTGGACCTTGCCTTTAAGAATTGATTAACGAGCCATTCAAACTCCCTGGAAATGCTCTTTGATAGTTAAAGTAGCGTCCCGAGACTGCGAGCAGGTTCAAAAATTGACCGCCGCAGTTCGCGGACATTTAAGAGTTCTCCCACTTACTTTATTATCGTCGATTAATCTGGAATATTGCCATTTTGCCCCAGATTAAAATCTCCTGTGGCGGGGAGAATCGCGAGTTCGAGGGAGAATCTTGTCCAGTAGCGTAAAAGGAAAAGAACACTACCTCAGTGTGCATTTTCCTCCAAATGAGCGTTTCCGGGCCAAAGTAGAGAAATAATTTTCAAAATGGAAATTCATGTATCACATATGGCTTTCTGTGTATGCTTATGGAAATGAAGGCATTTTGGTTAAACGAATTTGTAGGTTGAAGTGAAGCTGATTAGAAGTGTTCTGGTGTAATTAGATTTCGCAGTCAGACATTACATAAAATTGTGTTCCTCTTTTTTCAGAGATTAAAGTAGACTAATTGAGAAGTAAAAATTCTGATCACAAGTTAATATGTTTATTGAAATATTGCAAAGTTTAAGTTTTTAAGCTGGAACAGATGCATATGACAACTTTTTGGAGACTTAAGTTGTTGGCCTTGATGGGTTTTGTCCAGTTCTCATTTAACTGCCTTACTTTTTGCATTCACAAGATAAAATTAAAGGAATTAAGTAATAAATATTTACGCAACTACTTATTGATTTTATTTGACGTCTTATTAGAGACCTAGCATTAAAGCTCAACCAAATTTGACCCTGACAGTTCCTCTTGCAAAATTAGAAGTTGTAATCAGCCACCTTCACCTTCACCTCCTTTTGTCATCCCTACATATTTTAATACACAAGTACTTATTTTAACACAAATTCTTAAAAATAACTATTTAAAGAAGGGTTAATCTTTATTTTTATAACTTAAACCATTTAATTCTCCTTTGTAAAGGATACTTTTGTTTAATATTTGGATATAGGAAGATACCTTATTTATGTTTGTTCTACTATTACAGCTTAAAGCCTGTATTATTTCTGTATATAAATGCCAAATATTAGGAGCAAATTTTAACCTATTTAGATGATTTTCTTTTTTGTGAACTGATTTTTCTTATATATTTAAGCTTGTGAATCACATTAGACTATAATCATTATAAAGTGTGCAACTCTTGAGTCTTCTAGGTTTCCTTGTTAGCAGTTAAACAAACATTACCATAAAACATGAATCACCATTAGTGAAAACGAGATTTTAAAATCTTTTTCCTTGTAGATAAAGGTTATAAGAAAAGTTTCTAAGAAAACTTTCTCAAAGTTTTCTACAGCTTGATATGAATGATAATAATAACTAAATATTTTGGGGCGCCGGGGTGGCTCAGTGAGTTAAAGCCTCTGCCTTCGGCTCAGGTCATGATCTCAGGGTCCTGGGATCAAGCCCCGCATCGGGCTCTCTGCTCAGCGGGGAGCCTGCTTCCCCCTCTCTCTGCCTGCCTCTCTGCCTACTTGTGATCTCTCTCTGTCAAATAAATAAATAAAATCTTTAAAAAAAAAATAACTAAATATTTTAACAATAGCTATATATTGAATTATCATTTGCAAGGGACTTTTCAAATCCTTATTCTCACTGATCCTGATATTTATGAAAAAGGAGGGATAAGTATTATTTTCTTTTTTCAAATGTGGATACTGAAACTTAAGTAACTCATACACCAGAAATTTTGACTCCTAAAGGCCATGACTTCTTAGACACACCCTACTTATAGTGCCATATATATGTAAGTGAAGTAATGTTTTCCTAAGTGAAATAACAATTACATTTGGAACATGTGCTCTTTTTTTTTAATTCACTGCTATCTTTCCTGTGAGAAAAGGCAAATACTTCTCTGCTCATTCACAAATACGTGAATGTCCACTGTGTCCCAAACTATGTGAAATTATATAAATATTAAAAATTAATAAGACTTTGTCACTTCTCATATGTAATCTGAATTATAATTACAAAATCATTTTACAACTTAACTAGAAGAGGCCTGAACCAACTATTATGAAATCTGAGGTTGACAATAATGGAGTTATTAGCGTAGCAGGGGAAAAAAGCCAACAGAAAATTTGAAGCAACAGAAAACAAGGTTCAGATGTCAGTGCCTCCACTCACTGTGTTACTTTGAGCAAATTGGATAATCTCTCTGAAACTATTTTCTTATCAATAAAGTAGATATACAGCTAGTGCCTACTTCATAGGATGTTGTGAGGATCATCACAGTAAAGCATTGCAGAAATGTTTGCAATTCTTAAAAATTACAGTTAATTAAAAAATCCTCCTTTAATTAAAAAAATTATTCCTTACCCCTGTATATTGGCTTCTTCAGATGTCATTTAAATAATAGCATATAGTGCATAGCCTTTTGTGTCTGACTTTTTTCATTTAGGATAAAAATGTTATGATTTTTAGATTTAGCCCTATTAAGTAATATTTTTAGTTTGTTCCTTATCAGTGCTGTGTAGTATTTCACCATATGGATCTATCATAATTTGTTTATCTACTCACTGGTTGCTGAACGTTTGGTTTGTTTTCAGATTTCAGCTGTTAGGAATAAAGCTTCTAGAAACAGTCACATACACATTTTGTATGGACATATACTTTAATTTCTCTTGAGTTAAAACTGTTTTCCAGCATGTTTGTACCATTTTATAATCTTACCAGCGATGCTCTGTGTCCTTGGTAGTATTGTTAGGTTTTGTTTCTTTTTTGGGTTTTTTTTTTGCCATTTTGATAGATGTATAGCAGTATTTTAGTTTTTATTTGCATTTTTAAATATCTAATTGTGTTGAGCATATTTTCATGTGTTTATTTGCAAAGCATATTTTCTTTGATGAAAGGTCTGTTCAAGTCTTTTGCCCATTTTTTAAGTTGGATCGTTTGTACCTCATTATTGAGATTTAAGAATTCTTTACAAATTCTTTGCAATGATGGGGATGGAGCTAGAGTATTATACTAGGCAAAATAAGTCAGAGAAAGACAAATACCATATTTCACTCGTATGTGGAATTTAAGAAACAAAACAGATGAACATAGGGGAAGAAAAAAAGAGGGAAGCAAACCGTAAGAGACTCTTAACTATAGAGAACAAACTGAGGGTTGATGGAGGGAGGTGGGTGGGGGGATGGGCTAAATGGGTGATGGGTATTAAGGAGGGCACTTGTGATGAGCGCTGGGTGTTATATATAGTGATGAATCACTAAATTCTACACCTGAAACCCAATTTTACCATATATATTAACTAACTAGAATTTAAATAAAAACTTGAAAGAAATGAGTTCTATGCAAGTTCCGAACACAAGTTTTTTATTATATTTGTGGACTGCAGATGTTTTCTCCCAACTGTGATTATTCTTTTCACTTTCTTAACATTGCCTTTAAAAGAACAAAGGTTTTTTGGGGCTCCTGGGTGGCGCAGTTGATTAAGCATCTGACTCTTGATTTCAGCTCAGGTCATGATCTCAGAGTCATGAGATCAAGCCCCTGCAATGAGCTTCATGCTGAGGTGGCTTCTGCTTGAGATTCTCTCCCTCTGTCCCTTCCCCCTCTCCTGCTCTACTTCTCTCTCCTCTCTCTCTCTCTTGCTCTCTCTCAAATAAGTAAGTAAATAAATCTTTAAAAAAATGAAAGAGCAAAAGGTTTTTGTTTTTTATTATTTAGCTCTGTATTCCCATAACCTAATGCATTTAAGGATTTAAGGACTTGGTAAATGAATGAACAAATAAAAAGTTATGTGGATGAAAGGCCTAACAACTGCAGTAGTGAGTAAAACATAGGAAGTTCTACAATGGTACAAAGGTCAGGAGAGGTTGAGATCGCTTCAGATTTGGACATGATGGAAGGCTTGCTTCAGTAAGGCGCTAGAGGTTTATTTTGAAAAACGGTTAAGACTTAATCAGACAGGGGTACCTGAGTGGCTCAGTCAGTTAAGCATCTGCCTTGGACTCAGGTCATGATAGCTGAGTCCTGGGATCAAGCCCAAGTTGGGCTTCCTGCTCAGAGGGGAGTCTGCTTTTCTCTCTCTCTCTCAAATAAATAAAATCTTTTAAAAAAAGATTTACTCAGATAGAATTGAAAGGATAAACCATTCACGAGGAAAATGGTGACATAAACCAAGGTACAGAGAATGGTTGGAATATGGGCAAAGGTATATAAAGAAAACGAGAAGAGAAACTGTAAGGCTTGTTTTGTGCCAGGTTGTAGAGGCTTGGCTAAATAGTTCAGACTTTGTCAGTAAGCAGCGGAGATGGCCAAGGGCAGTCTAATGGTTTCAACTCTGTCTGATAACTGGTAGATGTTTATATATGCTGTGTATGAGTCTTTTGTTAGATATATATATTAAAGATATCTTATGCCAGTCTGTGGATTACCTTTTCCTTTCCTTAAAGATGTCTCTTGAACGGGTTGCAATTTCAATGAAGTACAATTTGTTATAACTTTTTTTCTCCTAAGAATAGTGTTTTTTGTGTCCTGTTGAAGAAATCTTTATATAGACCATAAAATAGCTTACACTTTATGCTAACCCAAGACTAAGGGATATTATAAATGTACTGATATCCTCATTGGAAGTTATGAAAAGATCAGAAAGATGGTTGTTGAACGTGGAAAGTGCTATATGATAGGGGAAGAGACTTAATAGACTATTAAAGCCATAGATTCCTGGGCAAAGTATTCTTTCTTATTCTAACATTCCCTCTGCAGTAATACTCTCTTGTAGACTCATCACTAGATCTTCTAGTGATCAGTAAACATCAATATTGTTTTTCAGAATTAATAATTTTAAGCATTTGTGTCAGAGTCCTAGTAGGAAACAGAAGACAGGATAGGGACACCTGGGTGGCTCAGTCGTTAAGCATCTGCCTTCGGCTCAGGTCATAATCCCAGGCTCCTGGGATCCAGCCCCACATTGGGCTCCCTGCTAGGAGGGGAGCCTGCTTCTCCTTCTCCATCCCCACCCCTCTGCTCATGCTCTCTTTCGCTCTCTCTCTCTCTCAAATAAATAAAATCTTAAAAAAAAAAAAAAAAAAAAGAAACAGAAGATACATTCTCCTGGAAATTTGAAGAAAATTTAATGAAGCTCCTATTTAAAGACCAAAGAACAGGGTCGAAGAAATCAACATGGTACCCTGAGATTAGTAACAGCAGGGAATAAAGATGGAATAGTGCTCCTGAATTAGCAAAAAGAAGAAATGATGTTATAGACTTCCAGTGAGAACTAGAGACATGGAAGATGGGTTACTCTACAGCAGCAGTAGTTGCAGAGGGTTGCAGCCTAAACCAAGGAAGGACCTGGGAAATAAATATCCTGACCTCTTCTGCATTCTGATTTGCCTCCTGGCACCTCCCACTGAACAAGCCTAATCAGAAACCTATAAGTGTAGTTTTCAAGGATCAGTCTCTTTAGGGCACAGTAGCAGGGAAAGAAAGGCCAAAAGATTGAAATGGATGGGTGAGGTGATGGCAATAATCTGCACAGAATAGTTTCTTTCACCTAAAAATATGAAAGGGGCTTTTTTCTTTTTAATTTAATGGTTTCCCATATAATTTATGGTCTAAAATAGACAAATTTTATTTTGTCTTGTTTTTGCCGGTGTGGCCAGAGTTTTCTTTATAACATAGATGTACAGGACCATAAATCATTTCTGTTTAAGAAAAAGCAGCTTATATGTAGTTCAGAAGAGTATATGAGATCTAGCATAGCTAAATATCTTCTCTGTCATTTATCATTTAAACATTTCCAAAATAGATCTTTTTCATAGATTACTTGAATGGACTTTTTTTTTTTTTTTTTTGCATTTTGTAATGACCTTGGATATATTTAGAAGGAAAAAAAACTATTTCTCCCCTTTGTAACCTATCATGTGTTTAAATGTCATACAGCAGAACCATTCTATATAAGTAACATTCCAGTTGATGGTAGTGAGAAACTTTAAGCAAAACTTTTTGAAGTGTGATCATTTATTTTGTTTTTTCCCAGTATATGGAAAATTTTCAGCATTTCTTTTCACATGGAAAGAGACAAGATAATGTGTCATGATCTATCTCAAAAATAGCTTTTGAATATTTTAGTTCGTATACACCACGCAGTTCCTTTTCTGTACTATATTTATCTCCATCACAGATAATATTCCGGGAATGTTCAATTCAAATGTAAGCAGAAATGTGACAGAAGCCTGAACCGAAATAGCAACTGAATGAGCTTATCATTTAAATTATATCTTTAAATACCTTTACCTAGGTTCATGATGGTCCGTAGTGGAAAAAATGGTGACCTTCATCTTAAACAGATTGCATATTATAAACGAACTGGTGAATATCATCCAACTACACTACCAAGTGAAAGAAGTGGCATAAGAAGAGCAGCAAAAAAATTTATCTTCAAAGGTAACACTGGGGCGCCTGGGTGGCTGAGTTGGTTAAGCATCTGACTCTTGATTTTGACTCACGTCGTGATCTCAGGGTTGTGAGGTGGAGCCCGGTTTAGGGCTCTGTGCTGGGTGTGGAACCTGTTTAAGATTCTCTCTCCCTCTCCCCCTCCCCGTCACCCCCCTCCTGCTCATACACACACTCTCTCTCTGTCTCTAAAAAAAGGAGAGAAAGAAAGAAAAGAAAAGAAACAAAGGTAACATTTATGCCCCAAATCTTAAGAGTAGAGTTAATATAGATGATTTTCCATGTGTACTTTGTGGAATCTTGAGAATTTTCTGTGGTAAGTGGTTGTTGCTTAACAATTACTAGTGTAATTGATGATGCCACTCAGTCAAAAGCAAAATAAAAATTACAGTGAAGCTAACTGAATGCCAGTAAGCATGAAAAGGACATTTTAAATCATAGAAAATGATACCATGAAAAAAAACAAAACACTTCTAACATCTCATGCTTTCGTCCTCAGGTAGTTCCTACCTGAATGGTATTTTCTAGCACTTATGTCACTATCGATGAAGAGCTTATTTGATGCTGATATGAAAATATTGACATTAACTTTTTACTATATTTATTTCTGCCATCAGATATTTTCAGGATCACATTCATTTTTGGATACCTAGTTCTCCTGAATGGATTAAATATTTGAAAGGCAGTAGAAAATTTATGTTGAAAGATTATGGTAATTTTTTCCTTCTTTCTCCTCTTCCTTCAAAGGGAAGAGACGTTTGCAATGAAATAAGCCAGATGTTAGGTTGCCAGAGGACTAAATGAATGTTGGTGCTATTACAAAATCAGGGGACTTTAAAATAATATGTAAATACTTCCTCATATCTCTGTGTATACCCCTTCCTATAACTCCTTTATACTTCATAAATACACCTCTTAGCTCTTAGTAAAGTTATGATTCATTCTTTCATTTACTTATTTAAACATTTATGCAACAAATGTTTACCAAGTTCCTACTGTGTGTCAATCACATTTTAGGCCTTAGAGATAATACACTGATGAATAAGGTAGATAAGGTTCCTGCCCTTAAGTTGCTTACCTTCTAATTGAAGGAAGAAATGTTTCACTCAGCATATGCTTAATTAAACATATTAGTAACTTAGTGCTGTATTTTGGAGTTTGAATAGCTCCCTCATCCACACTGGAGAGAGAGTGATTCTTTCCCTACCTCAGTTGCTTTCCAGCTATGGATTCTCAGGTACCCTCCAGAGGAAAACAGAGAACTATCTTAAGGATAAAGGTTCTCTTGCTTTCCTGCTTTACAAATCCCACCTCCTGTTCAAATCTAGAAAAACTTAACAGCATGGTTGCTTACAAAAATATAAGTTATGGTGAAATACTATTTTGGAAAATTCCTTTCTAGAAGTTGCTTATCTGTACATAATTCATCTGCAAATTCATGCCATTTTTGGGGGGTGCCTGCAAGTATTTTTCCAGTTTGAGTACTCCCATAGAAAGATAATTTCATACTCCTGTAGTTATTACATGTTTTGGTGAACAAACTAGCTCCATTGGTATAGATAGCTACAAAATTATAGCAACTATATCCTCCTACATATCAAGTAAGCATAACAGCTGAGGACCTTTCAGGTTGTATGTATGAGTTACAAATAAATATTCTATCTTAGAGGGAAAAAGATTTTAAAAAACCATAATGGTTTGATGATAAGGCCATGATTAGGTTATCTTAAAATTATATTGATCTCTAAAAATTGCAGTCATATCTTTTTGTTATTATTTATTCCAGAAAAAAAGCTGTTTTATGTTGGAAAAGACAGAAAACAAAATCGTTTGGTAATTGTTTCAGAAGAAGAAAAAAAGAAAGTCCTAAGAGAATGCCATGAAAATGACACTGGAGCTCATCATGGCATATCCAGGACCCTTACTCTAGTGGAATCCAATTATTATTGGACTTCTGTGACCAATGATGTCAAACAGTGGGTATGGCTTATATATTAAGAATATTTTAAATAATATCTTTGTAGTAGGTATCCAGAATTCATTATTGCTCCAGATTTACTCTGGATATTTTTTGTACGGGTAGTGTTTGTACAAAAACATTTAAAAGGAGTTTACTTCCCATCAGAATTCTCCTTTGGAGTGCCTGGGTCACTCAGTTAAGCACCTGGCTCTTGATTTCAGCTGAGGTCATGATCTCAGGGTTGTGAGACAGAGCCCCACTTCGGGCTCTGCACTGGGCATGAAGCCTGCTTAAGATTCTCTCTCTCCCTCTTCCCTTCCCTACCCCCCCCCAAAAAAGAAATCAGTTTTTCAAAATTCTCCTTTAGAATCACTAAAGTATATTTTGAACTAAAACATTATTTAAATATTTGAAAAATAGCATATTTAAATAGATTATTTAGAACTATATTTTCATCTTGAACTCTTTCGTATTGGCAGAATTCAAATGGGGGTAAAATTCCTTTGACTAAATGATTACCTCTTTGATGGCCATCATTTAATCTTTTCTTGAGAGGAGAATCTGTTCACAAGTCAGGTCCAGTGTGGGCTCTCATCTTTTGTGCATATCTCATCTTGATGTAGAGAATGTCAAATAAGGCAGAGACCCAAAACCCAACTAAAGGCAAAATCAAGTTGTAAAAATGATGACATTAGTCTGAGTTTTGTAACTTTATAACTTATTACAACCTTCAGCTTCTTATAGGATATTCATCTAGGAATTCTGGTATTCTTACTGGTTAGGTCATCTAATCCCTACTCCTTCTAGTGTACTCTATATGACTTTGTGTCTATGTGAGATCCTTTTAATAATTATAATAGTAATCAGAAGATTGTCATTTCAGGTGTAAAGAATTAAACCAACATTCAAATATCATTTGTAAGTTATCAGTTTGTAGTCTGTGCATGTATTGCAAGACCTCAATATTTGTTTTGCCTTTAGAACCTGCCACACATTTGATCTTTGTCAAATCTTTATCATTTGAGAATGGATATGGTTTTTAGAAATAGAGATTATTTATGATGAAAGCTAGTACATAAATTGGACAATAGAAATTTTTATTTTTTATTAAATTATTTTGATTAAATTATTTTGATTGAAAGTAACTAATGCAAAGAGAGTTTATAAAATTTTGTTCACAAGTTGGTTTGAAAGTGGTTTCCAAAGTGGAATTCTAGAAATAAGTTGAGCATTGGCACCATCCATATGTTAATCAGTTCTCATCCCACTCACATTAAAAGCTCCATGGCAGCATGGGCTTTGTTTTTGTTCTTTCTATTTTCCTGGGACCTTGAGGAATTTCTGGCATCTCTAAATATATTTTGAATAAAATTATGTTTTAATAAATACTGTTGGAATAGATCAAAAATCTTTTGCTTATAGAAATTATATATTCAGATACTGACTTAAAAATACAACAAATTTGATGCAAGAAACTTAAGATTTATTTACATAATAAATACTTGTTGAATGTAAACTAGAGTTATGTTCCATGTTAATAAGACCCCTTAGTCACTGGATTGTAATAGCAAGTAATTATTTGCTTATTATTCTGAACAGAAGGTTTTATTCTATTCTGAGAATAGTCTAAAAGTTTCTCCTTCGAAACAGAAACTGTTAACCATTTTAATAAAAACTTCATATTTATAAGACTTTTTATTAAGTTGAATATATTAACATCTATATATCTTTTTTCTTATTGTGTGCCTGTTTTATAGGTATATGCTTGTCAGCATTGCCAGGTGGCAAAAAATACAGTTATTCTAGCACCTAAACAGCACCTTCTCAAGGTGGAGAATCCATGGAGTATAGTTACTGTTGATCTGATGGGTCCATTTCATGCAAGCAACAGAAGTCATGTTTATACTATAATCATGACAGATTTGTTCACAAAATGGGTTGTGATTTTGCCTCTCTGTGATGTTTCAGCATCAGAAATTTCTAAAGCTATTATCAATATATTTTTCTTATATGGACCACCTCAGAAAATAATAATGGACCAAAGAGAAGAGTTCATTCATGAGGTAAGACAAATAATTAGTTAGGTCTAAGAGCATATTTTACTAACCTTTCGGTGTCTAGCACACTTGTGCATTATAGGGTTCTTAGTAAGTTTATATAAATTGCTACAGATATTGAAGTTTAATATTGCATAGCACAAAGGTAGCTGGACTGGAAGTTAAGAGACCAGGATTTTTGTATTAATTGTGCAAGTAAGTAATTGTAAATCTGCCTTCAGGTTTCCTAAAACTAAAATGAGGAGGTTGGACTAAATAGTCCTTGTTTATTTCTAGCTTAAAAATTCTGTGATTGGGGGCCCCTGGCTGGCTCAGTGGATAGAGCATGTGACTCTTGATCTCAGGGTTGCAAGTTCAAGCCCCACATGGGACGTAGAGATTAGTTAAAAATAAAATCGTTAAAAAAAAAATTCTATGATTGACATACAGAGGGAAAATTGATTAAAATGGAGAAATATATCATGTTTATGAATGAGAATATTCAATATTGAAAGGTATTGATTTTTCCCAAATCAGAATTAACATATAATTAATTTCTAATCAGCATTAATAAGGAGGGAGCTTATTTCTTGCCCTCACCTTTTTCCAGATTAAAGTTAACTTGAAAGAATATGCAGGCAAGAATATATGTGAAAATTCTGAAAAAGAAATAATGGCTATGACACTTAAGGCATATTTTTAAATTTTCATAATTAAACAGGGTACTGGTATAAAAAAAAAATCACACACAGCCAGACATGTTTAATTCTGTCAACAAGGAGTTACAGCAAACACATGTAAAATGTTATCTACCAGGGAAGCTCATTAGAGACATAGTGCCTAGGATTTTTTTTTAAAAGGTTAATCTTTTTTTTTTAATTAGTAATTGAGAGAGAGGGAGAGTGCAGAAGGAGAGTAAGATAGAGAAGCAGACTCCTCACTGAGCAGAGAGCCCAATGTGGGGCTCAATCCCAGGACCCCAAGATTATGACCTGAGCCAAAGGCAAATGCTTAACCAACAGCCACCTAGGGGCCCCTCAATGCCTAGGATTTTTTTTTTGGTAGCTAGTCACAAAGGCACCCTCTGCCTGGCTTGTACCAAAATCCTAGATTCTTAAAGGAAAAATAGTGTTCGGCATAAACCACCTTGTTTGTATAGTTTAAGCACTGTAAGCCACCTATATCAATTAGGGAATGGTGGAAACCCTTCCAAAATCCCGTTCCTAGCCCTTGGGTGGTTCAGTTGGTTAAGTGTTTGACTCTTGATTTCAGTCAGGCCATGATCTCAGGGTCCTGGGTTTGAGCCCCATGTTGGCTCTGCATTCAGCATGGAGTCTGTTTGTCCCTCTTCCTTTTTTGTTCCTCCCTCCAGTTCCAATGCATCTGCGAGTGTGCGCGCTCCCTCTCTCTCTCAAATAGGTAAATCTGTAAAAATAAATAAATAACAAATGTGGAAAACTGTTCAAATTAAATAGAAATGAATATTGCAAATTAAGACCATTTTAACTTATCTAAAAGACAAAAATAGTAATAATACTTATTTTTTCTCTGGGGAATTGACTGAACATTCCAGATATTACATTATAGGGTGGAGGGATTTCTCTCATCTAGTATTGCTGAGGCATGTAGTCAAGAATAGTTTGCCATGAAGAGACACCCTGACCCATAGCCAAGTTCATAGGAGCAAGCAGTAAAATTGTTGCATTAAAGCTGAGACTTGAATGTGTTTTGTAACTATCACATAATCTTGCCACCTTGACTGACACAGCAGTGGTCAAAATGAGGTGTATGAAACAATCCAGTTTATAGGATAACAATGTTAGAACTTCTGCTTATATTTCTTTTTTACTTAGTAAATAAGAAAAAAAGGAAGTTTTGCTAATGATGTGTACAGATGATTAAGAGCATCCAAGTCAACAAGGCAGGTGATTGTACATCACACATATTATATGAAGGTATCTTGAGAAAAGAGTAAGAATCCACAACATTTAAGAAGGCAGATGATTGTACATCACACGATACATGAAGTTATCTTGAGAAAAGAGTAAGAATCCACAACATATAAGAGGTATACAGTAGTTCCCTTGCTCATTCTTGGTTTTCAGTAGTAGTTGCATTTCTGAATATCATCTAGTTTCCACCAAACTACTCCTCATGGAATAGCCAGGTGGCTTAAGTTTCTTACAGTGAAAATAAGATAATACAATAATGCAATCACCTGTCAACCGTAAGAAAATGATAGAGCTGACACTTCTACTTAACTTCTGGTACTAGTTCTTTAATAGACATATTAATGAGATGAAAACAAATATGAACTAATTAGATCTGATAGGAATTTGGTCATCTAAATTCAAAATATCAAGAAACTGATTTGAAATACTGATTTGCTTCCACCATATCTAATGAAAAGCCTCACCCTTAGTGCATAAAGTGCTCAGAGATAAAAATAATGACAGTATGAAGCAATTATGAGTCACTAGTTTTTCTGGTTATGTTTAAAGTCGTGTGATAATCCAGGACTTTGGAAATGTTAACAAAAGTAACAATAAATGTTTATAAACCTCTTTTGTGAAGTTTAATAGCAAAAAACAATCACAGATGATTGAGGAAATGTGTTCTTTTTGCTGTGATGTAAATGGCTTAAATATTAGCATAATGGTGACAAAATGAAATGGTTTCTTTTGTCAACAAACACATACCAAACACTGCTAAAGTATTGAAATAATATTAGAATATTACACTGTGGATGCATACAGTGTGTGTATTACACACACAGTTGGATGAAAATACAGATGTTTCAATAAAATGCATAACTTTTTGTAAATCTCTGAAGGAAAGAAAATAAACTTTTCCAAAGGAAAATCTACTTCTTTGATTTTAAAAATATGTCTATGGAAAACCAAAATTGTAACAACGAATAGAATGTCTGGTTTGATGGGAGAAAAAAGGCTCTGGGGTTAGGATATCAGGCTGGCATCCCACAAATGAATTCACTGGATCATTCCTAGGCAACAACCTCTTGAAACAAAGAAGTAGTTTGACTCTTCCAGAGCTCAGTCATTTAAAAGCATTGATTATGACCTCAGATTGAGGCTGACCCAAATGACACCAATTCTCTGAGATTTCTCTCTCTCTCTCTTTTGTTTTTAAGGATTTTAAGTAATCTCTATACCCAACGTGGGGCTTGAATTTAACAACCCAAAGATCAAGAGTTGCATGCTCTACCCACTGAGCCAGCCAGGTGCCTCTCTAGGATTTCTTTTCTTTTTTTTCCAAAATATCTCTTTAACTACTTTTGAACTAAAAGATTAAAAGGAGGGGCGCCTGGGTGGCGCAGTCAGTTAAGCATCCCACTCTTGGTTTCGCTCAGGTCATGATCTCATGATCGTGGGATCAGCCCCGTATCAGGCTCTGCGCTCAGCATGGAGTCCACTTGGGATTCTCTCCCTCTTCCTCTGCTTCTTCCTCCCCTCCAACTCATGCTCTCTCTCAAATAAATAAATCTTTTTTTAAAAAAAAAGATTAAAAGGAAATAGCCTAAATCAGTACATATATCAGCTAGCAACTGTATTACCTGCAAGGAAGAGAACTCCTCTCGTGCCTAATATATAAGCTCCAAAAGGTAAAAGAAGGCCAGGCTGTCCAGGGTTGGAAAGGTAACCTGAATGTCTTTGGGTACCCATGCTTCTAGTTTTCTCTTCTACCATCTTCAAGATGTGACTCTCAGTCTTAGGTTCACAATATGGCTGCCAGAGCCCGTGCTATAAAAATCTATGTTTCAGACAGGAAGAATAGGGAGGACAATAGACAAAAATACCTGAGAATTTTTAAATAGCTGAGTCTACTCAACAACTTTTAAAAGCCCAATAACTTCCACTTACATCTTTTTGACCAAAACTATATCACATGACTATTCCTTCCTTACAAGGAAGCTTGGGAAATGTGGTTTTGGTTTTGGTGCATTTTTTATTAGCTTTACCTTTTTTGTTACTGTGGTACTACTTGTCTTCTTACAATTAGGCAACAAGAATACAATCTTTTAAAAGACAAGTTTATTAACCAAAAGTGTACCCAGTTAAAAATAATAAGAAAAAATAGTCTGAGGCATGAGGTAGGAAAAATAAGTTGTTTTACCGTTATTTTCCTGCTTACTGTTAGCAGTTTTCTAAACTCATTTTGACTTTTTTTAGGCTCTGCAGATAATAAATAAATCCACAACAATAATAGTAACATTACAAGTTATAAAGTGCTTAATACTTGCTAATAACTGTTTTAGGTACTTTACAAATATCTACTCATATAATTCTCAAAAGGATCCTGGGTAGGATTTTCCTCATTTTACAGATGAGGGAACTGAGTACACAGAAGTGTAGTTACTTGCCAAAGTCACATAACTATTAACTAGATTTGTGACCTAGTGTTCGTTTGAGAAATTGTCTGCTGAATTAAAATGTTATATGAACTCAGAGTTAGTGTTAAATTCTGTTCTTCCATTTCCTTGCTGTATATATATGTTTGGCAAGGCACTTAGCCTCCCAAAACTTCTTATATTTAAAAGGGGGTTAATAAGAACTCATGATCATTGTAAGGTATAATGACAGCAATGTAAAGCATCTAGTGTATTGACCAGTAGATAGTAAGGACTCACTAAATGGTAATTGCTGTTTTAAAAACAGTATGTATGTTTTTATATAGAGTGGGTATGGTTCAATGAAAAAGGCGAGATTCAGATTCTTCTGAAACCATTCAGTCAAGGGAAAAGTAAAATACGAATTTTAAAGTCACCTTTGTTTTATATATTTTTCAGATCAATGTTGAACTGTGTGGGTTGTTTGGCACAAAGCAAATTGTAATTTCTCATACCTCCCAAACCGTTAATCCAACTGAAAGTACACCTAGCACAATCAAAGCATTTCTTTCTAAACACTGTGCTGACCACCCAAACAACTGGGATGATCACCTATCAGCCATTTCATTTGCCTTCAATGTAACTCACTTGGTATGTGTCTTTTTGTAATTCTGTAGTTTTGAATTATGACTGTTTTTTGGCTACATAAATATTTTATTACAAATCCTTGTTAATTTTCCTTAAAATAGGAGCCTCCTAAAAATACACCGTATTTTCAAATGTTTAATCGCAATCCTTATAAGCCTGAGACTTCAGATATTCTTCATGAAGTGGATGGTGATGATACAAGTATGTTTGCCAAAATTCTAGGTGCAATTAAAGAAGCTGATAAAATAATGGAGAATAAGACAACTTCAGCAGGACAGGTGATTCTGTTTAATAGAGAACTCTATAGTCTAAAAATCCATGAAGTAATTTTAAAAATTTCAGCATACACACACACATAAGATATACATATATTAAGCCAAATTTTTTTCTGTTAAATTCTGCTTTTGTCTTGATTACGCAGTATGCTTATTAGTTATAAAATTCTGAGAGGCAGTAATGGGAAAGCTTTGTTCTTTGGAATCAAGTAGAGCTGAATTCATATTCCTGGTCTTGTTCCTTTCCAGTTTGATTTGGGCAGATTACTTAACCTATCTCAGCTTAACTTCTTTGTAAAGTTGGAGTAATGATACTGGTTTTGAAATATTACTTTAAGAATTAAATGGTGGGGCTCCTGGGTGGCTCTGTCATTAAGCATCTGGTTTGGCTCACCCCATCGGCTCCCTGCTCAGTGGGGAACCTGCTTCTCCCTCCCCCACTCCCCCTGTTTGTGTTCCCTCTCTCGCTCTGTCTCTCTCTGTCAAATAAATAACAAAATCTTAAAAAAAAAAAAGAAATGGGATTCATGCCTGCCTTGTATATAGTATCTCAATAAGTGACCATCTTGTTATTATCTACATTTACCTTCAAGAAACTACAGCTCTTTCATCCCTTTGTTTTCTCTTTTATTTTGCTCTTATAGTTGGAGAACAACAATCCTGATGAACTAAATAAAAACAAAATCATTGTTAAAAAGAAACCAAAGCAGTTAAATCCATTTCATTTAAAAGTAGGTCATGAAGTTTTAAGACAAAGGAAAAATTGGTGGAAGGATGGTCGGTTCCAGTCTGAATGGGTTGGTCCTTGTGTCATAGACTATATTACAGAAAGTGGATGTGCTGTTCTGAGAGACAACACTGGGACTAGACTTAAAAGACCTATCAAAATGTCCCATCTTAAGCCCTATGTAAGAGAATCCAGTGAACAAGGTAAGCATCTGTCAATTCTTTACATTTTTACTTCCTGTGAATGAGGACGGAAGTTAAAAATAATATAAGAATCAACACCCAACCCAGCCAAAACCCCTTCTCTTAGTTAGATTTTCTTTTCCCTTCTCATTTTTATAAAATGTGGTATAGTTTTAGATCTCAGGTATTCTGTTTTATTAGAATGACTCTTCTGAAACTGTCAGTCTTATAAGAGATCTTATTCTGATTTCTAGTGTACTTTTCACACATTTACCCACAGTTCACATAGGAGATACTAGACCTGTTTCACAGAAGGAAGAATTACATCTTCTTGATTTTCACTTTCACAATATTTTGTCACTTTGTGTCTTGGTTTAGCATGAGAAAATATCAACTAAGATGAATGATGCCAAAATCAAACATACTATCCAGAATTCTGTTGTGAGATAAATATACTAGGGAACTTTAAAAAAGTGATTAATTTTTGATGTTATGCCATAGTCAGGTCATGATAGATGCAGGGGAGGCTGTAAGGTGGCGTGTCATCAAAATGCTGTGAGGTGCTGTAAGAAGAGGTGATAGCCTGAACAAGGTTAAACTTGCCGCCAGATGTGGTTTTGAACAGTCAGAAGGATATCCTGATTTCGTTAACCCTTTCTTTCAGAGATTAAGAGACAAATTACATTTTGCTATGGCTTTCAGATTAAATTCCATTTAATGGAGACTGTTTTATTCTGTCTTACTGTAACCACTCCCTAGAGTTTCTCTGGGGCAGATAACTGAGAGGAAGTGAATTGGTACCTCAGCCAGATAATTTTTCCTATAAAGAAAAATAAAGCATCGATATTATTTGAATATGAGTAACAATTAATGGAAGGTGAATTTAGTACATTTTTAAACAACTGAGTTATTTAACAGGCGTAAGTGACAAGAACAACAACAACAGTATTTAAACTTACCTTTTTTTTTTAGGATAAAAAACCCCATGGGGATTGCTCAGTAAATAGCTCAACTTTGCTTCTGATCTGTATCAAAACTCTCAAGTTAAAAACTCTTAGTAC
Source organism: Potos flavus (assembly GCA_028534135.1). NCBI lineage: Eukaryota > Metazoa > Chordata > Mammalia > Carnivora > Procyonidae > Potos > Potos flavus. The sequence continues at coordinate 67,282,117 of CM052895.1, read as the reverse complement.
CTTTCCTTCTCCTTGTGACAGCCTGATTGCTCTATTAGTAAACTTACCTTGGACTGTTCTAATTCTGAAAGCTCACAGTACCTCTGTTCTCTTTGTTGGAAGATCAGCACTTTCATTCCTTGTACTTCTTCTCAGTACTGAGCTGCCCTTTATGAGTTCTGCCTTACATAAGTTAAGGAGAAAAAAAAGATTATATAGCTACATGTTATCCTTTCTTCTCTAGCAAGATTTTCTCCCTAACCTGAGCACTCAGGACTCACTGCCTTCTAATGTGTTAGCCTTCCTTAATTAATATGAAATTTACATTTAAAATGTTGCTGTATCAGGATCTGCTTCAACATTTTGCGGTTTGCTCTTGCCAAAGACTTTCTCAGAAAGGAGGCCAAACATTTTGCTACTCCTGCATATTTCAGAATCCAATTGAGTAGAACAGTTTCTAAACAGAGGCAGTCTAATTTTTCCCTCATGCTTGAATTCTCTGCAGATATTTCTTCCAGTAATATAAAGGAAATTATAATATTAGTACTAGTGTACATATAAGAAACTGAGATGGGTAGAATTGTTTTTTCTTGTTAACCAAAGGAAGTGTGATCTGGCCATCCTGGACTCTGGTTCTTGATTACTATTTGTTCCTTATTTTGTGTTTCTTTTCTTTGAAGAAATTCAAAATAAATGTGATTTCTGCCATCTTTTTCTTCAATATCACATATTGCCCTGAAAATCTTTACCTCAGAAGCTGATTTTAAAGAGTCTTTGAACCTAACGTAAAGCAAATTAAATGCCTTTGAATGTCTTAAATCTTGTTCTTTCAATTGACATAAATTTGGAAGTGGTTTAGCCAAAAGAACTATGAATTTGTCTGTCTGTACTTGTCATTGCTACTCTTACCAGCTGTGATATCTTGTAGCTGTTTTAAAGACTCAACTCTCCAAAGCAGATAAGCTTCTATTGCCAACTACTTATCCATTCTTATCTAGAACATAATGTAGAGGGAGCACATTCAGTACTAGGTCTACAATATTTCTCTCTGCTATTTTAAGCAGGCCTATGTCATTTTGTCTAGTTCAATGCCAGATACTTTTTCAAGACTAATCATTTTGGTAAGTTTTAGGACATACCGTCGTATCTGTTTATAATCACAATGTTCCCCTCTGAAAAGGAAAATATTACTGACTCATTATTCTATCCAATATAGATTTTGAGTAGTCTTATTGTTTTGTTTTGGGTAGGAGTTGTGATAGATTTCCATCTGCTGATTGCCCTTCACAGTTTCTGAGATGGTTTTCATTATTTTATAAGTTTCCTATTGATACCATAGCAAATTATCATAAATTTAATGGTTTAAATCACGTCCTACAGTTCTATCTATAGCTTAGAATTACAACATAGATAGATCTTACTGAGCTAAAATCAGGCATTGCTGGGGCTGTGTTCCTTTCTGGAGGCCCTAGAAAAGAACCTGTTTCCTTGCCTTTTCCACCTTTTAGAGGCTGCCCACACTGCTTGGCTTATGGTCTCTTGCCTCTGTCTTCAAAGCCAGCAATGACAGGTAGAGTCCTCCTCACATCACAGTTACTGCAGCCTTCTCTCTTCTTCCCCCTTCCACAGTTAAGGACCCTTTCGTTGAGCCCACCTGGGTAATGCAGGATAATCTCCCTATTTTAGGGTCAGCTGGTTATCAACCTTAATTCCATCACTTCTCTAATTCTCCTTTGTCATGTAAGGTAATGCATTTACAGGTTCCAGGGAGTTTTAGTACATGAACATCTTTAGGGGCCCATTATTCTCCCTACCACAATTGTGGTATACATTCATGAAACAAAACAAATCTTAGTTCTTTATTATCCATGCTTTTGTTTTCATCATAGTATATATATATATCTTACCATCTTTTTCAATCTAATTACTACTTTTGCATGAATAAGAATTGATGGGGTAGGGATGCCTGGGTGGCTCAGTCGGTTGAGCGGCTGCCTTCGGCCCAGGTCATGATCCCAGGGTCCTGGGATCGAATCCCACGTTGGGCTCCTTGTTCAGCGGGGAGCCTGCTTCTCTCTGCCTCTGCCTGCCACTCTGCCTCCTTGTGTTCTCTCTCTCTGACAAATAAATAAATAAAATCTTTTAAAAAAAAATTGATGAGGTAAAACTTGGAAAATCTCTCAAAACTAAAATACCAAGTATACTTTGCCTAGTGAAGAACAAAATGTGCAAAACTAAATGTCCGTACAAACCCAAGTCCACTTACGCCATCTGTGGGTAGAGAGCAACATGGCTTTGACCTTTTCAAGTTTTTAAATCAAAAGTTTTTAAGTGTGTAAATTTACAGGATTGGAATAGGTTCATTGAGCTTTTCACGTATTGGTACGAGAATGGGTAGAATAAGATTGTGTTCTTGGGTTTATTAGGAAATTTATCTGCTCTGAGAAACTTTCCTTGATTTCTAATCTAATGGGCAATTAATCTCCTTTTGCTATTTCTTGAACTTAAAATTTGAGGGTTCTTTAAGCTATTAAGATCTTAAAGAGAATCATTAATGTTTTGGGAGAAAATCCAGAAAGAGAAGGCAGGGGTCCAGGAAGTTAATCATCTGTGGTGGAAGAGCTCCTTGTTGTAATGAATTAAAACATCAGGTAGGGAGGAATCATTTTATAACACATTAACGTTTTTTTTATAGATGCTACTGCTTTGCCGCCAGTTTAACATTCATATTAAGCATTTTTTTCTGATAGTGATGATAAATTTGCTCAAAACAGAATAAAATGCTGACAAGGGAAATTCTTTGTCAATATTTCAGTATGAATTTAGCTCCACCTTAAAAGTTCATGAGCATTTTGTTATTAAATTAGGCTTAAATAAGCTAAGCATTTTAAACTGCCTACTTACATATAAGCCTACTTACTTACCTGTATCATATAAGCCTGATTCTAGTACCTGTCATATAAGCCTGATGCTAGTAACTTCATCTTCATCTTAGTTTATAATTGCATTATTATAAACAACTCAATATTATTGTCCCGATTATAAACAACTTGACATTATTCTTCTAATATGGATTCTTTGAAGATTAAAGTTACAAATGTAAGGATTTAATTTGTTAAATATCTTTCACTATCCCATTAATTGACTCCGAAGTGCCTTGCAAAAGTATGTAAAGCCTATCATCATCAAAAAGTAGAGTTTTATAACTTTGCTTGTAATCTTCACCATGATCTTCAGCCACTTCTACCACATCACACATACCTGCCAAAGACAGATCAAGAGAATAGGAAAGGTTGGCTCTTTTAAAATCTTTGGTCTTTCCTGAATTCTATATATATGAACCGTCAAATGTATGTATCATTTTATTCATCCTTTGACATGTATATTTATTTAGTAGATAGGAGAACCCACCAGAAGTTAATCTTATAGTTAATTTTTATTACTTGGGATTTTGTCCTCATTTAACACTGTTTAATTTGAAAATGATGTTTCATTGTAATTCTAAAAGGTGAACTTATGATGTTTCTTCTTTCAGACAGTCTTTATCTCTTACAAGGTTCAGTAGTGGCAGATCATGACTACATTGGATTGCCTGAAATTCCAGTTGGAGCATACCAAGCAAATATTCTGGTAGAAGATGCAACTATTGGCGTAGTCGATAATGAATTACTCACATCAAGCAAAGATCGTGAACTATTAGAATTTAGAAATGCCAAAATCTCTCCATTAATAGAAGATCATAGTACTCTTGAAAAGCAGACTTTCAGTCTGTTGGACTCTTCAAACCAAGTCCTTGAGTACTTAAGTTAGTAAACACCAAAATTCATGTAAAGTGCTTGTTTAAAAAAGTGTAACTCTTTGAATCTTTATCTTTTCAACTTAGAAAAAGTCGTATAGACGTGTCTTGACACACTCTGAATGACTAAATCCTGAAGGTTTATTTTATAACTATTAATTTATCTAAACTTGTGTCATGTTTGAATGTCAGCACATATACATAAAGGCAAAGGAAGCATACAATATATGAAATCCACTTTTTCTTATGAAAATAGAATAAACAAAGCACGATTGCTTCTTAGGAAGGAAACTAAATTCCAGCTCAAGACTGTCAGATCTTTCTCTGGTATTGGTACCATGTTTTCAGTTTAAATTTTTTTTTGGATTATTTCTCCCCTTTAAAAAATGTTTGAACTACCTAGAATGGAATTAATAAATATTTATTCAACTGTAACAGTGAATTAAGTGAAGCTCGTTTCTGTGTCATTGGAACTTTCAAAAATAATATTGTAGGAAAGAATTTAGAGTTGTTTAATGGGCTCTTATAATATATTGATAATTTCACCTTTTAGACTCAGAATTTGCATCCGAATCTATATATTGGTTTCAAAACATTTGTGCATTTCCATAATACATATTAAAGTCAAAAGTACCCATTAATAAAATTTTTTTCTGCAGTCTTAAGTAAATACTAATGATAAAATAACTAGTATTGGGGCTTTTAAACTATAAGCCCTATGATATTCATAACTTTATTTGACAAATATTTGTTAGAAAGCACTTTGAAGAATACTTTGAGAAAATTAAAGGACGAGCTAGATGTGTGTCTTATCTTCATAAGGATTATAGGCCAATATAAGCCATGTTTAACACAAGTTACAAATTACATGCTAAATTCCATTAGAGAAGTACAAATAATACACCTGGGAGTCAAAAAGAGAGAAGTTATTTCTAGATAGAAAACTTAGGTTTATACTTAGAAGGATTAGAAGGATCATTTGAGTTTGACCTTGAAGAATGCACAGGATGTGATGAGAGGGTACAAAAGAATTAGAGGAAGAAAAATGAACAGAGACAGGACAAGTATTGTGATTCACAGAAAGCTTTTTGTTGTCTGCAGTGCCTCAGGTGTAAGGTGATGTAGTAAGGTATGGGAAAATAAAGCTGAAAAGGGAAGTAGGAAACCTTGTGGAGGGCTTCGAATACTGTTAAGGATTGAATTGTGCACCTCCAAATTCCTGTGTTGAAGTCCTAAACTCTAGTACTTCAGAATGTAACTTCATTTGGAAATAGAGTTATTGCAGTGTAAACATTAGTTAAGATGAGCTCATACTGCAGTAGAATGGGGTCCTAATCTAATATGACTAATGTCCTTATAAAAGGAAGAAATTTGGGGATAGACTCAAGGATAGTGCCATGTGAAGAGGAAGGCAGGGATTTGGGTGATTCTTCTATAAGCCAAGGAATGCCAAAGATTACCATCAAACCACCCAGAACTAAGGAAGAGGCATAGAACAGATTCTTCCTACAGCCCTCAGAAGGAATCATCCCTGTCAACATCTTCAGGATAGCTTCCAGAACTGTGAGGCAATAAATAACCTTTCTTATAAGCAACCCAGTTTGCGGTACTTTGTTATAGCAGCCCTAGCAAAATAATACAATACCTAGCTACATTTTTTTTTAATTTTCTGAGGATTTTTGAAAGTTTGTGTTTGGTTTTTGGTTTGGTTTTTTACTTCTTTTTTTTTTTTTTTTTTTTTAATATAAGCTCTACACACCACATGGGACTGGAACTCGATACCCCAAATGAAGAGAGTCAAATGCTCCACCAACTGAGCCAGCCAGGAGCCTCTATTGAAGGTTTTTGTATAGAGAAGTGTCATGATCAGAACTACATTTTAGGAAGTTTAATCTGGCAGCTAACAGATTAGAGGAAGAGAGAAGAAAAGAATGGGCATTTGTTGATAACGATTTTGCATTGATGATGAGTAATGGGAACCTAAACTATGCTGGTAGAATTAATGAATAGAGCATAGCTTAAGATCTACAGAATATCTCATGTTTTATGTATCAACCATACTGAACGGTGACATGATACCGAAAATGGAGACCTGAGATATTGCAATTACTTATTTAAGAAGAAAGATTATGTTTAATATAGGCTAGAGGGTAAATGATTGGAGAAAAACAATACCAATCTGGGACTTTATCTTATACCATAGACCTAGTAAATTCCAGGTAGGATTCCAGAAAGAAACCTTAAAGCATAGTTGTCCCAAGTAATGATACCTATCATGTTCCCACCAGCAGATCAAAGTTCATGATAGAGTCATATTGGACCCTCTATGGTAAATATAATTGGTTAAGTGTCCTTTTCTTAGCTCAAATGAAGCGACTTTCCTTCAATAATCCTCTCATTCAAAATCAGCCTCTTTTTCATTATAAGAGGGTGACGAGTCATTTTATGATACAATTTCTAAGCACTTTTAAAAAATTCTGCCTCAAATAATTTCTGATCAAAAAGATCTTTATCCTGTGTGCATGGATCATGGTGGACTATGCAATGCTGGGTCTACAGAGCACCCCCAAATCTTAGTGACTAAACACAATGAAACTTTATTTCTTAGCCACATTGTTGGTTCATTAAGGGTGTGGTTCTATTTCTATCCTCCAACATGAAGGCTAATAGAGCCTCATCTTTGGAATACACCAGCCACCATGTCAAGGGGACAATGTGGTGAACTCAGCACTAGCTCTGAAAAGATTTGCTGTCACGTTATGTACAACCTTCCTACTCAAAAAATTTGAGTGGGCAAACCTAGTCATATTCTGCTAATGGGTACAGGTGGCAACGGTACAAAAGTATTAGTGATGTTAGGTGCGTAGCTGAAAATACTAAAAGCCACTGAATCGTACACTATAAAAGGGTGAATTTTATGATATGAGAGTTACATCTCAATAAAATTATTATAAAAAGAGTCTAAACCAGAGTTGAAAACAAATGCTAGCCACATAGCCATACCTAACACCAAAGGATAGGTTTACAGTCCTTCTATATTCCTGGAAGGAGAAAAACCAAAATTGTGGTAGATAACTATAATAGCTGCCGTACTTAACATTTGTTTACAAATTCTATTGTAGGCCATTTTGATGAGTCATTTTTAAATCCTGATAGATAGCCAATACAAGCTATTCAAATAAGCTGCTGATTTTGTTATTGAAATCTCGGGATTCTAATGTAGAAATTCCAAGTACAGATTTTAAGTAAGCAAATATACACAAAAAAATATCAACAAATTATATATACACACCCGGTCTTGTCTCTAATGTTTGCAGGGCCCTGTCAGTGAAAATGGAGGTCAACATACCAAATACCTAAATATCAAAAGTTATAAATCGCACTAACAAACTGTTCCTACCTTGACAAACATGCCTTCTTAAGAATCCAGAATTCTTGGACTCCTCAAGCCCTGCACTAATGAGTGGCAAAGCAGGGAGAGATGGACTGAGAGCCCTCTTTGTCCCAGTGCCGTCTTCTCCCAAGAACAACCCACCCCAGCTCCTGCAGATGCACTGCTTGAGGAGTCCAGACCTTTGGAATGTGCTCTCCAGCTTCATCTGCCCTTCTGGGATGGACCAGGAAGTCCTTGGAAGGGGTTTTCCAGGTGAGGAGGGGCATGTCCCTGGGCTCTGTGGTCTTCTCACCCTGTAGGGAGGGACATATGCTAGAGTGGGACAGAGCCTAGCCCTCAAACAAATCCCTCTTGCCTGGATTTCAGGGAGATTTTCTATAAGTATATAGTAAAATTTTGACAGAATTCCAGAAATGTCTCTGCGGTTTTGTATGCCACCTTGTGGTATTTTTAGGAACACTTAAAAACATGATAGAGTAGAAAATGGAGATGCTGAGCTACAATAAAAGAGAAATATATTTTAAGTGAGAATATCTTGGCTTGAAAAGTTATTTTTAAATACCATGATTAACATTTCCAGTGTAAAATTTTCTTATGTGACTGTCTAAAAAAAAAAGCAACTCACTAAGATTTATACAAGAAAACTTACTACATGTTTAGCTAGGGATTCATTCATACACTCAAAAAAGACATGTATTAAATGCCTGCTCTGCTCCAAGTACTGTTCTGGCACTGAGGTTATATTAGTGAGAAACAAAAATCCCTACCCTCCTAGAGCTTACGTTCCAACTGGATAGTAAAGTAGTACCCACAGTTCTTAATGAATACATACGTTCGATCTTAAAATCTCATTGGTAGCCTTTTGCACAGACATTTTGTTCAGATCCCTATGGTAAGCCTTGAAAAAAAAGTAAGTATTCTCTTCTGCTTATTTTTGACTATACAGAAAGTTGTAACAGTTTTGTTCACACGTCTAAAAAGGACTGTGCCACTTCCAGTGGGAGTTTCTAACCTGTATGATTAGTAGTTAAAAGAAAAAATTAAGCATTTAAAAAGCAAATTTATTTCAAGCTTTTGTTTTCTACAAGTGCATTTATTATTCAGTGGGAAATGCTAGCCTTGTGCAGTGTTAACAATGTTAAGCAAACAAAGATCAATTTAGGGCCATCAAATTAAAAAGGACCTAAATTGGTAGCTTGCCCTGGGTTTGAGGCCCAGGCAAAATGACTCTTTTGCTTCCTCTAATCAATCCCTCAGTGTCCTCATCCCCTTTCTTCCTTATGCCCATTAATGCTACTTCCTTTGTGTAGGAACTTGTTTATAAGTTAAGTGGCACTGGGACCAGGGGACTTCCTATATCTGACCACCTCATTGCTCAAACTTTGAAAGTCCTTGTGAGGAGCACACAGGAGAGCCAGTTCCTTGGCCTGGTGAGTAGCTGGAGGAGACCAGATAGCCAATGACAACTTCATTCCTCTCCCCTACATCCCAATGAAGTCTCTTTTAGTTCTGAAAATCTCAGGAATTGAAGTGGAGAATGGAGGAGAAACTAAAGGAAAGGGCGTCTGACTTTAATCCTTCCCCTGTACCATTTTCATATAGTGATGGAGAAAAAAAGACTAGATGGAATGGTTCTCTTTCTCTAATACCACGTTTTTCTATTGCATCATAATACAAAATCTATAGTCTCTGAGCTTCTGAGCAATATTTTATACTGGGTTTTGCTCTTTTTATTTAGAATTTCATCCTTACAAATATATATACATATATTATTCATTTTTTCAATTTTATGTGGTAAATACACAATGATAATATGATCATAGTGATGGTTTATGTGACTTGGTCATAGCTAGAAGTAAATCAGTGGCAAATCTGCCTAGGCTTTCAGAATAAGACTTAGAGTCAGACCTCTGTTATGCCATACTAAACACAAATTATGTTTAATAATCACTAATTTTACCTGAGGTAATTAATATGGTTTGAAGAGGTAATGACTTCTTTTTATGTGATGTAAACAAACAAACAAAAAACACGATAAAATCCAGAAAAAAAATATATATTAAAAACTCGTAATTCGAAAAAAATTTATAAAAACAAAAACTCTTATAATTCAACATACAAAATGCCAACGCAGAGGGGGGCACCTGTGTGGCTCAGTTGGTTAAGTGTTTCCCTTTGGCTCAGGTCATGATCCCAGCATCCTGGGATCTAGCCCCACATTGAGCTCCCACACTGTGGGCTCTCTGCTCCGCAGGGAACCTGCTTCTCCCTCTCCCTCTGCCTGTCACTCCTCCTGCTTATGCACTCTCTCTCTGTCAAATAAATAAATAAAATATTTTTAAAAATTGTGCAGAGGACTCAATTACACATTTCTCCAAAGAAGATCTACGAATGGCCAGAAAGCACAGGAAAATATGCTCAACATCATTAGTAGTTGGGGAAAAGCAAATCAAAACCACAGTGAGATATCACTTCACGTCTAGAATGGCTGTACTATTTTTTAAATGGAAAATAGCAAGTATTGATGAGAATGTAGACAATTTGGAACCCTTGTACATTGCTAATAGGAATGTAAAATGGTTCAGTCACTAAGGAAAACAGTTTGGATGTTCTTCAAAAAGATAGACAGAATTACTTCATGTCCCAGTAATTTCACTCCTGGGTATATACTCAAAGGAACTGAAAGCTGGAACTGGAAGACATATTTGAACACCAGTGTTCATTGCAGCGTTATTCACAATGGCCAAAAGGTGGAAACAACCCAAGTGTCCATAAACAAGTGAATGGGTAAACAAAATGCAGTATATACACACAATGGAATATTATTTAGCCATCAAAAGGAATGAAGTTCTGAATAATGCTACATCATTGACTGTTGAAGGCATTATTCTAAATGAAATAAGTCAAACAAAAAGGACAAATATTGTATGATTTCACTGAATAAAATTTAAGAATAGGCAAATTTATAGAGATAGTAGATTAGTAGTTACTGGGGCCAAGGGGAAGGGGAAAGAGAGTTAATGGTTATTGATTACAAAGATTTTGTTTGAAGTGACGAAAACATGTTAGAAATAGACAGTGGTAATGGTTACACAGCATTGTGAATGTAATAAATGTCACTGAATGGTAGACTTCAAGTGGTTAAAACGGCAACTTCTATATTATATATATTTTACCATAATTTACCATAGAGTTAGTAATATAATACACCAAAAACTATTACGCTATTCACTTTAACTGGGTAAATTATATGCTATGTGAATTATATCTCAGTAAAGCTGTTTAAAAAAATTTATGGAATGCAGCTCAAATTGTCCTTAGAGGAAAATTTATGACTTATGTGCTTATATTGGAAAAAAAAATAAGGGTTATAAAGTAATGAGTTAAGCGTAATTTAATATGATCTAAAAAGAACAAGTGAATAAGCCTAAAGAAAATGGAATGATTGAAATCATGAGGATAATAGAAATTAATGGAATAGAAAATGAACATGTAATGACATGAACTGAGGCAAGAGTTAGCAATTCTGCTAAGAAAAAATAAACCTAGGGAATTTATAAATAAACAATACTATGAGGTAAAAAGGGTCAGAACCTGATATGAGGCATATATTTAAAAGATAGAAGATATTACAACTTTGTTTCAATAAACTTGAAACCTTAAAATGGATAAATTCTAAAAAAAATTTAACTGACAAAAGTGATTCAAAAAGAAATAATAAGCCAGAGGATTTTACAAAATGTAACAAAATGTAAAGAACACATAGTATTACATCTTACACAAATTATTCAGTCTAGAAACAGAATACTCCTTAAAGCTTGACATGAGGGTGGCATAATCGTAATAATCAAAATCTGAAAAGGATGAATGAGAACAGAAAATAACAAGTTATTCTCTCATAAATACAAATACAGCAACTGATAAATCACTGAACTCTACCTCTGAAATTAATAATATACTATATGTTAATTAATTAAATAAAATAAAATTTTAAAAATAAATACAAATACAAAGACCTAAAGGAATAATAAAAAAAAACTGAATACAGTGACCTATAACAATATGCATTATGAGCAACTGAGTAGATCCCAAAAATTAAAGGTTGATTTAGTATTAGAAAAGCAATTTGTATAATTAATGGCTGCATTTCTAAGAGACATGTCAAGAAAGAGATGAAACACAAAAATAGTTAAAACTGAAGGAAATTTAAGGAACAGTTTAAAGAAGGATTAATGGAACCAGTAAGGGATAGTTGGGTATCCCTTTGGTGACCAGTAGGAGCCAGAAACCTCTAGGAATGAAAGGGCAAGAAGAGGAAATGCTTAGTGAGAGATGGAATTATGGAAGAGGGTTTAACCATCAGTATTTGTAGCCATAGAAAAATGCGTCCACTGCCAGAACCTCTGGTCGGTACTGTGACCAATGAGGACTACCACTCCTCCATCTCCTGCTATTTCCTCTTATTTGTCAACCTCCATGAAAAGCCAGTGGCAAGGGAGCTTCAGGATGCAAGCAGTAAGAATAAGCCTTGTAGGCAATAGAGCAGTAAATGACAAGGAATGGATTTGGGGTGTTCACTTTGAGAATAGCCGGCTAAACAATAGGATCAGAGGTAAAAAGGAAAGTTGTATAATCATCTAGTTGGAAAACTTGTGCAAAAGGCTAACTAGATAGTAAATATTTTTAGCTTTGCAGGCCGTAGAACTACACATTTTTGCCATTGTAGTGTGAAAGCAGCCATATGTACTAAACAATTGTGTGTGGCTGTTTTCCAATAAAGCTTTATTTTTTAAAAAATGCAGGAAGGATTTGACCTTTGAGGACATTAGTTTTTAGACCCTGGACCTAGTAGATGCAGAAAAAAATATTTGCAGAATATTAACATCCATTTGAAATTTAAAACAACAACAGAAACAGGAAACTCTTGGCAAACTGAAAAGAGCATTTCCCTATCCTGATACAGTATATGTTATTAAGAAAAAAATCCTATAGAAAGCTTTATACTTAATGAGGAAAACACTGAAAGTATTCTCCTTAAGATCATGAACAAGACAGGTGTCACTGCTATTGTATTAGGTACTCTAGCCAATATATTAGGGCAAGAAAAAAGAAAAGTCATAAGGATTACAAGGAAAACAAGTCATTTGCAATAGAAATCATTGTCCACATAAAAAAATATGAAAAAGATAACCTAATATAAGAATGGGCAAAAGTCTTGAACAGGTACTTCATAGGAGAGAAAAGTGAACATGAATAGCACCTACAAATATCTTTTGTTTGCCCCTACATACCAACTTTACATTCTTCGCCTGTGCTCTGTCCAGGATCCTGGCATCAGCAGAGTTCCCATTCCCTTTGACTTCCAGTTGGATTTAGCCAATGGGGATTCCTGACAGTAGATCAGAAGGAGGGAGGAGAGTGAAGTTGAGATATTCTCCTTGATCCCTTCCTCACTCTAGCTATTTCTTTTAACCAAAGGTTCCTGCTTTGTAAAGACTATTCTAGGTTTTCAGTAACCTTTCCCGCCTCTTGTCCTTTTGGGTCTAGGAGTGGCAACAACTCTATTGTGGGTTCTCCTATACTCCATGTACATCTTCGTACTTAGTTCCCTTGGTTATCCTAACTTGTCATTAGTTCCCTGTTGGAATCCTGATACAGTCAATCAACATACTAAAGGATGCTCAATCTCATTAATAGCCAGAAAAAAATGCAGATCAAAACCATTATTAAAGACAATTTAAAACCTACCATATTGGGAATAATTAAAAATATCAGCAAGGATGTACAGCAGATAATACGGTTATCCATAATTGGTGAGTGTATCAATTGACACAACTATTTTGGAAAAATAGTTTAGCATTATGTAGCAAAGCAAAGCTGAAGATGTGGCAAGTCTATAATCCAGCAATTTTGCATGAGGAGCTATGTTCAAGAATGTTTATAAGAGGATTTTTTTTTGTAATAGCAAAACATTGGAAACACCATAGATATCCATCAATAGAATTGATAAATTGTGATATATTTATACAATAGAATACTAAATGCAGTGAAAATAAGTAAGTTAAAGCTACGTAAAAAGAAAGCATGGATGAAGTCAGAAACACAATAGGGAGCAGAAAAATCAACTTACAGGAGAAGGTGACACATAGGCAAAGTTTTGAATAAAATGAGAAAAGGAGCCATGTGTATACCTGGGGGAAGAGCATTCCAGAGAGAAGAAATAGCAAGTGCAAAAATGCTGCAGTGTTTCTGTATCTGGCATTTTGAGGAATAAGAAGGGGCCCAGGAGACCTAGAACAGAATAAGGGGGAGTATAGCAGGAGAGCACAGAGGCTAGGGGGTGAAACAAATTGTTTCCAGCCATGTAGGCCATTGTATGGACTCTGTTTTTAGTTTAATATGGGAGCTCACTGAAAGTGAGAAAAGTAACATGATCTGACTTATTATTATTTTGGATAATCACTCTGAAGCTGGAATAGGAATGGGCGGAGAGCGCATTGGCAGACTGGTTATGAGGCTGTGGTAATTCAGGGGAGAGATGATGGCACTGATAGCAGGGGTGGTGGTGAGAAATGGTTAGTATCAGTTATATTTTGAAGGTAGACAGGATTTGCTCACACTGGAAATGGCTTTTAGAGGAAGAGAGGAATCTATGAGGACTCTAAACTCTTTAGGTTTGCAGGACTGGAAGCCACAGAGATGAAGAAGACTAGGAAGAAGGTTTGGGGAAGAAAAGAGAAATTCAGTTTGAACATGTTGAGTTCGAGATGCTTATTACATGTTTGAGATCTGTTGGGTAGATATTTGGATATGAGTCTGGAGTCCTGGGGATAGGGATAGGAATTCAGCATTCATTTATGTACAGTTCAGAACTCTCCAGAATAAAACTTTAATTAATATGTGTCCCTTTGGAGAGGCCAAGACATTCTCTTTGCTACAGAGATCTGTACTTGCCATTGACCTGCCATATTTCTTGTTAATCTTTGCTGAGGTAGTGATCCAAAGCATCTGGTGACTGATTATACATACTCTGTGGCATTATTTATTTTACCTGGCTGATCAAACAGATGCTCAAGCAAGGTTCCTAGCTTTATGAATGATGGCAGCAGAGCATGAGGCCCCCTTCCCCCTTTTGATGGATATAGCCAATGCAAACACCACATTTAAGGGGCTACAACTAAAGCATGCAAGTTCTCAAGAATCTCATTCTCATCTGCCAGTAGAAACTGAATGAGACAGAACATTAGTCTCTGCAGTAATGTATTATTTTGTAATCACATAGCACTTGGGGTCTTTGCTAAGAAATTTACAATCCAGTATAATTTACATAGAATATCAATTTCCTATTTTTACCTCAATTTTCAATTTGAAAATTGGAGAGAGAACTTTTTTTTTTTTCCAGAATAAGAATCAGAAATTCTTAGGAATATATCCTATCCTACCTCACAAACTTGATGTTATTGGCCTTTAATTCTAAATCTTCCTTTGAATTCCAGTCAGTTCATCATAGAACCTAAAAGTCTTAGCGTAGTATATATTTTACTAAGATATCTGAATTGCCAAGGTCATTGGGATACAGGGATCTGCTGAAGCAATATGATATTTCAGTTCACTCAGAGAGGAAGCTGTGTTTGGCTCCAGTGCTAAAGAATTTTATTCCAGCTGTGATGAAGGTCTGGTCATGTATAAGTAGGGAAGACAGAATGGGCACTGAAGGTAGCGAAGAAGTAGAAAGCTGAATGTTTTCTGTTCTCCTCCCACACATCTTCATTTCTTTCCATAGCTAGCTTCACATCTCTCCCCTCTGGGAGGCCTTCTGTCTTTCAGGTTTTAAATGTCATAGACTGGGGCTCCCTGAGCTGAGGAATCCAAAGAGGCAGTAGATCTGATGGTGAGATGGAGGGCAGGGGGGTACAGCAAGAGGACAGCACCAGGCAGAGAAATTCTGCTGTGGGACACAGACTTCCATACACAACAAAAATGTTCCCATATCTGTGGGCCTTTACCTAAGCAAGGAAGGCAGTGTTGCAGGACACCCTGGGAAAGGGTAGAGAGCTGGCCTAAGCAGGACATCCATAGGGCATTTTCACAAGTGTGAAGCTAGGGAATTCGTTAGTGAGGCCCCTGGTAGGGGCAGGAATGATTCATTATTTGAAGGAGATATGACTCAGTTTTGGTAGACATGAAGCCATTTCTACATGGCCCGGCTGTTGACTGAGAGTTTTCAGACTTTGAGGATGCTCGTGGTTTACCAGTCTTGAATGTGATTGTGTGTGTGTGTAAAATTAACATACCATAAAATTCACTCATTTAAAGTGAAAATTCAATGGTTTTTAGTATTCATAGAGTTATGATCTTAATCACTTAATACAGGAAATTTAATTGTAAACAACTTGAAACCAGCCATGCTGCCAGCCGCACTCTAGTATTCTTCCACAGAATCCATGCCTACCTCTTCCTCATCTTTCTCCGGAGCTGCCAGGTTCTCCTGGGCCTCAGAGACCTCTCCTCCCTGCATGCCTTACCCCACGTACAACACATGAATGTTCACTCTGCCTTCGTGAGATCAAACTTACGGTTCAGGCATGAGTTTGAGGCTCCGACCTCAGCCATGGCAGTGGTGTTGCTCACTACGCACACGCTCTGTTACTCTTTAGGCAGGTCTCCCCTGGGGATGACAACTGGAGGGCTGGTAGTTGATGCCCACTTTAAATCTAGTTGGGCAACATCCACAAACTGGGTGGTGCGTTTCATCCTGTTGCTGGGAAAGGCTGTGACGTTGGCTTGTCCCCCCAACACCACATGCTGCAAACCATGTACTTGCTGTGGCAAGGGTCATACTTGGCCATTTGACTGGCTGGCTTGAAGCAGGCATTGGTGATCTTACTGCTCATCACAGGCCTTCTTAGCTGAGGTGCCTGGGAATAGGTGGCCCCAGGGAAAAGTAGATGTGGGGGTATGGGACCAGGTTGGTTGGGAAGTCTATCAAATTCACATTCAGGGTACTGTCAAATTGCAAAGAGGTGGTGATGGTACACACAACCTGCCCAATCAAATGATTGAGACTGGTATGTATGATACCCAGGTTGCGTTGACATATGTCATAGATGGCTTCCTTGGTGACCATGAAGGCACAGTGAGAATGATCCAGGGTCATGTGGATGGTCAAGAAGGAACTGTAGGGCTCCACCATGGCTGTGGAAACCTGGAGGACTGGCAAATTTGAGTTTGGACTTCTCGCCATAGACTACCAAGAACTGATTCATGAGCAGGGGCACAAACCTAGGGCTGGTGCTATATCCCCAAAGCTGTGGAAGATGAGCAAGCCCCATAGCCCTCTACACAGATATGCCAGTTTTCAGATCCAGTCCAGGTCACAATCTCCTTGCCAATGATGTAATGGCTTTTGGCATCATTATTGCCTGTGTCTTCTTTCCCAGGGATCAATACCGAGCACCCATTTTCTAAACTTCTCTGAACTTACTTTTAACTTTCTCTTATTTCTTAAAATGGCAATGGGTTAACAAGATATGCAAATGATTCTGAGTGCCATTATATATGTCTATTTTTGCTTCCTTAAGTGCTCGTGTTAAAAAGAAAAAGTAGCTAAACAGTTTCATGGTTTTCTGTTCTTTGGTTAGAGAATAGTGACTCCATTGTCAAAGAGGACATGGGTACTGTCAGTATCTATGTGATACTGATGTTACAGATCTTTTCAAATACCTGGGTGCTTGGCATGATGTGGACATAAAAACTGGATGACTAGCAGCATTTTAAATTATTCGTGAAGACACAGCCATCATTCACCGAATAGCCCCTCTTTTATGAGTGCACAAATCCATGCAAATTTTTACTGTTTTACCACCAGATGTCAGCCATTCACTACACTGGTAATAACTACCCTGAAGAACTCTTTGTGAGAAATCTATGTGGATGTCACCTTCATCTCTCCTTCCCTCTGTCCCTCTTTCACCCCTTCCTGCTCTGACCATCAGTCTATCAGTCAATTATCAATTGAACTATTGTCTATTTATTTACTTATAATGAACATATTTATTCTAATCTAAATAATGAAAGGGATATACTAGATATTTTAAGAAAACTAACACAATATAGAGTTTAAATATTGTCATATATAAATGTGAAAATGACACTAAAATGTTTTCTAAACTTTGGTATGGAATTTAGGCTCTTTTCAGGCCAGAAACTTTGAGACCAATGCAACTATTCTGCAGCCTTTATTTCAGAACATACTTTCAACTGTCTCCCAGAACCTTTGCTTTTTGGAATTTTTATTAGATTCTGTTGTTACTCTGGAATTATATCCTTGCTGGAAGTGTTATCAACTACATATTGAACAAACTATGCAATATTGGATTTTTAGAGAAGTTCTAAGGTGATTAAAAAGCTAATTAACTGTGGATAGAACTATGCAGAAAGAATTTTCTCCTACCAACAACTTCCATTTAATTTTTTTCTATTAAATGCCTTTTTGAGCTTTACCATATACCTTCTATGTTTCCTGACTACAAACTTTATCAGGTGTCTGGCTCTACTCCCATCACCAAGCTTAATATAATGAATTTTTACTTTCTTTTCCCTCAACATTGTGAGCTATTTGAGTTTTGGGAGTTTAGCAGGTATCTACTGGTAAATGAATTTTATTCTCTAAACTTACATTACAGCTAGCCTATAGTGGATTGTTGGTTACCTCCTCTGCAACCATTTTCTTCTATCTCTCCTTCCTATCAGAATTTTGTTTAGGTGTCTAGCATTTCTCTTTTGGAACCATGGAACTTAGAAAAAGTTCATTCCACCAAGCTTCAAGCATGGGCCTGAGTGGTGTAAAAATAATCTCATTCCCTTTGTTAATGATTAGCTCAGAAATCACCATGGCCATAGAAGATCCAAGGAAAACTTTCCTCACTCCTAAAGGAGTGGACTACAAGGACTGATGGATATATCTTGGCAAATCTATTGTTATTTCTGAAAAAAGAAAACACTAGTGTTCTTGTATTTCTGAATTCTTTTGTGGGGGTGATATAGATACGGGGAAAGTAGGGGAGGATCTCTCAAATTTTCAGACACCTACCAGAGACACTTTCATACCACATAGAAAGAACATTCTACAGTATGAACCAACATGAAGGAAAACAGCTGCAGGCGAGACAGAGAGAGGGAGAGAGAGAGATCTGATGTTATTTTTTGTGTCCCTAGATCCTCTCTTATGAGACAATATATCAATAAATTTCTTTCTCATTTTACACAATTATACCCAGTGAGATAAGAATTTTGATAGGGGAAGTCTGTTAGGCATCTAGAAAAATGTCTAGAAGCTGGAAAGACAATAAGAGCATGGCCATATATATCTTTGCATTTTGCACATACTGAAGCTTAATCAATGTCTGTCGAATGAATCCTTTGCCTTTTCATTTCTCTAATTTTTATTGGATTACCTGGGTACATACTTTCTGACAGATAGTAACATTTTTAGGAAAGGAGCCATTCTTTTTTAATGGAGGCCAGACAAGGCTCAGAACAAGACCCTAGAAATTAGAAATCCTTAAAGATTTCTTCTGTGACTTCTGGGAAATATAATGATGTAAGAGAAAATAAATAGAAAAAATCAAAGTTCCAGGAATTAAAGCAACCTAAAGAGGCATTGGGATTAGTACAACTAGACTGCCCAATGCTTTTCTTTGGTTCTTAGTTTAAAAAAAAAAAAATATATATATATATATATATATATATATACACACACACACATACATATATGTGTGTGTGTGTGTGTGTGTGTGTGTATGTGATAGAGTACGCAGCTAGAGATTACATTTGTTTTTCTCTTCTTTAATAAGAAAAAAAGAGAAAACGATGTACACAGCACTACAGTGTAAATCCCAGTAGAGGTGGGATATTGCCTTTCACCACTGTGTCCCCAGAATTTAAGAGCTGTTGGCTTGTTAGACATTCAAAGTACTTACCTGATGACAAATAGTTGTCAGAAATTACTTCTGAATCAGAAGGAAGTTTCTCTGGTTAGGTCAGGTTGGGACACTTAAGACTCACCAGGGAGTCTCTTAGAAAGGAATAGATGACCAACAGTTGGTCCCCATATCTGGTAAAGAAGGGCTGATGGATTAGTCACAGTAGCCAAGATGTGGAAACAAATAAATGTGCATTGACTGATGAAGGGATAAAGAAAATGTGGTATAAATATACAATGGAATACTATTTAGTCTTAAAAAAAAAAAAAGAAGGAAATCCTGCCATTTGCAACAACACGGATGAAACTGGAGGACCTTATGCTAAGTGAAATAAGCTAGTCACAGAAGGACAAATTTTGAATGATTCCATGTAAAGAAGTATCTAAAATAGTCAAACTCACAAAGCCGAGTGTAGAATGGTGGTTGTCAGGGATTAGGGGGAGGAAGAAGTGATGAGTTGCTATTCAGTGGGTATCTAGTTTCATTTACACAAGATGAATAAGTTCTAAAGATCTGTCCAACACTGTGTCTTTAGATAGCAATACTGTATCATATGTACGAATGTTCTTAAGAGGGTAGATCCCATGTTAAGTGTTCTTACCACATTAAAAAAAGAAGAAGGAGGGTTAATGGAACTCTGAATTTTGAGGGTTTGAGAGGAAGAACTGACCTCTAGTATGGATTATAGGGACGGAGGAAGGTGATGGTTCTGTGTCTGTAGGCACAGATATGAGGATCAGCCCTGACCCAGGACTTTTGGGCCTGTCAGCATCTGAGAAGGCTGTGCGTGTGAACTAAAAATACACAGCACTAAAAACTTCGGCACTCAAATGCCAACTATAACAATCTTGGGGAGTGGTCTGGATTGGGGCAGCTGGGAAGCAACAGCTCTTAGGACTGGTATAGAAGACAATATTCACCAATGACATTATGAGGCAGCAAGAAGCAATTGCAGTGTGAACAACTCAGACTGGAACATGGCTCTGCTACAGCTGCAAACCTACTGATTCCATGCTCCAGGTTCTCCTTTTGGGATCTGCATTTTTCTGACCACTTCAGAGAAGGAAAGGAGAGGGAAGCCAAAAATCCAAAGGTTGGTAGCTGGCTTTCTATTAGTAAGAGAGATAAGGATCTGAGCAGTTAAGTAGGATAATAAAAGGTATTTGACCATATTTGTGCCATGAGTTTGGGGAATGTATCATATTAATTATAAATAAAATGAGGGGCGTATTTTATGTTCTTGAGCAGATGCTACCAATATTTATTGGGGTTAAAGTAAGACTCAGTCGTTTACAGAAGAATGCCTGCTAATAAATGCAGAAACAATAATACAATTAGAAAATCATTATTATTTAAGAACTTCCCCAAAACTATAGATTCAGGAAAAGATCACCCATGGATACAAAAAATATTGGGTAAAATTCATTGGGGAATAGGTATTCACATAGTCTTAAAAATGTTTTCTCTCAGAAACACTTTCTAAAGACAAAGTAGATATGGAACATATATAATGGGGAAATTTGTTGGACATAATATTTTTATTTCTTAAAAGATTTTATTTATTAGAGAGAGAGAGCACGAATCGGGGGAGAGCCAAGGGAGAGGGAGAAGCAGACTCCCCACTGAGCAGGGGCCTGGGGCCGGATGCAGGGCTTGATCCCAGGACCCTGAGATCATGACCCGACTGAGCCACCCAGGTGCCCTGGACATCATTTTACTTAAGTGATCAAATGCAGCATCACCAATAATGGGGCAAACTGACATTGTGTGCCTCCTAATATGAGGCAGTGGGAGGTAGGTATCATCACAATTATAAATCAATCATAAGGAAAAAGATGAAGTTACAGTTGGAGCCCTTGTGCAAAATGATTGGCCTGGACTATTATAAGTGTTGATGTTTTAGAAGAAAAAGAATGGCAAAAGAATTACTTCAGATTAAAGAGACAAAAGAGTTATAAGAAACAAATGCATCATGTGAATATTAATTGGATCCTGGATCAAAAATAGAAAGCTCCAAAGGGAATTTTAGGGACATTGGGGGTTCAAATGTGGACTACATATTGATCGATATTAAGGAATCAGTGTTAAATTCTTTTGTGCAACAATGATTTTGTGGTTATGTAGGAGAACACCTAGTTCTTAGGTGATATGTGTTGAAGCATTGAGAGTAAAGGTTATGATGTTCTCAAATTATTCTCAAATTGTTCAGCAGAGGTAAATTAGTGTGTGCATGCATGTGCACATGTGTGTGCACCTGTGAGAAAGAGAAAGCAAATATGGCAAAATGTTCATCTCTGGTAAATCTAAGTGAAGTGTATATGGATGGTCAATACGACAGTCTTCAGTATTGCTACAGCTTTGAAATTTTCAGAGGAAGAACTGGGGACAAAAGAACATCATAATTTGTTTCAGAATGAATAGTATTGACTGAACATCCATGATTTATCTTCTTTTAAGTAAGGCAACTATCTCTTTTATTGATTGGAAGCTACCTGTTTCCATCAACCTTAGATGAGTACAAATCATAGTATAAAAGACAAATTTTAGGTCTTAAATCTTTGCTCTTGTTTTTTTGTATATTTTTAGATTGTCATTTTTATTGTGACAGATTCAAATTGAACATTTCTTCTTGTATTCAGTATTGTTTGTGGGAATTTGAGACTCTTTTCATTTGTACACTGGTACAGACTTAATTACTCAATGTCCCTTTTTAATGTAATAATTTAAACACCACACAAATAGCCATTTCAGTAAACATCTTTAATCTAAGAAATATAACATCAGTGCCTATTTGCTATTTTTTTCTTACCAGAATCTACCTTTATTCAACTGGCAATAGTATCTGAAGTTTGGGGAAACAAATTCTCTATAAATCCTCAGTGTGGTTGCTATGAGATGTAACTCTGCCCTGGTTCCATGTATCACACTTTTCCTGCCTAAGGTGATTGGTTCTAAAGTTGCATGGAAATCAAATCAGGCCAGTTAGTCAATGTATTGAAACTCTTTAGAAAGGGAAGGTATTCCCCTCAGAGTTAATGCTGGGAGGATTTAAACTCAGAGCTGATGGTTGTCACCTTTATTACTACTGGGTGGAGAGTGTGCATGAAAGTGAATCCTATGTAGAAGAAAGACAGATTGAGGGATGGTGGGGGGCAAATTCCTGATAGCATCTTCTGAGTTGCTGGATGTAGCCATGCCTGAGCTTTTCAGTTATGTGAATTAATAAATAGTAGTACTATATCTTGATAAACAATTTTTTGTCATTATTTTCATTATTTATCATTATTAATTCTTAATAGGAAATGTGTGAGTTGTGATTTATGACTATAGAAGTTTGACTAATACAACGGTATATAATAAGATCTAGTGCTTGAAATTTCAGAACTTTCTCATATTAACCCAGTATTCTTTCCAAACTCAATATTGGCTAAGACTAGGCTGCACTACTGAGTAAAACTACCTCCTTATCTGGAAGTTAGTTGTAAGAACCAGTGCATTTGTGCTGTTCCATCAATGTGCATGCTTACTTTAGCTCCTGGACAATATATATTTTTAAAAACATGGAGAATGAGATTAGTATAACAGAGGAAATAAATAGAACATTCTCAAGTAACTGGTTCGTTCAGGTTACATATGTATGTGTAGGATGAAATGCATTTTTGCTTAAAAATGAAAAGGGTTCCTTTACCGTCAAACTTGTTTTTTATAAACTCATCTATTTCATATTTTCTTCATATGTCTAAACTTGAGCACTCTATTATCAAGTCTTCATAAGTAAATCCCTTCCCTATGATGGTACAGTGTGTACTAGTTTTGGAGCACAGAAAATACTTGTTTCTTGTTTTGTACTTTAGAGGTATGATCGACATCTTTGTGCTTTGGTGCTTCAGAAATCTTAAGGCTATAAGGAAGAGTCACATTTATCATCAAAAATGTATTCTCTAGCATGAATACATGTTCTCCCTTAATTAAATAATGCAGGAAAAACATACCAAATATATCTGGTGGATTCTTGCCTTTAGGTGTGATTTAAAAAGAGAAAATAAGACTACCATGGCGGCCTGTGGAGGACATCACTCGTATTTTGTCTTTGGGATAATCAGTGTTAAGGGAACTGAGGGAGAAGTTGCTAATAGGTAAATTCTGGCTGTGAAGATAATTTGCACCTGTGGTTTTTGTGCTGTGGGTTGGAGGAAGTGGGGTCAACGACTTCTAGGCCTCTCACTCTAGAGACCATATATTTGAGACCATGGCTTTGTGTGCCTAATAATTGTTTTAAGGTTTAGCTACTCTCTGTGGGACTATATTTCTTGGAGATGGTCCATAAAACACCTGGGTCCAAATCACCAGGGGTGTTTCTTAAAAATGCAGAGATCTGGACCCCACCCAGTGTAGTGAATCAGAAACTCTGGGTATGGGATCAAGAGTCAGTCCTCTTAAAGTAAGTACTACAGCTGATACTTATATTCACTGAAATCTGAGAAGTGTGCTGTAGGCAACATCAACTTTGAGCTACTAGGTAGATGACAGTCTGGGGAATAAGCCCTAAAATCAAGTCTTTGGCTTCCCTTGTCATTCAGCTACTTAAATATTCAATTTATATAACATTTGAGTGAGAGTTTAAAGATGCATGGGAATTTTGAAAAAGAATATGCTGATTTGATAAACTAAGAAGAAAGCTTAAAACAAAAGATTTTACGCATATAATTCAGGGCCAATTCAGTGAATGACAAAGCTATTCTTTTTCCTCCCCCAAATAATACTCTCTGGATAATATAATGTAAAAAAATCAAAGCCCTGCTATTTCTCTTTGCCTTTTTAATGTCAATTATGCCTATTTTAATTATCCAATTTAAAACATTGAACAATTAAGGCAGTCAGATCTTGGTACTAATGGTCACAATCAAAATACCCCAGACCCCATCTTCTCTCGCCAAACATTTGTAAACCATAATGTATGTGAAAATATAGATATCTACTTGTAGTAACTGGCAGAGTAGAACAGCTGTTCTCAAAGACAGCAGTTTTCAATGCTGGACGCACATTAGAATTACCTAGAGAAATTAAAAAGCATGACCTTTACCAATAGCCTTCTCTAAGTCAACTAAATCAGGATCTCTGGAAGGGATGCCCCCCCTTTTTTTTCTAAAATTCCCCAGGTAATTCTACAGTGAAGCCAGGGATGGGATCCACTTCTTTAGGTGCTTCCTAAGCAGGGCAATCTCTGAGGGTCTCAATAAATGAAGTTCTGCTAAGAACGATAATCAGTGGAGAGATTGCTTGAAGGCAATGGGGTTCATTCATTTCTAGTCTACCATCTTCAGTCAAGCCAGGTTAGTAGAATAAGGGTAGTGTACTAGGACAGGATTGTAACATTCCAGCAGATTTTCTTTTCCCGAATCTTCTTTTTTATCATACCATTTGCTTATATTAGGCATAAAATGCTGCATGCTATTAAGGGACATATGTAAAAACAGACCTGCAAAAGATATTTGTGTAGTCTATGGATATTATTGAAGACTTTAATGACACATCTTGCTGCTGTCTTTCAAAAGGTACTTGGGAGCAAGTTTTTCTGGTCTTATAATTAGGAATTCTAAATGTTTAATGGGCTCATGAATTATGTAACTAATCGAGTTTTATTTAATGAGCTGCTAGAAAGTTTAGAGGCAAATTCTCTCCCTTGAGCAGGTGTAATAGGAATTACTTTTGTATTAATTTTTCCATTTTTACCTTTGTTCTCCCTTTTTCTTTCTCATCTCCTTATATCATTTTTATTTTTATTTTTTGCATCCATTGAGTCACTGTAAACTGTTTAGGAACAAGACTAGGTGTAGATAACATTTAAAAAAGTAGCTGGTGGAGTGGAGTATCAAATATTGCACCACAAAAGTGCAAGTCACCTAATCTCCTCAGTGTAAGCAAACTTGAACAGCATCAAAGTCAGTCCATAAAACATTTATCTTCGGATACTGGACTAATTCTCATGTTGAAATAAAAATATGTAAGATACAGTGGACAGGCACATATACATCAGAAGAGTTGTTATTCTACATTTACATATTTACTGCTGATGGGATCAAAAGGGAAATAAGGAGTGGTCACGGGAGGAAAATGTTATTCTTCATTTGAGAAGGAAGATCATAGGAATAAAAAAAAGGTGAAGTTTCTACTTGGGGAGGATGCCCAAATTAAGCTTGTACAAGAAGGCAATCATCTTTGGTATCAATGATGAGGGGAAAAAAATCTAAGTTATATTTTTAAAAATAACATAACTGGAAGACACTCTAATATACTTTTTTACAAAGCGCTCTGTAGTGTTTTCATGATTGGTCAATTAAATATCTACCATGCCACTACTAAGATACCTGAATTGCACATAGGCATTTTGAAGAAAGGGTTCTAGAGTCTGATTATTATACAAAGGAAAGTTATCAAGTTCTTACTAAATTGCATTGATGGATTATAATGAAAAAAGATGTTATAAAAGTAATTTGTAGGGGGAAGGAGCAGGATGGCGGAAGAGTAGGAGACCTACTAAATTTCTTTGGGTCCCAGGAATTCAGCTAGTTATCAAACCATTCTGAACACCTACAAACTCAACAGGAGATAGAGGAAAAGAATAGCGGCAATTCTAGGAACAGAAAAGCGACCACTTTTTGGAAGGTAGGAGGTGTGGAGAAGTGAATCTGAGGCTGTATACCGGAAGATAGATTGCAGGGGGAGGGGCCGGCTCCCGGCAAGTGGTAGAGCAGTGAAGCACAAAATCAGAACTTTTAGAAGTCTGCTACACAGAGGGACGTTGCTCCAGAGGCAAGTGAGGGGTGGAGCCCTCGCTGGGACAGTGTGGTCTCAGGACCCATAGGGTCACAAAAAGACCAGGGCTGCCTGAGTGCATCAGAGCTCCCAGGTATCGGAGCGGGGGAGGCCAGCTGCAGAGATGGAACCGAGGAGTGAGCTCTCAGCTCGGGATTACCTTATACCGTGATCCGAGGCTCAGTCAGGAACTGCTGGTAGAGCAGAAACCCTACAAGTGGCAGATCCGGGGAAACCCCCTCCTTCCTCCTCCTGGAAGAGCGGCACGGGAGCGCACTGCAGGAACCTGCTGGGTTTGGAGACTCCAAATGGGGCCGCGTGCCAGAGATAGAAATGCCTGGTCGCAGGCCGGGTGAGCTCGGAGTGCGGCCAGAGACCAGGGAGACGAGAGTAACTGACTGCTTTTCTCTGAGGGCGCACTGAGGAGTGGGGCCCCGAGCTCTCGGCTCCTACGGGCCGGAGACTGGGAGGCCGCCATCTTCATTCTCCTCCTCCAAAGCGGTACGGAAAGCATTCAGGGAACAAAAGCTACGGAGAGCAAAACCGAGCAGATTACTTAGCCTGGCCTCTGGCAAGGGCGGTGCAATTCCGCCTTGAGCAAAGACATTTGAGAATCATGGCAACAGGCCCCTCCTCCAGAAGATCAGCAAGAACACTCAGCCAAGACCAAGTTCACCGATAAATGAGAGCTGCGGAACTGCAGAGCCAAGGGAATGCTGCACATATCCCCATGATTCTTTAGTTTTTCCAAGTTAAATTTTTTTTTATTTTTTTCTTATTCTATTCTTTTTAAATTTTTCCCCTTTCCTATTTTAACCTCTTTAACTATTTTATCTTATCAATAGCTTTTTAAAAATCTTTTTAAATTTTCATTGTTATAGTCATATTCTATCCTTTCATCGTATTTAAACTTATTTTTTGTATACATAGAAGTGTTTCTTCCTTCAAAATCTTGAGATATAGTTTCTTCTAACAGATCAAAATATACCCTAAATCTAGCATATGGCTTTGTTTTAGTCTCCAGCCTGATCATATTCTTTTTTAAACCAACTTCTTATTAATTTCCTTTTTTAAAACCTTTTCTAATTTTCATCTTATAGTCATATTCCATCTTTTCGTTGTGTTTACCCTTATTTTTGTTTTTCTTTCTTTAAAATTTTGGGAAGCATTCTCTTCTAACAGACCAAAATATACCCAAAATCAAGTGTGTGGCTCTGTTCTACTCACCAGGCTAAAACAAATATATATATTTGTATATATACATAAATATGTATATATATATGTGTGTGTGTGTGTGTGTGTGTGTATATATATATATATGTGTATATATATATATATATATTTCAGTGAGGGGGTGGAAAACAATTTACTATGCTAATGGACATCAAAAGAAGCTGGGGTGGCAATCCTGACATCAGATAAATTAGATTTTAAGCCAAAGACTATAATAAGAGATGAGGAAGGACACTATATCATACTTAAAGAGTCTGTCCAACAAGATCTAACAATTTTAAATATCTATGCCCCTAACATGGGAGCAGCCAATTATATAAACCAATTAATAACAAAACCAAAGAAACACATCAACAATAATACAATAATAGTAGGGGACTTTAACACCCCCCCCTCACTGGAATGGACAGATCATCTAAGCAAAAGATCAACAAGGAAATAAAGGCTTTAAATGACACACTGGACCAGAGGGACA